>OU343160.1:301202415-302402415 GCA_910595825.1 Philhelius pedissequus | reverse complement strand
AACAATTTATGGACTAACCTGACAAACAAAAGACATTTATCATTTTCAATAATTTACCAAACTTCATAAAATATTCAAATCGATTGGCAACGATTCAGGGATAGCGTTAAGACTTGCATTTTTGAAAACCTCTTGACCCCGCTATATGTTATGGCTAAATTGTAAGATTCGGTTGACGAAATTTGACCAAACAGTATTTTGCGCCGGCCGTGTCGCCTTCACTGCCACCGCCCATGATATGCTGCATTTTATCGCAGCATGCTTACGGCAATTAAGTCGCAATCAATGCCAATAGCTGGGTGTTAACTGTACACCAAACAAAATGTGTGTGCACTGCGCACCACTTAAGCCACGGAAGGAGTGAAAGGCGCAGCGCAGCGTTTGGTTCCATTGAGCTACTATATAAGTTGCAAAAATTTGGTAGATCAAATCAGAATCAGTTCAAATCTTTCATTGAGCAGTTTACCATAACTTCCAAATCCAAATAATCAACATGAAGGTAAATATAATTTACTAAAATCTAAGCTTTTGGTCCAAAATACATAAAAAAAAACCACAAGGATTTCACAAAGGATTAAACTTATAACTAATTTTTGTTATCCCCCTTTATAGTTCGCCCTTGCTGCCGTAGTCGTGTTGGCCGTTGCCGCCGTTGGAGTCCAATCATCTGTGATTGCTGGTTATCCTGGTCTGGGACTTGGAATCAACGGACTTGGAATTCACGGACTTGGAATCAATGGTCTAGGATTGGGACATGGTATTGGCTTGGGACATGGTATTGGATTGGGACATGGTCTTGGATTGGGACATGGTCTTGGATTGGGACATGGTCTTGGCTTGGGAGTTCCCGGAATTGGACTTAGTCATGGACTGTTGGGTGCTCCAGCTGCTATTAATATCGCCGGTCTGTCACATGGAATCCCAGCCGCGCATATCCCTGCTGCAGTAAACATTGCTACCGGTCATTTGGGTGGAATTTCCCTTGCCCAACAAGCCACTCTTGCTGGTCCACATGGAGCCACTTATGTAGCTAAGACCCGCGGTGCTGTGCATACAGCTCCATTGGCTGGACACATTAACTCGGCTGCATCCATCAATGTTGCCCCAGCTCCAGGTACCTGGTAAATTTTTCGTTAAAATTTACGACCCAAAGACTACACCACCTGTTTACAATTTGTTAGTTTTATTCGCATAAATTATCTCTATTCTGAAAATGACAAAGAAGTTAACTTCACATGCCCACCCATAATGTTTAATAATTTTAGTTTGCATAGTTCAATGAAAGATTGATTCAATTAAAATAAAAACTAGATTTTTATTACAAAACAAAATGTTTTTTTTTTAATTTCAATTTAAACTTAGAACTGGAATAGAAATCGTAGGTACTTACTTCCGGAACCTGCCGAGCGACGACGCACGCTACGGATGACGCATGAATTGTGAATAAAATGGCTGCATTTGATTATGATTAATAACTATTCTGAATTATAGACACATTAGTTCGTGTAGATACTCAAATATCTTATAGATAAAAGGTAAACAAAAAACAACTTATAACGAGTTGCGTTCAAGAAAAGATTTGCTCTTTCTGTCAAAAGATTAGATCTTTTTGAATTTTGAGAGTTTTATACCACCAAAAAGATCAAAATCTAGATCAAATCTCAACACGAAAGATTCGATCTCTGATGGGCTTGTATATTTAATTTGAATGCACACATACATCTAAAAAACTCTTTTCTGTCAAACGTCAAATGGAAAATATTTTGTTATTAATTTGTTGTGAAAATGTGAGCCTGTGCCTGTCCCTGATAAGAAATACAAAAAAAATAAACAAATAATGGACGAACAAGTTAAAAATTTATATTTTATAAATTTAGTGGAATTTTCGATTATTTATCGTCTTCGCCATCACCAATATTGTGTGTGTGTCAGTTATTCACCAATTCTACAATAATTAAATCTGGAAACAAGTTTCATTGAAAAGATCAAATCTCAATTTTGAGATAAGATCTTTGAAATTTTAATGAAAACTCTTAATCGTATTCGATAAATGTGGTTAATATCATACATACAGTATATACCGCTTAATTGCACATCGGTTAATTGATTTTTCCGCTTCATTGATTGAAAAAATTCTGCCCGAAAAATTCCTGTATAAGTAGAATTACTGGCTTAATTGATTTAAATAAAATGCACGTCTGGATTGCACGAACTTGCTCTTATTTTTGATCACATCGTATGCAAGATATTTCTATTAAAATTCTAAATATGTTTTTAAAGTTGTTTTTTACTTGATTTTTTATATACATATTCAAAATTGCTTTAGTTTTTTTCTAAAAAAAATTGGTATGACAATCTTAAATATTTAATAATATAAACTTAAAAACAAACGATTGGCTTAATCAAAGAAAAAAATAATTTAAAATTCTGAAACAAATACTTAAACTAATTTGAGCTCAAAAAAAGTACGCCATTTTATTTCTTGGATAAATTTGAATTTATGAGAAAAAAATAAAAATGTGTGGAGCGGTTTTTGAAAGAAAAAAGTTTTATTTATTTGAAAACATTTTTCAAAAAAAATTCAAAAAGCCAATTCATAATTATTCAGCAAATACATATAATTTTAATTTTTGCAAAACAATTAATGAGCAGTTTTCAAAATATAAATTTAAATATTTTTTTTAAATGCTTTTAAAAATACAAAAAAAAATATTAATTAAAAATATTGGTATGCATTATAAATTGGGTAACCTACATATTTGTGAAATTTCGAAAGAATCAATTAAGCCATTTATGAGATAGTCGAAAGCAAAAAAAAAAAACGGTCCTATAGAAAGTACGGTTTTTTTTTACATTTAAATTTTTTTTTAATCATATGATCAGTCGTACTTAAAAGCTGCACTGATTTTTTTTAAATATGCTTTAACGTAACCAAACGGTTATATGGCAGGCACCGTTATTTTTTGAGCTAAAAAAAAATCTATTTCCCCTCTGTACAATACAATAGGCCTATACCCATTTGAGCTGTAGGTGTCTATATACGTACAGGCAAACAGGCATACAGACGGACAGAATTTGTAGACCATCGTTTTCGTGATCGCTATCACCGTAATGTTATGTTTGATTGTTATCTCAAAACTTTTTTTTTTCGACGAATGCATAACTTGCCGCCTGCCCATAAACCGCACCAAACAGTGCATTTTTGGTAGCTGCTGAATTGCCTCTGGCTGCTCTTCACTCCAAATACGGCAATTCTGCTTATTCACGTATCCATTTAGCCAAAAATGAGCCTCGTCGCTGAAGACAATTTTGCGATAAAAGCTTGCGAAACACATTTTTAACAGAGAACGAATTTTGATAATAAATTTCAATAATTTGCAAACGTTGTTCAGGCGTAAGTCTATTCATGATGAAATGGCAAACAATACTGAATCGAAATGTCAAATGTTTGTGGAATTTGTCATGTATGATCTGTCAAAAATAGAAACGTCAAAAGCCAAGTAGCAAAAAAATCACCCGTTACTAGTACCTATAATCGCAAATAAACAATTGACAGCATTGTCCACTGCATATAACAAATGATACTCAATTATAATTAAAGACAGACAACAGGTCTCTGAACAGAATTCGCGCACATATTCCTTTTTATTTGGCAATACGGAAACCTTTTTGGACCCTGAAAGTATTCACTTTTGAAAAATGACAGTTCTGCTTCTGAAAATAATAGAAATTTACTTCTGGATTAGAAATCAGAATCAAAATCAGAAGCACTCACAATTTTCACATAGGTACCTAATGTCAAACTCAACAGTTGTCATTTTTAATTGCGATATATGTACATATGTGGGTTCTATAGGGCAAGTTTTACATTTAGAAAAAAAATCGAACTCGATTAATTAATTCAACTTGACATTCTGATGATACAGAACACCAAAAAATTGGGTCCGGCAATTCTGTCTGTCTGTAGAACGTTCTACAGCCTAAGCGCCTGGACCGATTTTTTCAAACTTGTTACTTATGCCGGATTTACACGACTGCCAAATTGACAGTATTACTGTCAAAATCTTGACATTATTTTGTTTGGCGTGTAAATAGTCGAAAATGTGGCAATATATTTGTCATTAAAAAACTGCCAGCCAGAATTTTCGTTAAGCTGCGGCATTATACTGACAACGTGTAAATTCAGTACTGACAAGAATTTTCAAATAATGACAATTTGCAATAAAGAATGAACTTGCTCATTCTTTACTGCCAGTTTTTGCAGTATTTTTATCTGTCATTATTTTAGCTTCATGCAAGCGAATGTCGTTAATTAAAATAATGACAGCAGCATTTTGGCAGTAAATACTGCGAAATTGGCAGTCGTGTAAATCCGGCATTAGACGTTTAGGTGATTGTCTAAAATAGATTTTTGAATCGTTGCTTACTTGCCATCAAAAATTTTCTACCATCTTAATTATCTCGAAAACGGCTCGAACGATTTTGATAAAAATTTGTCTCTGCGTTCTTATTAGTAGAATCTACATTATAGTAAAAAAAATCTTTACATATATTGTTATTAACGGTAGCTGCCCTACAACCATATTTTTTATTTTCGGCTTTCTCATAAACAGCTCAATGGATCTCGATCAAAATATGTACACAGCAGGTTCTTCGAATTCTAAATAATACTGTATTTCAAAATTTTCGAAAAATAGTTTAATATTTAAAATTGTTATCCCAATTATGTAAAAAACGACTTTAAAAATATATTTAGAATTTTAATAGAAATCTTTTGCATACGATGTGATAGAATATAAGAGCAAGTTCGTGCGATCCAGTCGTGCATTTTATTTTTTTACTTGTGACATTATTTTAGCTCAATTTACGATGTTTACCTAAAGAATTTCAGAACCATGTATTTTTTGTAGGCATTAGCAGATCAAATCCAAGAGTTCTAAAACTGACGAATATACACAACAACCAAATGCCAAGATCTGAGCCATGAACACCAGTGTGTACTAACCAACCAAGCCGGAAACGAATAACAACAAACATTGCCAAAATATAGAACTATGCTTGTCATAGTCAGTGTACATAGAGTAAAATAGATACACACCTTCAACAAGTGGATACATTGTCGCCTGCCGCACAAACAAGTCTCAAAAACTAACAATTTTTAAGTCAATAAATATTTAAACAAAAAATCCGGTTCAGATACATTTGAGTCAATCTTTTAATTGTTGCAAAACTAAATATAAAATGAAATACTTAGATAGGCGAAAAGTCGTAGTCGTGACAAAGAATAAGAAAGTCGGTACTTGAGAATGTGAAAAAAATAAAACAAAAGATACAAATAATATACATAAATAGATAAAACTGAGGCATGTGGTGTGTTAAAACGAGGAGAACGTTGACGAAAGAGGAGTGAGATTGTTGTTATCGTTGTGCGTGGATGGCAATGATGAGAGGTGGGCGGTTGCTATAGTATTCGGCCAATTGGGGTCAATCAAACTACCAAGTTCCTGGAGCTGGAGCAACATTGACTGAAGCAGCTGAATTGATGTGGCCTGGCAATGGGGCTGTATGCACAGCACCACGGGTCTTGGCTACATAAGTGGCACCATGCGCTGGAATTGGAGCTATGGCAGCATGTGGAGCGATGGCGGCATGTGGAGCGATAGCAACGGCAGCAGGGATATGTGCAGCGGGAAGGACATGACTAAGACCTAAGCCATGATGCGCTCCCAATAAGGCAGGTCCATGAGCCAGCAATGGCGCTGGATGCGCAATGGTTGCAACATATCCGTGTCCAAGTCCCAGACCGAGACCGTGGAGACCACCATATATGGAGGATTGGACACCCATAGCAAGAGCCAACATGACTACGGCAGAAATGGCGAACTAAAAACAAACATACAAAATAATCCTTTAAGATCTTGTGGATATTTTCAGGACAAAATACAACTTACCTTCATGTTGATTTGTGGTGTTGGGATTAATTTGTTAAAAGGGAGAAAAAAGAGATCACAGCTGTTCAATGAACGCTTTGAGTTAATTCTGATTAAGCCAACGGAATTATTCCAACTTTTATACCAAAAAGTCTATTACCCTTTCACTAGGTGATATAGCTTACAGCCAATGGCGGATATTGTCTCTGACACACAGCTTGTGGCTGCACTCTATAACCAACACAAACACCCGACCCTGCTGGAATGCCGTACTATATGCTCCAGCCTCCATAAGTTGTACAGACTATTGCAAAATAACCTTAGAAAAAAAAAATATCTATCTATATAGCTACGGTACCGGTACCGGTGCAACCTGGTCCACAGCTACGCGACGTCGGACACGGTTCCAACGCCACCCAAATGGAGAATTAATAAAAATAGCCAAGAGGTCAGGAAACAAATCAGTTGTAATAGACACACACTCAAGCCGCACTTAGCGGGTTCAGCGTTATGAGGTAGGCGGTATTTGGCCAGGCCATAACACAAGCTTGTATAATTGGTTCAGTGTAACTCGGATTGTTTTGATTTTTTCAGTTGATATTGTTTGTTGCTCCAAATCCGAACTAGATTCCATCAAGATAAGGAAGGCTATACTCACTTAAGGTATCTCTCTATAGGTGTATGAGGTTTCCAGATGTTGGAGTTCATATATATCTACTTGCCAAACTACCAAAACCCAGATGAAAGAACATTTTTTTGTGTATTATTGTTTTTTTTTTTTATGGTTTTTATATATGTGATAAAAATCATTACAATGCTTAAGTAATTTGAACAAGTTTCTTTTGGGGTTTTGTTAATTTGCTTTAAAATTAATCTGATTGGGTCTCAAGGCAACTCGTCAGAATTTCAACAGCAATTTTCGTTCATAGCAAGATCTTGACAGAAAATCTTAAGTTTTAATGTATCTTAATTCGAAATTTCAAACTATTAGCTTTTCCAACCACTACGGAAGTGGGAATTCTAGGCAACATAAGAAATGGGGCGTATTGCAATTGTTCAGCTTTAAACTGTATATTATCTCATTATGAGGGTCAATTCTTTTTCTATTGTACTATTTATCGTATACCTAATTAATAAGTTTTCGTTAATGAATATTGAATTCTATCGAAAACTAGTTGTCATTTTTAAGTTTTCCTTCATTTTATTTCACAGAAGTGTGGCCTCGTGATAATAAAAGAAAACAATCCCCTATCTCCAGTTTTTTGTCACCGCAGTCCGTTATATATGAAATAACATTTCTAAGGGCGCTAATCAACCAACATCGATGCATTAAAAGTCAAATAAATTTGCAGGAGTTCAGTGAGGGATCTTGGAGAACTATATGGTCCCATAATTAGTAGTACAATCCGCACCGGTAAAGCTAATAGCACTTTTTCGAGGACAGATATATTCTTGGAAGATTTAGTGTAAGAGTCAGTATATCCTATCCTTGATTTTCTTATGGTGGTAAAAATATGAATTTGAAATTCAGACCTCAAGCTTGACAGCCTAACGAGCAATTTAAATAAATTATCTGTTTCAAATTTGTTAGGGAATCCATCATTTTAATTTTAATTCCTGCTAAATTTAGTTCAAATAAATGCTCAATTTCAATTTATTTCTTTAACGAATGAATAATATCTTCCTTTGAACGAAAAATTGAAATAACGACCTCTATAACGCAAGAACGAATTGACTTAAGGTACAGAAATTGTTCTAAGGTAATTTTGAGAAAAAATAAGCTTGTTCGTAGAAAAATAAATTAGGATTCTTAAGATGGCATCATTTTGCTTCCGGTACTACTCTTTAAAGTTATTTTATTATTTAATAGAACATGTTTATCCAAATATCTACATATAACTAACTAAAAACAAAAAAAAAAATCCCAAAGCAAAAACATAAATTTATTACATTTTTAATAAAATGTTTAAATCAAATATACTACCCCAATGTTTTCGACGATTTTTCTTCAAAACTATTTCTACAGTAATAAGTGTCTGTAACTTTTTTGTGTGGATCAAGTGCCACAATATGTACCCAAAACTTTTTTGTCGAAACCGTTGGTTTTCCCCGCCTCTGAAATTTGCTTACACCACTCCAAATTTAGGTTACTTTTTAGGAAATGTTTATGACGTGAAAATGAAGCTCTCCACCAAAATTCAGCTTGTTCGGAATTTTTTCGAAGTGAATAATTTATTTTCCTGGACTATTATAGGTTATAAACAAATTAAGATAGGGAAGTCTTATTAACCACTGCATAGTTAAATTATTGAGAAAACGGTTTTTACTTAAAAACAACTAATTGGGCCATTAAATATATTAAAATTAAAAACGACCAACGAAAATAGGGGGCGGGTCAAAATTTTGACTTTCAAAATTCTGCTTTAAAAATGAAAATTCTGCTTTTTTTCATTTTGTCTTTTTTTTCAAAATTCAGCTTCTCAAAATTCAGTCCGTCTAGAAATTTATTAAGTTTTTAGTTCAAATTTTTTATTTACAATAGGAAACAGGAAACAAAAATAAAACAAAACAATCCATTAGGTAAACCGAAGTATGAACTAAAAATGACAAAAAAATGACATCTCTTAAGAAAGTAAGACTATGATATGTTTATTAAAACTCTGCAAATAATAAAGAAAACAAAGGTTTTGAAAATGTTAAAAAGCGCGCGCTTTTCAAAAATTTCTATGACAAAAAAGTTGTCTAAATAAAATCTGGACGGGGACAAAAACTTCGATCTCTAATGACTAAGAATTTTAATCTTGTTGGATATAGTTCACATTGGATTTTTGACCAAAAAAAACCATGGAAGATGTACTAAAACGCCAACACCGAGGGCTGTTAAAATCTATTTTAAATCAAAAATAATTTTAGTTTTAATGTTATTTACGGTACCTCAAGTAGAACCGTTATTTCTGATTTTTGATTTCTTATTGAAGGCTTAACGGATTTCGTCCAATAGTTTTTTTTATACAAGACGTCCCTTAAATTCTAAATAATACTGCAAGGCAAGATTGTCGAAAAATGATTATTTAAATTTTTGAAAAAAAACTCGATTTTATTTTTATAATACACCTTCGGGTGGGGGAACAAAAAAGAATATACCCGAGGTAAGGCATGGCTGTCGTAAGAGGCGACTAAAATCCATCCTCCGTATACTGAGAGTGGATGTATACATAAATATGCAATTAGTAAAACAAAAAGATAAATTAACCCAGGTGGCAATACAGGTTCACTGGAAAATCCGCCCCCTTCGGAGGTCAGCACTACGGATTCTGGGGAGAGCCAATTATTGCATTTAATAAATCCCTTCTTAAAAAAAACAAGGGTTGTTCGATCACCTCCATCCGAATCGAGTAACAACGGTAAGAAGAGTTCGCTGGTAACGCCAGATGCGCGTAAAAAAGGACTCAATGAGAAGAGAAATTCTTGAGATTGATAATAGTGAACTTCGTCAAAAACTTGATGAAGTATTAAATCTTTATAAAGAGTTAAAGAAAGAAGTTGATCTTCTTTGTAAAGAAAATGATGTGCTTAAGAATAAACACCGCAATGACTCAAGGGCTGGTTCATCACAAGCGAAAAATGTCATTTATGAGACTGATGAAGAAGAGCTAGCTCGCGAAACAAGGTTGGATCCTCACCTGATTGCGCCTGTTTTCCTGAAAAAATTGCATCACCAAAAGATACCAATATTAAAGAAAAACCTATTGAAATTAGGCCTCCGCCACCAATTAATGTTGTCGGTATTGCAGAGTATAACTGCAAACTATCTTAAAGACGTTAACACCATTAAACTTATAAAGTTATTTCACTTAATAACAACAAATGGAAAGTTTGTGTGAAAGATCGAAGAAAAAGTGGAATGGTACACTTATGAGAATAAGTCGGAAAGACCTTTACGTGCTGTAGCGAGAGGCTTGCACCCATTATGTCCAAAAGACGATATTATTAACGGGAACTATAAGATCTTAGCTGCTGCTCGTCAAAAGAGAAACACAAAAAACAGATAGCGAAACAAATGTGGTACAGCGTTGTCTTCCACTATTTATTCTTACTTATTAAATAAGGCAGAGTGAATAGACTATATTTACAAAATTAAAACAATCCTCAATATTGTTGTTAAGATCGAACCTTTAAGGAAGAGTTCAAGACTGATTCCGCAGTGTAAACGCTGTCAAGAGTTCAATCACACGCAAGCGTATTGCAAAAAAGAACCTAGGTGTGTAAAGTGCGCCGGAAATCATCTTACTAAAGACTGCATCTCAGATAGCAAAAGTGCAGCAACGTACAGTCATCCGGCCAACTATAGAGGCTGCGAAGTAGCAAACGAATTACAAAAACCGCGATCAAAATTTACGCAGTCACAAAGAAAACCACCAAGCCAAGTAGAAAAGCAAGTTCTTAAGACGCCTAAGAGGTTAAATGCCCAAATACCAAAGGCAAAGGGACTCAAGATCAATCAACACAACTAGAGCAAACGCCAAAGAAAGGTAGTGTTAACACATATGCCCAAATAACGGCTAAGAACATATCTTTACAAAAAGATACTGCTGGTGATCCACTCACGAACTTCTTAGGCATTATCTTTTCGAAAGTTGAGGAACAATGTGGTACAAATAAACTTATATTTGATAGGCTAACTAAACTCGAAAACAGTTTTCGCCTAAAACGCCCTACAAAAAGAAAAACATTATGGAAAAACTCAAAATAATTACTTGGAATGCCAACGGACTATGGCAAAAACTTGGAGAACTATAAATGTTTATGCATGAGAAAGATATTGATATTTGTTTGATATCGGAAACGCATGTCAAGAAACAATCAAATAGTAAGATCGATGGATACTTAGAATACCACGCAACTCATCCGTCGAACAAAGCAAGAGGCGGGGCATCTTTATTAATATAAGAACGCATCAAACACACGATAGGGCCGAAAATAGAGGGAGAATCAGTTCAATTAATCAGAGTACAGGTTAGGACTCAGAATGTTGCACTGAATGTTTCGAAACTATAGTAAGTAATCAAATAAAAAATTTTCTTGAGAATAAAGAAATTATTGCTACCCACCAGTTCAGTTTCAGAGCTATACACAGTTGCACTTCATCATTGGTTAAAGTTTGTGATGATATACGGTCTGGATTTGATAATGATATGATGGGATTAATTGTCTTAATTTTTTCGAAAGCATTTGACAGTGTAAATCATAACATCTTGTACACAAAACTTAAAATCAAATTTTGTTTTGAGAATCCTTTATGCAATATGATCAAGTCATACCTTTCGAATAGATCGAATTACGTAACTCATCAAAATAAGTGTTCAAGTAGCTTAAGAGTTCCGGTGGGAGTTCCTCAGGGTTCAGTACTAGGACCGCTCCTATTTTCTTGTTTTATAAACGATATAACGGATTGTTTCTCAGATTGTGAATATCACATCTACGCAGACGATGTTCAGATTTATAAAATGTTTTCTAAATCGAATCTGACTTCAACAACAGTTCAAATATATGAAGAATTGCGTAAAAGCTCAGCATGGACTACTGTAAATGCGCTTAGCTTAAATCCAACTAAAACAAAAGCTATGATTCTCTGTAGAAGTAAATGTCAAATCCATGATCCTGTTTTGTTTCATAAACATATACCAATTGAATATGTGGATAATGTTAAGAATCTCGGGATTTATTTCAATTATAATCTTAGTTGGGATATACACATAAATAAGACGGTATTCAAAATCTACGGTGCTCTACGGGGATTAAGTCCTACAGCAAAGTATTTACCAACCAACGTAAAAATGAAGTTAGTAAGATCATTTATCTTGCCAGTTTTAAAGTATAACTGCGAGCTATTGCGAGATGGACCACGAGTCGTTGAGGAAACTTACAGTTGCGTATAATAGCTGTGCGAGATATGTTTTTAATCTGAAAAGATACGATCACATCACCGGTTTCACTGAACAGATTGCAGGATGCTCATTGTCATGACTTTTGAAATACAGAACCTTGATATTATTACAAAGATTGTTAAGTACGAAAGAACCAAAATATCTTTTTAATAAAATCGAGTATGCAAGAAGCAACTGAACTTTGCAACAATTTTCACCAAGATATAAATAGCTTACCACTTCAAGGCAATTTTTTGTTCATGATATACAACTATGGAACCAAATCCCTTACACTATAAAGCTCATAAACAACAGCAGCACCTTTGCAAAAAAAAGTTTTTATATTTTTAGCCGAAAAGTATTAATTTTTATTTTATTTTTATTATTTTTTTTTCTCTTCTTCTCTTTTCTTTTCATTCATTTTTCTTCTTCTTGCGTATTCTTATTAAATTTAATGTATATACATAAGCTCTGTAACATATTATAAGCCTGTGCCACTTAAAAGATAAATTTAATTATGTCTTATATGCACAATGAATTAATAAATAGAAATACAAATACAAAATACAAAAACTGTATCTTCCATATACTGTTCTCCACGATGTAAAATTGAAAAGAAAGAATTTATGAACGTGCTAAAGTTATTTAAACAAAATTTTATCCTTGGTGGTGACTTTAAGGCGAAGCACAGCTAGATGTATTTCTCAAAAGGGTCGAATGCTCTACGAAGCGGGAATGAAATATAATTGCGATTTTCATTCGACTGGCAACCCGACTTACTGGCCGACTGATCCATCGAAATTACCTGACCTTATTGATTTTTTTGTGGTCAAAGGAATACCCTCAAATATAATTGGCATAATAGAAAGCTTTGATCTTTTCTCACATCATTCTGCTGTTATTCTAACTTTGAGCGAAAATCTTGTTCAAAATAAAAAACAACCCACCACGTTTATCAATGGAAAAACCAACTGGGAGGTTTTAAGAAAGATATATAGAGGATAACGTTGAATTAAGGGTATCACTACAAACGCCTCTCGAACTTGAAGACACAGTAGATAACTTCGTCAATATCGGACAACAAGCCGCATGGAACAACACCCCGTACCAAAGAGAAATGCCGCGCTTTAAAAACCTAAAATATCCACAGAAAATAAAAGATTTAGTACAAGAGAAACGAAAAGCACATAAGAAATGGCAACAAATTCGAGCTTCTCTACACAAGGTAAATTTAAATCGATTGTGTGATTTACTAAAAGAGACGATAGAAGAATTCAAAAATTCTGAAGTTGAAAATTATCTTGAAAGCTTAACAGAAGAAACCAAAGCTCGCAGCGCCTCCTATTAAGAATGATCAAAACGAATGGTCAAAAAGCGACAAGGAGAAAGCAAATGTTTTCGCGGATTACCTGGAGAACACATTTAAACCTTTTGATGGGCAAGGACTCAACGAAAATTTAAATATACTAACTCAAGCGAAAATTACACCACAAGAACTGTTAACCTTGCCGAATTAAGTAGATAAATAAGAAAGCTTAGGTATAAGAAAGCTCCGGGATATGACTTAATTACGGCCGCAGTACTCAAAATGCTTCCTCGCAAAGAGTTAATTAATCTTCTTTATATAATAAATGCCACTCTAATGCTAAAGTACGTTCCGAGCCAATGGAAAGTTGCAGAAGTTATAATGGTTATCAAACCAGGAAAACCATCACATGATAAAAAATCTTATAGACCCATTTCGCTTCTGCCCGTAATATCTAAGGTCTTTGTAAGAATATTACTTCTGGGCCTGCAGCCAATAATACAAGAAAAGCACCTAATACCTGAACATCAGTTCGGATTTAGAAGCAAGCATTCGACAATTGACCAAGTGCATAGGATCACTGACGTTATTGAGAAAACTCTTGAAGGAAAGAAAATTTGTTCAGCGGTCTTCCTAGACGTGTCGCAAGCTTTTGATAAGGTGTGGCACGAAGGCCTAAATTTTAAATTAAAACAAATTCTGCCTGAAGCACTTTATACGCTTCTAAAAGCATATCTAGAGAATAGACTTTTTAGAGTAAGACATGGAAACGATTACTTGGATCTCAAAGAAATAGTGGGTGGGGTACCACACACAATTGTCTTAGGTTCAATATTGTCACTATTATTTACACGTGACAGAACAGAAGACACTATCGTAGACACGTTTGCTGACGACACTGCAATACTAGCAGTGGGCCAAACGATGAATGATGCTACGACTAAATTACAAAAAGCTTTGAATAATGTCAATCATTGGACAAAAGCATGGCGGATATCACTCAACGAAGTAAAATCAGTCCATGTAGATTTTAGAGAATCCGCTTTAAAATCGCGGTATAAGCAGGAACTATCAGCGGATAGTTACCTGCAACACGTTGATTATATTCGTTACAAATAAATTGCTAGATAAGTTTCAACTTAGTTGCAATCTGGAGTAGGAGGTGCAGTAAGAATCTCACACTCCTATGAGCACGCGTTTTTCGGTCCTCATAGAGCCTTTTTGAAGGTTTTACACCTACCCACGGGACAAAAAAAAAATTTCTCGTTTCAGCTGATTTCCTTTTGGCACAAAGTGGAACAAATCATTCCAATGATCTGAGCTCCAATTTCTCTCGTTCCCTTACAGAATTGTGGACGAAAAACTTTGTCGTGTGTGTTTCAATCAGGAAAATTTGGTGGCAGACTGGTAGTGAGTCTTACCAACTGACACAATTTTCCTTGTTTGCTATACACGACCATCAGGAGAAAATATTCACCTTCATACTGTTTTAACTTTTACTATATATTTGGCCTCTTAACAATTCTTTATCTAATGGTTTCTGTGTTGATGAATCTAGCTACTACTGGACATTTTTTCATAGCTAAAATACTTAGAAGTCTTGATCCAGTCTTGAATTTCTTTAAAGATAAAAAAACACATGGTGTTAAATTTGGAAAGAATAGCTATTAGTTATATTTACACGTCAAGAGAAAAAATAACTGTTAAGCGTACAAATACGAATCGCTTTTTCCCCTCGCATACGGTGAATTATTATTGGTCTTCAAATAGAATACCCCAGCTTTTGGTGTTGATGGTTCGCCACCCATTTTGTACTGGTTCAATCCTTCGGGGCAATCTTTCTTCATCTGCTCCCTATCACAAAGCACTCCCCAAAATCCAACGGTACTATTTATCGATTCAGCAAAATACTTATATGCCCGCCTATGCGAACAACCATAACCCATGCAATTCTGGTATGTTCCTTTATTGGGGTAAAACGTTGCATGACCCACAGGCTCAAGAAAACCCATATTTTCGCTCGTCTGAATGGATTCGACGTATTTAGCATCACTTGCATCCAATCGTGCTTCGATTCCCTTCGACTTGAAAGACGGACCAGCTGGATCCAGGGCAAATATGGTGTTGAACTTTTCCGGATGAATATTTTTACCCGCACTGCCAGCTATCTGGGCGCCCAAACTATGACCAATCAAATAGATGTCATCGTAGTCGATTAGCAAGTTTTTGTTCAAGTGCTTTGCGAAATCGGCCACACGCTCACCAACCTTATCAATAAGTTTCGCCACCTTATAGTAGTTGATTGAGGTTGAAATCGAACTCCAATCCACAACGATCACATTGAAATCTTGAATGCTAAAATAAGCACTTGACACACTTCGAATGAAGGGGTTATTGCTCGAACTCATCCACCCGTTAATAATAATTCTATAATTAAAAATCAAATTTGCAACTTCGATAACAAAAATGTATCTATTTATCTTTACCTTGTGGGATGTGAAGCATCGAAACCAGAATTGTGTAGTGAATCATCGTCGATTCGAATTTCCTGAGCGCACGTTGGAAAGTCACGCTTATACAAATAAAATGAAATATTCTCTTTGGGAGTCTTCACTAAACTTTTCACAGCTTTCCCTATGAACTTCATTCCAGGAATTTTCTCATAAAAGGATTTCTTCCTAGCCCCCAAGCTATGTACACACGACTCATCACTACCACTACTGTCAGTCTCACAATTAACTAATGAGTAAAAAAAATTGTTTTTATTTACTATATTGGCGGAATCACAAGTTATTTTAAGAATATGTTCAACGTACCCAATTGAAGAATTATGAAAGCCAAAGCTCCAACTTGTATCAGTCTCATTATATTTTTACTCATCTGCCCGTTGGCGTCTAATCGGCCGCAAAAATGAAGCTTAAGGTAGGGCAATTGTATTTTGACTAAACTTTATTTCGTTTGTGTTTAAAGATACAAAAAGAATATTTTGCAGTTGACAGTGATGACACTTTTCTGTTTAACGATGTTAAATTCAATATGACATTCAAGTGATAAGCTATTAAATTATCTAATTATTTTTTTAGAAATATTGGTTTAAGTTATCTATAGAGAATAATTTATAATAAGGTATGTAGATATGTTTTGACATTAATATGGAACATTTTTAACAAAAGTGTGTTATTGAATTTTTAATGTTATATATTATAGTATTCGATATGCAACCTATTTTTTTAAATTTGTGTTTCAATAATGCTGGCTCTTTATCGCATGACCCGTGTTGACGTTCGTTTAGTTATTAGAGTAAAATCTCTTTACTTTTTTGATATATAGTAAGCACTTCTATATGCAAACAAGAAAATTCGAATTTCAATTTAGGCTCTAACTCGATATACGAGTTTGCTGAAAGCTATGAATTATTCAATTCAATTCAATTTAATTCAATCATATACTTTTGATTAAATCGTTATAGTACCATTGAGTCTGATAAAAAATAAAACAATATCACGAAAAAACTGCGCTCTTTATTCAAAAATTTTAATAGGTATTTAAATGATTACCAAAGTGGCAGCACTGGCACATTTCATACATAAGGTCTGTTCTTTTACATTTTGTGAATTTTTTGTTTTGATTGGTTTGCCAGAAATCTTGATAAAAAACTAAACAAAGAAACATATTTTTCTTTGCAAAATAGGTAATAACTCAATTCCTGTTTTATATTTGAAGAGCTGTACTTGTCCCAGGAGTTCTGTGAAATGAATCACCTATAACTTTCATGAGCTATGTGCTTATCAGTTTGAAAAGGCATTTTTTTTTAAATTGTTTTTCGCTTGCGATACATATAATATGTAGGTATTGTTATGGATTCATAAAAATAATCGAACTAGAATTTTGATCAAAGTAGACATTACGAGATAGCGAAGACGAAAAAAGTGGGACTCTCACAGTTCTGTCTGTCGGTCCGCAAGTCTATAGCCTAAAGTTTTGGATATATTTTCTTCAAACTTGGTACAAAATGATTTTTGGGTAATATACACACAAATAACGGTACCTGCCATTCATTTCTAAGTTTAACAAAAAAATTAGTTTAGTTATAAAAAATCAGTTCAATATTGAAGGGAAAGGTACTTTTTGGTAAAAATAATGTTTTTTTTTTGGTTTTTAAAAAATAAATAATTTTTGTTAAAAATCAATTTTTCAAAAGCTAGTAACTGATTTTTTTTAAATTAAAATTTTGGAAGTTGATTAATAATTTCATGAAATTGAAATTGGCATTTCAAATTATTGTTCCCAAAAATGTTTTCAAAATTTAATTTTTATAGATATATAAAAAAAATATTTAAAAAACCCGCTCCAATGATTTTTAACCAAGGTAAGCTTCCATCGGCCTTAAACATGCCCAATAAAAACTAGACTACCTACCTAACCTACATATAACAAACTCGCCAATAAAAAAAGTCAATACTACAATAAAGTTGTTAGCTACAAGAGCAAGTCCGGACAATGCAGTTGTGCATTTTAGTTTTTAAAGGTTAGAACCTGATTTGATTCAAAATTTGCAAATATGCACACCAACAGCTATGAAAATATGAAAAATTATTCTTAATTGGTGCCTTTGTGTTCTGCTTATTTCCAAGCAATCTTGCATGAATGAGATCATCACATAATATGGAATGGGGAACTACCTACAAGAGTAAATTAAAAAACAACAAGAAATATCTACCATCTTGTTTGTACATACTTATTGCAACCTAAGATTAAATAAGATTCTACGAGGAATGGGAAAAACCAATTAGTTTTTTTTTTGTTTCTGTAAAATCCGTTGTCTGATTTTGCCAATCAATCATCCATTGATATTCGATCTTTTATGCTATATTTACGTATATATTTGTAAGATTTTGCACATTTCCTCTTAATATCTACCAGAAAAAATTAGTATATTCACCTAACATTCAGTTTAAATGAAGATTAAATCTATAATCTATTAATCTTTAGTTATGTAAATCAAATCAGGCTCGCTCCAGAAGCCCATATGTGCGATTTTTAAAATCAATGTCGATCGATCGACATTCAACTTTATTTCACTTAAGCTAATAAAAGCGTGTACGTGAACAAATACTCCTGTAAAAAAAATTAAATTCACTTAGGGTACATTTTTATTCAATAAAATAAAGGGATTGTAATTAGGTTGAATGAATAAAAATGGATGTAATTCATATTCATTTAGTTAAAAGTAATAGACTAATCAGGGAAGTTAAATAAAAAAATGCAGGTTAAAAATCACTGATCTATCGTAGTAAAATTTATCAGGAAACCTTACCCATGTGATTACTGATATCATGGAGGTGGCTTTAAGGTAGGCTAGTAACTGGGCGACGATCTGTGGCTTATAGATATTAACCAAAGCAAACCGGAACCCATGCTACCAGGACAGGACAAACAGGGAGGCGGCTTTCAAAGCCATTGATTTGACTACATCATCCTCTAAATTGGTTCAGTAATACTGGGATAAACTTTCGAAATTGAACATTAACCTGAAGGTCTTATATGGGTTTCATGTCAGAGTACCATTGAGGGACTTGAACGGTCAATGTATTCTCAATTTTTCTCACTGAATCCAACCGTGGTTGAAATTGTTTAACTAACTGCATTATTTCTAGAAAGATTTGGCTCATCTATAATACATCTCGAACTATTAATCTACGGATAATCCGCAGGCCCAGACGAGTCATAACCAGGATAAAAGCACGATCTTTCTGTAGGGCATTCCTCGACGACCTTAACGAATTTTCGGAAATGAAGAGATCAAATATTTAATTTCTATTCATTTTCTCCGTCAAACTCCTGGGACTGCAAGCAAGCACACTACGGGCCTTTGAAACATGCTCATGATGCATGAAGGCCGGACTATCACACAGTTGGATCGGGAGTCGCTTTAGCTTGACAGCCATTAAGGTGCCTATAGTTTGGCTTGTAAATGGTTTTCTCGGGTGAATTGCGATACAAGTGAGTATGCTTCTACTAATTATGTGTAAGATTGTCTAAGCTCCCAATCACACCAAAAGTATATGCCACATTTGTCAAAACTATGAAGTGAAAGATAATCCTACGAAATATGGCTGGTCCTGCGAATGGGGCGGTACTTACCCTGGTGACCAAACATCATGCTGATTAAGCAGACGAAGGCCTCCTAAGATTTATTACATCTGAACATGGGACTAGACCAGTTCAGATCGCGCGCGTCTTTGGTAAACCTGCAAATTGCCTACCTAGAACCTAACATACTGCAGTTAAACTCAAATCAAAGGCGATGATAATGAGGAGGTATATCCCTATTCCACGTTATGGATTTTTAACGTTCACAGGTTACAGCGAGTAATATTATCAAAACAGGGGATTACAACGCTAATTGCGTCATAGAAATCTTTTCTTTTACTCTTAGCCGCCATCTCTAATTACATTACATAAAAGCTCATCAATTCTTATTAAAATTAGCTTAGAAATTTCATCTTTATAATAGATACATTTAATTTAGGGAAAGATTTATTCATCATTTATGAAACAGTGAAATGATTCATATACAAAGTAGATATGTATCTTTACTCAAAAGATTGAATTCATATTTGAAAGTTTAATTCTCTTAAATGGATCAAATATTATGATTTAGCTCCGAGGGAAATATTTGATGTTAGTCTTTTTACTTTCCGTGCAAACATTAATGTGAATGCCCACTTAACTTTCATTTAAAATTATAAAATATTGTTGGATAAACTTTCATTTTAGCGAATCGAATCAAAGCCCAAAATCAATACTCTTCGCTGCATACTGAAAGTAAATGCACTAATACTACTAACTATGTACTTTTTCTAAGGATTTTGTACACATTTATATTTATTCAATTATGTGAAGTATTGTGAAATCGAACCTCTTTGTTCATTTATAATGGGAAAAAACTCTGAACACCCTTATTAATTCATATTGTTCGGGTAAGATTTTTTGGGTTTTTCATTGTATCCAGATTACATTCACTAAAACGAACATGAATCGAATGATATTTGCCATGTTCAGAAATTAAATTTTCGATGGAATGCTTACTTTGTTTCGCCATTGCTTATGTTTAATTTCCTCTGTGTTCTATGGCAGCTGTTTTCGTATATAAGTTACAGTTATTCTTGTTAATACATATATATTTATATTTTATTTAAAACCTTTATGTTTGCTTGTTTACATAAAAATTAATGTAAAGTAAAAAAAACCGAAAACAAGTTATTAGTCAAAATTGTATAATTTTAAAACTTAAATTGAAATAATCAGTGAAAAACAACTAAAGTGGCAACAATTATTATATCTGTTTTCTATGGTGCGCAACAGAAAGTACACAAGTTACGATAAATACGTTTTATGTAAACAGAATTCAAGTACAATTAAAAAGAATACAAAACTTATTCTCAGTGCATAGCTATATGGGAAATATAAATAATTGTAAACGACAAGCTGTGTGACTGACGGAAGCACAATTCACAATGGTATTTCTATTTATGTTCTAATTGCGAGAGGAAACAAATTAAAAAAAAAAAATAGATAAATACCATATAGATACATACTTTATTTTATGTTTTCCCATTTTGTTTGGAATAAGAAACTTACGATTAGAATAGGTAAATATGCCTTTAGCCAATTTATATAGAAAACAGGCCAAGTTAGGGGTTTATTTTGCGCAGCATAGTTATTAACATTTTGTATATGAAACCCTTTGGTGTGCGCCTCTTTTATATATTTTTAATTTCTTGTAAGATTGAGGTAAGATTGAGAAAAAATATTGACAACTGTTTTTTTGTATTTGTTTATTTATTATATAGTTCGGATAAACATCAATAAACCGTTTATTTGACTAACATGATGTACCCAGAGGCCAGAGGTGGGTTCAATAAGGATTTGCAATACTAACCAGGGTACTGAAAAAGAGAAGGGGAAGGATGAACACTATGTGTTAAAGTATTCTGTCCTCGCATAGTAACGGGTTATCCATTTTGGGGTTTCAAAAGTAAACGTAAATAAAACACAAAGAAGATATTTTTTTCATGACATTTCTTTTCATTATAAAGTTTGAACGTTGACATTATGTGTGAAACACTACATCATTTAAATGACCACCACGCGAATACATATTGGGCGGTATCTCAGCTATAGCTTGACGAATGTTGGTTTTCAAGTTTTCAAGAGTTAAAGTTTTATCTGCATAAACACTGCCCTTCGCGTAGCCCCACAAAAAAATTCCAGCGGTGTCAAATCGCATGATCTTTGTGGCCAGTTGATATCGCGACGACGAGAAATTACGTGGCCAGAAAATATCTCTTGCAATAAAGCCATATTTGCTCGAGTTGTGTGGCATGTGGTAACGTCTTGTTGAAACCAAGTTATCATATGACCATAACACTCCAAATTGATGGTGACAGTCGTTCCATAGTCGTTTTCGAAGAAATAAGGTCCAATCACACCTCCGGACCAAAGAGCGCACCAAACAATGACTTTTTGTGGACTCTCTTTAATTACTTGAGGATTCCCAGAACCCCAAATACGACAATTTTATTTATTGACATACCTGTTGTTCAAGCACCCATTCGACTTATCTACGACGTTGTGAATGGTCCGCTGGCTTCAGTTGTTGTGTGAGCTGGACTTTATATGGATGTAGGTGGGATCCAAATGCAAAATACGCTACAATGTGCCGTAAGACAGTCCTAATTCCTGAGAACGACGAGAAAGCGACACATTCGGGTCTTCGGCAACACTTTCACTTACGGCAGCGATATTTTCAGTTGTACAAGCAAAACGATGATGCGCAGGCTTTACAATATTTGTAAGCAATCCAGTCTCTTCAAATTTCTTCACAATTTTGCCAATTACTTGCGTAGTTGGAAATTGGAACGTAGTCTTCTTAAAGCACGATATGTGGCTGTGGCAGAATCACCATTTTTGTAGTAGGTTTTAACAATTTTTATGATATGTGCGATAGTTAAGCCATCCATTTTCGTAAATGTCAGACTTTCAACTGAAAAAAAAAATGGTTTAACAACTTAGTTTGACAGATGTCAAATTCCAGCCCTATACTTTTGAAACCGCGAAATGGATAACCCTTTATATCAATATATATTTAAAAAAAAACACTTCTTGTTTCTTTTTTGTTCAATTTTTTAGAGAATCATCTAAAAAGAACCTATTAGGTGTCTAAGTTCTACAAAAAAGAAAAGAAATATCCAGTAATTTAGAAATAAGGAAATAGTATTTTTTTTTCTTCAAAACTGAATGTAAAAATAACAATTTGGATTACTTTTTCCTGGAAACACATTTTTCGTATCATTAAACATTTCTACTAGATTTTAAGTCATAGTTGTTATCTTGGGGTTATCTTTGCTAGGAATGAATGATCGCGTTTAATGCAAAAATAAGTTTTTGTCTGTAATCACAAGCCAAGCCACACAAGCTCCGCGTGCAAAAGAAGGAAATTTTAAAAATTCTGTGACAAACAAGAAATATCGGTGTTAAAATATCGCTCCAAATAACATCGATACATCGATGTTTTCAGATTCGATACATAGAATCCGAACATAGATGTTTTTAGACAAAAACATCTATGTATCCCTAGGTACTGAAGACCCTGGTGGTAATTTCCTAATGTGCAAGGAATCCCCTTGACACTGGTGGGTGGAAGCTTCTTGTCATAATACTTTGCTGACCAGATCGACCTCGTCTATGCCCAGATTCAAACTGATGAATAAAATCAGAATTAATATCACCAATAGAATGTAAGGGTGATGGGTATCGTCGGTGACGATTATTTGTAATTAAATTTACTCTTCTTAAACAAATAAAATGCACGACTGGATCGCACGAACTTGCTCTTGTAGCTAACCAGTGAGGTTTAGTTAGTTAGGTTTAGTTTGTTAGGTGTTGTCCAATGCAGGTTTAAAGCCTTTGTAAGTAAGATTACCTTGATTCTTAGTACAATGAATTGTCAAATGGATGATTCAAGGAATAGTTACATAGATACATACCTCACCCACAAATGTATCTTTAAATCTAAGTTATGGATTTTAATTATGTAAGTTAGGAGAGTAAAATGTATCTACATCATATTGATGGAATCTAAGTATGTAAAGATGTACATATAATAATGAAATGAAGGATGTTGGTGGGTAGGTAGCTAAATGCATATAACTTTATATGCATATAAATAAATAAGATTTATGTGATTTATCAAGACACATATTATGTATATATATACATATGTATAGGGCCTACATTTTATTTAGTATTCAGTACGCAAAAATACGTAAAAAGGGAATAATAATAAGGTAAATACTACTGCAGTCGAACGTCATCAGAAACCAGAATATCCGAAAGTAACCAGATCCAGAAATAGGGCTAAAAACTACTTAAAACCAAAATATGAATACACCTTAAAAAAAGAAGAACCTCTTCCGCCGTTTTATAACGAGAATACCAGTATACCATACTGAAGACCTGCGGTAACCAGAAATTATGTAAGCTTAATATCGTTTGTTTCGAATTAGTGAGTTGGTTTTAAAAAAGGTTTTGTAATAAGGTTCTAAAATCCTTCATTACATTATTGTGTTTTTCAGCCAGAAATAGAACTTTAAGACATCTTTTTTATGTCTGCTCTTTAATTCCAAATAGCCATACCAAATATCTACTCGTAAATATAAAATAATGACCTAAAACCCAAACATGCAAAACGGACTTTGGCTTTCAAGCTTTTAATGATTATGTAAGCCCGTAATATTGTTTTCTTATAGAAAAAATGATTGTTTAGCCATAAGACACGAATATAATCATTCAATTACCATAAAACTGAGCAATTCTACCCTGAGGCTCAATAAGACCATTTTTCAAAAAAAAAACTTACATAATCCATTTCAGATCTTAGCTAAGCGCCTACTGGCTTGTCAGCCTAAATAGTGCTATTTTTGGATAAAAATTCCAAAACCAAAAATCAGTTTTGCATGTTTTCTTAATTTCAAAGTGGCTTGCTTATCGCCATAGAGGTGGCACTTACACGAGGTCGTGCATGAGCGATCGCAAGTTATGTGCGCAAACATTAAAAAAATCTCATTTCCCGAAATAATAAGTCGCCTACGCAACTCCAAAACTTAAAGACACTTTGCCATAAATAACGAATGCGGTAAGGTCCATAGACCACAGCTCTAACTCGAGCTCCGTACCTGCATACAACGATCTACCGGATTGCTAGAAGTAACCATAGACTCAGTAGTAGAGCAAAAGTATGTATCTCTATGGTCGTTGTTGTCGTCGCCAATGTTTTAGTCACAATCGGACCAGTTTATTTTACTTTACGATAGTTGCACCTATGACGGCGACCGACGCGACGCGTCGCATGGTGATCGTTTTATCTGCAGCGCAAAAGGCGTGCACCTAACGTTCTCTGACATCGAATCGGAAATGGGGAATGTTGTGATTTAGCAACCGCAGCAGCAACAACAGCATACGGAATTGTTTGATTGAGTCTTGAGTTTGAGTGTTTTGACCAGTGTCATTGGTTCTAGTCGCCTGAACAAGATCATTGCCAACTAGGGCCCCAAGCAGTAACGTAAAAATGCATAAATACGTTAACTGTTGCTGGTGAATTAGAGCTATTACATGCAATAGCCTGTGGCTGTTTGGCAACTCAGATGATGAATAAAACCACTCCATTCCATGTGTCTTATAATTGTTGTTTTGTCCACATCTGGTGTTTTGTGGGAGTGTTCTAGAATGGCAAGTACAGTAATTGAGAAATATGAATTGTATCCCCATTGTAAGAGTCTTTGTTTCTTCTGTTTGTGGCCGGCTAACAACCTTCGGAATTAAACTAGAGTAAAGTATGCTTTTCGTGCAAACATGTGTCATCAAAAATGAGTTATAGTTTTTGAAGAACCTATAATTATAATTCTGCAGGGTCATAAATTATTATATGGAGAACTGACAACTGATCCGAAAAAAAAATCAACATAAAAAGACTTAGTTCGTACTTTAGTTCAAGGAAAATCCATTCAATGATTAAATTAATATTGTTTTTTTATTTTGGAGAGTTGAGAAAGTGGTTCAAATATTAGACTTCCTCAGCTTTTTTGATCTCTAGTTTTCTGTATCTAGGTTTGAATACAAAGTCTGTGTGTATTTCCCTCAACTTGGCCACGCCACCGGAGATGAGGTCTATCTCTGTTTCTCGTTCCCTCTGGCTTAGCGTTAAAATTCGCTCCACATGACCTAGCTAATTTAAACGTTGAATACGTAGTTTTTGACTAGGTGGACATCACTGTTCAGCTCGTAGTTCGTGGTTGTATCATCTTCACCAGCTGCCTTTTTGCCTATATACACAAAACGGGCCATATATATCGTGCGTAGTACCTTTTTCTACGAGACACCAATGAACCTTTCATCTGCCTGGCAGAGACCCCATGTATCTGCACCATAGAGCAAGACCGGGATGATAAGAGTTGTGTAGAGTATCTCCCGGGGTACTTATCGAGGTTCAAAAGCCCTTCAAGTGTCACGAAAATAGTCATTTCCCCTTAAAAATATTATCGGAGCTTTATGGAAGTGACTATATAAATACCATTTTACAGCAGTCTGTTTATACAAATACTACTTATTCGGCAGCGGATGAAAGGAAGTGATATAGGAAAGAATTTTTTGTTGGCACAGTGGATTTGAGAACCAGGTATTGACTGTCTCATTTTAGCACATGGGCGGCATCCAATCAAAATTGGAGGTATAGAAAATAATGCGGCTAGCGTGTGGATCGAACACACACGTCTGAGTTAGCAATCAAGCACTTTATCCACTGCGCCATTGCCACATATAGATTTTGGGTGCAGAATTTTAGGGCGCAGGGACATAATTCTGCCGGTCATAATTCCAAAATAATTTTTTTTTCTTATATCCCACCAAAATGGGGAGTACAAAAAAGGAGTTACAGCTTACAGTTAACAGTTTACCCTTGACCAATGTTAGGACTTCGACCACTTAAGTGGTATTTTTACCACTTTTTGCTGCTCATGAAAACCTACCACCTTAAAATCTAATTCTAATTTTGCAATTCACCTCTCACTTATCTTTTTACGTTACCATATACCATACGACCACAACCCCACCTAAAATTTTTTAAATAGCCCGATTCTCCCCAATATCACTGATACCTCAAAGGTCACAAGAAGAGGTGAAATTTGTTTTGTGACTTTATCGGATTATCCCCTATAGTCGCAGCTTGTGAGAGTCATACAAACAATCGAAATTGTGATCTACTTCAGAGCAGGTTACAACTCACAAATAGTTTGAGTTTTGACATTTGCAACATGAAGTAAACGGCAATGAAACTTTAATTTCGGGTAAAACCTTCAGCAGTGTCTATCAGAGAGAAGAAAAATTGTAAGAGCATGTTCCATAAACTCTTTATCTGTCAAACACACAATAGTGTGATTATCTGTAGGCATTCTGTTTGTGCCATAACACTTAGATCAAATAGCTATAAATCCTTTAACATTTTTTTTTTTAAGTCAATGAAACACTGGAAACGGATTCTCTTTGATAGTTCATTATTTGTTTAAGCCCAATACTCAGTTCGGGATAAATACTATTTCTCATAAATTTTTTTCCCAGAACAAATTTTATCTCTAATTTTTCCCGACCATTACTCACTTCAACGCAAAATAAAACTCTTTGTTTCAAACTGTACATACAAAAATCTCTTAATTTAACTTAAGTTTTCCAAGACAACAATGTCCGAATAATTATTTTGCTAGACAAATTGTGATGTTTGATGTAAATCGTCCCTTTTATAACTTCATATCGTATCCCCTAACTTCTGCAATATTAAAAATCATTAAGAAGTAGGTGACCACAAAAAATGATTGGAAAAAGTGTGTAGGTAAATTAGTTGCAGGAATTAAATCAATTCAACAGCTGATTTCAGTCAGGCTGAGCGTAGTTATAATGAGATTTAGTAGGTACAATGAGGACGTACTTCAAATAAAATTATGAAAATATTTCTGAGATTTATTTGATGTTTTCTTATCCAAGTATGTGTTTATATAAATTTGAATAGAAGGAATAAATAATAAATTAAATAAAAATCAATTAGCTTTAAAACTAAAAGATTGAAACTGAAAAAATCGAGAAATCTAATAAATCAGTCAAAAAAAATTAGTATCGAAACGGGACAAGTAATATTTTTGCATATATAGTTATATATATATATATGATTAATTGGCGAAAAATTTTAAACGATTTAGTAATATGTTAAATCATTTTTGAGTATTATACTAGGCTAAGAGAGGATTTTGCTAATTTTAAACCGGTTTAGTATCATTCTATTTTCTTTACATTTTGCTAAAGTTAAAATCCAAATATGGCTACTTTATTTTTTAAGTATTGTACTAAATCCATATGCTACTTTGACATTTAAAAATGTCAAAAAGTTATTATCCCTTACTTTTTTGCACTATTTTAGGTGGGTTTAGTTGTAGTTTATTAAGAAAATAGATTCAGTATGGTACTAGTTAAAAAGTGTTTAAAATTATGAAAATATTAGTATTAGAAAACTGTAAAGTATTATCATGGTAAGTCCTTAACATCAGGATGGTTAAAATTTTGCGCCATTGACTTTACGTAATGTATTTATAATGTATATTGAAAACGCTTAGAAACACTTTTTTAGCCCTATTTTTCTCATTCATTGTAAATGCTTTGAAATTGATATACATATACTATTATATTACATATTATTACATCATATTATATATCATATTATCTTATATTATAAATCTGTTTTTTTTTTTTTTTTAATACATAACTCAACATGGAATTTAGAGCCAAGCAAGTTAAACAATGTTCATTATTTCTTTAAAAACACTCACCAGCATAATTATCATCAGTGAATGTGTTCCTATTTTCCCCTACTACTGAATGGAATGTTTATCTCGACACCTTCAAAATTTTGCTTGAGAAAAAATATGTAGAGTTAAAATTTGCGTTTGCTCGAACTGAGTACTAGGCTTTAAGCAAAAATAAATTAATTTATATATATTTGCTTATCTTCATTATTACATCTATAATAAATAATCCGCATCAATTTCAATTTTTATTTTGTTTTTAATATTCAGCTGTTTCAATAATAAGACTACACAATTCACCTTTAGCTGTGGTGAGTTCCGTTGTGAATTTCTTGTGACGATTGGGGAAGAATTTAAAAAATGTTATCGAGTCACAATATTCATCACAAGGAATAGTCAAAAGGGTTTGTGGCTTGTGATTCTTCACAACAGGAGAATTGAGAATTGATCGGTATGATTTCACCCAGTTCAGTTCTCCGTCTCTGTGTGGATGTTCTGTGATCTGTATAGAGAAGAATTATTTTATAAATGGCTGATCTCTTTAAACATAAATTAGATTGTTTACTTTTACCATAGAGTATTGATAACGAAACAGTTTCTTTTAATTATTCATCTATTTACTCCTTTAATTTATTATCTTTGGAGTTTGAATGTTTTGGAAATTGGAAGGAACACATCTTCACAACATTTTAGCTGCAAGGGTAATTTAATTCAATGATCAAAGTTTTATTCCTTCAGAAGCATAAGTAAAATATGCTTCAAGATTAAGATTTTCTGACGCTTTATATACAAAAAAATAATTGTAATTTTTAGAATTTTTTATTAATTCAAACGTCTCTTATAGATTTAATTGTTTTTTATAATGTACACGCGCTCCAGGAATTATAATGTTACCCTTTATATGCCTTTTAACACAGCGCGGGAGTGAGAGTGAAGAGATAGAAGGATAGAAAAGATGTGTGGCGCGATGTTCTGAGACTATAGAAGTGGTTGTTGTCAAATTTATCTCCAAGAATGGCGGCTGTACTAATGCGGAGAATTTACCGTGTTCTATTTATCTATATCTTTTAATTCGCATTATTTTATTTATTACGGTGTCGTATTGTATGGGTCTACAGTTTACTCAATCACATGCTGTTAGTGTTATGCATATACAGCATGGATGAGCAACCCAGCAACTCATTTTATGACAATTTTAGAATTAGTTTTTGATGAACCTGCGACCACGAGGTTGACAGGCGAGCACACAACTATCGCGCCACGACCACCCCCACGGTTTGGATCGAGTCTTAAATGAAATTGTATATGTATACGTATGATATTCTTCCAGATATAATGTGATCTTTGAAACATAAAGAATTGAAATACTATTTATTTCTGTATTTGATTTATTATCAAAATAATTAAGTTATTGAGTATAAGATGTGTTACATAAAAATGGCTTTTAATTTCTACCACTTTTTTGACTAGTTGTCTATCACTCTTTGGCTTCTGCGAAGTCCTAGAAGGCGCGCAAAATTAATACAAAAAAAAAAACAAATAAAATAGGTTAGAACAAAAAAAGTCGGAACAAGTTAGAACTGTCAATCAAACGTCATTTGTCAAAATAATTAGGCCTATTCTGCCACATCTGTTATTCTGTTATGGTGCATAACAGATCTTCACCATAAAAGATATTTAATAATTGTTATTCAGGAGTTCGATCTTTTATAAAAGTCTGTTATGTAACTTCGAAAAAGAAACATTTATACGAACAGACCTAAAATCTGCTATCAAATTATCAGCTGTAGTAGGTAAATAAAAACTCTCGGCAGTAGGCACTGACTAATGAAAATATTAACCTGCGCAAATATCGTGTTTTGTTTCGCGTAGATAAATAATATTTAATCTTTGCAATTTGTCCATAACAGTTCCTGAATTTATTATATCCAATATAAAAACTTGTGCAAAACGAACTCCGACAAGATAAGCGACACTTTCTTTTACGTTTCATCCATCAAATGTGTTCTGTGCTTTCGTGTATTGAAATAATTTGTTTGAAATTATTGACATGTTTGTGCTTGTTATTATGTATTTTAATAATATTTTGTTATATCTGTCCTTTTACGAACAATTCATTAACAAAATAAAAGTTTTTACTTCATATATTGAAATCTTTTATGATAAAAGTAACAAAAATGTGTCTTTTATTCTTTTATGATTCATAAAAGATTCCATAACAGATTGTGGCATGCTGAATACCAAAAATGCAGTTCGTAAGACTTGTTGAGAATTTCGAAGTTTTAACAGCTCATTAGCAGATTTCTTAACAGATTTCATAGCAGATTTAGCATGCAGAATACCAAAATTATAATTCATAAAATATTTTTTGACAGCTTAAACTTTTGTATGAAAATTCATAACAGAATAGCAGAATAACAGAATAAAAGATCTCGCCGAATAGACCCAAATAAAGAAAAAATGTATTTTTTTGTAATGTTTTTTCTTGTTAATAATGGAATTTTTTAGCTTCATTACCAATACAAATTTGTTAAATAATGAGAGGAGACGATTAACTCCAACGACACACCAGAATTAAATAAACAAAACAGAAAAAGAAATAAATTTGACAGTTCTTACGTTTCTGTTCTACTATGATATTACTCAAAAACCAGAACAGAAAATACTGTTCTGTTTTAATGGTACTGTAGAACACTTAACTGTTCTGTCCAGAACAGGTCAGAATAAGTCACTGACCACTATGTATGTGAACAAGAAATCCTCTGACTCTTGAAGTGCTAAAAGTCCTGGAAATTTTATTGAACGGCCCCAATGTTTATCAATCCTAGGGTCCACTTAACCGAAATCATGTTTTGGATTTGATAGAACAAATTTAAGAAATCAAATACACATAAACCAAATTTTATATTCATAAACAAATACGTCCAGTTAACATTTCGCGAAATCTGTTATGCGAGTAGTAGGTACCAATTTCATTTTACCATCTATTTCTGTATGTCAACAGTATTAATGTCAAAAATGACATTTGGCGCCATTTGCAAAAGTTATGACACATTCACATTACTTTTGCCCCACCTTATTTTAAATTGAACTGTTATTCAGCTAATAATTGTTTCTACTATGTCAGATAGTTGTGTGGAGAAACATATATCTATTATGATAGCTATAAATCAGCGTTAGCATTTGAATATTGTGCGGAGGCAGTGCAGTAAAAAATACTTAGTTTTTTCTTCCGAATCAAAACCATTTGTTATACCTTTCGTTGCATGCAAATAACTTTCAGTCACCACAACAACAGCTTCTCAAAACACTTTCTTAATCATTATGACTTTTAAAATGGGAAACCACCGCACCGGTCATAATACGTAGAATCAAACCACCTTTACACACACCCCCCACCATAGCTCCAACCCAGTCTATATAGAATAATTAATTCTCCCAGCTGTTTGTACCTTTTGTTTTGCTACGCCTCGGCTTCAGTCACTTCGCAATCAATAAAATTTAATCATTCAGAATGAGAATAGTAGGTTGCTGCACTCCTCATACTAATCAGCTGCAATCGCGATCCAAAAAAATATAGCAAAAAAAAACTTATCTACTAACTACCGGTTAACTAACTCTCTCAGCAGACAAGTTTATAGCTTATTAAAGTCAGTAAATGGGTTTTAGTTTAATTTGAATTGCAAATGTGACTTAATCGATTTATTGGGAGCGAAGCGACTTACATACGTTGGTTTGGCGTCGGCAGTGGCCGGCGAAGCGAGGTTCATTTGACAGGAACAGTAAACTCTTAGGTACGTACTTTGTCTTGTGCCGCCGCGTAAAGTTTTATATTTTATCTTTTATAGCCAAAAGCGACGCCTCGTATCCTAAGATACTAATCAAAAATACAACCAGCATGTACCTTCTTTTCAAGTCAATAAATTGGAATTCAATATGTTGCAATGGTTTTTCTTTGACACATTATAGGTAGGTTCATAATATATAATATGACATCAAAGCTTGAAATAAATGTATCCATTCTCGATCAATTAAATGTCATTTAACAAGACAATCATTGACCGGGGTGTTAACAACCCTTGTTATAGTTTAGAGACTTTAACATATTCAAGACATTGAGTCTACAACAAATGCAGTTCATTGTTTTTAATTTTTTCTTTGAAATGAACTGTTGGTTGGTTCGCACAGATTGCACCTTCTTAGCATATTTACATATGTATGAGTTGAAGGCAAACAACATTTGTGATTTTATGTCTACGTGTAAATGGTATTGCTTGGATTTTATTTTTAGATCCGTTTAGGATAGCCGTAAATTAGCTTAAATTTACATATGTATTTAGAAGGAAAATAACAATTTTGTATTATTTAATTAAATAATTACGGATTTTTGTAGAAACTAGCAATAAACATTAACGTTAAATGCTATTTGCAATAAATTTATAGGTAATTTGAGAATTGTAATTATATTTCATTTAAAACGCTGTACTTAACATAACATATGCGTTTTTTTTTGTTGCAGAAACGTGAGAAAAAATCGGTAATAAAGCTTCTACACCACTGCGATTTTTAATCCATTTCCGTTTTGGACTTCTTTCGGTTGCTGAGCTACTTTTAAAAACTGCGATATTTAATAGATGTTAACTTTCTTCAAACATATATCCGCACTGTTTCCACTTAATTTAGAAAAGTTCAATCGTACTTCGTACCATAAGGAAAATTTACAAAGAAGAAAGGGCAGATAACTCTGCAATTTTTCAACCTGGACAATTTTGTCTACCCCGGCTAGCACACACGTCCCTCATCGACGTACTTAAAAATCGAAGCTCAAATTGCGCGATATAAAAGCAGTATGATTAGACGCCAGTACAGGAAGAATGACATTTCCATACAATCTATGGATAACAAGAAGGTAATACAGTTTGTACCCTTCAAGCAAGCGGCTCCGTTTTGGATCCGTTGCCAATTCATAAAGGAACCCAAAAAACGGATCCGAAACAATTCCAAATCGGATCAATTTAGGATGGAAATTAGAATCACCACGGAGCCATTAGGTGTGTTTTATTGGAAATCTATCCAGTGTACAGTAGGTAATTCCCAAAAAAACCGCATCGACCATATCCTTTCTTTTAGTTTTGTGAGAATGGTACCCCTGCACAGCTATCACAAGGAAGAAAAGAGTTTTTTTCAAAGAATAAATAAGAAAATATCAAAATTGTGACCAATAATTTACTTTTAAATATATAAAAAAGGAAGTAGAAAAACGTATTAATATTAATTAATGTTTGAAAACTATTTTTTGTTTGCCTTTTTTCTCCATTTTTGATTTTAAATTCGAACATCCATTTTGCATCCATAGAAAGGAAATAATAAGTGAATGGTTTTGTTCATAGACTATGGCCAAAGTCCTTTTTACACATGGACATTTTTGTATTACTTTAAAAATCGTCTGTGCCGTTCACACGAGGAAGCAAAATTGCTGGAGATTTGTTTGTTTCCTTTTAATGTTTCTTTGTTTGAACGCATACTACATGTAGTTTAAATTGTTCATTCACCTTACATTTCCCCTTTATATTTCATGATTTTACTTATTTTCGGAGTAGATGGATAGATAGTTTTATCCTTCAAGTCAATTTACAAATGTAATTCAATAATCACTCATCAGACTTCACTTAAAATAAGCGGAGTAATGAACAAATAGTTAACATTTTACCATTTCTATGTCCAGAAAAAACACAAAGGGATCACAAAAATGTAGTCCATGAAGTGAAGCGAAATTTTGTGAAGTTCCGTTGCCGCTTAGTGCGTTTTCTAATGGCTCATAGAATTTCATACGAATAAATATTTTCAGCGCAGTGACGAGCAGTTCCTCTGTAGTGCAGTTCCACCCAGTGCGGTTCTACCTTAAATCAATATTTCCACCCATCCAAACTTGTCAAATTGCTTTTTTGTAGATCTAAATAAAAGGATGATTTTTTTCACCAAACTCCGTTTATTTATAAATTCCAATAAAAATTAAACAGAAAACGAAAATTGTCCTTAGTTAGTCAAAAATAAAAGTAAAACGGAATTCATTCCACAGCGATTGATTTTTTTTAAAAATGGAAATCGAAATTTGTTAAAATTGATCAATTGACGTTAGGGGTATACAAAATATTAGATATAGGTGGAATTTTAGACGTAATTCAGAAAATAATTGAGCAAAGAATGAAAAAACTTTTACTTACATTTTTTAATAGGAAAAGTGAGCAACTTTTCGGAAGAACAGCATATGCATTTATTAAAAATGGAGTTATTTAAGATTTTAGAAATATAGACTATCCAACTACAAAGAAAAATTAAAAAAAAAAAGAATCAAAAAGATCGATTTGTGTTACGAATGGAAATTAATAATTATAACTACTTCATGAACACATCCTTCGAGATTCAATCCAATTATAAATCGTACCAACAAAACTAACAAAATCAAATTCGAGACTCGAATAAACGTTAACCAGCTATCCACCGTAGATTCTACTTTAGCTTTTCATCGACCGTAGCGAATCTTATGTAAAATCTTACCACGGATAAATTTACGGTGGATAAATTTCCCAATAAAACAAGGCTATTATGTGAATAAATTGTGAGAGAGTTTTTTATTTTACCATACGTATCGAGAAAGCAACCTAAGTGGAAATAGATATGCTCTTACACATATTAAACACTTCTTGGCTTATTTGATAATAATCCCGTTTTTCCATTTTAAAATATTATTTTATAAATTATTTACACTTGTTATTATGTATTTTGGTTTACCTTGTTGCTTGTTTCCTCTGCAAAATTGAAAAAAAAGCAATAACTGTGTCTCTCCATGTGTCTTCATTTCTAGTTGATAAAATTACTCCCCACTAGAATATCGACCACAAATAAGCCATAATAAAGATTGGAAACCTTCGTACGTTTCACCCCCCAAAACCCATTTGTTTACATTGTTGTATTTGTAGCTTTGAAACTCTATCCATGAATAGATGGGAAATCGAAAAGCAAAACAAAAACAAATTACTAGGGCTGTGTTGTCTATGTGTCTATAGGAAGAGGAACAGAAAAGATTCTTGTGTGCGTTTTTATCAATGTGTCTATTGGAAGAGGAACAGAAATGTTACTTGTGTGCGTGTTTCAGCTTGTAGGCAAATGTCAAATGAAAGCAGAGGTTTCTGGTCTTTAAGTTATTAGTTTATGATATCGACTACTCTCTCTATTTTTTTTCGGTCCATACAAAAAATAATCTCGATTCTCGTTTTTCTTTTTTCATGCGTAAACAGAAAATTTGTTAATATGTATTTGTCAGACACTCAGATTTTTGGATCCCAAAATGATTTGAAAGTGAACCGAAAAATTCGGGTCCGTGTTTATGCTTGGAGGGTATAGAGAATTAAGTGTGAACAATAATCAGCATAAGTGAGCTAAAGGTATTGTCACAATCTAACACAAGGCTGGCAACGCTGGTAATGAGCTATGTCTTATTCTTGAAAATATTTATCATAAAAATCAAGTGGACATATCGTGTCGAAAAATCTGGTCTTTTCAACGTAACATGAGCGCTAAAGGTTTTGTATAAGAATTGACATGAAGTCCGCATAAAACTTGTATTATGTTGTGGTAAATTATGAATTTTAAGTATTGGTAGTTCTAAAATATCGTTGTCATGTTTAATAAAGTTGGATATTAGTTCAGTCATGTCACAAGCCCCAAACAGCTTTTCCTTAATATCTCGCACATGGTAACTTTAAAAAAAAAACATTAAGACTTAAGTTGTGAAAAATTAAATTTCTTACAAGTCTTACCTTTGTTTTTTGTGTCAGAAATCAAAAATGGCGAAGTTATTGCCTAAATTAAAATTTTCATTATTATTTTCGGCTGAAGCTCCAGCGTGATTTTACAGAAAACCGAGATTTAAACTACTTAGGACACCCCTTAACGAATTGTGAAATAAAATTGTATGAATTAATTTTTTCCATTTCAAATGTTTAACCCGACTGGACTATACGTACGAGTATTTGACCTGTTTCCTTACTGTTCGCCAACTATGAAACAAAACATCTTGACGTCATATAAGGTATGTTTGTTATATAATATTTTAGAAGTTTTGACCAAGTTGGTTTTTATGTGAACTTTGGAGAATTTTTAAAAAGTGATTTTCATCGGCTTTTTTGTTATATAGTGAATTCGTACGAATTCGTAACAATTTGTAAAAAAATTTACAAAATTCGGTCTGTTAAGTCTTAAAAAATTACTACAAAGCTTTTCAGCAGATGTAAAAGCTGTCAACATATCAAGCTGTCAATGTTTTTCTTATATGCCCTTGTGTTAGTGATGGGCACATTCGAAAGACATGATAACTCGACTGATAAATTTAGTGCACTGTTCTTTGTTTTGCGTGTTGTTTTCTGAATTTTGTTGTTGTTTGGTTTTGGTATGTCTCGAGGTAGTCATTGAATTTTGCCCATCACTGCTTTCGGTCTTTATGTTGGGATGGTCACAATTAATTTTTACATACAAATCTATTCAAATTTCGTTTGTTTACTTTATGACAATGTTTAGAAAATTTCGCCACTCTTGAAGTTTGACAGTTGTTTCATTTCTTACTAAAAAAACAAGATAACAAACAAACCTTTTGCTCAGTGAAGATAAAAGATATGTTTATTGTTCAGATTCTTATTCTGTTGTGATGTTTGGGGATGCCATTACCGGTGGAGCCTGCGTGTGATATACCGTTGTCAAAAGAATCGGTGAAACTGGGTTTACCCACAAGAGATAAATTACGCTATTTTCCTAATGTAATACTGAAATCTGTCAAAATTCCGTACGCAATGAGCCATGTATATCACTCTAGCTTATTGCCAAATAATTCAAAACCAGCGAATATATGGAATTTTTTTTATCAAAACATACAAACGTCAAATTAATGGATTTCTAATGAATTTTACGACCGAGTTATCAAATTGTCAAATCAAAAATAAACCCAAATACATATTTTTTTCATTGTTTCTTGTTGGTTTTGTATAACAAAATCCATTAATCCACGTCGGACAAACAACAACAATTTCCAGATTTTTGTTCTCTGGTGACATCAATAAAATAAAACAAAAAAAGAAGTGTCGTAATCTTGTTTCCTTGATTCATTCTTCAAATCACAAATAAACCATACTAATAGCGAATTTCATTCAAGAAAAGATCTGCTCTTTCTGACAAAAGATTTCATCTTTTTGAATTTTGAGAGTTTCATTCCAACAAAAACAGCAAATCTAGATCAGATCTCAACACGAAAGATCTGACCTTTGGTGGGTAGACAGACAGATTAGATCTGAATGCATGTATACACGTAAAACGTTTTTCTGTCAAACATCAAATGGAAACTATTTTGTTATTAATTTATTGTGAAATTGTGCCCGTCCCTGCTAAAAAATTAAACTAAAAAAAAAAAAAAAAAAGACGAAGAAGTTAATAATTTAAATTTTATAAATTTAGTGGAGTTTTTTATTGCTTTATCTTCATCTTCCTCATCTTCTAATGATGAAGATATGTTTTTTTTTTCAGAAATGTATGTGTCAGTCATTCATACATCAAAACTCAAGATACCTTAGTAGCGGATTTGTTTTCGAACGATCCAGGTAGCTTTCTCTGTTAAGTCAGTTGTATTGCATACAAATCTGAAGTTTAGAATCAGCTGTTCCGCAAATTAATAATAATTTTTGGGTAGCTTGAGATTTGTGTTTGACAACATATGTTTAGTTTATCAAATGGTTTTTGCTTAGGCATTACAACAACAGAAAGCAATCCGGTTTGCTTTAGGTATGCCACCGAACGCGGCCAATACTACAATTAAATTTGTACACAAAGTTTCATTGAAAAGATCAAATCTTCATTTTGAGAGGTGAATTTGGAAATTTGAATGAAATTCGCTATAAGATTTGAAACCTTCGTACGTTTCACCCCCCAAAACCCATTCGTTTACATTGTTGTATTTGTACATTTGGCACTCTATCCATGAATAGATGTGAAAGCGAAAAACAAAACAAAAATAAATTACTAGGGCTGTGCTATCTATAGGCGTGTTTTTTTCTAAGCCCCGGGGAAATTGGACGAAAAAAACGATGAGTAGGATTAACAATTTGCATGTTAAATCCAACAACAACTAATCCCCGGGGGTGCTTAGCTTAAACCCAGAGAATTCACGGGGCTTAGCTATTGGAGGATAAAAACTGTGCTACCAAAAACAATTTTACTAAGTTATCGATAAAATGTATAGTAACTTCAAAACTGACATTTTGACATGTCAGATAATTATCAATTTTGTTTGGTTTGGTTGAGCATTTGGTCTAAGTGTGTTAGTTGTTTTCCTGACGGCCATGTCAACCTAACCTAACCTACCTTTTAATATACATTCCGCAAAAACAAATCTATCTTAACATTTTTCGCTTTTGTATTGCCTCTACGATTTTTTCCACCTCGCCATGAGCACAACTACAGCGATTTTCATTTTTGCGTTTATTTTTATTATAGGTATATTAAAACTTGACTGTAAAATTATTATTAAATAAAAAAGCATTTCCTGAAGTTGATATTCGTTCAATTAACAAGAATTGAATGAACAACAAAACAAAGGTTTCTCTGAGAAGACATAGGAACTGAGCGTCCCGCCCGAATAAGCAACTCGTCCACTAATATCATGTCACCAGTGACCGACGAATGGGGTAGTTTTCAAGTTGTTGAATTCTATGTACCACTGTATTCGTGAAAATTAAATTAAAAGAAAATCACATCGGCTAAAAACAATTTCCAAAATACTTTATTTAAATTTTCAAATTACTTGATTCACATTTTTTTGTATAAATAATAATTAACTTGGTTCTTTTTATGTTTTTTAATAGAAAAGTAGTTTGAATTCAATAAATATATCGAAATTACACAAAACAAATCAACCCGATGATTTTTAAAAGAATGAGGATAAGGCAAACAATGATATTTATTTTTTTCTTGCATTACAGCTGTTCTTCAAATGTCATCTTGTAAATTAATAAATAGTGCTACCAAGTATTTCACTTAAGCGCCTTGGTCGTTTTTTTCAATCAATTCCCCCGAGGATTGCAAAAAAACGAACCTTATGTGTCTATAGGAAGAGGAACAGAAAATATTATTATTTTCCTTTTTATCAATGTGTCTATTGGAAGAGGAAGGGAAAAGTTACTTGTACGAATGTTTCAGCTTGTAGGCAAATGTCAAAAGACAGCAGATGTTTCGTGATTTTATGTTATAAGTTTATGCCTCATATCAAACGCTTACCAGCGTTACCACTTTAAAATATTAAAGCGAAGTAGATTCTAGAACATGGCAGTTGATTTCAAAATCAGGATTTTAATAATATAAATACTTCTAAATTTGTTTAACGTATTTATCCACAGAACATTTGAGGTGAATATAAAAATGAATAAAAATAGCAATAAGACTAACCTTGCCGAAATATGTGCATCTTATTCGATGTTCACTGAAGTCACCACACACGCATATATACTTCATTTTTACTACTTTCGGGAAAACTTGATTGTGCAGAGCTTTTCTTGGAAACAATATAAAGTGTGCACAGCGATATTTTTACAAAATTATATTTTTGCCTACGAATATACGAATCTTTATCCACATTGTTGATTACTTCGAAATATCTCATCATAGCATTTGGCTATTAATCAAATTCAATTTTTAGCACTGACAGGCAGGAACGCAGGTAAAACCAAACGCAATATTTAATTGAAAGAAAATTAAAAGGAAAACAATAATAAACGTCAGATAATTTTTTTTTCTTTGAAGTGAAGTTACATGCAATTTATTCTTTTGAAATATAAATCTGGGCTTGCATGAAAGACTGTAAAACATTTTTTTTAATAATTTGTTTTTGAAGTAGATTCAAGTTTGAAGCGTATTAAAAAGTGATTTTTAAAAGTGAATTATAAAAAATTTAACAATAGTGCGAAGTAGGGAGCAGATTTCAATTTTTTTCCTGAAAAAAATTCAATTGAAATAAAGTGGTATTTGGGTCTATTCGGCGAGATCTTTTATTGTTATTCTGTTATGAATTTTCATACAAAAGTTTAAGTTGTCAAAAAATCTTTTATAAATTATAATTTTGGTATTCTGCATGCTAAATCTGCTATGAAATCTGTTAAGAAATCTGCTATTGAGCTGTCAAAACTTCGAAATTCTCAACAAATCTTTTACGAACTGCATTTTTGGTATTCAGCATGCCACAATCTGTTATGGAATCTTTTATGAATCATAAAAGAATAAAAGACACATTTTTGTTACTTTTATCATAAAAGATTTCAATATATGAAGTAAAAACTTTTATTTTGTTAATGAATTGTTCGTAAAAGGACAGATATAACAAAATATATTAAAATACATAAAAAGAAGCACAAACTTGTAAATAATTTCAAACTAATTATTTGAATACACGAAAGCACAGAACAAATTTGATGGATGAAACGTTAAAGAAAGTGTCGCTTATCTTGCCGGAGTTCGTTTTACACAAGTTTATAACTATATTGGATATAATACATTCAGGAACTTTTATGGACAATAAATAAATTATTTATCTACGCGAAACAAAACACGATAATTGGGCATTTTAATATTTTCATTAGTCAGTGCCTACTGCCGAGAGTTTTTATTTACCTACTACAGCTGATAATTTGATAGATTTTAGGTCTGTTCGTATAAATGTTTCTTTTTCGAAGTTCCATAACAGACTTTTATAAAAGATCGAACTCCTGAATACCAATTATAAAATATCTTTTATGGTGGAGATCTGTTATGCATCATAACAGAAAATTCATAGCAGAATAACAGATGTGGCAGAATAAGCCTAATTGCTGCAGCTAACTGTCAAATTAGCTGCCAAATAAAACGTTGTTGACAATTCAATGGCAACTTTGTTTTTTTTTTTTGGAAAAAGTACCGCTGAAAGTAAGTACGCACTACGCACTAATCAAATGTGAACGTATTGAAGTGAACAACGTGGATGTAGTCTTACTAGCTTAGACCTGTCGAGCGCCACTTTTACTATACATAGTTCGCATTCCAGCTTGACTTATGAAGAACTTCTGTTTTAAGTTCGTCTTAATCTCAGTAAAGATGCATAAAATTATTTAAGAAATGTTGTCAACATTTATTTGAGCAAATAAAATAAAAAAAAATATACTGAATAGTTTTGATGTTTTTTTTCTTCATGCAAGGGAGTGGGGCATTATTTTATTGTGGGGAAATACGTTTAATTTCCAAGATCATAGATGATGTTTTTTTAATTGAAAATATGTTCTGTGGACGTTACCTAGATAATTATGAAATCACAGTGAAGTAGCTTTCCTTTGTTTATATTGTTCCTGGTGCTGGTTCCAAGTTCACTGAAGCAGCAGAGTTCAAATGTCCTGGCAATGGAGCAACATGCACAGCCCCACGAGTCTTAGCCACATAAGTTCCCTCAGCAGCAACAACAACTGGAGCTGGAACCACGACCGGAGCAGCATGCACAGCGATAGGAGCTGGGGCATGAACAGCTAATGTTGGCAGACCAGCAATGGTCAACGCTGGTCCATGAACAGCTGTGTATGAAATTGGAGCCGGAGCTCCCAAGATCAATGGAACCACAGATGCTTTAGCAGTAATAGCCAATGCAAACACGACTAAGGCGACAGCAACAACGACGAACTAAAACAGAATACAAATATTTCTATTGAATTTTCCAAAGCAAATGTGTCGTCGTACTCCTACCTTCATGTTGGATTGATTTGGACTTATCAGATAGTCTTTACTATGCGACGGATAAATTGTTACTGATGCTCAAGAAAGCCTCTTGGTGACGTTTTTATAGCTCTGATCCAATTATATGTGCAAACAAACCAACTCCAGAACTAATTCTACGAACTCAAATGGGAACACGGAAACATTGCGCTTAACCACTCCACTTAACAATCATGGAATCTGCAAACAATAAATAATCAATCTGACAGGGGATTAGCATTTGTGTCTTTACTTGACCCGTCTTGGAACAAAAGCTATCGCATATTCATTTATAAGTACACACATACATCTAATTGCAACAAGACTACATTTTAGTAATTGGTAATTGTTCCTTAGAGTTTCTTACGCTTTTTCATATGTATTTTTGAGAGACTGTGATTGGTCTGAGGGTTTAAAATGGTGCGTAACAAAAGGTAATTGAATGAATTCCAATCCCAAAAGCTTTATTGTTTATCGAAGAATAATATGTAATTGAAGTGCTGACCTTCTATCAATATTAATCAGATATCAATTTCAATAGATCGAAATTTGTATCCAGGGGCGGGTACAGAAAGGGGCTTTAAATTAACTATCATGTGTCTTGTATCATTTTCCATTTATTTTCACTTAAATATTAATGCTGATGGAATATGACAATTGTATGCAACATTTTATCAAAATTCGCCATTTTAGAAAATGGTATCCTTACACATTGCGTTCGAGCGATGTGTGGTACACACTTTTTGGACCCTACTGTCATAGACTTTTCACTTAAGGCACTATTGGAACCACATGTCATTCAAATTCACACCATTAAATTATACATTCAAATTTGATAATCGATGATGATAGTGTAAAATCATATTACATACATATATTTTCCATTAAATTGTTCTTCAAAAGTCAAAAGAGTGCACACTTACCTCAAACTACTCAACGTACCTACGCGCCTGATGTTAACTGCCATGTTGCTTTAATTTATTGAAATATGTACTTTGAAATTAAAAAAAAAAGAAAAAAAAAACATGGAAATCTAATTAGACTTGGTGTCTGTGATAATATGAATAATTAGCTACCTGTTTTTTTTTTTCAGTGCATAAACTATTAAAAATAGAGAAATCTGAGGGCTTGAGTGGCACAATTTGTCAAAGTGTTGAATATTTTACTTTATTAAATATTTTGATTGTGTGTTTTCAAGCAGAGAAAAAAGCGAAAAACGAAACCTCGACTGGAAACCAAAACCACTACCCCCTCCTTAGACAAATATGATGGAATTCTATGTTGCCCTTAGGGTGAAGCTCACATTTTTTGGAGATTATGTCAGTTTAATTTTTAATGAATTCGTCTTTAAGTATATAAGGGGTATTCACGATCTGGTTACCAAGTCTTGTAAAATTGTAAAATTTTATTGTTTACAACAGACTGTGAACACACCTTTACTAATCTGTAGCAACACTGAAGCAAATGTCAAAATCTGTTCCACATTTGTTTTGAAGAAGGCTTAAGTTTGTATTAAAAAAATCTTACACCCTTTTATTTTTCTGTTACAATAGGGTTCGGGTATTTTAAAAGTGTAAAAGTGTAAGATTTTGACATTCAGTATATTTTGTTGTTGTAGTGCAAAAAAATGCTACACTTTTACACTTTTACAATGATACAAGACCAGATACACCGGATCGTGAATACCCCTATAAAGTGTATGGATTGATACCATTTTAAAAATATTGCCTACTTGCACATAGTGCTCGCGTTACTTCATGGAATTGTGAAAATATTGTTCTTAGTAGTTTTTTGAGCTTTACGTTTTTTCATAACAATTTTAAGACGCCATTGAACTATTATCAAAGCATTTTTGATCACTTTAACGGAAGCTTTTGGCGCTAAACTCTCGTTATCTTGTCGGGTATTGAGTACCTATACACACAGAATATGCACACTTATCACTTATACGTGGAACTTGAACCCCTAATTAAATGCAATGCACGACTGGATTGCATATACTTGCTCTTATGTTCAATAACATAATATGCAAAGATTTCTATTAAGAATCTAAAAATATTTTTAAAGTCGTTTTTACTCAAGTTTTTATATACAAAATTACTTACATTTTTTCCACAAAAAAAATTGGTGTGATAATTTTAAACATTTAATAATATAGCTTATATTATTAAATGCTTAAAACAAAATTAAAAAAAAAATAATAACACGTTTTCGAATTATTTAATTTTCCAAAAAAAAAATATAAGTATATTTTTTTTTTCAAAAATTCCAAAAAAAATATTTTTCGAACATATGGGTATTATTATATTATATTATTATATTATTATACCTATTAAGTATTATTTAGAATTGGAAACACATCCGATATAAAAAAAAATTTATTGAAATCGGTGGAGTCGTTTAGGAGAAAGTCGAAAATCATAAAAATGGTCGTAGGCTGGTAGGTACCGGTAATAAAAATGTTTTAATAAGAATCTAAGGGTGCACACACTTTTTTGTATCAAGATCGTTAGAGCCGTTCTTGAGATAATTAAGATGGTAAAAAAATGTGTGAGGACCTTGGAATAGTAAATTATACTGCATACCGAAATTTTCGAAAAATATTTTTTCGGATTTTTGAAAAAAAAAATATTTTTTGAAAATTCAATATTTCGAAAATGTGTGAATGATTTTTTTTGAAATTTCGTTTTTAAGTTTATATTATTCGTGTTCTCGTGACTAGCAAGAACAACAAAGTAAAAATTTACAACGAAAACAACAATAAGAACATACTGGCAATTACTTTCCTTTTCATCCGAAGTATAATTGAGTCCGGATAATTAGTAAGTCTATTCAATCATAGAGAGCATTAAAGTGATTTTTTTAGTAATGTATGTTTGTATTTCTTTTTCTCCTTGTATTTTTTATGCTTTTTGACAGAAAAAAACACAGTTGTGAAAATCACTCCATATTAAAATAAATAATATAAAGTTGGGGTGTGGGTCGTTTTCGTGAAAATTTTTTACTTTGCTGGAGATACTTGATTGTCAAGAAAACACGACTATTATTAAATGCTTTAATTTTTAACACTATTTTTTTTTTAATTAAAAAAAATGTATATATACAAAATTAAGTAAAAAACGACTTTAAAAATATATTTAGCCTTTTCTATTAAGAATCTTTTGCATATGATGTGATCGAACATAAGAACAAGTACGTCCGATCTAGTCGTGCATTTTATTTAATAAAGGTTATCGTTTTTAAACGCATCGATCATTTGGAAAAGTGGGCTTCAATTTGCAGGTGCTTATATACTCAGTCTTCAAATCACAGAATTTTTTTTATCCTCGCTATGAAATTCTATCTTCACTGGGAGATATACGAGTATTATAAAAACATTTTGAATTGGATCAAAGATGCAAGTTCAAGTTCAAGTGTAAGGTGATTGTCTTGACCTTATTAATAACATAATGATTTTTTCTGTCAAAACTACTTGGATGGATTTAAAACATGTTTACAAATCCTACTTGTTCGCAGTTAAGTGCGTAAACCTGAAAATCCAATGTTGAATAAATTGGTTGATATGCCGCAGGCAATATAATGCGTGGTCCATGTAGCTTCAGATTTTTCAAATTCACACTCACACAAAAATTTGCCTTGGGGCGAGACTCGAGCCCATATAAGACAAGTGTTATACCAAAAAGCCTCCATGTTGAATAGGTGTCACGCCGTGAATAAATAGATTACTAAAAAACCAACTTGTCTGTCTAATTCTTTGATAGCTGGTGGTCTGGCAATATTAATATACACATCGACAGCTGAATGCGTATCGTTTTCGCAGACGCCAATCTGATTAGATATTCATATCTCATAATTTCCTTTGATGTGGTTAACATTTTTTTTATAGGTATATCACGGAAGAATTTCAATGCCAGAGTCGTAAATGACTTTGAAACTATTCTTGTGGAAGAAGTGAAAGAAGTCACCAAGTCTTAGATCTTTGATATAACTTAGCTGGCGCGAGTATACTCACGTATCAACACGAGCTGGTAAAATTGTATCGAAAGGTAATACGAACTAAGTATGTAGTAAAAAGCATTTAATTGCAATTGCGAGCAGCTTGGTTTCTTACGTGACTGAACTATAAGTGTCAAGAATGGCTTTGATTGATCTTAATAGGAACGGCTTTGTAGACTGTAGAGTATGTAGATTGTTGACGGAAACCTAAGTTAACATTATTGAATCAAGGTGCAGAAAGAATAAGTGCTAATCGTTGTGTGATAGTTTGTTCTTTTGGCTTGAAATTATAGAAATCATAGATACAGACTACAAGGGATTAACAAATTCTTGAAATGTTTGTAGATTTTACTGTAATATTCTCTTTTTTGCCTATTTATATTCACAAGTTTTAATAAAGATACTGCTTATAATATATATTATACAACTCAGTAGTAGCTACTTATTTTTCATTTTGAAAATGGCGCCCAATACCAGGTATCGAAATCACAAAGAAAATTATTTCTAAGCTAATTTTTTTTAACACATTGTGAAATATTCATGTCATAAGAAACAGAATCATTTTGTTAGTAAAGCTCTATAACTACTCCGTGAAACTATAGAAAATCATGAAAATTATTAAATGGCGCCCAATTGAAATTAAGTAGATACCTATAATTTTTTTGTGTCTATAAATTTTAGTATTTAAATCCAGAAAATTGGACATATGAGTTTGAACTATAGCTAGATAGTTGAAAAGTAGATGTTAATAATTGTTGGTAGTCAGTGCAGATAAGTAACAATATGAGATCTTTCGTTGTAGCCTGCAAACCAAAGACCTTGACCTAAAATGTTTCATAAACTGGACGGAAAAATGAAATTCCTGAATGGATACCATTTTCCCTTCAGTACGTACTCTTCTAATGTATATCGGTGCTAATTCACTTTGCAAGGAAAAGGAAAATCTGCAGTCCCATATGATGTAATATCGTGCATCTTACCTGGTAGTTAAAAATTTTTGAGACCAACTTTCCAAAACTAACATTAATAACAACACAAAATTTGTCAAATACTAACTTAGTATTTTTCAAATCACCAGGCTTAGAACATGTCATCGAGGTGTTTGGTTTATAATAATAATAAATAAATAAAGAATAATATGTATTATTATTTTTGTATACAAAATTGTAAATATATATATAAAGAAAGTATTAAATTAAGTTAGTAATTCAGTTAGTATCCAAGCTTATTCTCGGTCAGCTGTTAAAAAAAATTGCATTGCATTATAGAAACCTTTATTGGAAACTGACTGGAAAGTTAGCCAGGAATATTTTAAGTTACTGCATTTGTGTCAAAATTATCTATCAGATGATTATTGGATATAATTGATTTTGAAAATTGTCTCTGGATTTCAAACAAAAATTAGGAAATGGAACTCCGAGTATGTCAAAAAAAGAAACATTTTATTTTAAAAATTGAAAACTTTATTTTTGTGACAACACTTACAAAAGAGAACAGTTGTAAAAGAAGGAATGGTTTTCCCATGTTACATTAGCTTAATATGGAGAGACTGTCGGTTATGTAGAGATAAAACATTGAACAATAAAACATTCGATGTAAAACTGTGAAGAAGAAAAGTTTTGTTTTATTTTTAAGTTAATCGAGGGTAAGAGGGTTGGTGCTATGACTAGTATTATTAAAAATTAAGTTCTTTTTCTACTTGAGTTTCACGGATCAGCTCGTCTTGTTACATCGATCCTTTGTAGAGCTTAAGTTCTTCGAGGCATATCCAATCTTCTCCATAGTATATTTATTCAGCAATATAAAGACGTCTTCGAACATTTCCTATTAATTTGTACCCCTGTTTCTGTTCCCACAAAGACCCCGAAGATAACTGGTACATTGGGCAAAACCATGTTTTTTTTTTGACAGACGAATGTTACTGTAAGCCATCCAAATCCTTCTTTTAATTTGTTGACATTTTTTTCGTTAAATCTCACATAATCTCGTCATAAGATGGCTATAAAGATTTTTGAATTTAAAGATAAAAACTGAATAAGAGAAAACAAAATTATATTGATAAAATTGATAGATTGATGGGTTTGAAATTAATTGTAGATTTCGGGACCTGATTTTTTTATTTTTATTTTGGTGGGGGCAAAACCCCCATTTATTCGGCTTAATACAAGCTAATTTTTAATCTAACTTAAGAACTAAGAACTTATGCTAAGGTTAGTGAGGGGGAGGACGGTTCAGAAGCCGGAGTTTTAGGGCAGGAGTACTCAGGTTAAAGTCGAAGAAACATATGTTTGAATTAACAGCCCGTAGCATGCGAGAGACAGGTTCGTTGGAGCCGTAAGATGGTCGGTGGGGGAAGGGGGGGTATATAAAAGAGACGAGGGTGACGTGCATTAAATGGCATCGTCTGAGATTCAAGTTTGGGCCCAACGTATTTAAAGGGTGTTTTTTATATAGATGTATATAAATATAAAATAAATTAAATAGAGATAAATTGTATTAATCGCTATAAAGTTGACTTTATTTGAAAGATAATTATTTGCCCTTTTTATTTGAATTTGATTTCTGGTATATGGTACAGAGGACGGCCGGTATTTAGGTCAATCTTGAGCTACAAATTTCGATTTCTTTATACAGCCTTATGTGGGCGTATATTGGCAATAACGTTTCCAAGGCATTAATCGTTTTTGGCTTATCGGTATAGAGTATAGTGACTTCATATAAGAAGAAAGGAAATAGTCTTACAGTGTTAAGCCGCAAGAGCTTGGCGGCCAACTCACAGGTCCAAAATACGAAATAATGCGCTCACCAAGTGTTTCCTTCAACATATTAATTGCAGTACGTTCTCTGTGACATGTTGCGCCGTCATAAAGGTGATTTAATTCAAGACTGTAACCCATTGGCCGGCATTATTTTTAAAGAAAAAAAAACTAATGATTCCGCCAGTCAATAACTGTCAGTTCTTCTGACTGTAAAAGCGTCTCAGCAATTACCTAAAGATTATTTAGTTCAAATTTGCTTCAATTTTTCTTGTTGACGTACCTTTAGCTCAATGCCGGTTGTCGTTGCAGTCAATACATTATGAAGTTACAACCATACTAAAGATAAATCAAATGACAGATGACCAAATCGCTGTCAATGAAAACAGTGCTACCAACTTAAATTATATACCTCTAAAAAATACACTTTATGTGCTTAAATAAAAACGCCTGATGTAGCCTTTCTATGAACATGTTTGTCTGTTCCAGAAATTTGTATTCACGTCAACAATTCATAAAACGCACTTCTTTTAAAGAACGTTCAATAATATTGTTTCATTTGACATTTTCCGCCATTTGCAAAAATCATACAATCATCCGATAGTGACAACTTTTGCATCAGTTTGAATATATTTGCCTTTAACACGCTTTTGTCTATGCTAGGTGGACGATAGCAAGCTGATAATTGACATACCAGATATGGACTGCTATATTCAGTGTTGGGACTTCGCATTCGCAGAAGCGACTCGTTAGACTCGTTCCAAACCAAAAGTAAATCTATAACAGCAACGTTTGAATCAGCTAATAATTAAACAAGAAAAGAGAAATCAAAACAATAAGTATTCACAAAATATTAAATAATCGGCTTTACTTATGTTTTTATTTTTGGAATCAAAAATGTTTATAAAATATTTGTTATACCCTAGCCAAAACTCTAAAGACAATAAATTAAGGAATTGAATACATGAACTATAAAATGAAACTTCTTCGTCATTAATACCCTATGTAGGGTTGCTATCCGTCCGGAATTTCCGGGACATGTACTCTTTTTTCACTGTGTGGGGCTTCCAGGATAATTTTTCTTAATTGTACGGGATTGTACTCTTTTTACCCACTGAGTTTCTATTTACTTTTATGTTATTTATAATTAAATTGTTATTCAAAATTTAACAGAGGTCTCATTAAAATTAAGTGAACGAACAGATCCAATACATGAGAAAACAAATTGTAAAACAAACAGAACAGAAAATAACTTGAAAAACAAGACATTTCTATTATTGAAACGGTGAAAAATTTACAAAATATTGTTACAAAGATTCACAAGCGAATCGATAAGGATTTTGTTCCATTTAAAACTAAATCTTTCTTGTAGAAGCTTGATGAATCCGACTGTAAGGAAAATGTTATTAAATTAAAAATGATATGAATAAAGTTTATAGTTTTACTGTTCAATAGATAGTATCCTGGTTAGAACCTTTTGAAAAATTCAAAGTTTTCTTTGGGGTTGGCAGTGGCGCGATAGTTGTGTGCTCGCCTGTCAACCTCGTGGTCGCAGGTTCGATTGTTGCCATTGTCTATGTCTTCTTATATTCCATTTAAGACCAATTTTAAAAATTGTCATAAAATGAGTTTTCTGGTTTACTCATTACATGCTGTTTAGGCATATAACTAACAACATGTGATTCAGTAAACAAGTATACCCATAGATTATAAAAAAAAATCTAATCCACTTCTAAAATATAATATACATCAAGGACCTTCTCAATAGATTCATTTAAGACAGGCTTTCGGCCCAATTTTATAGAAAACATTTCATTTAAAGGCTTGTCGCTTCGAGCATGACGTTGAAGAGTTGTATGTGGGACTTCAAATTTTGTTTGACGCAAGTAAAATGCCCATTTCCCCATTTCTCACAGCACGAAATGCTCTCCTCATTGCCACCGCATTCCATTTTCTAATTTCACCCTTTCTGTGCATTTCTTGCAAATGAATCTATGGCAAAAGGACAATAGTTAGCTTTACCAATGTACACATGAATTTAGCCGAAACTTAATATACCAACAAAAATTTAATAAAATATAAAGTAAATAAGTTAAAACAAAACTTACAATGTTTGCACTCAAATAAATTAATACTTTGTTTGGGAAAAATTAAATCCCACTGAAAACCATAAAACTTGCACAGACACAAGCACTTTTCTTTCACCTGAAAAAAAATACTCGATTGCATACAATTTCGAATTTTCAATACTTTGTCTAGCTGATTTGATTTTTTTTGACTTTTAAATAAACTTGCTTCTCTTTTTAATCGTCGCTTTACCGACTGATTCAAAAATTAAAGTGAAGCCATGCTTAGTTTTAGAGAAACCTGCCTATACCACATTACCACAAATTACTCTACTTGGGTGAAATCACCCCGATTTAGTTAGTGTGGTTAAGTAAAAAGATAGGTGAGAGATGTTGTAAAAAGTGGAAGAACTAGATTTTTAGGTGGTAGGTTTTCATGAATAGCAAAAAAGTGATGGAAATAGCAATTAAGCTTAGAAATCCCAACATTACTGTTCTGCTAGTAGATTGTCATTTCCATACAAAAGCCACTCGGCGCAAAGTAATAAAAATATTTCTTTCAAAGCCATATTATATTGCCACTTTTGGCATGACCACCATATTTATTCAAAGAAACCAAGGACATCTGTTATAATTTCTCATTAGTAAAAATACAAACTGTCAAAATTAATATAGATTTTGACGCTTGGGTTTAATTTTTTATTGCGATTATAGGTACTATAACGCAAGTTATGCATTCGTCGAAAAGAAAAGTTTTGAGTTAACAATCAAATATGACATTACGATGATAGCGAAGACGAAAAAAGATGGTGTATATTCTGTCCTACTGTATGTCAGTCTGTCTGTATGTATGTAACCTACAGCCCAAACGGTTGGGCCGAATTGCTTCAAACATTGTATATAGAGTTTTTTAAGTATTGTACAGAGGGCCTATCATGGTTGAAAAAACTTTTAAAAAATGTCTAAAAACGGTACTTTCCATAGGACCGTTTTTTTTTGCCTTTCGGCTATATCATAAAGGGCTTAACGGATTCCTTCGAAATTTCACACCTAAATAGGTGTATGTTGCCCAATTTATACTGCGTACCAATATTTTTAATCAATATTTTCTTGTATTTTTAAAATCCTTTTTAAGAAAAAATTTAAAATATTTATATTTTCATAACTGCTCATTATTTTTTTTTTTTAAGTTACAGTTATATGTGTTTGTTGAATACTTATGACTTGGCGTTTAAAACCTTTTTTTCAAAAAGTTTAAAAAAAAAAAGCTTTTTTTTCAAAAACCGCTCCACAGGTTTTTAAAATTTTTTTCTCATAAATTCAAATTTATACAAGAAATAAAATGGAGTTATTTTTTGAGCTGAAACTGAGTTTAAGTATTTATTTCAGAATTTTGACTTATGTATTTCTTCTTTGATTAAGCCGATTTAATCTTTTATTTTTAACTTTATATTATTAAATATTTAAGATTGTCAGACTAATTTTTTTTAGAAAAAAATTAAAGAAATGTATGTATAAAAAATTAAGTAAAAAACGACTTTAAAAATGTATTTAGATTTTTAATAGAAATCTTTTGCATACGATGTGATGGAACATAAGAGCAAGTGCGTGCGATCCAGTCGTGCATTTTATTTTCAATTCGCAAAATTAATGTCGGATGGTTTCTCGTGATTTATAAATTTTATGTTTTTATCAAGATTTTGTGTTCGGTTGCAAGTAATAAATGTGTTTTCTGTTGTGTTCAATCCATAATTTGAAATAATTAGTACCATATTAATCCAATGGTATATTAATCCAAGATATCCAACGTGAAGTTGGCTCCTAGCGGTACATATCTAGTATGTCAATAATCATACTTCCTACTAATCCTACTAATATTATAAATGTAAAAGTTTGAATGTATGGATGTTTGTTGCTCAATAACTCCGGAGCGGCTGAACGGATCTGGATGAAATATGGTTCAGAGATAGATTATTGTCTGGAATAGGAAACTCATTTTTATCCCGGAAAAATGAATGGTTCCCGTGGGATAGGTTTATTTTAATTTTTCATAGAGCTCATTCTGCAAATATTTTATTCACAAGGCGCCTAAAAGCTACGGATTTGCATGAAATTGGTAGATGAATGGGATACTGGATTATCACATAGGTCATTTTTATCCCTAAAAAAATAAACGGTTAATTAAATATGGAAAAATATATACTTGGATGTATGTTCCGTTTTCACGCCTCAACGACTGAACGGGTTTTAATGCAATTTTGTAGGTGGATAGATGTCAGTAGATTCCCGTGGGAAAGAAAGTCCATATAGCATCCCACGGACATCTGCCATTAAAAATGTGTGCAAAAATGTAGTGTAATTCATCAGTTGAGAACGAATGGGACGATTTGGCTCGAACTCTTTTTTAGTTGTTCGTAATATCCAGGAGAAGGTTTTTACGAAAGAAAATTTTGGGGAAACCCTCCAGAAGCGTCGACAAATTTTAAAAATCGAAAATTGATTTTTTGTATGGAATTGTGAATGCATGTAATCCTACTAATATTATAAATATAAAAGTTTGGATGGATGGATGTTTTTCGCTCAATAACGCCAGAACGGATCTAAATAAAATTTGGCACAGAGATAGATTATAGTCTGGAATAGCACACATCATTCTTTTTATCCCGGTAAATGTATGGTTCCCGCGGGATAGATTTATTTAAATTTTCTATAGGGCTCATAATAACATATGTACCTATCTGCTCATTCTAGAAATAGCCAACATAGCTTTCGCTCACAAGAAGCCAAAGCACATACACATACACACATACAGACACATACACACGTACATACACACATTCACAAATACACACTCCATTATCACATACAGGTAATTTTTTTTTTTAATTTAATTTAACTATATGGCGGTAAGACTTAAGGTCTTTTTTAAATGCAACCTGAATTGCACGGTACTAGTTTGGCACATTGGATTTGAGAACCAGGTATTGACTGTCTCATTTTTACCTCATGGGCGGCATCCAATTAAAATTGGAGGTATAGAAAAGAATGCGCCTAGCGTGGGGATCGAACCCACACGTCTAAGTTAGCAATTAAGCACCTTTTCCACTGCGCCATTGCCACCCATTTTTATCCCGAAAAATGGAACACAAAAATGGTTCCTATGGGGGAGGCTTAAATATGAACAAAATATATACTTGGTTGTTTATTCCGCATTCATGCCTAATCCATTCAATGGATTTTAGTTAAATTTGGTAAGCAGCTGGAAGATTAGCCATGATCTATTTCTCCCAGCTTTATTTTTGTAGTTCTCACTTTTTGAATCCAATATAAAATCTTCGCTTTGTTCGCGAACATGACCATACACGACGAACATCGAAGCCATCGAACACGACTAAAGGAGGCTTTACATGTATCTTCATCTTCATCTGCATTGACATCTGCACAAAAAGAGGAAACAAATTAGAAAAATCATACTTGCGTCATAGGGAGCGAAGACCAAAATGCAGATCATCTTCATGTATGAAGATTATAGGAAGTATGAATCTGAAGATTGCAGATTATAGTGAAGATGAACATGTTCATCTTCATTATAGAATTTTCATCCGCACCTTAATGTGTTCCGTTCAGATAACGAATTTTCAAGTTTTTTTTTTACCATTTCACCTCAGTTTGTTTAAAAACAACGAAAATAGCGAAAATTATCTTCTCAAAACTACATACCTGAACGCTAAGAACATGTGTTTGTGAGATGTGTCAAGAAAGTTATAGCAGAGTTCGAGTAAGTTATTAGTGTGTACCCTGTCTACTTTTCTTCAAGACTGCAGATGCATATCCATGTAAAGCCTCCTTAAATCTAAATTTTTTGCCAACAGCAAGCGGGTCGCTAGTATAATATAATATTAATTTATCATATTGAATTAGCTCAAAATTACGCATATACATCAATCTTTAACCTGAAACAAGACCCCAAAAGGGAAAAGATACATTTGTACATAATAGTTATGTCCGCTCTCATTTTACAGACTAAGAAAAATATAGTAAAAACAAAGTAACTTAAGCAATCTCAGATATTTCAAAACTGACTGTTCAACTATTTTATAATTTTTTAAATTGTTTTGTATTTTTTTTGTGTCATCCGATAAGAATTCTGAAATATGGCTCTAATAGCATTCAATGAAAGAGTATTGGACGATGCCAATCGAAGATTTAAGGTAATCTAATATTAAAAATCTCGTGGTTTCTGCAATATCTAATGTTTAATATTTGTGATTTGTTTTTTTTTTTCAGTTCAGAAAATCTAAAGGCTTTCGAGGAATTAACCTCCTCCTAGAAACATCCCCTAAACAATGGTGGGAAGATACCGATGCCTTAGTCGCGTAAGTAAATTTTATTGCATTATTATTCAATTGCTGATACCTTTTCATTTTCATACTTTTCGATGACTTTTTCTATAAAAAATAAAAACAATATTAGTCCCGTGGCAAAACGTGCCGCATAAATCAATTGTAGGAAAAGTGTTTTTCTTAACACCTGCTGAAGTTAACTGCCACGACATATCACTGACTAAGATATTAGACTTTTTTTTGTTAATCTCTTGTGTGCGTTTTATTTAACTCAATATAAGCCTAAATGGTTCAAGGTTGATATAAACATACACATATGAACTACATCATTGTTATTGAGTCCTTTGGAGAAGATATTTTAGTTCTTGATTTCACTACGATAAAATTCATATTAAGACGTCAAAAGTAAAATACATTATTTAATTACAAAACACTGAGGCCCGTTTGCTGATACGAATCATTAATATTTATGTTCAACTTAAAACGCTTAAGGGCTATTTTTTCCTCTGCGTAAACTGTCACATAAGTTTTTAAGTAGAACTTAAATGCTTAAGTTGTGTATCAGCAAACTTTCCTGAGTGCTTTGGGGCACATGCACAAAAATACTTATACAGTCTAGTCCACATATCTAAAATACGTTTAACTGAAAAATTCGGTTAATTGAAGCACAAACATTTTTTCACTTCTTTCATACAAACTACATCGCTTAACTAAAACCCGCTTAATTGAAAGATTCGGTTAAATGAAAAAACAATTATCGGAAAAATCATTTCTTTATTCTGAGACTGCTCAGCATAACTGACATAAAAAGCTGAATACGTCCACAACTTAGAATATTTCTTTCCTTAACTGAGCGTGACTAATAAACTTCACACTTCACTTTGGTTTGTCAGTTTGACAAGAAAATATTATTTTGTTTTGTTAGTTACGTGACACTACGCCACAAGCAACCAACATAACCCTCTATTATGAGCTAGAGTAAGATAAACAAATTTCATATATTTATCTTAGATTATTTTACATTACACAATGGCTATACAACGGAAGCAAGCGCATACATAACACTCTGTATTGAGAAGGAGTGAGAAAACATCTTACCGACCGCCAGATACAAAGAAATAGAAAGGGCAGGCAATACACTACAGCCGCGAATTGACTAGTTAAAATAGATATATGAATTGTAATTTCGAAGAAGACAGCAGGGGGGTGGTCGTGGCGCCTCGTGGTTACAGGTTCGATTCCTGCCGTTGTCTATGTCTTCTTATATTCCATTAAAAACCAATTCTAAGATTGTCGTAAAATAAGATGCTGCTTTGCTCATTACATGCTGTTTAGGCATAACACTAACAACATGTGATTGAGTAAACTAGCATACCCATTAAATATGACAACGAAATAAATAAAATAATGCGAATTATAAGAGACATAAATAAATAAGACACGGTAATTTTCTCCGCATTAGTTCCGCCGCCATCCCTGGAGATAAATCTGAGACATCAACCATCTCTAGTCTCAAAACATCGCACCACACATCTTTCCTATCCTTCTTTCTCTTCTTCCACCGGATGCCCGCGCTGTGTTAAGAAAAACATATAAAAGGGTATTCATAATCCCTTGAGCGCGTGCAAAGTTATAAAAAAAAAAAAACTGTAACCAAAAAGACTCAATTAAAATTCAATTCAAAAATATTGTAAGTTACACATGACTTCTTAGCTTGGCAAATATAATTTCTGGAACGTGCGAGTAAAATGATTTATGGCACAAGTGGTAAATTGTTTTGTAAACCAAACCATAAATCCTTATTCTTAGATTGGATTGGGGAAATTGTATTTTAGTTTTCTAAACTACGATAAAGTATTTTTTTTTCAGTTATTCAATAATCGCTTAAGTGAAAATACCACTTAACTGAAAAAAAAAAGTATGGCAAATTGGCGCTCCAGTTAAGCGGACTCGACTGTATAAGTACTCAGTCATCCAAAAACAGAGGTCAGTTTTTCCGAATGAATGATATCGGCTTATTTTGACCCCGTCTTCTCTTCGCTTCAAAATAAATCAAAACAAACTCAAACAATAATGAAACTTCTCACACAGACTGACTGCCTTGAAAAACCTCATCCGAAGAAATTGTTTGTGAAAACAATGCGCTAAAACCTTTATAGAAGGTCGATTTTGTTTCATCAAGTAGATATTTATCCGCAATACCTATAATGTAGATTGCTACATACAAAAACGTAGACAAAATAAACAAAAATTCACCTTACTGTGGCGAGTTTTCTTCTGAAGAAATTGTGATCGTAAGATGTTACCGCGTCATCACAATTATCACAAGGTTTCAAGGTCACATGAGTTGTGTGACTTCTGACCCCTTACAACAACAAAATCGCGCATTCAGTCTACGAAAGGTGAATCACTACCGTCCATTTCCACTAAGGTCTCTTCTTTCTAAGGTCCTGGTAGCGCAGGTCAATTATCAGCTGAAGAAATATTTTGAAGAAAGAAAGGCCCTTAGTGCCCGGCAGTATGGCTTTCTTAACAATAGGTCCACTGGAGATCTGATGGTATATCTCAGCCAACAGTGCGCAAATCCTTACATGGTTTTGGTGAAAGTAAGATTATCGCACTTGATATTTCAAAAGCATTTGAAAGAGGTTGGCACCAAGATCTCTTATCGATACGTGAATTTTGTAGCTGTTCTTCGTTGGATTAGAAAATGTTTTTCCGAACGCTCAATATAAGTTGTATTGGATGGTTTCAAGTCTGATATTCATAAAATATCTAAATGATAATATGCCCTGGGACTCCGATTTGCCTCCAAATCTTTTTCTCCTTTTCATTAATTATGCCTTCTCTGGAACTTCTAACACACTAAGCTTATTTGCTGATGATAGTACCTTCAGCTTTTCATATTCGTTTTCAGATTCACCTCCTTTTTTTTTCTTCGGATGTAGAACTGCAACGGCAGCATATTATAAGCTCGTTCAATTCTGATCTCGACAGCATTGTCCAATGGGGAATAAAAAACCATGTCGAATTTAATGATTCAAAAACTCAGTGCTGTCTTCTGTCGTTAAAGCAGGACTCTTCCCGATCGCTATTGTCCATGAGGGCACTTACATCGAGGAAACCTCTTATGGAATAATCACACATTTGTTGTTGCCAAAAAAAGCTCCTAAATTCCTAAGGCTTTCTTGGAAGATGCTAGAAATTTTCGTTTCCTTCTGATCTGAATGTAATATATGCAGCCTACATTCTTCTAAAGCGTGAGTAATAAGTCTCAAATCTGGGTTGGATCTCCTAAAATTTATTTGAATCTCTTGAAAAGCATTCAAAATAGAGTTCTAAGAATTATAAGCGATGTAACTATAATGGAATCATTTACATCTCTCGCACACCGACAAAATTTTTCATGTCTTTCATTATTTTATCGGTGTTTTTATAAGCAATATTCTAGCGAAATAGTCTCCTCAAAGTATTCAACATTAATACTTGTGCTCAGTATTGCCAGAGAGAAATGTTCAAAGGGAGGACAGAAGCCAAAAAAGAGTAGTACTTTGAACAAAATAGTACATTTCCAGAATTGTAATAGTTTTCAAATGTGAGCTTGTGAAAAAAATTTGTATTTTAAAACTTTACTTTTTCGGAAAAAACTATCATCTTTATTGTCTAAATATTCAGGGACATTTATATATCAGTATTAAAAACCCTTTTTTAACAGAAATGGCGTTAGGCAATTTCGCCCAAATCGATTTGGAAATATCACCAACAAAAAAATTTTAGCAAAATGTTGTTGTATTTTTTTTTTGTCCTTTTGGGCGTTATTTCTCATCTTTCTATTTTTTTAAGGAAAGAACGCCCAAAATTCAAATGGAAAACACACCCACAATTAAAAATAACGTCCAAATATTAGGAAAAACGCCCAAATCAAAATCTTGTCAATAGTTGTACTCCTTTTTAAATTAAAGCGCGTAATTTTTGAAATGATTTTTGTTTGTGAAATTTAGGTACACTTTCTTCACTACAAGTTGAACTCAACTTGAGGATTTTTATTATCAACTTGTGATTTTCTTTTTCTTCACTCAAAGTTGACAGTTTCAACTTTCGATTCTCAACTCTCGAGTTAATCAACTTCTGGTTTTCTCAACTTCCGAAAATAGTAAAAGTTGAGAGAGCAAACTTGAGAGTTTTATGTCAAATTCAAACTTGTAATAGATTTTGTTGCATCTTCTCTCAAAAATTATTCTCTGTTTCGTTTTGAATAAAAACATTTTTGAAATATCCGAGAAAATTATTATAGAGGAAATAATCCATCGTCTGCTTCCGCAAGCGAAGATGAGGAAGAATTGTTGGCGATTAAAAGAAGACAATATATTTATAATGTGATTGGGGGTCGGGCTTGAAAAATGCGATGACCATGAGTTTATTCACCGATTTACTTTAATAATTTGAATATTTCTTAATTTAAATTATGCTAACTTACATATGTGTAGATGGCTCGAATTACGACCAATCTTTGATGGTTTTGAGGTATTATGCAGTCGGGTCAATTCAGGTTGCCATTGCTGATTTTATTGGCGTAAGTATTTCAACAGTGCATCTTATTGTGATGCGGTTGACAATAATTGTAATTGCTTACCTTGCACCTCAGTTGGTTCGCATGTCCAAAATACGAAAAGAACGGTTACAAGTATGATACAACTACACAAGAAAGCGCATTCCCGTGTTTATTTCCATACGTCAAAAAACATTCCTATCAGGAATGTATAATAAATTATACATTGCAGCACTCACTAAGTAATTATTCTGTTGTCACCGATTGAATCAAATTAAAAAGAGATTAATTCTTTACTAAAACCGCCTAAGCAAAAATATATAAATTGCAGAAAATTAAATTTCACTTAAATAGAATTTTCACTTTTAATTGAAAAAAATAGATCACATTAAAAACGACAGCCCGAAAAGCACATACATACGTTTTACCGAATATAAAGGGTCCGCCATATAACTTTTTTTTTGAAAATGCTATAAAAAAAAACTGCTGAATATTTTCTCAAATTTCTTTTTTATTTGAAAGTACAATCCTTCCGGTTAATAATGGAAAATAATTTAATTCAAATGGCTGCCTCGGCTGGCCATGCAGTAGCCTACACGATCGGTCCAATTTTTAAGCACATTATCGATTGTGTGCAGCTGTATTTCACCAATGGCTTCACGAATATTGTCATTTAAAGCGTCAATTGTCTCTGGCTTGTCGGCGTAACACTTATCTTTTACAGCACCCCACAAATAATAGTCCAACGGTGTCAAATCGGTCTGCGGCTGATAATGCGATCTTCAAAAACAGGGCGCAAAACATGGAGTGTAGCTTCGGCTGTGTGGCACGTAGCGCCGTCCTGTTGAAACCAAATATTGCCAATATCCTCCTCTTCAATTTTTGTGGACAAAAATTCGTTCAACATGGCCCGATAACGATCGCCATTGACTGTAACGGCCACTCATTGCTCATTTTCGAAGAAAAATTGCTAAATTATGCCTCTGGACCAAAATCCGCACCAAACAGTGACGCGTTTTGGGTGTATCGGCTATTCAATGTATGCGTGCGGGTTTTCTGTGCCCCAAATGCGACAATTTTGCTTGTTTACATACCCGCCAAAATCGGCATTTTCTCTAAGTGGATCGCAGGCCCACTTAGCGAAGCGAAAACGCTTTGGATGGTCAGTTGGCTTCAACTCCTCAACCAATTGGACTTTGTATGGCGCCAAGGTCTTTATGCAAAATTCGTCTCAATGATGTCTCCGATATGTTCAATTGTTGAGAACGACGGTGAATTGATGTTGATGGCGCTTCACGCACACTTTCTGCCACAGCAGCAATATCCTCGGGTGAACGAACTGTTTTTGGCTCTTCACGCTTTGGTTTATCGATGAGGATGCCAGTTTCTTTCACTTTTTTCACAAGATAACGAACATACGGAGCTGACGGTGCTTCTCTTCTTCCAAAATCCGTACGCAATTTTCGCACACATTCTGCAACATTACCATGATTTTCAAAGTAATGTCGCAATATTTCCCAGCGTTGTTCAAGCGTAAACATAACCACATTCGTTCAGCGGAAGGATAAAACTAATTATCTGTCAAATCAGACATGAGCTAAGTGTTATCATTCACGAAATAAGCACTAGTTGAAAAAAAACCTTAGATGGTGGACCCTTTATATATTTTCTCCATACCTGATATTCCCATCAGGTTAAAGTTTGGTTGCATGTTTTGCTTCAGTGTTTTTACGTTTGTTACGTACTCAACCGATCCGTCACCTAATATAATTCGCGAGACATAACATCTGCACAGAATTTTGGAAAAAAAACGCGAATCCGTCGAAATCATAGCACATAATAATTTCAAATCTCACAGAATAAATTCAAATCTAAAGTAGAAACATACGTATCTGACAAAAATTTCTCAGGGAAATTTAAAAAAACACAAGTTGGCTAACTTTTGAATTTCAACTCTCGAGTTGAGATTTAAAATAATGAAGAAAAACAAATTTCAACTTGTCATTCAACTCTCAAGTTTGTGTCAACTCTAGAGTTGGCTAACTTCAGAGTTTGCGGCAAGTTGACAAATAGTGAAGAAAATGGCTCTTAAAATATCAAAGTTATTGTTTACATTGTCGGCATTTTGTCTACATTGTCGACACATAGTGTATATTGCGACATAGTCAATCGAATGTCTACGTTGATGTAGACAATTAAAGTCGACATGTAGAGGAACAGCACTGCTACGAAATCAGCTGTCTGTTCAATTGTTGCTTGTGAACTTTAATTACGTACCTAATACATCATCTTCTTCTGAATCGGTTGAAACTATTGTGGTTCATGCATCCTGATTCATTTTAAATTTATATTTTATCCAAAAATGTATGTTCAATTGACTCTGAGCTGAAGAGTAATCGTAAGCAATTTTTTTTTCTGTTTTGACTTTTGACAGAAATGGTTACCTATTGGGTTTTATACGTTCACAAGTGCACAGTATATTTTTCAGCAATGTATCAGAAAGCTAGGCGACACGGAACGCCCCCATTTTGTTTCATATTACGCAATATTAGGCAAATTACGTTCCTGATTTACTAAAAAAAAAATTCGTAATATTGTAGCCGTGTTGAACCAGATCGTGTTCATTTTATCTTAAGGTCACAATTTGAATCTATTGAACATACATTATTTTTGTTTGTTTCCCAAATAATCGAAAGTTAGTCAATTTATATATGAAGTAGGTAAATTCTTATGTAACATTTCTAACATATTGCATCATCACAATAACACCATCTGACACCTGACCCTTGAAATTCACAAAACCGATTTGCAAGAAGTTCATTAGTTATGTGAGAAATTGTATTGGTCGTATTTCTCATTCGGGTCAGCAGCAGTCGTTCAATTGAACAACATTACAATAATTACATCAATGATCTGGTATTTCACTGTAAAACCAACACAATATGGTATTAGCCTTGTAATTTTGTTTTTTTTTTCAATCAACATCGTTGGTATAGGTAATTATAGTGGACAGGGAAAATCATTGAAATATACACACTGGGTACAAATTTTATGAATCATACAAATTGTAGCTTTAATAAATTATCCAATTGCTGATATACTAAATAAATACAATGCTGGAGACAATATTTAGATATTAAGAAGTTGTGTAGTGTACTAATATTTAAAAGAAGACATCATGCACGTCTCATAGGGAAATTTAATGAAACCTCGTATAAAAAATAAACTTTCTTGATTTTTGTTTGTTCCTAAATGCAGACAGGTTAATTATTTTTTGTTTGTTTACTGATAGTTGGTTAGAAATAGAGTTAACAATCTAAAGTAAATTCTAGATGCATTTGTAGCTCTAAGAAAATATCAACTAATTGTGGCGTAGTTACAAGGTTCTCATTGGATGATTGGGTCCTAATGAACTACAGTTTAAGCGATTAAAGAATTTTTGAGGTATATGCCTACATACCAAGGACGATTAAGGACTACTGCCTGACAAACCCAAGCAAGTTATAAAATATTAAAAGAATTCAACAGTTCTTCAGGCATAATGGTGGATATTCTGTTGGTCAGTCTTAACAATTCCGAATGATGAGTAGTTTTAAAACGACAGCGTAGTTTATCAAACAATTTCAAAATTTTCTTGAAAAATTCCTATTAAATTCATTTATTTCAACAGTACTCAAACGCACTCCTGAAGTGTGGATGAAATGGTTACTTGTCCATATTTTAGTCCCCTTAATCCAGTTGTTAATTTGAACAAAAGAATAAAGAAAATCGATTTAAAACAAATCATTTTTTTTGTTTTTTTTTTTTTTGAAATTCTTTATCGAAACGTTTCTGAGTCTGTATATTATCACATTTTCAATTTGATTTTCGGACTGTTTCCCTCATTTTTAATTCCAACGAATATGACAATGACGTCTTCACAAATGTTCACATTTATATCTTAACTTCATCATCTAACAAAATGGCTTCTTTAAACATTTATAACTTTTCACAAAAAAACTGGAGACCAACTTCCAATATATGGCTTTCTAATGCCTACTCCTGAAATCGTTAACATCAAAATATTCCAAAAATCGTACTCGGAACAGCGTAATCGAAGGTTTTTGGAGTAATATGGAGTAAAAGGAGTGAAAAAAACGAGTAACTCCGAACATTGGTCTATAATTGGTTTCAAAACCATTTTAAATTCAAATGGTAAATTGCGAATTGTCAGTCTGTCAGTCTGTCAGTCTGTCAGTCTGTCAGTATGTCAGTCTGTCAGTCTGTCAGTCTGTCAGTCTGTCAGTCTGTCAGTCTGTCAGTCTGTCAGTCTGTCAGTCTGTCAGTCTGTCAGTCTGTCAGTCTGTCAGTCTGTCAGTCTGTCAGTCTGTCAGTCAGTCAGTCTGTCAGTCTGTCAGTCTGTCAGTCTGTCAGTCTGTCAGTCTGTCAGTCTGTCAGTCTGTCAGTCTGTCAGTCTGTCAGTCTGTCAGTCTGTCAGTCTGTCAGTCCGTCAGTCTGTCAGTCTGTCAGTCTGTCAGTCTGTCAGTCTGTCAGTCTGTCAGTCTGTCAGTCTGTCAGTCTGTCAGTCTGTCAGTCTGTCAGTCTGTCAGTCTGTCAGTCTGTCAGTCTGTCAGTCTGTCAGTCTGTCAGTCTGTCAGTCTGTCAGTCTGTCAGTCTGTCAGTCTGTCAGTCTGTCAGTCTGTCAGTCTGTCAGTCTGTCAGTCTGTCAGTCTGTCAGTCTGTCAGTCTGTCTGTATGTACGTATAGTCACTTAGAACCTAAACGGGTGGGCCGAATTGCTTCAAACTTGGTATATAGAGTTTTTATGTATTGTACAGAGGGGAAATTAATTTTTTTTAATCTCAAAAACTAACTCTACCAGCCATATAACCGTTACGTTAAAGACTACTTTTATAGAAAACCGCTCTAACGATTTTGATTTTAAGAAATCGGTGCGGCTTGAACAAACATTTTTAAAAAATGTCTAAAAATTGTATTTACCATAGGACCGCTTTTTCTGCTTTCGACTATATCATAAATGGCTTTACCGATTCCTTCGAAATTTCACACATAATATAGGTGTAGGTAGCCCAATTAAGACTGCATATCAAAATTTATAATTAATATTTTTTTTTGTATTTTTAAAAGCATTTAAAAAAATTAAATTTATATTTGAATTGGCGTTTTTGATTTTTTAAAAATGTTTTCAAAATGTTAAAAAAAAAGCTTTTTTCTCAAAAGGAGCTCCACAGACTTTTAATTTTTTTTTTGCTCATAAATTCAAGAAATAAAATGCCGTACTTTTTTTGAGCTCAAATTAGTTTAAGTATATATTTATTTCAGAATTTTGAATTTTTTTTTCTTAGATTAAGCCAATTTAATATTTTGTTTTTAAGTTTATATTATTAAATATTTAAGATTGTCCTACCAATAATTTTTAGAAAAAATTAAAGAAATGTTGTATATATACAAAATTAAGTAAAAAACGACTTTAAAAATATATTTAGATATATAATAGAAATCGGTTGCATACGAGATGATCGAACATAAGAGCAAGTTCGTGCGATCCAGTCGTGCATTAAAAAAATTTAACTCGAAATTTTGACCAAACTTGACATTACGATGAAAGAAAACATGGAAAAAGTGGTATTCCGCAATTTCGTCGGTCTGCCTGCCTCCTCGTCCGCGAGTATTCAGCCTAAGCGATTTGATGGTTTTTCTTTAAGCTTGATATTGCTCTTGTGTAATATGCCCACATGTTTTTTAAAAATTTGTTTAGAACCAAAAATAACGGTACCTGCCAACCATTTTTCTTGCCAAAAATTGTGTCTTATCTTACTTAAGAACGGCTCCAACAAAAAATAGTTAATTAATGAAGAGAAAGGGTAATGAAGGAAAAGGTAATTTTTTTTTAAAGAAAAAAAAAGTTCGATATTCTGATGATTGATCATTTGATTTTTTTGAAATATTTTTTATTAATTCTATCCATATTTTTTCAAACATTTTTGAAAACTCAGTATTTCGAAAACGTTTCAATCGATTGCATGGACATTTTGTATTTAATAGTTTTTGACAATATATCTGGACTTTTTGAAAAAAAAAACAACAACGGTACCTCCCATATTTAAAGACCGTTAGGAAACATTGTTTGGTCTCAAGAACATGCTCCAAGAATTTTGATAGAAATATGAGTTTCCACTTTAAAAAAAATAAAATATTTAATGCTGCCTTCTTATTTACGACACTTCCCATAGGACCACCAACTGATTAAATAAGATGATCCTTAAAAGTATAAATAATATTGCATATACAAATTTGAAAAAATGATTTTTAAAAATTAAATAAATATATTTTTTTCAAAAACCGATTTTTCAAAACGAGTGACTGATTTTTTAAAAATTAAAATTAAATTGAATTGGCGCTTTAAGTTTTGTTTCCTAAAAATGTTTTCACAATTTTATATATAAAAAAATTAATTTAAAAGAAAAACCGCTCCAACAATTTTTAAACAATAAAAACTTACCTACATCGGCTTTAAGCCTGCCTAACAATAACTAAAAGCGTCAATGTTTAGCTACATTAAAGTCGTTAGCTACAAGAGCAAGTTCGTGCGATCCATATGTCCATTTTATTTACTTTTGGTTTCATGCTTTCTCGCGAGCTTTGATATTTAAATCGAAAAACATGTCTGTATTAACTTTGGAACAAACCCATTTTATGAATTTTTCCTGCATTTCTGTTCAGTTTTTTCAAGTTATTTATTATCAAAGTTAGAGATAAAAAATTTTCAATATAATTATCCCCGTTTCTTAACAAATTTAATCGATGATGTAGTTACAAAAACATTTGCACAGAAAATGTTTTATCAAAATCGATAAAGCCATTTATGAAATAATTATGCCTTTTCTTAACGGGTTAATCGCAAGAATTCACAAAAAAAAAAACACAAAAGACCTTCAACATACTCGTTCCTAGATGATATTGAGAAACCAATTTATAAACGATACTGACTTTTTCGATTTTAACTAGACCAAATCCAGTTAAGCACCAAATTTCACCAAAATCGCTTCAGCGGTTAGGCCTGTAAGTGGATATACAGATTTTCATTCATGGATGCTGTTTTTCGTATTTAGATCGTAATGTATGAATTGATTCATTAAAGTTCGGAAGTAAAAATTAATTTAAAATTACTGTAAGAAGCTGAATCTTTAAATTGGAAATATTGTAGAACTGTCGGCGTTGTCGAAATGATTCAAAGTCCAATATTTTTTTTTGTTAATTCATCTTTCTTAGTTATCAAAAGTTAAAGGTGCTGTTAAGATTTTTTACAAAATTGACTTACACTCTCTGAAACTTTTAGGAAGTAAAGTCTAGTTGCTGAATGAAAACCTAATCTAAGGCTATCAACGCCTTTGGATATAGTATAATACCAGAACGCAATCAAATTGAACCATTAGAAGTCGCGTTATATAGAAAAGAAGTGGCAGTTCCACAACTCCACAAAAAGTAATAGAATCAACCTTTTATAAAAACTAAAAAAAGGAAAGGAAAACACCATATAACACCTTGCACGCTATCCCATCACAATCCCCTCGAAATAGAGAATGATGGCAGATATATAACTAATAATAAATCGAATTATGACACGTAAGCTAATTCAGCCCTTAGTCAGTCAGTCATATGTGTAGGTGATAAAGAGGCGGTACCTATATGGAATGGAATTTATCCAAAAGGGTGTCAGGTGTCAAAACTTCCTTTCAACTCTATACCTTACATACACTTTTGTTTCTAACCCAATTCGAGATCCCGACGGCTCTATAGACGACGACGATGACTATATACGACGATAGGTTGCAAGGCTACAATAAAACCTGCATATGAAGCAGTTAGAAGTGTCTTTCAGCATTCGCATATCATATTAAGGCGTGCACCGTGCTAGAACTAATTCAAAAGTGTACTTCGCGCCAGCTGGTTCAATATAAAACCCAATTCAAAAAAGACTCTCTTACTTTCACCTTTGCTGCTGCTGTTATTGCGATTGAATATTTCTTTAAGGGACCCGGTTACATTTTAATTGGATTCCAAACGGCTCCTGGTGAGGCAGGAAGAGTTCGAGCGAAGGTGCATTGCAATAATAGAAAAAGGAGTGCATCCGATTTGAATAACTGACAGCCAAAAAGTCCTTGAGTTTGAATTTGTTTATGAACTTTAATTATAGTTTTGCATTTGTGATTTATTTCGATTGAAAAAAAAGCCGTAGAATTTCCAAAAATGACGGGAATAACAGTTTTCGGAGATTTGCGAGTGAGAAATCGGTCAGTCGATGAAATGTCTGCCTACGGTGACGGCACGATGAACGTATGGCAGACACTTGAAGCTATTTCGGGCAATAATTTGCGAAAGAAATACCATTACGAGGGTTATAGTGATGTGGAAAATGTTTTAAGGACTCTGACCACTTCAACCCATCGGAGGGATAGTTTTATTGAGAAAGTTACAACCCCGGAAAATTCGAACTCGAAAGATTATGCCGATGGCGGGGCGGACAGGGGTAAGCAAAAGGCTGATCAAGGGAATGCAGATGCAGCATCAGCACAGGCTTCCAAAAATGATGCTTGTGGTAATAAGAAAGTGCGGGCACGCGGCAAAACCATGAAAACTAAGACGAAAGTTTTGAAAATACCACCAGGATTACAAGCGGAACAAAATGATATGGTGGTCCTGTCGTTGGATTGCACCGATTTGGTGAAGTGCAGGTTTGTTGTTATTTTTAAACATTTTTCGCAGTATTCAATAGTTTTGTGAAATTAGATTGTTTTTATTCAAGTCCTGGTCCTAATGTGAGAAATAGGCAAAGTGCTGTTTCTGTGGTAAAATTCCCTAAAAATATTTGTAACAATCGGGAAAAATAATTTAAAAAAAAAACTACACGCCATAGTTCTTTGAACCGATAGCGAATTATTTCTCGGAAACAGTTAAGCTAATTCCTAGAGGTTTTGGAATGCCTACTAGTCAGACGATTTAAAAGAATATTATTCTAAGGACCAACAAGAAAATTACTTGTCATACTTTTCTCGAAAACGAATTTAAATTTTGTGTATAAACATAAAATTTGTCCAATTTAGAATGGGAGTTAATTACGGCCATAAGCCACTGCTAATTATATACCTATTCCCGTAGACTTGTTTATTTTTACTCGGCTTTCTATAATTATTTAATAAAAAATGCATATTTATTTATAATATATATGTATGTAATATTTATTTACAATAAAATAAACCGTCAAAATCAATTTAACTAACCCAAAGTGAAAATGAGTCGAACGAAACGATGCTATGCCTTTTTACTCTTTATTAATCATCAAATTCGGATGGATTTTTTTTTTGAAAATTCAATATTTCGAAAACGAGTGGGTGATTTTTTTTAAATATTGTTTTTAAATTTATATTATTAAGGGCCAATTTTTCAATAATCAGTTAGTACATATTCTTGAGATAGAGCAAAAATCAATTTTTCAACAGTTAGATACAACATAATCTAGGAATAAAGTTATCTGAGGCCTGTAACACTAAACTACAAGTACTTGAAATACAAGTGATTTATTACAAGTGTAATAAATTTCTGTAACATAAAGCTCCAAGTTTGCTGCTACTTCTACAAGTGTAATGGGCGAACACGACAAATGGGAAATTATATGATTTCCCTCTTTCTGTAACACAAAGCTACAAGTGTAGAAAAAAATTAAATCTTACTTATAGCAAAATCCACTACATCTTACAGGTGAATCAAAACTTGTAGTATATAGAAGATGTTATTAAGTATACCAAAAAACCAATCTATTCAATTAGTCAGCATTTCCATAATTGTTTTCTTCGTATGTCAATTTGTGAATATATTTTTGTGCAAAGTGTATATTTGTGATCCTTCTTCAATAGTTAATTATTTCAGTAATAATTTATAATGCAACCGAAAAATGTTATACGTAATTTTATATACCCATACTTTGTAAAGTTTTGAAACACTAAACATTTTTAAATATTAGTAAACTAAATATAAAATTAAACATAATACAAAATACATTGTGTTTTTTTCTTACATTAACTTAGAAATAATTGAATTTTTATTGATTGATTTATTTGGAAAAATTAGTACCAATGGAAAACCTATGAAATCTAAGCAAAATGGACTAGGAATGGAAGAATGGAACAGGCATAATTATATTATGTACATATTAATTCAATTGAAACTGGATCGACTTATTCGGTTAATTGGGATTGTATTTTTGCACAAAAGTTGTGAAATCCTGCGGCTTCAAACAAATATCCTACGTATAAGTCTTCAAAAAAAAAAGATGTTCGTTTTCGATTCTAAGGCTAGACATGCGCACATGCAATTTTTCGGTAACGTAATAGTTTAATCACTAGTTGTACGATGATAGCGCACATAAGCAACTTAAAAATCAACCAACGAGATAAACCAACGAGATAAGCCAACACAAAGACAATATTTTCATTTAATGTGCGCGCAGTTACATATAGCTCGGTGTGATACAAACTGAAAGAACTTAGTTTGGGCGATCGTTCGATTTGTGCCAACAAATCATAAACTTTAAAGTTTCTCGAATCGCGGACTGAATAGTTTCTGCATGTGCGCGCACTCTCATTAAAGTCCATGGTATTCACTTTTGCAACCAAACTGTTGCAAACCTGAAAGTTGCATGTGCGCGCCTAGCCTAATGATGATAGTGATAGTGATTCTAAAATTACTAGAATTAAAACCTATAAAGAAAGAATAAACTTTCTAGTAGAAGAACATTTGGTTTGCGAGAAATTTCGTGTGTCAAAACCCGTTATTGAAAATCTTTCAGAAAAGCTTTCGCATAAGTTCCATTCGCCATCGAATCCCGTCCGTCGATTTCCATTATTATAATTATCGCAGGTAGTCAGCTTCAATCTTAAATCTCAACCGCAGCCGTTTTTTTGAGTTGTCTAGTTTTTCATATAAAATATAATATATATGATCTTGGTGTTAATATTGTGGAAACTAACGACATTAAAACTTGGTATTTTTTCCGTAATTCTCCCTAAAAAAACACATCGCGGATATATGGCAACTCTTTATTTTGAGGAATTAAATTTAAACTCTTGCCTAAAGTACAAATTTCCTTGCATTTTTCACATTTAATTTCACACATCCGAAAAACCAAAAATAATGTTTTTATTTTCGCCGCATTTTATTTTTTAACGATTTAACGATTCCTTATTAATTTTTTTTTTTTTGTTAAGATGCTTCCGCTTTGGCTTGTCTTTCTTTAAATGTGCTCTTGAAAGCAGAGTGCCGGAATGCAAATTTTTGTTTTCTACAACTGTAAGGTTCTTGTTTGTGTTACAGAAATAATCTACACTTGTAAAATTAACATTATATTACAAGTACAAGTGGCTCTTGACTTGTAGACTTGTAGCTTTGTGTTACAGGCCCCTGCTCATTTTAGAACGGAATAAGGATTTATCTGAGAAATTAATAGCTTTTTTCGATATCAAAAACACTTTGAAAAATTATGGCTTAGAAATAAGCATTAAACAAAAATTAGTTTCTATGAAAAGTGCGATGCTCGAAATAAAAGTGACGTTAAAATTAAATTATTCTACAGATTGGTTTTTCTTGATTCAAATATTCGATGTTGTTATCCGGTTGTTTAACAGTCAAGTAAGTTTATTCCTTTGGCAGCTAACTGGAGATTAAAAAATCGGCTCCAAATATTTTTTAGAAAAAAAAATTAAGAAATTTTGTATATAAAAAATTAAGTTAAAACTACTTTCAAAATACATATGTATATTAAGAATCTTTTGCATACGATGTGATGGAACATAAGAGCAAGTACGTGCGATCCAGTAGTGCATTTTATTTAAATAAAATAAATTTTAAAAAAAACAAAGGTGCAAGATCACAAAAATGTTATATCACAATTATTGCAAAAATGGCTCCAACGATTTTGATAAAAATAATCCAGTACACTACTATAGGCAGTGTGACCAATGAAAAGTTTCAAATCCTTCTCAAATAGTGGTCTTAGCACGATTTTTTGACTACAAAAACTGCTAAGAAAAATGCTATTTTTTGGAAAAAAAAACTGCCAAAAATCCTGCCTCTTATAATTAGAACGCAAAATAACGTAAATATATGCATGGACCAATCCAACTTGTCTTTGGGTGACACTCAAAATACCGAATGCATATTTTTTTGTAGTTTTTTTTTAATTTAGTAGGTACATATGTGGAATTTTAAATAATTATCAAAACCAAAAAGAAGTTGATTATTTTGTTAAGTTTATTTAAAAAAAGGAAACAACCTTACAAATAGTTATTACTCCATTTCGCAAAATAAAGAAACAAAAAAATCGGGTATCAGATTATGTTAATCTAATTACGTAAAAGGTACTTACATACATTTTTTACTGCAAAATTTTATGCTTCATTTAAAGCATCTTTAAAAATATCACAAGTTTCTTGTTTTTCATCTACGGTAAAAGAAAATTTTGATGAAGCCACTTGTTTGATTATAAGGAGGCATAATGAAGTCATTACAACTTTCCTCAGATAAGTTCGCTCGGATAAAAAGTATAATACAGGGTGGCGCACGAATCGTGCTTCAATAAGAAATTTAAATACCTTTTATTTTAATCGATGTATTTCATTAATTTTTTTTTTATTGGATTAAAAATTAAATTTTATTTTAAATAACTAATGATTTTTAAAGATGATAGGCCGCAAATGGCCTCCACGCTCATCCACGCATATGCGGCACCTGATCAGAAAATTGTTCATTGCGGCCTGAATGGTTAAAATTGGGATCACCTCAATTATTGTATTAATGGACTGCTTCAATTCAGTCAAATTTCTGGGTTTCGTTTTGTACACTTCCTGCTTGACATAACCCCATAAAAAAGTCTGGTGCAGTCAGGTCAGGTGACCTTGGGGGCCAGCGGAAAGTGCAGTTCCTGGATATGAATTTGTTTGGAAATTTTCGTTGGAGCTCCGCCATAACTTATGTGGCTACGTGTGCATTTGCTCTATCTTGTTGAAGCCAAATTCTGCTGAAAGGGATACGCCTTTGGGTAAAAAAACGCCTTCGACATCTTTAAATAACGGTCCCCATTGACAGCTTGTGTTACACCGTTTTCTTCAAAGAAGTATGGCCCGACAATACACCTTGATGAAACTGCGCGCCACACAGTGACTCGTTCTGGGTGGAGTTCCGTCTCATGGAGCATTTCTGGATTAGATTAACTCCATATACGGCAAGTTTGCTTGTTAACATTGCCGTTTAAGTCAAAATGGGCCTCATCACACATGAACAAATAATTTATCAATGTGTTGTCTTCTTCGGCCATTGCAATCATTTTTCGGCAAAATTCCAGGCGAACGGGCAAATCCTGAGGATTTATCATGCTTGTAATTTAGACTTTGTACGGAAACAAGTTTAAGTCATCATGAAGTATCCGTTGTAATAACCGTCTGCTAACTCCAATTTGGCCCGATAATTTTCGATTCGAAATACTTGGATTTGCCTGTATTGCCGATGCAACAGCCACGATTGTATCCTGAAACCGAACATTGGGATCTCGATGCTACGTTCTTCGTTCGATTCTTCCAGATTCGGCAAACATGTTCACCAGCCTCATAATGGTCCATCTACTCGGGGGAATACCGCCAAGCTCCAGCCTAAATTCCCTTTGGACGGAAATGACGGACTGCAAAGAATGGTATCGCTGCACTATCCAAATCCTTTTTTCAGTATCCCAAGCATTCATTTTGATAAATCTAAATAGTAGCCTATAAAATAAAAAAAAAATAAGCCGATTACTCACACTGAAAAAAAGTTATTACGTTTTATTTTTGTAACACAATTCGAGTGCCACCCTGTATGAGGGCCTACATTGTATTTAGTATTCAGTAGCATACCCAAAAATTCGTAAAAAGGGAATTATAATAAGGTAGAAATAAATGGATAATACACATAATTACATGTTCTCATATTGCTTAGTCCTTATAGTTTGAGGGAAAACAAAGATGCAGTATGAATTCATTGATATTTATGTTTTATGTATACAATTTTGAAAACATTTAAAAAAAAAATTGAGACGCCATTTTGAAGATATTATTAACATATATATAAAATTTAAATTCAAAAAAAAAATTCTGTGACTGTTTTTTTTGAAAATTTAAGTATACAGTTTTATTAACAATTTCAGAGAGCATTTGTATAAAAAAAATTATTTTAATCGGTTCATCCAATATTGAGAAAGTCGAAAATATGAAAAGTGGTTCTATGGGAAGTACCGTTATATAAAAATATTTGTATACTTAAAAAAGTGGACTGTACTAATTTAGGAACACACACATTTTTTTTTTTAAATTCTTGGACCCGTTTCGAGAAATACATTGTTTTCTTAACGGTTTTTTTTAAACATTTGTATGGGAGGTGCCGTTGTTTTTTATCTTAGGAATATAGTTTTTTTAACTGTTCAACATAATATCAAAAAACTACCAAATACGACGTTTCGCAAAATTCCATTAAGTCGTTTTCGAAATTTTGAGTGTTAAACAAAAAAAAAAATTTTTTTTATTTACACAAAAAACATTTTTTTTGAAAAATTTTGCCTTACAATAGTGTTAAAACTTTTCAGGAGCTTCTGCGTACTTATAAACGGTACTTCTCATAGAACCACTTTTCATATTTTCGACTTTCTCAACATTGGATGAACCGATTAAAATAATTTTTGTTTGTATAAATTGTAATGAAGCATTACAAACTTCACCACCTAATCCCCACCGCATCCCCTGAGCTGCAATAATGAACAAACAAACCGAATTGCGGCAATATATTACAAAACACTATTGTAACCCTTTTTCCCCCTTGCTGACACGGCATTCGCAACTGATATTCCCATAACTATTTACCCGCACCGTAGTATACCAGCCTATCATCCGACATACATATCTACCATACCTACCATTTCCATACAAGACGCCCCTGCCGGCCTACGTTCTGCAATAACAGAAATACCTATCCGATCGAAAACATGCTCCTATAACATGTCCACTCCTTGCATCATCTTCAACGACTGATAAGCACAGAGTGCTTATCAGCGAACAATCTATAAATCTGTAACCACCACACAAAACACACAACGAGGTGAATAACGAATATGCATGGCTATTAAATGGTGAAATCTCCACTGATGATAGCATCGTGACGACGAACCAGGGACCTCGATTGTGAATTCTATATACGTTATTAATAAATAGAACACCCCCGGCCACCTTCGTATCATCCCGATGCAAATAAGACATTAACATTGGAATGTTAATAGGAGAATTTAAAGAAGAATTTCTTTGCCGCATCACCCGCTAAACCATCAAAATTATACAATTAGTAAAATAGTAAAACAAACCATAATTGGTTACGTGGCGCCGACAGCACTTTGAAAGGTTTATTAAACTTTACCACCATACAGCTCACACTTCGTCTGACAGGAAAGTAGGATAAGTAGAGCCCATAAAAGCCTCAAAAAGGATCGAGGAACTGTGCCAGTGGCAGTTCACATTGGACAATAGCCAAAGACAGTGCAAAGCCGCCAGTATCCGAGGTCAGCCAATAAAAAAGGTAAAAATAAATAAATAAAATAATAGGTTTCCCTCCACCAGTGGTAAGGAGCCTTGTATAATACAATTGAAAACCGTAGACAGCCGGTGAAAACCGTTGAAAACCGTTGAGAGCCGTCGTAAGACGTTGATAGCCGGTGAAAACCGTAGATAGCCGGTGAAAACCGTTGAGAGCCGTCGTAAGACGTTGATAGCCGGTGAACACCGTAGATAGCCGGTGAAAACCGTTGAGAGCCGTCGCAAGATGTTGATAGCCGGTGAAAACCGTAGAGAGCCGGTGAAAACCGTTGAGAGCCATCGCAAGACGTTGATAGCCGGCGAAAACCCATAGATAGCCGGTGAAAACCGTTGAGAGCCGGTGAAAACCGTTGAGAGCCGTCGCAAGACGTTGATAGCCGATGAACACCGTAGATAGCCGGTGAAAACCTTTGAGAGCCGTCGCGTCGCAAGACGTTAATAGCTGGTGAAAATCAAAGATAGCCGTCGCAAGAAGTGGACTCAGTCGTAACAATATAAGGGGAACAAGGACGACCTTACCCATACGAAAGGAACCTACTCAGCCTACCACCGTATTACCGAAGCCGATACCTGGATCAGAATTAGCATGGAATTACTTCAGCCTAAGCGAAGAACGATAAGATACCAGAACCTTCAAAACATCTCTTCCGTATATTGTAAAAGAAATGTATTTTTGTTATATATATATAATTTATTATTGGAATTTACAAATAAAATCACACTTAAGTAGTTATACGAATAAAGACTCTTTAAAACTAAAGTTTTTTGTACTTACTTTAGTTAGAACCCTGGAAGCCGACGAGCGAAACCTCAGCCTTCGACAACATAGTACATCACAAAATGTCGGCTTAAATTGTTAATAAAACTTTTTGAAAAATCGATTTTTCAAAAACCAGTCACAGAATTTTCTTGAAATTTTAATTTTATATGTATATTAATAATATCTTCAAAATAGCGTTTCAAGTTTTTTTTTCGAAAAATGTTTTCACAATTGTTAAAAAACTAATTTATTAAAAAACCACTACAACGATTTTTGAAATTTTCTTTTTGATATATTCTTATTTATCCATGAATTCAACTAGCATCTTTGTTTTTTCTCAAACTATAACGACTAAGCAATATAAAAACATTTAAGTGTGTGTATTATCCATTTATTTCTACTTTATTATTATTCCCTTTTTACGAATTTTTGCCTACATCACTGATTACTAAATACAATGTAGACCCTCATACATTTATATATACATATATATGTATGTCTAAAAATCACATTAATCTTATGTATGCATAGTGCACATAAATTAAAAAGTTATATGCATATATCTGCCTACCCACCTACATCCCTCATTTTCATTATTATATGTACATGTTTACATACATAGTTTCCATCTATATATGTACGTACATACATTTTACTCTCCTAACTCACATAATTAAAATCCATAACTTAGATTTAAATATACATTTGTAGGTAGGTGTCTATGTAACTATTCCTTGAATCATCCATTCGACAATTCATTATACTAAGAATCAAGGTAATCTTATCTTTATAGGCTTTACACCTGCATAGGATAAGTTCAGCAAACTATCTAAACCTCAATGGTTAGCCACATTAAAGTTGTTAGCTACAAGAGCTAGTTCGTACGATCCAGTTGTGCATTTTATTTTTTTAACTTTTAATCATTTTAGTGTGCTTATCCTACTGTGTCTTGATGTAAATCATTTAATTATTTTTTCCTTATTAGTTTGTTTTATAATACAGTCGACTATCTTTAAATCAAACCTGTGATAATTCGAACCTCTTACAAATTCAAAGTTATTACGAGTTTTCTAGAAAATCTCTTGATATTTCGAAAAAAAATCTATAAAATTTTAAGCATTTGCTAAGTTGAACAAGAATATCATCACCACGTAACAAAACGAGGAGTTAATTCGAACTCATAGGCGTTAAACACTCGACAATTCAAAGTCATCAGATTGCATAGAGGTACATTTTGAGACAAGTTCAAACTTGTATCATCGTTGCACGAGCATTTCCTTTAGAATGATTAATTGACACATCCTGTTTGCTTAGTTAAGTTTGAGTAAATCTTTCGTTGGTTTTCCAGATTAAAAGCTTTTGTTAGTTATTACTCCTAAAAATTACAAATGCTTGACGAATTCTGAATATAAGGAGTTAATCGAAAATTGTAGGCAACTGGGAAGAAAAAGTGATCTTCTGAGTACCATCTCAACCAAAATAAAGCACAAGGAGAAGATATATGTTACTCAATCTACTCAATCTACTGGAGTAAGGTAAAAAAATACTGTAAAAATTAATTTGTCGAACTTTCATATTTTTTCTCTCAAAAATGCCAAACCATTTAATATTTCAAACTCTCGATAATTCGTTATATTTTAGAAGTCGATTTAACGAGAGTCGACTGTATATATCTATATTTTTTTTTCATCATTAGCCGTGTTTTATTGGGTTTTGTAAAAATGGTACCCCTGCAAAGCTATTACAAGCAATGAAAGAGTTTTGTGCAAAGTAAATATTAATTGAATAATGGGTTATCCGTTTTGCGGTTTCAAAAGTAAACGTAAATAAAACACATATATTATATTATTATAAAGTTTGAACGGTGACATTATGTGTGAAACAGTACATCATTTAAATGGCCACCACGCGAATTGTTGCAAGCATCGATTCGCTTGAGGTAATTTTCGACCAGTTTTTGACACATATTGGGCGGTATCTCAGCCATAATTTGACGAATGTTGGTTTTCAAGTGCTCAAGAGTTAAAAGTTTATCTGCATAAACACGGTCTTCCGCGTAGTCCCACAAAAAAAAGTCAAGCGGTGTCAAATCGCATGACCTTGGTGGCCAGCTGATATCACCACGACGAGAAATTACGCGGCCAAGAAATGTCTTTTGCAATAGGGCCATATTCGCGCAAGTTGTGTGGCATGTGGCACCGTCTTGTTGAAACCACATATCCTCCAAGTCGTATTCTTCAATAGCAGGCAAAAAAAAAGTCGGTTATTATATGACCATAACGCTCCGAATTGACGGTGACAGTCGTTCCATCGTTGTTTTTGAAGAAGTAAGTTCCAAGAGCGGCCCAAACAGTGACTTTTTGTGGATGTAATGGCCTCTCTTCAATTACTTGAGGATTCTCAGAACCCCAACTAAAACAATTTTGTTTATTAACATACCCACCGAGTGAGAAATGTGCTTCGTCGCTGAAGAAAATTTTGTTCGGCTGTCCACCGCCTGTTGTTCAAGCACCAATTCGATGTATCTACTACGTTGTGAATGGTCAGCTGACTTCAGTTGTTGTGAGAGCTGGACTTTATATGGATGTAGGTGTAGATCCAAATGCAAAATACGCCATAATGTGCCGTAAGACAGTCCTGATTCCTGAGAACGATGAGGAATCGACACATTCGGGTCTTCGGCAAAATTTTCACTTAAATCTGCGATATTTTCAGTGGTACGAGCGAAACGATGATGCACAGGCCTTACAATATCTGTAGCCAATCAAGTCTCTTCAAATTTCTTCACATTTTTACCAATTGCTTGCGTAGTTGGACGATTATTTAAACCATAATCTCCTCTTAAAGCACGATATGTGGATGTGGAAGAATCACCATTTTTGTAGTAGGTTTAAACAATTTGTATGCGTTGTGCGATAATTAAGCGATCCATTTTCATAAATGTCAAGCTTTCAACTGAAAAAAAAAATTGGTTTAACAACTTAGTTTGACAGATGTCGAATTCCAGCCATATACTTTAGAAACCGCAAAATGGATAACCCTTTACTAAGAATCAAGGTAATATTACCTACATGGGCTTTATATCTGCATACGATAACTATATAGGCTAGCTACCTATCAACAGCGTCAGTGAGTAACATTAAAGTTGTTAGCTACAAGAGCAAGTTCGTACCATCCAGTCGGGCATTTTATTTTGATTTTAACAGTGAACGATTTTAACTCAAATTATGTATGTATACCAATAATCAAATTGTTTTTTTTTTGTTTAACATCATACATTTTCTTCTTGATTAATTTAAATTTAAGATTATGACGCTTTGTACAGCAAAATATACAATAACAAATCGTTGCTCATCAATAATGCGCCAAACCCGTTATTATTGATTTTATAAGCTGTGTAATTGGGTCTGTTTTTTGATAAGCTTGTATCAAATTATGTTTTTTTTATATAATAAGAGTTTGAAAATTCCCAACATAATTTTTGTTTCAGGGACAACGATACTTTCCCCGTAATACCTCGCTAAAATTAAATAAACAAGCATTTCAAAAGCAAATAACGAATTAATTCAAAAATTATATTCAAATTCAAATCAAACGAAACTTAAAACACAAAAGCTTACATTCCACTTTAAGCTTTTGGAAAGCTTTTGTATGTGTATACGATACCAAATGATTAATGTCTTTGATAATAGGGTAAGAAATGTTTGTCAGTTTATTAGGAATTTTTTTTAATTTATAACTTTAATAGCCTTTATTTAAAACGAAAAAAAAATATTTAGATAACAAAACAAAATAACAGTTGATACTTATTTTTAGTTTTTGCTAGTATCTAATTTGATGTTAAAATTGTAGGATTGATATTAAAAAATTGTTTTATATGAGTGAATTGAGGAATCGAATCGAATCGAATTGAGATTTCGATTCAGGTATATGGCCTCGTGGGATCGGAAGATTGAATTAAAATGGAATCGAAGTGAAAATTTGAGCTTACAGAATAAACAACAAAAACATGCAACAGAAAAAAATACAAAGAAACCGGAAACCCACTGAACACAAAAAACACTATTGGTGCACACACACACCAAGAATCAGATGTGAATTCGATTCTTCAATTCCTCGATTCAGGTATATATGTAAGTACATTTTCAATTCGATTCAGCTCTTCTAGTGGGATCGGATCGAGTAATCCTATTTTAATCCGATTCAAGTATACAAAGCCCTAAATCCTGATTCAATACCGATTCAATTCTCCATATAAACGTAGTAAGAGTTATCACTTCATCTCACATTTGAGGCATTTGGAATCCATTTCTTTCGTCAAATCGGGGTAAAAGCGATTTGCTATTGTTTTTTTTTTAATAGATCTCTATCTCTAAAAATGTGTCAATCAATAGCTGTGTTTTATTGGGAATCTATCCATTGTACCGTAAGTAATTCCCAAAAAAACGCATCGACCGTAGCATGGACAGTAGCTTTTTTATTTTTGTAAAAATGGTACACCTGCACAGCAGTCACAAGTAATGAAAGAGTCTTTTGCAAAGTAAAATTAAGTAAATATCAAAATTATGAACAATAATTAGCTTTTATTCATATAAAATAGAAAGTAGGAAACCGTACCAATATTTAATTTATGTTTCAAAGCTATTTCTTGTTTTCATTTTATCTCCATTTGTAATTATAAATTCGAACATTCATTTTGCACCAATAGAAAGGAAATGATAAGTGAATGGGTTTGTTCATAGACTATGGTCAAGTCTCTTTTTACACAGTACAACTTTTGTGTTGCTTTAAAAATCGTCTATGCGTTTCACACGAGGAAACAAAATTGCCGGAGATTTGCTTGTTTCCTTTTAATATGTCTTGGTTTTGAACGCACACTACAACGTAGTTTCAATTGTTCACCCCCTTTACATTTCCCCTTTATATTTCATGCTTTTATTTATTTTCTGAGTAGGTCGATAGCTATAGTCTTATTTTTCAGTTTTTTTTTTTACGAAATAACAGTTTAATTTATTCATCAATCAGAGCATATTGTACTCTTACAGACTAAGATACATAAGTAAAAATTTTGTAATAAATTTGTAGGTGGGTATATACAATTCAAATTACATTTAATTGATTTACATATAGTTAATCTATTACTAAATAATAAAAAATGGTATACATATGTATGTATAAGAAATAACGATATTTAAATTTTGTTTAAAACTATTGATTTAAAAGTTTCTCTGGTGCAATCCATATAAAAGTTAATCCCAGAGCAAACTAAATTGCTTTTTTTGATGCAACGAGAAATGGGTTCATTGCGACCGTAGTTTGTGCGGTGAAACTGCTCATATATTAGAAACCGTTCTCGTGTAATTCTTAGAGGAGTCAAGTCAATTTACGAATTTATTTTCTGAGTATGGCTTGCTTTCAATTCAATATTCACTCATCAGACTGCACGTAACATACGCGGAGTAAGGAACAAATAGTTAACATTTGGTTTGCCATTTCCATGAACATGTCCAGAAAAAAAAAACAATGGGATCACAAAAATGTACGCCCAGTCCATGTCCACGTAGTTTTGCGAATACCGTCCATGGCCAACGTCCATTAAACAGTGAAGAAAAGCACATTTTATGAAGTTCAGTTGCCGCTTAGTGCGTTTAGGCTAAGCGTGCACATGCAATTTTTCCGAAACGAATTAGTTTTATCAATAGTTGAACGATGATCTCGCACATAATCGACTTAAAATAAATCAACGAGATAAACCAACACACATACAATATTTTCCTTTAATGTGCGCGCAGTTACATTATAGTTCGGTGTAATACAAACTGAAGAACTTTTAAGTTGCTCGAATCGCGGATTGCATTCGCGCACTCCCATATAAGTTTATGGTATTCACTTTAGCAACAGAACTGTTGCAAAACTGAAAGTTGCATTTGTGCGCGCCTAGCTTTATACCTCATAGAATTTCATAAGAATAAATATTTTGCGGCGCAATGTCGATCAGTTCCTCTATAGTGCAGTTCCACCCAATGCGGTTTGTCTTCTCAAATTGCTTTTTTGTAGATCTAAATAAAAAGACTATTTTTTTCACCAAACTCCGTTTATTTATAACTATCAATAAAAATTAAACACAAAACGAATATTAGTCTTAAGTTATTCAAAAATGTATGAAAAACGGAATTCATTCGATAAATATTGGTTTCTTTTTCAAAATGGATATCAAAATTTGTTAAAATTGATTAATTGACATTAGGGGTATGCAAAATTGCATATATAGGTGCAATTTTAGACGTACTTCAGAAAATAATTGAGCAAAGAATACAGTTTTTAATAGTAAAAGTCAGAAACTTTTCCGAAGTACAGCTTATAATTTATTAAAAAATGGAGTTATCTAAGATTTGAGAAACATAAACTGGCCAACTATTAAAAAACAAGAATCAAAAAAGATCGATTTGTCTACGAATGAAATTAATAATTATAAAACTCCGTGAACACATCCATCGAGATTCAATTCAATTATCAATCGTACCAACAAAACTAACAAAATCAAATTCGAGACTCGAATAAACGTCATCTAGCCATCCACCGTAGCTTCTACTTTAGCTTTTTATCGACCGTAGTGAATTGTATGTAAAATGCTACGGCGGATAAACTTACGGTGGATAAATTTCCCAATAAAACACAGCTAATTAATGTTAATGTCACTATAAGGTTGATGTACTCCCTATCGGTCACGATGTAACTACTACAAATTCTAGTCGATAGGCAGATACTTATTTTTTCTTTGTTAAATGCTGGTTTTTGGTATTTTTCGCGTTTACATCAAGACAAACAAGCAGTGGTGGATATGATTTCAACAACGGTCGGTTCTTTAAAATTAACTACTAGGCATTTGGAATGTAAGGTAAATTAGTTCATATTTATATTAATACGTAGGCATTTCTGTGTTTATTTTTTTTCACCCACACAGCCGCTTTTAGGTATAAACAAGTAAGGAGAAAATAAGAAAGAACCAGAATAAACAACAACAAACTTGTGTGGCTAATAAAAGCGCTGGTCGTTTCAATGCAATTGATAAACAGAAAAAACCTGCATTAGCTTGGATCTGATAATGTGGGCTGGCTCGGTGGCGTGATGCGAAGTGCGTTGGGCACTAAGAGGCTGGTCATGGTTCAATACACGATAAAGGCGCAAGAAGTTTTTCAATTAAAATGAAAAAGTAGACCAGCACCACTAGAGCAAAAGGATTCTGATGATATCGACCTTGGCAAGTCGTGAAGTAACTATAATTCCAGCAAAAAATAATTGAGAAAAAACTTGGTGGTAGCACACTCAAGTTGTTGTTGGGCATTCAAAGTCATTAAATGAGACAAAATAAATAGCACATGTATCCTATGACACATGTAACCAAAGTTTTTAGTACTTTGTTACACTTTAAAGAACTGTTTGACTTATGAAGTAGTAACAACAACGATATTTCTTATGAAAAAAATAATAATGATAAGAAACGAAACTATGGAAACAAGTGAAGTTATTCTAGGACAAAATAAATAGCACACTTCATTAGAAAAAGAAAAACAATTAACATAACATTTGATCATGATACAAAGAAAATTATGTCTCAATATTTAGTGAGATAACCTTTATTTTTAATCACAGCGCCACACAACGTTTAATAGTTAAAACAAGACTCTCAAATCGTAAAACAGGTACGGAGTAAAAGGATAGCTAAGCTGCCAAAGATTGTCCAAATTTGAACTAGCAAATGTATTAATTGCTTTATCCACATCATTCCACAAGTTGTCAATATAATTGATATCTGGGGATTTAGCTGGTCACTTCATTACCGCGATTTTTTGGGTAAATAACCATTGCTTAACAGACCAAGCGGTATGCTCGGGATCGTTGGCCTATTTCAATTTCCACTTCAAGGGCATATTTTCATCGGCATACGGTAGCATTTTATTCTTCAGGATTGCTTTGTATTTTATCTGATCCATAATATCTTCTATATACTTTGCATTCCGGTCCAAAGCGACTAAACTTAACTTATTCGTCCACAAGATATTTTTCCACCAATTTTGATCTTTTGAAATATGCTCCTTTGCAAACTTCAACCGACGACGTGCAAATTGCGTTTGGAGACATGTGGTTTTCTTCTGGCAATTCGTCCAAACAATTTTTTCCACGGAGGCGGTTTTTAATAGTCCTAACAGACCTAACACACCAATATCTTTACCACTTACCTTTAAAATAATTAAAATTTTTACCAAAAATGCATTATGTTTACAACGAACACAATATGTGCTACTTAAATTGTCTTCACTTGAATACATCTTGCTTACCTTCGGACTTACATTTGACTTTATTTATTAAAAAAATTGAAAAGAAGTAATATCCCGTTACTTTAACTCAAAAGCCACAACAAAAAAGTTCTTACAGTATTGGCATTGGAAATGAACTTATGATTTTAATCTTTTTCAAATTTCTTAACAAAGCTGTGCTATTTATTTTGTCGCTACTGTAGATACATATACAAAATTTCTTTAATTTTTTTCTAAAAAAATTGGTACAACAATCTTAAATATTTAATAATATAAATTTAAAAACAAAAGATTAAATCGACTTAATCAAAGAAAAAATAATTCAAAATTCTGAAATAAATACTTAAACTAATTTGAGGTAAAAAAATACGCCATTTTATTTCTTGGATAAATTTGAACTTATGACAAAAAAAATTTAAAAATCTATGAAGCGGTTTTTGAGAAAAAAAAAAGTTTTTTTTTAAAAGTTCTTGAAAACATTTTTCAAAACACAAATTATAAAAAGCCAAATCATAGGTATTCAGCAAAACATATAACTATAATTTTCGAAAAAAAAATTTAATTTAAAATATAATTTTTAAAAAAAACACAACAAAATATTAATTAAAACATATTGTTATACAGTTTTAATTGGATATACGGGTATGTGTGAAATTTCGAAAGAATCTGTTAGCCAATTTATGAGATAGTCGAAGGCAAAAACAAAACGGTCCTATGGAAAGTACCGTTTTTAGAATTTAAAAAAAAAATTTTCAACCATATGATCAGTCGTACTTACAAAGCTTCACTGATTTTTTTAAATCAAAATCGTTAAAGCCATTTTCGAGACAAATATGCTTTAACGTGACGGTTATATGGCAGGTACTGTTATTTTTTGAGCTCAAAAAAAAAAATTTCAATTTCCCCTCTGTACAATACCTAAAAAATTCTACCAAGTATGAAGCAATTCGGCCCACATGTTTGCGTTGTAGGTGTCTATACATACAGACAGAAAGACATACAGACAGATAGGATTACAGAATTTTTAGACCATCTTTTTTCGCCTTCGCTATCATCGTAATATCATGTTTGATTGTTATATCCAAACTTTTTTTTCGACGAATGCATAACTTGCCTTATAAAGGGTTATCCATTTTGCGGTTTCAAAAATATAGGGCTGGAATTCCTCATATGTCAAACTAAGTTGTTAATCCAATTTTTTTGTTTTCAGTTAAAAGCATAAAAATTGTTAAAACCTACCTGGTGATTCTGCCACGGCCAAATATCGTGCCTTATGAGGAGATTATGGTTTACATAATTGTCCAACTACGCAAGCAATTGGCAAAATTGTGGAGAAATTTGAAGAGACTGGATTGGTTACAGATATTGTAAGGCCTGTGCATCATCGTTTCGCTCGTACCACTGAAAATATCGCAGCTTTAAGTGAAAATTTTGCCGAAGACCCCAATGTGTCGATTCCTCGTCGTTCTCAGGAATTAGGACTGTCTTACAACAAATTACGGCGTATTTGCATTTGGATCGACACCTTCATTCATATAAAGTCCAGCTCACACAACAACTGAAGCCAGCTGACCATTCACAACGTCGTAGATACGTCGAATGGGTGCTTGAACTACAGGCGGTGGATAGCCATTTTTCGAACAAAATTTTCTTCAGCGACGAAGCACATTTCTCACTCGGTGGGTATGTTAATAAACAAAATCGTCATATTTGGGGTTGTTGGAATCCTCAAATAATTGAAGAGAGACCATTACATTCACAAAAAGTCACTGTTTGGGGCTCTCTTTGGTCCGGAGGTGTGATTGGACATTACTTCTTCGAAAACTACAATGGAACGACTGTCACCGTCAATTCGGAGCGTTATGGGCATATGATAACCGACTTTGTGGTCTCAACAAGACGGTGCCACATGCCACACAACTCGAGCGAATATGTCTTGATTGTAAGAGACATTTCCTGGCCGCGTAATTTCTCGTTGTGGCGATATTAACTGCGATTTGACACCGCTGAACTTTTTTTTGTAATGCTACGCGAAAGACCGTGTTTATGCAGATAACCCTTTAACTCTTGAGCGCTTGAAAACCAACATTCGTCAAATACCGCCCAATATGTGTCAAAAAGTGGTCGAAAATTACCTCAAAAGAATCGATGCTTGCAACAATTCGCCTGGTGGTCATTTAAATGATGTTGTGTTTCACACATAATGTCGACGTTCAAACTTTATAATAAAAAAGAAATATCATGAAAAAAAATATTTTGTATGTGTTTTATTTACGTTTACTTTTGTAACCGCAAAATGGATAATGGACATATAATCGCATGTAAAAATCGATCTCAAGATTTTAATTAAACTTAACATTACGATGATAGAGAACACCAAAAAAGTGGTCCCACAATTCCGTCTGTCTGTCTGTCTATTGATTCAATTAAAATTGAAGAATATAGTTGGGTAGGTAAGGTCTTATGCATGCATAAGATTCAAGTGATTTTTAAAATATGAATATACGAGTATCAAAAAAAAATTCAAAAATCGTTGGAGCGGTTTTTTAATAAATTAGTTTTTTATGTATAAAATTTTGAAAACATTTTAAGAAAAAAAATCGAACCGCAATTTTGAAGATATTATTAATATAGATATAAAATTCAAATTTAAAAGAAATTCTTTGACTGGTTTTTGAAAAATCGATTTTTCAAAAAAAAAAATATTATTTATTTTTTAAAAATCCAAAAAATTTTTTTTGTTTAAAAAAATTAGTTTAATAGGTTCATCCAATGTTGAGAAAGTCGAAAATATGAAAGGTGGTGCTATGGGAAGTACCTTTAATAAGTAAGCAAAAAGAAATATCTTTATACTTAAAAGTGAACTGTACTAATTTGAAAACACACACATTTCGTATAAAAATCCTTGGAACCGCTTCCAAGAAATAGCTTTCTTTTAATGGATTTTTAACATTTGTATGGGAGGTACCGTTGTTTTATATTTTAGGAATATAGTTTTTTTTAACTATTCAGGATAATGTCAAAAAAATAACAAATACAAGAGTTCGAAGAAATCCATTGAGTCCTTTTCGAAATTTTGAGTTTTCAAAAAAAAAATAGTTTTTTTTTTGTAATTCAAAAAATGTTTGTTTGGAAAGAGTTTGGTTTATATTAATGTTTATACTTTCCAGGAGCGTTTGCATAGACAATTTGAAAATAAATCAAATGAACCGTTTTCCAGAAAATCGAAAACCAAAAAAATACTATGTACATTGTACATACTACTAGAGGTACCAAAAATAATCATTTTTTTCAATTACCAAAATAATGATTTAAATGAACTGCATTAATGAACAGATTTTTTTTATAAAAAGCGTTGGAGCCGTTTTTGAGAAAAAGAAGATTTACCTTTTTGGACAAAAAAAATATGGCAGTTACCGTTAGTTTTCATCTTTCTCTTTGTACAACGCCCTACTGCCTAAATTGCTCAAGCGATTTTCTTTTCAAGCGCTTTAGGTGATTGTCTAAAATAGATTTTTGAATCGTGTTTTTAGGTCCAAGACTAACGGTACCTGCAGTACAATTTTTTCTACCATCTTAATTATCTGGAAAACGGCTCTAACGATTTTAATAAAAAAAAATGTGTGTGCTATATTTTAGTTATAGTTTACATTTTGGTAACAATTTTTTGAAAAAATATTTTGTTATTAACGGTACCTGCCATACAACATTTTTTTTTTTAATTTTTAACTTGCTCATACATGGATTTTTGTCAAAAGTTTTGCATAGGAGATCCCTCAAATTATAAAAAATAATGCATACCAACATTTTCGAAAAATATTTTGTTTCAATATTGATTTTTTATCCCATGGCCGGCAGACATACGTCATTTTATCATAGCTGAATTTTTATCAGTGAATAGATACCAAAGTAGATAAGATCGAATGGACAATCCGAATTGTCAAAACTGGGGCTTTTCGGAGATATGCAGTGTTATAAGTGCATACCCAATTACGGTATTTTATCAAAGCTGATTTTTTTTATATGTTTAAGCGGATAGTGTCTCAAGCTTTTTTTGACACTTGTCAAATGCCTACAACAGTGGGACGGTTCGTCTGGCAGATGCCTTTAAGAATTGCTTCGAATTTGGTATATAGAGTTTATTAGGTATTGTGGGGAAATTGATATTTTTTTTTGTAGCTAAAGAAAATAACGGTACCTGATATATAACCGTTACGTTAAAGCCTATTTTTCTCGGAAAGGTCTTCACGATTTTGAATTAAAAAATAAGTGCAGCTTTTTAGGTACGACCGATCATATGGTTGAAAAAAATAAAAAAAATGCCTAAAAACGGTACTTTCCATAGGACCATTTTTTTGCTTTCGACTATCTCATAAATGGCTAAGCCGCTTCCTTCGAAATTTCACATATACAATACGTTTTTTAGCTATGGAAATATAATTAATACACCTTCGAATTCAGTGAAGTAAACAGGTTTTTTTTTTAATTCTACAATTTTACTTAATTTTATTTATAATTTTTTTTTGTTTTTTAACTATGAAACTTAAAAATAAAAACAAAAAAATCTTCTGGTTATTTTACAACTGAAAAAAAAAAAAAATATTTTGATCAAAAATTCATTTATTGCTTTGGAAAAATAATTAAGACCACTTACAAAAATAAGGTAAAAATCGGTGATAAAGTTTAGTTTCTAATATTTAGTAGAAAATCCTCTTTGCCGCAGAACATCTTTACATCGGCGTTGCATTGACCGGATAAGGGTTTGACATCTGTCCACAGGAATAGCGTACCAAGCTGTTTTGACCTTGTCGTAGAGGTTGTCCAAATTTGTTATGTTCTGACCACTTACAGCAGCCTTAACGTCGCCCCAGAGGTGCTCTAAAGGATTCAGGTCTGGACTTACTGAAGCCCATTCAAGCACGTTGACTGAATTGTCCTGGAACCACTTTTGAGTGAGCTTTGCCGTGTGCTTTGGATCATTATCCTGCTGAAATCTCCATATTACAGGCAAATGCTCCTCAGCCCACGGCAGCATCACGTTTTGTAGTATCTCGACATATTTCTCTTTAGTGAGGATGCCATCAATTCCATAAATCGGTCCAACGCCGAGCCATGAGAAGCATCCCCACACGTTTATCGATGATCCTCCTCCGTTGTTCACAACGGGTAAAGTGTACCTAGGAACGAATTCAGCGTTTTTTGGTCTACGCACAAAGCGTCTACCATCAGGACCCAAACGATTAATCTTTGTTTCATCGCTCCAAAGAATGAATTTCCATTGATTTAAGGTCCAAGAAGAATGGAACCGAGCGAATGAAACACGCATTTTGCGTTGATTGGATGTCACTAATGGCTTCTTTCGGGAAATTCGCCCATGTAAACCAATTTCAATTAATCGATTTCTTACGGTCCTTGGTGTTATTTGGACATCAATATCGGCAGAAATTTCCCGATGAATATCCGCAGAACTTTTTCTTGGATCCTTTTTTGACAAAATTGCGATTTTGCGATCAATTCGTTGTCGTTGTTGTTTTTCGGGCTCTGGCTTTACGTGGGACTTTGGCAATGCTTTTGTTTTGCTGAAAATATTTAATTGCATTTATCACCATTGTTTTGGATCGACAAATCTTTTTGGCTATTTGATTTAGTGATAGGCCTTCCTCTTTTAGTGCAATAATCGCTCCTCATTCTTCAGAAGTGAAGCTTTTAGCTTTCCCCATAGCTTATGTCTCTCTTTACACAATGCAATTAAATTAAAACAAATTCAAAATCAATAAAAAAAAAATTGTTACTTACCAGACTTACAGCAAAATTTAAATAATTTTTAAAAATGATAGAAATGGATGATCTTAATTAAATTTCCAAGTGGATTTTGACTCCCGTTGTTAATTAACAAAAATCACAAACACTGCGCATCGTTATCACAAAATATGATTTGATATTGAGTGACCGTTATCTGAATTGCAAAATGCAAATTGAGATAGCCCTAGTTTGTAATTTATATTAAGATGTGCAAGCAAGTGCAAAGGTCTTAACTATATTTCCATAGCTATATAGGTTGAGGTAAAGGTAGCCCAATTTATACTGCGTACCAATATTTTTAATTATTATTTTTTTGGATTTTTAAAACGCATTTTAAAAAAAATATAAAATTTATATTTTGAAAACTGCTTATAAATTTTTTTTCAAAAATTATAGTTATATGAATTTTTATGCAAAATGTTTTCAAAAAGTTTTTAAAAAAAAACTTTTTTTCTCAAAAACCGCCGCACAGATTTAAAATTTTTTTTTTCATAAATTCAAATTTATCCAAGAAATAAAATGGCGTACTTTTTTTGAGCTCAAATTAGTTTAAGTATTTATTTCAGAATTTTGAATTATTTTTTTCTTTGATGAAGCCGATTTAATCTTTTGTTTGTAAGTTTATATTATTAAATATTTAAGATTGTCATACAAAGTTTTTTTTTAGAAAAAAATTAAGGAAACTTTGTGTATATAAAAAATTAAGTAAAAAACGTCTTTAAAAATATATTTAGATTTTTAATAGAAATCTTTTGCATACGATGTGATCGAAACTAAGAGCAAGTTCGTGCGATCCAGTCGTGCATTTTATTTTTTTTACGAATGCGCATAGCTTGCCTTATAGTGCCTATAATCGCAAGTAAAAATCACTGATTTGTTGTATCCAATGATAAATGGGGCCTTGTACTTTTTTTTCCAGAAAGTTTCCTTATTTTTGAGTCTCATGTATGACTTACTTGATCTTAGTTCAATTTTGCGAAGTAACTTTTACGCAGTTAAACTTTCTAGCCCCAAAACATCAGATTGCCAGGCAAGTCTTTTATAGCCAATTCTATGTTGAATAGGTACTCGTAGGTAGGCAAATGCAAAAGCTTGTTAAATTGAACAAGAAAATGAGGCCTCTATAGTCATATCCCCAACCAACTTTTATTATTTATTGTATGTTTCTTATTCCTGTCACAGGCGTTAGTTGACATCTAACTTAGTAAGAAAGAAAAATAAGGAAGACATTTCTAAACAACTCTAAGCAATAGTTTTAGTCTTTTACTGTCTCTAAGCAGTAAAACTGTTTAACGTATAAATCGTGGAATTCCTAATTGTCATAGGTAAGGTATAAAAAAATACACACGAAAAAAGACTTTAAATTATTGTTATCATCTCGGCGCTCGCATAAGGCTAAACTATCGGGTGCATGCAATGTCTCACATGTCACGTACAACCTTGGGAACCTCACGATTACCTACTGATTGAACTCCTTCCCATCATTCATAGGCATATGTAGGTATGTGTGTCAAGCTGTCAAAATGTTATTCATGTCTCTAAGGGATTAGCAAATTGTCATTCTTTTAGCAGATATGTATATATTGTTTATCCTTTCCCAACCCTACATACACGTACATAGTTATTACCTAGTTTTGTTTTTATTTTTTTTTTTTTTTTAGAAAAAACTTTACTTGAAACACATGGGTGACGATTATAATGGAACTGTGCGCGGGTGTGTATTGCTTTTGTGTCATTTTAACTCCTGATTTCTCATACACACAATGCCACCAGCACCACACAACACACACAGTCCTAGTTCTTGTTCTCAGAAGTAGAAAAGTTCTTAGTCCTGGAACTAGTTATCGTTGATACTTTATTCGCGCTTGTTTTAGCGTTAGCGTAAAATCCCACTCTAAAAAACTAAAATAAAATAAAATTACTTTTTTGCTATATACCTAGTAGAAAAGTTGCAAAAACTTTGTATCATTTTATAATTGACATCAGCATAGTTGTCAAGGAACGGATCAACCCAACTATAACATCGCAATACTCATATCTACTTAATTAACATGGATGATATGGATTTGGACTTTGTAAAGTGTATTTACCAACCAGTGCAAAGGTTAGTAAAAGAACGTGTTTAATTTTTACTGCACCCAGATATAGACATTTCATTTGTTAATACAGCACAAAATAATATTGGAGTTAAGTCGGCAAACACCCAGATGAGTTTTCTCTTATACAGTTTATTAAAAGAAAAATTATGACAGGTTTTTCTGGTAAAAGTCATATATCGCTTCTTTGAAGAGTTGTTGAAATTTTTGAAAAAGTCAAGAAATTCAACCTATAGCGTTTGTAAGTAGTTTTTCATAAGTGAATTTGCCGAGTCGAGTTTTTAATCAAACTTAACGAAAGGGCGAAAGGCATTTTCGTCATACCGTTAGTCGGTCTGTGATGTATCTATTCATCCACCGAATTCTTCTAGCATTCCATTTCCTAAGCTTTGACAGGTTCTTAGTTTGGAAGGATTAGAGTAGAGAAATGCCAATTTGTATAACAGTTATAACAGTTGTTCGTCATTAATATTGCATAATATAAAACGCGGTTCACGCGGTTTGACGGTGGCTATAAAAAAACAACAAAGTTCCTTTACTTAATAGTAATTTTTAAACATACAACCTTATTCATTAATGCTATGTTGGCTATGTTTCTTTATGATTTCTCTTAACGCACAAATGTTATTCATTTACTTATGCAACGTTGTATAGAAGCAACATAAGCTAAATGCATTGGAAAGTTGTATAGATCCTGCATAAGAATTATTTTGTATCGAAAAGTCATTTGACATAGCAAGCGATTATCACTTTCGCTTTTGTTGAGGGTTAGGTAATTGCGTATTCTTGGCATGCACCAATGAAGATGCTCTTTGGAAAGCAGGCTTGTCTTTTGTTGCAAGATATGTTTTGGAGCAGGGGTATATTTGTATTTTTGTTGCAAAACTCTCTCTATGTGTGACAAAGAGAATACGACTATCTGGGCCCAGGGGTCCAATTTCGTGAGAGTGTGAGTTTTGTTCCTTTTCCACTAATGTGATGTTAAAAGTTTTTTGACAGAAAACGTCTAAGTAAAAAGATAGCTTAATTTATTCACACATATTTCGAGCGTGAATAGATTGTGTACATGAAAATTGAGCCTTGTCGAATTAGGCCCCTGTCCTCTTTTTCATTTTAGAAGCATGCGTGTCTAAAAAATAAGCAAACAATATTTTTGTACAAACAAGCAAACGCGAAAAAGAAGAAATTCGTTTAGATATTAGGGTGGTGCATATATCAATAAACAAGAACACCAAAATGACAAAAATGTAAAATATAGCAATTTCTTGATTTTTACTCGTTTATCTATTTGAAAACTGTAAATTTTATAATTATGTGAGCATTCGAATGAAATAATTGATTATATCTCGATTCATCTGTATACTACATCTGAAATCATTCGAATGATTTCTATTTATTATTCGAATGACGTGTCACCTCTCATACATGTTTCACCTCAATTTATTCATCTCTTTAATACTTTTTAAGCATAAGTGTAATTCTAATGGAACACCAAGTGGCAAGAGCGAGAGCCAAGATTATAAGTAACGTGTACGTATTGGTTCAAAATGGAATTGAAGACTTTTTATAGATCTGTTTCTGTAGGATTTAAAAAAAAAAAAAACAAATCGAAAACGGGTAGATGATTTTTTTTGAAAATTTGTTTTTAAATATTATTATTAAATAGTAAAAATTGTCATACCAAGTTTTTCTTTATATGTATAAAAATTTAAGTTAAAAACGACATTAAAAATATATTTAGATTTTTAATAGAAATATTTTGCATACGATGTGATCGAACATAAGAGCAAGTTCGTACGATCCAGTCCTGCATTTTATTGTTTTATGGAATTACCGAATAAAAATGAAAGCCTAAAATGATTTCATATGCCTTATAGAGTTGGATGTGGTCATTATATAAGTATTTATGTTTATTAAAAAATAATCTATTAAAATTTAAATAGATTAAGGAAAATATAGCGCTCGAAAAGCGAATATTTGTGTTATTTATTTAGTTTTAAGTAAGTTAAACTATTTCGTTGTATTAATTTTATTTCTTTATTTAGGAAAAGAAATATTATATTTTGGAAATGCAAATTTTTAAGTATCAATATTATCATGTGAGTTATTGATTCTATTGACATTTCTCAATTAGAACCAAACATGAAAATTTTGTCCATACACTTTCATATTCGATTATTTTAATCATACTAATATCTCGATTTTAAGATTATTCGATTAGCTCATCAACAATTTTTACTAGACAATAGTAGTTTTGAAATTAAGTTTGAAATCAAGAATAATGGCGTCCGGAAACTCTAAGTAATTTTTGTTGATATTTAATTTAAAAAGAAAATTAATTTTGAAATGTCAAAAACCAAAAATTTTTTTTCATTTTAATAAAAATCTTTTATTTTTTGTACACCAGTCCAATATATACTTTCCATAAAGAAAAGTGCATAATAAATGCATGTCAAGGTTATCTACGACTGGCTGACAAAAATATAGATATTCTGAGAACCTTGACATGAATTTATGAATCAATATCTTTTTTAGTTTTCTTACAGCTTACTGGTAAATGTTAAACAACAGTGCACAAAAATTCAACTTCAAAAGATTTTCTTATGGTTCCAAGGTTCAAAAAATAAAAGCCTTATTACGTGATGAGATAACTATTTATTTTCCTAGCTCCTTACTGCAAGGACATTGTTTCTATTCTTAAAGACAAAATTATGAAAGGAAGAAAAAACATTTATTTTCATATATCTCCATTTACGATATGGCAAACTCTCTGTTGAAGACAAAAAGGATTTCTCAGTCGTGAAATAAGATAGTGTACATATATGTAATTGATTTGTTGGATGCATTTCAGAGATTGCTGTCAGTATACCTACTTTTGTGTATAGTATGCTAAATGTTTAAGATCTATTACATTTTGTATCCAAACTTTCAACCTTTTATTTACTTAACTGGCAATACTATTTTCTATTTGTCTATTATCTATTTTCTTTGTGCTTTATTGTCTATCCTATTTACTAAATATCAAATAATCTCTCCTACAATCTTCCACTCTTGCAGCATACCGCCTCGTGATAAGATCGTTTTTCTCGTTTTCAATTCTAACAAAATTAATTATAATTTCAATAAATTTATCATTTATATATATTTAAACTTTGATTTTTTTTCTATTTTTTTTAAATAATAATTTCAATTCTCGAGCTATCGAACATTTGGTCCTTCGAGCCGGATTTATTTTTAACATTTTCATTTAATTTATGAAAGATTCATTTCATTCGATATTGAATTAAGTTCCATTAAATTAAATTTTCTAAAGTTTTTTTTTTTTGTTTTTCATTTGTGCCTTCTGCATACATACATATATATAAGTACACACTGTACACGGGTAATAATTTCGCGTGCGGTATTGGATTGGTACACATTTTGGTTTGTTTAAAATTAAATAAAAGTAATTAAATTTAAATTTCTTTAATTTTCTATACAACTTAACAATCTTTAATTAAATCAATAGAATTGATTCATATTTATACTTATACAAGTGCATCGATTTGCGATTGATCAAATTACATTAATAAAGATTACACGGAGTGGAAAGTTAATTAAAAAACTTAATTAAATAATTATTATAATATATAATATTTATGTGATGAAATAATTTCTACCGTAATTTGTGATGTGAATTTGATTAACCGTAAATTCGTGCGTTATAATTAACGGCAAATGTATATCGGTACAATCGCCTTCATTTAAACAGTTCTTACCGCAAGTATACGGTACAGTTTTGGCTAATTTATAATCTAAATTATCTTTCAGTTTAAAAGATTATTATCTAATCTGAAATCAATTCAAAGCATAAAAATTGAAAGACATTTTTTCTCAGTGCATGTGTGCATCGCCATATCGCATAATTGGTCAAAGCTCTCGTTCGCTTATTGTTTTTCTTTTTTTTATTTTAAATCATTACTCACAGAACACAGTGCTGTCGTAAACGTATATCGTTTTTTGTTTGGTACGTTAGTACTTTTCAATTTCAATACGAATTTAATTTCTTTGAATAATTAAATCAAATTCATAAGAATTCATTTCTCATAAATATTTTATTTGTATGAGTGAGTGCTCATTATAATCTATTTATTTCGATAAAGCGATATACTTTTTCTTTGGTTTGCTACCTTCGCTAATACAATTATTCATTCATTAGCTAAACTTTGGCTAAATTAATTTTTCTTTCGCTACATATATAGTTTGATAAACATTTTCAAATAAATTTCTTTGGTTAACTACCTTCAATCGTTACTTTATTTTGGTTGGCTACCTTCGCCCATATAAGCTCGGTCAAATTTTCAATAGCAGTTGGAAATTCATACAATAATTAATCGGTTTGTTCATCGTTTATTTCATTTTAAACTGTTGAAATATGGAACAAATGAAAGCCCTAATTGAAGAACAACGCTTATGTGATATAGATTTTTCGGCTTTCCAAAAAAGCTTCACACAATCCAGTGAAGAAAGTTTATTAAAATTGGGCTACTTACGTAGCAGATTAGAACAATGCGAAGCTTATATGATAGCATTTAAAAATAACCATTTGAAGATTTTTGGTCTTCTTAAAGGAGCCAAGAAAACCAAAGCTGATTTGGCTTACTTTTCGGATTCTGAATATGAAAAATTCGAACAAAAGTTCCTTAATACTAAAGGTGATATTTTAGATAAAATTCTATTAATTGAAGCATCTGCTTCAAAGGAAGCAAATTCGAGTTTAGTTAATCAAACATTTGAACATACATTCCGTGAAGAAAGCGATATTCATCTTCCAAAAGTAAAACTACCAGAGTTTGATGGAACTTATGAAAACTGGTCAACATTTCATGATTTATACACTAGTATGATTCATATAAAAACTAATATTTCTAACGCTCAAAAGCTTTACTTTCTTAAAAAATGTTTAACCGGCGATGCTGAATCTCTAATTCGTTCTATAAAGTGCACAAATGTGAACTATGCTACTGCATGGAAAACTCTTTGTGATCGTTACGATAATAAACGTTTTATTATCGATTCTTATCTAAAAAATCTTTGTGAACAACCAGATATGCAAAAAGAATCTGCTTCGTCAATTAGAAAACTATTATATACAACAAAAGAATGTTTAGATTCAATACAAAATTTAGGCGTTTCTATTGATTCCTGGGATCTCTTCATTATTTTTCTAATATCCCAAAAATTAGATAAATTTTCCAGACGTAATTGGGAAAACTTTCTAGTTCAGAAAAATTCAAGTGCTTCTGGAAAAACAAATGAGTTACCAAAACTCGAAGATTTTTTTTCCTTTCTTGAAGATTCTTTTCGTTCGTTAGAAGCTGTTGAGTCCAAGGTTTCTTTGCATAGCAGAGAAAAGACTCAAAATTCAAGCAAACCTCAAGTATATTCTAGATCTTTACACACTTCAAAACGCAACAATTTTAAAACTCCATCGTGTATCTGCTGTCAAGAAGCACATTATTTATATCTTTGTCCTCAGTTCAAAACCTTCACTTCTGAGAAGAAAATTGATTTTGCGAAAAACAATAATCTTTGTCTTAACTGCCTGGTACAAGGACATGCTGTTTCTCAGTGCAAAATTAGATACAATTGTCGAATATGCAACAAACGTCACCATACTCTTATGCATATTGAAAATAAAACTTCTTTTAATGTACAAGGTACTTTTAATAATCTTTCATCAAAACCGTTAACACAATCATTGTTATGTACTGATTCCCATTCCATTTCATTTCCACAAATTCTTCTCGCTACAGCAAAAGTAATCATTTCTACTCATTCTGGTGATCATGTTCTGAGAGCTCTTGTAGATCAAGGATCTCAAACTTCATTTATTACTGAAAGATGTGTTCAACGTCTAAAGCTCAAAAAATATCCCTTCAACTGCGTAGTCAGTGAATTAGGTTCTTCCATTTCAACAGTCTGTAAAAGTTTTGTAGAGTTTCTATTAAAATCGTGTACAAATTCTAATTTCCGAATTCAAGTAAAAGCCCTAGTTATGTCGTCCATCAGTGATTATGTTAATACATATCCAATTGCTTCCAGCTTACCACGAGAATTTGATAACATAACTCTGGCTGATCCATTGTTTTTGGAGCCAGGAAATATTGATTTGCTGATAGGTGCAGATATTTTCCACGAGATTTTACTTGACGGTATTATTAGACCTAAAAACGGACCATTGGCCCAACGAACAGAATTGGGTTGGATGTTATCTGGTCCTATTAATTCAGATAACAACATTTCCATTCAAAATGCAACATCCTTTCATACACAAGTCAATGTAATTGACAATTCACTTCGAAAGTTCTGGGAACTTGAAGAAGTTTCCGCATCAAAAATATTTACTCCGGAAGATACAGCTTGTGAAGAATACTTCCAAAACACAATTTCTCGTTCCTCCACTGGGAGATATATAGTAAAGCTTCCATTTAAATCCAAAGTCTTCAACGAAGATTATCCATTCTTTCAAAATTCCTTGCATAATGCTCAGAAACGTTTTATTCATTTAGAACTTAGAGTGTTTTCTAATAATCAAACTCTGAAACAAGAGTATTCCAAATTCATAAATGAATATATAAGTCTTAATCATATGAAGTTTAAATGCAATTTACAAGATCTTCCTCCTAATGAAAATGGTTTCATTTTACCACATCATGGAGTATTTAAAGAAAGCAGTTCTACAACAAAGTTAAGGGTTGTTTTCGATGGATCTTCAAAACCAATCAATTCAATTTCTCTTAATCAAGAGCTTCTGCCGGGACCAACTTTACAAAATGATTTATCTTCAGTTATTTTAAAATGGAGAACTTTTCTATTCGTTTTCACATCGGACATTGAAAAAATGTTCCGACAAATCGTGGTGCATCCGGAAGAAACAAAGTTTCAAAGGATTCTATGGCGTTCTGATACGACCAGTCCATTACAATTGTATGAACTACAAACCGTTACTTATGGTACAACTTGTGCCCCATATCTTTCGATTCGAGTTCTGCAACAATTAGCAGATGATGAAGCAGAAAAGTTTCCTCAAGGAGCTAAAATTCTGAAAAATGACATCTATGTAGATGACATTATATCTGGTGCTGACGATATTAAATCAGCTAAGATAATTCAAAAAGAGCTGAAGCATCTTTTGAGTTCCGGAGGGTTTAACCTAAGAAAATGGACATCAAATTGTCCAGAACTTCTCTCTGATCTACAACCAGAGGATTGTGAATTTTCATTCGATACTGATGAGTCTGATTCAACAGTTAAAGCTTTGGGATTGTTTTGGAATCCAAAATATGATTATTTCTTCTTTAAAGTATCATTGCCCATATGTAATATTTATACAAAAAGAACATTACTTTCTGACGCATCTAAACTCTTCGATCCACTTGGTTTGCTAGCCCCAACTATTATTCTGGCTAAAATATATTTTCAACAACTTTGGTTGGAAGGTATAAAATGGGATGATCCTCTTCCTTCAAAATTAAGTTCCGAATGGGAAAATTATAGGAAGAATCTTATATCTTTGCAATCTATAAAAATACCAAGATGGATAGGTAGTATATCTTCATCATTAATTGAAATTCATGGCTTTTCTGATGCCTCGATTCATGCATACTCAGCAGTTTTGTACTGCAGAACTCAAAGACCCGATGGTCAGATTTTTGTAAATATAATTACAGCAAAAACTAAAGTTGCACCAATAAAGCAAATTTCACTACCAAGACTGGGGTTATGTGGTGCAGTCCTCTTGGCTAAAGTTTTTAAAAAATTCATATCTGCAACACAAATGGTAAATACTAAGCTAAAATCATTCTTTTGGACCGATTCCACAATAGTTCTTGGTTGGATTCACGCCTTACCAATCCGTTGGAAGACTTTTGTAGCCAATCGTGTGAGTGAAATCCAGGAAATAACAACTTTAAACCAATGGTTTCACGTAAATTCTGAAAACAATCCAGCTGATTGTGCTTCGCGTGGAGTTCAGCCCCAAGATTTACAAAATCACACACTCTGGTGGAATGGCCCTATTTTTCTCAGTTGCCCAAAATCTGAATGGCCTAGTCAAGATAAAGCTCGTTTTTGTACAGATCTTGAACAGAGAACAAATATATTTACATGTACGAATGTGTTTTTAAAATTTTCAACAAATCTTCTGAGCAGATTTAGCTCACTTCAACGTTTACTTCGAGTGACATCATACATTCTTCGAATTCGTCCAAAAAGGAAGATAATCTTCAATGGATATCTCAAAGCCACAGAGCTTCAAGCTACTTTGCAACACATCATCACTCTATCCCAATCGTTATCATTTCCAGACGAAATAAAAAGTCTTAGATCTAAGAAGGATATCTCTTCTAAAAGCGAAATCTTGAATTTGTATCCATTCATTGACAAAAATAATCAACTTCGAGTTGGAGGTCGTCTTCGATTTGCCAACATAGACGAAGATTCAAAATATCCGCTAATCTTATCAGGAACTTGTCATTTATCAAAACTTTTGGTTGCCGATGCGCATCTTAAGACCCTACATGGTGGACCTCAATTGATTATGTCCTTTATACGTAATAAATATTGGATTACAAATTTAAGAAATATTGCTAGAGCAGAATTTCATAATTGTGTGCTCTGTACTCGCTTTAATAAAAAACGTACTTCACAATTAATGGGTTCACTCCCTAAAGTAAGAGTGAACGAAAGTCGAGCATTTCGACACAGCGGAGTGAACTATGCTGGTCCTTTCGACCTAAAGTTATCTAAAGGAAGATCACCTAAGACATACAAAGGTTTCATCTGTATCTTCATCTGTTTGGTCACAAAAGCTATTCATATCGAGCTAGTCTCAGATATGACTTCTGAAGGATTTTTGGCTGCATTCCGACGGTTCACTTCAAGAAGAGGAGCCTGCAGTCACTTGTATAGTGACAATGGGACCAACTTTGTAGGAGCTAACAAGGAACTCATACAAATGAATCATCAATTCCTCGAATTTCTTTCGCCTGATGTCCGTGCCCAGATGGAAAATAAAGGAACTTCATGGAGTTTCATTCCTCCTGCCTCGCCACACTTTGGTGGGTTATGGGAAGCAGGAGTCAAATCAGTTAAGTACCATCTTAAGCGAATTCTTTTAAATAAATTATTTACGTTTGAAGAAATGAATACTTTCCTTGTTCAAATAGAATCCATTTTAAATTCCAGACCTTTGTGCTCACTTACTGACGATGCAACTGACTTAAGCGTTCTCACTCCGGCCCATTTCCTCATAGGAGAGCCTACTAACGTAGTTGCAGAACCATCTCTATTGGACCTTAAAACCAACCGATTGAATAGATGGCAGCAGATCCAGCAGATGTTTCAACACTTTTGGGATCGATGGCAGAAGGAATATCTGTCGCGTTTACAACAACGTCCAAAGTGGACAAAATCAAAACGAAATATTCAAATCAACGATATTGTCATCATCACGGATGAAAGATATCCCCCAGCGAAGTGGTCGTTGGCTAGAGTGGTAGAAGTACATCCAGGAGCAGATGGAATATGCAGAGTTGTAACTGTTTATGCAAACGGAAAACAGTTCAAACGTCCCATAACCAAGTTATGTCTGCTTCCTGATGTCAACACACCAACTTCAACTTCATCATTCGAAACTTATCAATCAACATAAGCAACGTTTGCTTTCAAATTTCAATCAACGCATATGCATCTTCAAGTTACTTCAACAACATCATTATTTTTTTTTCCAGTTAGCGAGTAACAGGCGCTAAAAATCCTGTTCCTATATTCAACATTCATCATATTTATATGAGAGGAAATGCTCATATATACTCATATTATTTTGTATCCTAATCAATTATTTCATTTTAAATTTGTTATTTTATCTTTATTTTGAATTGTATCTTTATTTAAGAACAGTAGTTCTTCCCCGGTGGTATGTTTAAGATCTATTACATTTTTTATCCAAGCTTTCAACCTTTTATTTACTTAACTGGCAATACTATTTTCTATTTGTCTATTATCTATTTTCTTTGTGCTTTATTGTCTATCCTATTTACTAAATATCAAATAATCTCTCCTACAATCTTCCACTCTTGCAGCATACCGCCTCGTGATAAGATCGTTTTTCTCGTTTTCAATTCTAACAAAATTAATTATAATTTCAATAAATTTATCATTTATATATATTTAAACTTTGATTTTTTTTCTATTTTTTTTTTATAATAATTTCAATTCTCGAGCTATCGAACACTAAATAACTAAACTATTTTTGATGTATTTCATTTTCTAATACAGACTCTATTCCTTGAAGGTTTTGGGTGTCCTTTTTTACTAAAATGTGGAACTTTTTTACACAATACACATATTTTCACTAACACTTAGATAATTTATTTTTGGGAAAAGGTATTAAACGTCTGGTATATATTACACTAAAACCGATCAACAATTTTCCTAATCAATGAGATCAATTTTCTCACAATTGTATTTCAGCCTAATGGTGCATTCGACACTTGCTAGTTGGCAATTGAATGTTCCTAACTATTTCATGTAATTAAATGTCTGATTTTTTTTTCTTCATGGATCTTTTATTATTTCCATATAAAACCATGTAAGGATTAAGTTTTTTGTATGAAATAAAGTTCAAATTAAAAACCAGACAAAAATGCACGACTGGATCGCACGAAATTCCTCTTATGTTCAATCACATCGTATACAAAAGATTTGTATTAAGAAACTTGATATATTTTCATATTCGTTTTTACTTAATTTCTTATATAAATTTTTTTTAAATTTTTTTCTAAAAAAACTTGGTATGACAATTTTAAATATTCAATAATATAAACTTAAAAACAATATTTAAAAAAAAAAATCTTCCGCCAGTTTTCGAAATATTGATATTTTTCAAAAATGTTGGCATGCAGTATTATTAAATTTTGCAGTATATCATATATACAAATTTTGATCGAAATCCATCGAGCCGTTTATAAGAAAGTTTAAAATCAAAAAATTGTTTGTATGGCAGGTACCGTTAATAAGAAAATATTAAAAAAAACGTTTGACCAAAACGTAGACTATACCTAGAATATTGCACATACTTTTTTTTTTCAAAATCGTTAGAGCCGTTTTGCAGATAATTGAAATGGTATACAAAATTGTATGCAGGTACCGTTAGTTTTGGACCTAAAAAAAACGATTCAATAATCTATTTTAGACAATCCCCTAAGACGCTCAAATACTAAGTTTGAAGAAAATTGCTTCAGCCGTTTAGGCTGTAACGAGTTGTACAGACAGACAGACAAACATACAGACGGAATTGCGGGCCCCACTTTTTTGGTGTTCTCTTTCATCGTAATGTCAAGTTTGATTTAAATCTCGAGTTCGTTTTTTTCCCAAATGCAAAACTTGCCCTATAGTACCTATATCGCAAGTAAATAAAATGCACATCTTGCTCTTATGTTCGATCACATCATATGCAAAAGCTTTCTATTAAATATCCAAATATATTTGTAAAGCTGTTTTTATTTATTATTGTTGTAAAAAAAAATTAAAAATTTAATAATATAAACTTTATAAAAATTAAATCTGCTTAATCAAAGGAAAAATAATTCAAAATTCTGAAATAAATACTTAATCTAATTTGAGCTAAAAAAAAGTACGCCATTTTATTTCTTGGATAAATTTGAATTTATGAGAACAAAATTTTTTAAATCTGTTGAGGTTTTTTTTAAACTTTGTGAAAACATTTTTCAAACTAAATTCAAAAACGCCAATTCATAAATACAAATAACCATAACTTTTGACAACAAAAATAATGAGCAGTTTTCAAAATATAAATTTTAAAAATTAAAAAAAAAATCCTTTTTAAAATACAAACAAATATTAATTAAAACGATTGGTATGCAGTATAAATTGGGCTACCTAAACCTATATACTCGTAAGTGTGAAATTTCGAAAGAATCGGTTAAGCAATTTATGAGATAGTCGAAATCAATTTATGATCGGTCGTTTCTAAGAAGCTATAATGATTTTTTTAAATCAAAATCATTAGAGCCGTTTTCGAGAAAAATAGGCTTTAACGTAACGGATTTATGGCAGGAACCGTTTTTTTTAGCTAAAAAAAAATCAATTTGCCCTCTGTACAATACTTAAAAAACTCTGTATACCAAGTTTGAAGCAATTCGGCTCACCCGTTTGGGCTGTAAGTGTCTATACATACATACAGACAGATTGACAAACTGACGGACAGGCATAATGACGGACATAATTTTTAGACTATCTTTTTTTCGTCTTCACTATAATCGTAATGTCATGTTTGATTGTTATCAGAAAGCTTACAATGCATAACTATTGCCTTATAGTTTCGGTGACCTTCTGTCTCGTATTTCCCGGGACAGTCCCGTAGTACGCTCGACTGTCCAGGCTAAATTTTAAGAAAGCCCGGGACGTACAACTATTTATATTATTTTAATAAATTTAAAAAAATGTAACAATTTTATTTAGTTACATTAATTTAATTATGAGTTTAATATTTTTGTGTCAATGTTCGAATCGGCCTTTACAAATCATTCAGGGGGACTTACTTTAAAAGCATGTTCACTGAACGCATTCGTTTGTCACCTTCGTTGAGCTGTCAGATTTTTCTTCAAACTGTATCTTCATAAAAAAACACAATACATACTCGTACATTTGAAATTTATGTCATCATTTTTAAAAAGATAATCCTATGTATGTTCCTACTTCTACCGAATGAAAGAAAAAATAAGAGTGTTTACTTGTAAAGCAAATAGAATTTGTTTCTTTTAATTATTTATTTAATTTGGAAATTTGTAATATGCCTCCAAATAAAAATGTGAATTCAACGACAATCTTCACCTTCATAAGCAACAATTGAAAAGCCAATACCGTAACCTGTTTAAAATACGTTTCTACGTTTTATATAAGCAGTGATAGAAGATATGATATTGAACAGAAAAAAAGAAAAAAAAGAATCTTACGTTGATGCCACTTCAAATTAAAGTGTACGATGCTTTTAAAATTCGACACATTTTCAAGGACCTGCAGAGAAGAGTGCTATTAATGAAAGCACCTGGGCTCATTCAGGTCTAATGATTGAACATCGAAATATATAAAAAGCTGTATTGATCAAATATTTTCCTGTGCACGCACAAAATGTGGAGCTATTGTGTTCAGTGTTCTTGAACCAAATCGTCACCTGAGTTCTATCTTGTTCTATGTCCAATTTTCAAAATGTTCGGAAATCGATTTTTAAAGTTAAGATCGAAAGCTTTTGTTTATTTTACCTAATTTATTTTTGGAAGTTATGTTTTTCTGAAAGCCTTAACAATTTTGTTTTAAAAACAGTTTACAAATTTGTTTTTTCTTTTTTTCTGAAATAATGATAAATAAAAATCGAGGCATAGGTCATTTTGGATACTGAACAAAGTTATATGGAGTGAAAATAAGTTGATAAAATTGGTGGATATTGAACAAAAAAGACTTAATATTGAATAAGACAGAAATTAACAACAATGCTATAGGAAAACAGAGGCATTTTGTATTAAATTGAACAAAAACATATTTCATTATTCAAATCAGATTTCATTAGGTTATCTGAATGGTATGAATGGAAACAATAAAATTTTGAATACTTGGTATGCTTTTTTCATATGAAATTTTAAAAAATGATTTAGGTCTTAGAAAAACATTGCCTCTGCAATCTTTGAAAGACACTTTTTTAAGATTCAGACTAGTTTTATTCATATTCAAAAAATATTATATACAGTTAAATTGTATACAGCATTACGCCTATAGAAGTAACTCGAAACATTAGGTTTGCGCAGCGAAAAAACGTTTTGATAATAGGTCCTAATTAAGGCTCCGCCAACTAACTTTTTTTTTTTTTGAAAATGCTATAAGAAAAAACTACTGAATATTTTCTCAAATTTCTTTTTTTATTTAAAAGTACAATCCTTCCGGTTAATAATGGAAAATAATTTCATTCAAATGGCTGCCTCGGCTGGCCATGCAGTATCCTACACGATCAGTCCAATTTTTAAGCACATTATCGATTGTGTGCAGCTGTATTTCACCAATGGCTTCACGAATATTGTCCTTTAAAGCGTCAATTGTCTCTGGCTTATCGGCGTAACACTTGTCTTTTACGGCACCCCTCAAATAATAGTCCAACCGTGTCAAATCGCAGCTCCGAGGTGGCCAAACGACATCAGCTCTGCGGCTGATAATGCGGTCTTCAAAAATAGGGCGCAAGACATCGAGTGTAGCTTCGGCTGTGTGGCACGTAGCGCCGTCCTGTTGAAACCAAATATTGCCAATACCCTCCTCTTCAATTTTTGTGAACAAAAATTCGTTCAGCATGGCCCCATAACGATCGCCATTAACTGTAACGGCCACACCTTGCTCATTTTTGAAGAAAAATGGCCCAATTATGCCTCTGGACCAAAATCCGCAGCAAACAGTGACTCGTTTTGGGTGTATCGGCTTTTCAATGTATGCGTGAGGGTTTTCTGTGCCTCAAATGCGACAATTTTGCTTGTTTACATCCGCCAAGATCAATTGGTTGGCTTCAATTCCTCAACCAATTTGACTTTGTATGGCATCATACCAAGGTCTTTATGCAAAATTCGTCTCAATGATGTCTCCGAAATGTTGTTCAATTGTTGAGAACGACGGTGAATTGATGTTGATGGCGCTTCACGCACACTTTCTGCCACAGCAGCAATATTCTCGGGTGAACGAAGTGTTTTTGGCTTTTCAAGCTTTGGTTTATCGATGAGGATGCCAGTTTCTTTCACTTTTTTCACAAGATAACGAACATACGGAGCTGACGGTGATTCTCTTCTTCCAAAATCCGTACGCAATTTTCGCAAATACATTCTGCAACATTACCATGATTTTCAAAGTAATGTCGCAATATTTCCCAGCGTTGCTCAAGCGTATGCACAACCATATTCGTTCAGCGGAAGGATAAAACTAATTACCTGTCAAATCAGACATGAGCTCTGTGTTACCATTCACGAAATAAGCACTAGTTGAAAAAAAAGTTAGATGGCGGACCCTTTATAAGGCAAGTTATGAATTCGTAAAAAAAAATTCTTACAATCAAACATGACATTACGATAATAGATAAGCTTAAAAAAGTGATCGGCAAAAAATGTCTGTCTGTCAGTCTGTCAGTCTGTCAATCTGTCAGTCTGTCCGTCTGTTTGTATAACGAGCTACAGCCTAAACCGCTTAAGCGATTACCTTCGGATTTGGTATTTGTGATTATTTTGGTATTCCTCTGAGGGGAAATTGAAATTTTATTTTTAGGCATAAAAATAACGGTACCTACCATATGACCTTTAAGCAAAATCTTATTTTTCGCGAAAACGGCTTCAAAAAATCAATATTTTTAAAACCAATCAAGAAAAATAATTTTAAATTTTATAGTCATATGTATATTAATAAACTCTACAAAACTGCATACCAAAATTTTTCAAAAAACTAAAAATGAAAAAGCGGATTTCATTAAAATCCGTCCTACAATTTTCGAGATACTTTTTTATAAAATTTTCATTGATCCTTGGCATCTAATGGCGTTCTTTGTTTTTTCAAGAAACTGATTGAAGTTATCGTTTTAAACACGATTTTTACCCACCTATACATCATTCACTTTCATTATTATACATATGTATAATATATACATAAACATGTACATATATTTACATACCTAGGCGCCATCTATGTAGGTAGGTACACATTAACCTCCTAATTTAACCTGCACAGGATAACTAAACTAGACTACCTATACCTACTAACAACTTCAGTGGTTAGCTACTACTTTACACTAAAGTTGTTAGCTACAAGAGCAAGTTCGTACGATCCAGTCGTGCATTTTATTTTGATTGATATCACGCTGAGCCTTTGCTTAACTATGATTACTGCGATGTAATCTCGTTTTTCACATGTATTCGAAATTCTTGTTGCTTAATATCTTTTCTAGGTTTAAAAAAACGACAACGAATTGAATGATTCATTGAAAACTTTCCTATAAATATTACAGGAATATTCTGATTTTCTTGATAAATTTTCCATGTGTCTGTAGATAATGAGTACCTGTGTTATTATATTTTGTTGCAAAAAAAAAATAGTAAATCCGATTTTGAGAGATGTCAAGAGTTGAAAAACAATGTTTGGCATAAATCAAATGTTTCGTTGCCCAAAGAATACATAAAGGTAAACTTTTTCCGAGACAACTACTACTGTCTTTTTCTTTTTGGTTGAATTCTTTGCACGACTTTGTAATAAAATTGGCCATTCTCTTGGTCTTTTCATCAGGGTTGCGAATTTTTGAATTAAAAAATCATTAAGACATAAGTGTGTAGATGACTTAGAAAAATTTATTTCATAAGATAGTTAGTGACTTATGAATTTAAAAAATTTAATTCATAAGATAATTAGTGGCTTATGAATAAACAAAAAAAAATTCATAAGTTAGTTGTTAGATTGGAAATTCTTAAGCTTGTTTTTAGCAGAAATATCGAACCAAAACGAGAACATGCAAAAAAAAAACAGATGAATAAACATAAGAAGTTGCACTAATCTAGGTAACACTTCTTAAAAGTTCCACTTATAGAGTCAAGACATGGCACGAATGCTACAACTTTAGTTTTGCGAAAATAGAGGAGTTGGGCGAATCTAGGTTTGAGTTAACTGAGTTCATGCTGTATTTTCGAAGGCAAAAACGTTTTTAAAACTTATTGCTTTGAAATAAACGTTAAACATAAATTAATTTCTATGAAAAGTTCAATACTCGATATAATAGTGACATTCAAATTAAATTATTCTACAGATTATACTAGCGGATCAGGCGAACTTCGTCTCGCCCCAATTTAACGCATTCAAATGAACTGCAGTGTTATAATAAAACACAGATAGTTCAAATTTCAATGTGATTTATTTGAATGGAATAAAAATCAGTAGAGAGTCATATGATAAACAATGTGTTTCGATTTGTATTTCGGGTATCGACGACATTCTGTTTCTTCGCTGCTAGTATTGCCCGTTCACAAATCCAATCAAGATTTTTATAATTTTTTGGAATGCCGGGGAACATTTTACTTTGGTGATGAGTTTCTCCTTCAACGTTGTTAACTCGCAAAAAATTGTCGGGAATGATATCAATCCAATCGAGACATCAACAGAAATTTGGCCATTTCCAAGCGCCAGCAGTTGTCTTGGAAATTCAGCAGCCGATGGGTCGTTCTGCAATGCGCCACTCTCATATTTGTGGTCAGTCTCTCCGATGGATGAATATCACATATACCCACTAACTCATCTCGAATCAACTTGTCAATCTTTCATTGTTAGGTTAACTGCCTCCAAGGCTCGTTTATGCGCCATCGCCATCCCGAATTATTAATTTCATCAATTTCGCTGCCGCCGAATTCTTGGTCATTGTGCACGTTATTGGCTTATCAACGGTGAGAAAATTTATCGGCAGCTTCAAAACGGAATGTGCACTTGTGCAGTTGGACCGCCTTCAAACAGTGTGGCAGCAATGCCATTAATGCCATGTTGATAGAATCAACTTAATGACGAATGCCTTGCCTGTCCCACCGGGAGCATCGAGAAAGTAAATGAGATTGCGGCATCGTATTCCAAATATACATATGTATGTAGATATAAAGCCTTTTGATCTTTCTCATATAGGTAATCTTTATACAGTAAATAAATTTAAGCTTATACATATGTATGTATGTATACAATATCAACTTTGTACACAAAACAACAACAAAGAAATCTTACCGTGTTTGTAGTATGTCAAACGGAAAGCACGAATGAATTTTTTTAAATCACTATCCGAAATCCCACACAATGTCAAACAATAATAATCTTAAATATTGGCACTTGAAATTAATTTTATGGGAAGGAAAACTCATTTCACGGAAAAAAATTAATTTATTCTATAGTAACTTTTTTTCGTTATTTTTTTATTTTTGGTCATAACTCCGGTTGTAGACAGTGAACAGCAAACAGATTTCTTATATGCACTCTCCAAACATGTCCTAAGATCTCCTGAAAATTTCATTCAAATCGATCCAGCCGAAAAAAAGAAGATAGCGCACAAACATAATTTGGATTGTTCTTTATATATAAGATTTTCTTGATTGAAAAATTCGATGTTGTTATCCGGTTGTTTAACAGTGAAGTAAGTTTATTTCTCTGGCAACTAACTCCGTGTTTATCTGGAGATTGAAAAATCGGCTCTAAGTAATTAAATCTTTTTTAATTCATAAGTCACCAACTAGCTTGTGAATTAAAGTCAAGCTTAAGCTAAAAAGTGACTTAAGCTTTTGCAACTCTGCTTTTAATATAAAAAAAAGCATTGAATATTTGTAGACGCTCCTCATCGGAAAATTTGGAAAAACAAATTCTTTTATTGGTAGAAACTTACACGTATTCAGAGTTCATCTTTTAGAATAATTTCTGTAATTAAGATTCTGTATTCTCACTTTTTAAATGCTTCTTCTTAATAAAATACACAGTTTATTTCAAAATTCTTATAGTTTCCTCAGTCCATTTTTTAATCTAAAACTATCATACAGTGTTTCAAATAGTATATAACCCTTCAAGTTATGATAACTACATAGAAGAAATGAAAAATAAACTTAAATTTAGTGACTTCATACATTTTTGTACTTTGTTTTCTTAAAGGGAGGACGAAAAATAGCACTTTTGTAATTCCAAATTAACAAAAACTTAACATTTTCAATGAATGAATAATTAATTATAATGAGGCGTATTCATAGTTATTTTTAAACTGTGTCTAAGTTAAACCCAGGTTTAGTTGAATTTTCGGACATTGATTCTATTTTCTTAAGTTTATCATTCCAAAGTATTTGAAACTATTTATGTAATAAAATAAGTAAAGAAAGTTATAATAATATAAAACCAACAAATTTGTCCTAAGTTGTAGTTTAGTAAGACCTGGGTTTATCAGCGACTAAGAATATGCCCCAATATGTTTACATAATTTCTGTATTATCTTCCGAAGACATAAAAGAGAAAAGACTTTTTTATATCTTCAATTTTTTCTTTAGATATATTTTTCTTTTGTATTATTGAAACATTTTTCGGCGTTCAAAAATTTGTTTTTAAAATAATTGAGCTCATTTCATGTCTCAAATCAATCGCATTTTTCTTGAATGAAATTTGAATTAAATCTAACTTTTCGTATAATAGTTTGTGTTAGTTAAAATGTATAGCTGCGTAATTTTTCGAAGGCATATAACTTTCTATTTAGAAGAATATTGGATAAATATATTTAACAAACTTTTTACCAGAAGTGTCATATTTACACGAAATACTTCTCAAAATGTTCAGTAAAGTTCGTGGCAAGCTAGATTCTATAATAAAGTCATGATCTTTGACAGTATCATCGCTTCGTATTAAAATATTATTTTGAGAACAATTAGTTTAAAAAAAAAATTGGTGTTATTTTTATTTATTTTTTATAAACAAAATTATGAGCCGCTTGAACTCGAAGCACAATTTACATCATCCCGAAAATCCTCTCATTTGAGACCACCCCGTCGATTAATTTATAACATGTGAAACATTGGAATAAAGCTTTATTCAATTTGAATTTTAAATCCTTACGAAAGAAGTTCAGGATTCATATCGGGCACTGGAGAATTCAGTTTTAGCACTTCCTTCATAAAGCTTAGTAGAATGTGATCGGCTGTGATATTTATACTTTTTTATCGACTAGACTTGTATTCACATACGGCAAATGAAAAATGTAATATTTTTCGTGCTTATGGCGTATGTATTTATTTATCTACGATTTCTAAGCATTATACTGCAATTTGCGTGCACATACATCAAGTCAATAGTGAACGACCATTTGATTTTTCGTGACTTACGTTGCAAGACAATAAGACGTACGTCAAAACAATTCTGAAACTATTTTTTTCGTAAATTGCATGAAAATTTTGACGTAAATGCAAAAAATTGGTGTTTACGTCAAAACAATACGTGAACTTGATGATTTTGATGGATAAACGTCAAAACCATTCTGAATAAATCGGATAACAGATTTGAAAAGAGCGCCTCCGAAAACATAAGACTGCATACCCAGTTCAAAAAATGCAATTACGCGTATACGGCACTTCAATACTAGGGCGACGATATACTCAAATCAAGTGCAATAATAGGCGTTTTTCTTTTTTAGCTCTGAGTAAAGAACTGGGCTGTCAAAAAGATCTGTATTTCTTTTGTGTAGGTTAGATACGTCTAATCGCTAAACTTGTGTTCCTTTTTTCAATCAGAGCTAAATGTGAGCATGGCATGCTCCATTTATAGCTCAGAATTAAATGACCGATCAAACGAAGAAAAGTGCTGAGCGCGGCTAATTTTACTCATAATTTTGACAATAATCACGAAGTTAAACAAATTAAAAACAAAAATGAATTCAGAAAACGAAAGCCTGGGAACTACTGGTAAATAAGTTTTAATAAAAAAAAAACAACAGGCTTTAATAATTTATGAAAGTTCTGCACTTAAGCTTATTTCAAAATTAAATCGGAGAGCTCTATTCAGAGCTAACCAGTTTAACTCAGGTTCTGTTAAGTGATCTGCCCGGATATAAAAAAAAAAACACCTATCTCGTATGATATTGAACAAAATAGAATTCTTATGTTCAATCAGGCACAAATTGTAACCAAAATAATTTGAACTTTGAACAAAATAGAATTAAATGAAGTATATAAGGATATTGAATAAAAAATGTAGAATTGTGGATATCGAATACGAAAGAAATAAAAAGGAATGATTTAAAAGATATACTACGAATTTGTTCAATAAAATACAAAAAGAATGAAAAGTGGTTTATTGAGCAAAAGTGGCAATCAAAATGGTAAGAAAAGTGGTTTATTGAACAAAACAGTTGTCGATAACTTGAAAACTAAATGAGATAGAACAAAATGGTTTGCGCCAATCGAAAGAGGACCCCGAATTATATAAACTACATTTCTAACTCAATTTCGTCAAAAATGGTCTATTGAATAAGATAGAACTCAGGTGACGAAATTATAACGAATAAATTAAAACTTGTCTACGCAGAGTAAGTTTTGTTACAGTTTTTTCTGATTGTTCTAATCTTGGCTGTACAAAACTTTGTCCGCTCCTGGTTCGTTATTTTGCACCACAACTATGTATCGTTGTCAAGACTTTGGAGGTTGAAAATCTTCCAAAAGAAACATCGGACATCACTTCAAAATACATACATATATAAAACTTTGGTAAAATTTTGGCAATTTGCGCTTATAAAAAATAAACTGTAATTTTGGCGGGTTAACAAGAAAAGGCAAGAGCAACATTTTTTGATTTCAAGCCATTACTGGTAATTATCTCATTGGAGTTAATTGTGCTGCTAACGATTTAAATAACACTATCCGTATTTTTTTTAGGGAAATTTTGCTTAGGGAAATTTGCAAAAGGTCTCAGACTAAATACTTCAATTTAAATTATAAAAACAAAAATATTTATTTTAATATCCACTTTTATTTTTATTTAGCTTAATGTTGTTACACCTGTTTCGACACACAGTACTAGGCAGCTTGAGTCTGAATAAATACACTATTTGCCCAAGAGTATAGTTTCTCAACCGTCTGTCTAATTCCATTGAAGGATGGCTACGACGTCAATATATTAAAAAACCTATACAAAATCAGAAATTGTAAGCTCTGGAATAAAGATGATCTTAGAGCATATATGTGACATATGAAACTAAATACCCTTCATTGCATAAAATATAAAGTACGTCCCCCATCAATAAAGTCATTAACCGTTTAAATATCTTGTTCCATAAGTTTCGGGAAAATATTTGTAATATTTCATTGCTTACTATTAATAAAAGTAAATTTCTCCAAGAAAACCGAACCAAATACTAAATTATTCAATAATAACACATAAAAATTATTCACTGATTTTACTTTAAACCGAATTAGACTACTCGGTTGCGGTTGCATACATTTTCGGTGTAATATATAACTATACTCTGTCCCAGAAAAATAGGCAGTGCACGTCTTATGGGAAAGCTTTTTCAAAATCATTACCATACCCCACCACTTAATTGGAAGAAATTCTCCATAAAAAGTGTTTTCCCATGTCCGTAAATATATAAAATAATAAAAAAAAAAATGCATTGCATCTGACGCAGACTCAACGTCCTACTCAGCGCACATGGGAGTGTGGACCAGTGCTGTCACTAAGAAATTAAAAAAAACATAGTTTTAAAACATGATTTGGGATAAAAAACATGACGGACCTATCTCGTAGTTAGAAACGCGCTAAGTGAAAAATAAAAGAAAGAATTCAAATACACAATTTGGAAACCATATCATGAGTAAAACAAATATATTAAATTAACAGTTTATTTGTGCAACTACTGAAGCTGAAATCAATATTCAAAACAAAATGGTATCAGGAAAATAAAAAGGATTGAAAAGAAGAGAACGATTGACGCTTTTAATAATTGAGTTTCATCCTTCTATCTCTTTTACTCATCATCATTGTGTTACTCCAGGTGATAGCTAAGCTGTCAAACATATTGCAAGGCCCGAGGAGGGAGAAAGAGCGCGTAGATAAAGTGTTATATTGAAAAATAATATGTGTTCTCTTCTTTATTTTTTTTTGGTGGATTTCACATATCTATGTATGTATATTCACACTCAAAGAAAATACAGTGAAATCTCCCTTGGGTGGACAGCCATGGGCAGTATTTTTTGTCCGACTAAGGGAGTTGTCCGTTTGAGGGAAATCAAACAAAAACACTAATTTTCAAAATGCCTGTTAGACCTAAGGTCTTTTGAATTGCACGGCACTAGTTAGAAGGAATAGAAAGATAGGAAAGTTTGTTGGTACATTCAAAAATAAATTAACTACACTTTCTTAAAATTAACTTAATTAATAATTTCTATATTAATTTAATAATAGCAAAAAAAAAAAAAATAAATAAGCTTCCGTTCTTTTTTATCACATGACGTAGAATGAAATTATTAGATTTAACACATAAATACATATAAAAAATCTGCCTCAAAAAACTTTAGGAAAATATAAGATGTATTATGATATTTATGTATTAAAAAAAAAAATATTTCAATATATTTTTTTTATTTTAGAAAATACCGATTTATTTTGGAATCTGGCCTGTAGGTCAAACAAAAGTTGAACAGCTTCAACGCCGTTTTTCTTGGTCGGAATTTTTTTTTAAATTTTCAATTGAAGTGTTTGCTTTTTGGTAGGAATTAATAGATGTTCCCATCAGGTCCTGATCCTATTCCTCAGATTCACTGCCAGACTCGTTTATTTCAACAGGCACTGCAATATTTTCTGGCATCATGTCAAAGTCATCTTTCGCATTTAAATGTTCATTCATCAACAGAAAACTATCAGGTTCTAATTCAATCTGCATTCACGAAGGAGCTTGAACATTTCTAATTCAATCTGCATTCACGAAGGAGCTTGAACATTTCTCTTAAATTTGCTAAATGAAAGTCATCTTCTGGATTTCTAGATCGAATTCACCTCTTAATTCAAACTTTTTAGAAAACCAACATGTTTAAAACAATTAATAACTGTTTTTGCTGTCAAGCTTCCGAGCATTACTCATAATATAAAAAGGATCCAACATATACCTACAATCCTTCAAATACACATTCAACACATATACATAATAGAGTGTCTTGGATGGCAACTGGCACGCATTAATTTGCCCATTACATTAAAAGAATTTGATGCTCGCTATAGACAAAATTTAAAAAAATTACCGTTTATTCAATCATGCTCTGGTGTCCGTCTAATAGAAAATATTTTGTCATTCATATGTGAAATTCCGTGTCCGTCCAAGGGAGTGTCCGTCCAAGAGAAACTTAAAATAATGAAACTTATATGGAGCAATTTCCGTACAATAAAATATACGACTGGATCGTACGTACCTAATTCCTACTATATCCGATTACATTATATGCACAATATTCTTAATAGAAAAATATTTGTATGTATTTTTAAAGTCGTTTTTTACTTAATTTTTATACGTAAAAATACTTAATTTTTTTCTAAAAAAAAATAGGTATGAACATTTTAAATATTTAATAATATAAACTTAAAAACAAAATTAAAAAAAAAAAAATATTCCACCAGTTTTCGAAATATTTATTTTTTTCAAAAATCCAAAAAATATTTTTCAAAAATGTTGGTATGCAGTTTTATTAAATTTGGAGTACCTCCTATATAAAAATTTTGACCGAAATCCGTTGAGCCGTTTATGAGACAGTCGAAAATCAATAAATAGATTGTATGGCAGGTACCGTTAATAACAAAATATTTAAACATATTTCTTAGCCAAAATGTAGACCATACCGAATGTAGTACACACACCAATTTTTATCAAAATCGTTTGAGCTGTTTTCGAGATAATTAAGATGGTAGAAAAATTTGTATGGCAAGTACCGATAGTTTTGGGGCTGAAACAACAATTCCAAAATTTGTTTTGGACAATCACCTAAGACGCTTAAATACCAAGTTGGAAGAAAATCGCTTCAGCCGTTTAGGAATTACGGGACCCACTTTTTGGATGTTATTTATCATCGTAATGTCATGTTTGATTAAAATCCCGAATTCGATTTTTTTCCAAATGCAAAACTTGCCATATAGTATTTATATCGCAAGTAAAAAACCGAAGAAGTTAAAAAATGGGCACGGATAACTCTGAAAGCACATCAATATTTAATGGAGGTTGAATATCAGCAGCAGCCACAGGCCACAGCAAAAGCACTTCAGTCCACATTCAGATGTGCACTGAGTAGGACGTTGGGTCTGCGTCAGATGCAATGAAATTTTTTTATATTATTTTATATATTTAGGGGCGGATAAACACTTTTTATGGAGAAGTTCTTTCAATTTAGTATTGTGCAAAAATATGACACGCTACTGATTTTGAAAAGGCTTTCACATAAGACGTGAACTGCCTATTTTTCTGGGACAGAGTATACTTAGACCTGTGCGCCCATTGTCTGGTTGTGGTGCCTTGGAATTTACATAGTTGGAGATAGTCCTGAGACGAGATCGATCGTCAAAATCGAAACATTTCAGTCTCGTCTCAGTCTCGCCTAACTAAGTTTGGTAATAAAAAAGAAAGTTGTGAGATAAAACGCAAGTTCAGAAATAAAATTGGAAAAGTTTCGAATTTTCTGAGAAAAAAATTGAATTTTGTAGAGGTATTCTTAATCCATTTAAATTGAAGCCATCAGAGAATCGAGACTAGTCTCGGTCTTGTTGCAGCCCAGTTGAGACCTCAGTCGTATCCAAGAGTGGTACTTTCTACTACGACAGAACTCGATTTGCCATCATTTGACCTCCCCCTATACATATTTTGGTTCGCAGTGAATGTGAACTACAAAACTGTAGAAAACTGCCATTACTTTTCTCCACTGTATTATTTCATTAGTGATGGCTTCTAAGGTTAGGACGGGTTATTGAGGAGTAGCGACACATTAGTTAGCGATAATGTTAAATTAATAATGTCTTTTTTTTGTACTAAGAGTCTGTCTAATCTTAGTTGCTATATAGCATTCTTCACAAAAGCATATAATTTTAGTACGTTCAATTTACTCTTGTGTAGAGCCCATTAATTAAAAAAATTATTGTCTGCTCTTAACAGGACGCCATGTACCTACTACTACATAACATCAGGGAATTTATCTAAAAATACACCATGAAAATCTTGTGAAACTATTGCACTCTTGAAAAGAAGCTGGCAACCCTGCTGATTTTATTTTTCTTAGAATTAAAGAGCCTGATGAACTGTTTTATAAGGAACTGACACAGTATGACCTAGTCCAAGATTATTGGGAATCGCCTAAATGGGTTATGATATGATTTATGAAACCACAATGTCAAAAATGAACAACAAAATTTAAGCGAACTCCAAAATGGGTGCTTATAGAATCTCTCCAAATCCGAATGCTTCGCAATCGCAAGTAAGAATCGGATTAGTTTCGTTTAAGTATAATTTATACAACTTGTGAAATAATAACTTTTCAGACGTGTTTTTAAATCATCGCCTAAACCAAATGGCATATAATCATGACATTGCTATCTAAATGTAGATCCGCACACACAAGGCTGCATGCCATGTCAACAAAATGATGTTAAACACATTTCCTTGTACATACCTACATATATACCTATGTATACATTGAATTGGAATTGTAATCAAATTCAATCGATATATCTTGAATCGTGATACTATATCGTAAATGACGTGTGCCAGATAGATAAATCCTCTTCAAGCCTAAAGCCTGAAGGATATATACAAAATATAGGAGTATGATGTTTGGGTTGAAATGTTTTTCAATATTGCAACAATATTTCATGTCATCATCATATAACATTTCAATCGTCAACAATTTTCCCTCCCAGCAGCGCGGTAACGTCCCCTCGTTTTATTTACACGAATGAAAATTTCATTGACATTCAACACGTCGCGTCGTCGTTGCCGCCCGTCGCAGACCATATCGTCGTCAGTCTATGATAGTCACCTCGATCAGGACATCTTTGGAATTGAAAACACAGAAACCTCAAGCATTGACATTCGAAATTGACATCGAAAAATAATCAATTTATTCCACTTGAAATCATAGAATATGCACATATTTATGTATATGTGTATAAATATATGTATATGTTATAATTGAGTTACTTTATTTCGTCCTGAAATATTAAATAGGTGCATGAAACCTTAGCAAACATTTCACTCTCTGTATTGGCAGTCAATGCCACCTACCTTTATCTAGGCTTGCAAAAAGTTCAAGGGCAATGCATCTTTTGCGCTGTGAATATACGAGTATGTTTATGTGAATGGAAGCAAGGACACTCTTCCAGTCTACCAGCATGGATCATAAAATATTACATTACTCCTTAGGTATTTTTCGTTCTACTTGTAGAAGTCTAGTAGTATTTCAATCGTTAAATAGACATTTCATAACTCTGTGCAATTATGTCCATGAAGGATGATATTGTACGTTATTTACTACGAGGTCATTATTATGGGAAATATTATAAGACAATTTTTATTCAGTTAAAAATTAGCACAAATAAAAGTTATAATTTATAAAGGTCATCAGTTTTTGTAAAGACAAGAAAAAGAATGTGTGTGTATCCATAAGGCCATTAAACGAAATTAATGTAGAGATTTCAATCTGACATGACATCAATGTCATAGGTAAACCGAGACAACTTGCTTATACTTCGTGCTTACGAGACTGAGTTTCCATTTGTAGTTTAACCTGTGCAGACTGCATAAATAAAATAAATACCGTTTTAGTGCAAAAATTGATTGAAAACCTACACAGTTGTAAGTTAGTTCCCAATTTAAGGACTTTGAAATATTAAATTTGATAACATACCGTTATTTCTTACCACAATCTTACTGCTCTTTTGTTTAAAATTAAATAAAAACAAGGACTATCGTTCGTGAACTGAAATATATTGCTTTTCGCAATTTTTTTTACGTGAAATTGACTAGTGAGATAGAACCGTGATAATATTGTAGCAAGGTAATGCCGGATTTACACGAGTGACAAATTGCCATTAATTCATGCCATTAAACTTGCAAAAAACTGGTAAAATCAAATCAAAATAATGACTATTTGATTAATAATGGCAATCTGCAAATTAAGAATGAGCAAGATCATTCGTCCTCCTCGCGGTGTGCCATAATCAATTTCAAAATGACATCATTGTGCGTTTACATGACGCCATTATAATGGCAATATTTAATGCCAGTCTTCCCTGCCATTTTTCTTAATGACGAAAATAAAGACAAATTTATTTTCAGTAATGTCAAAAAAAGGAAGAACTAATGGCAATTTTTCACTCGTGTAAATCCGGCATTATAGAGATTTTGTTTTGCTAATTTGACTGGGATATTTCTCCACAAGAGGTCAAAATAACTTTGTATAAATTGAGAGACAGAAAATAACTTAGCAAACGTTCTTTTTGACTTTTAGCAAATATTGCACAAAAATATTGAGCGCCTAGGGACAGCCCAAATGAGACTGAAATCTAGTGTTGCTTATTCATGTGATTGTCAACGAAAAATGCTCTCAATTTGTTGACGAGAACGTTGACGCATTGACGGTCTGGAGCCGGGGTGAAATCTGACGTTCATCTGAGATTTAACTGATTTCGTTGACCGCCTAAATAAGGGTTTACTCTGAACGTTCACTACAAACCGACATTAGAAAATTGCCTCAAAAACTTTCATTGTGTAGAACTAGCAGGTACCCGTTCGCTGCTACGGCCTTTCAACCCCGTGCCTGAACTAAAACATAACAGATGTCTTTGTCTGTACTCTGGACTGCTGATTTGGTGTAGAGCTTTTGTGTGGTTTTGGCTTACTCGAACACTGGATTGGATACTGAAACGGCAGCTGCATATTATGCAATGCACGGATATGTTATATATGTGCTCTATGCAATATTTAAACAAATATATCCCACGAGAACCATACATTTAACCGAAACAGAAAGTAGCCCATGTGCTATTGTAGATTATAGTCTGTCTCTGTTTTAAATTTCAACCAGATCGGTTCAGCCGTTCTGACGTGATTGAGCAACAAACATCCATTCATCCATCCATCCAAACTATCACATTACAATATTATAGTAGGATTGGAATTTGTCATTTTCTTTAAAATGTGGTCTGGGTTATGTGTTAGATTTTAATTTTGTTTTTTGTGACCCTTAGTCCAAATTAAGGGTTTCGCCCAGGTACTACAGTTGGGCTCATCAGTTAGATGCTGTAGTACCCTTCCGAGACGCAAAATATTAGTCGATGGCTACCGACACAAATAAAATATATAGCTTTTAAACACTGTGAATTATATATATATATATATTTTTTTTTAAAGCTGTACATTTTATTTGTGTCGGTAGCCATCGACTAATATTTTGCGTCTTGGAAGGGTACTACAGCATCTAACTGATGAGCCCAACTGTAGTACCTGGGCGAAACGCATAATTTGGACGAAAGGTCACAAAAAACAAAATTAAAATTAAAAGCAGGGTCCATAAAAAAAAGAACAAAAGCAATACCTACGTTATGTGAAAGTTATGTGATTAGACCGTTCCGATCTCGACCAATAATTCTTTAACGAGTTTCTAGTTGATAAGTTCCTAATGTTTGATACAGGCCCCGGCGACCGGAATACATATAGATATTGCAACTTTGTTACAACTCTTGCTTAGCTCACTAGCTACAAGGTGGCGCAAAAGTCATCACCCAAATGGAACTAGCTAAAATTTTACTAATCGTGACAAACTTCAATTAAACTTTGACACTTCTGAACTATACTGGTACAAAGAAAATAGTATGTGTACCTGTACTTACGTACACGTGTACCAGAAGTATAACTTCCCTTTTTGAAACCATTTTTTCTTTCATAATTCTAAGTCAGTTATAACATTTAACATATGTATGTATTTCAATTTTATTGAAACTGGTCAAAGAAGAACGAAGTTGACATTTTTTGATTCCAGCCCCGTACTTGCATAAATACATCGCCCATAAGGACCCTATGTTCCAATTGTTCAAGCGGCACCGTCGCGTAGTTCGAAATTTGATTCATGGTTCAGCCATTCTTACATTACATATATTATACTACTCCGTATATATATATTTACGAAGTAGATATACTGAAGCACTGGCAACGAGACCATCGACTTTTTATTTCATTTTATTTATTATTTCGATCAGTAAGCCGACAGCGATTCTGCCTCTCAAATATTAATGAAAACTACTTCTTAAAATCTATGGCTTAAATACAAGTTTTCTGCATATGTTGCGCTTTCCAGTTCCCATCGTCGTCGCTCCAAATTTCCACGAATTAGCTGTTGACTTGGTGTCGTTGTCCACCTGACACTATGCCAGCATTTTCCGTGTGAAGCAATAATTATTCTTGAGTTATGTTGTTGTTAACTTACATTACACACCTTAATACAACACAATATTCACTATTGTATGATCATCAATAAAGCAAGCAAAAAAACCGCCGTCAAAAGCACACAATACGCACTAATCTACCTTATCAAAAAAATGAACCAACAACAAAATTCCTCATCGAGTACACACAATGCGTATACCTTCTACATTAATCTATGCGACTCCACAACGAACCTACAAAACAAAAATTGAATAAGAAAAACAAAGCAACAAAAAAAGGAATTTCTCGTTGAATACACACAATACTACAGAAAGAGAATCTACAAAACACGTACCAAACCAACAAAACCAATCCTCAGCGAATACACACAATACAGATCCATACATATCTGCACTCATCTATGAAATTCACAAAACGATTTTGAAAAAAAATTGTCTGGACTACTTAAGGTATAGTCTGCATTTTGTTCAAAAATATATTTTTAAATAATTTGTTTTAACTGTACCTGCCAAACAACCATATTTTTCAATTTTTGACTTTCTCATAAACGACTCAACGGAAGTTTGATTAAAGTTTTTACGTAGTGGGTCATTTGAATTATAAATAATACTGGATACCAATATTTTCGAAAAATATTTTAGTATATGCCTGTAGGACCTCAGGTCTTTTAAAATGCAACCTGAATTGCACGGCACTCGTTAGAAGGAATAGAAAGATAGGAAAGACTTTTTTGTTGGTACAGTGGATTTGAGAATTAGGTTCATATTTACTATCTCTTTTTAACCCAAGGGCGACATTGGATGATAAGATTAGAGGTATAGAAAAGAATTCTGCCGAGCAGAGTGGGGATCGAATTCAAATCCACACGTCTAAGTTAGCAATCCAGCACTTTATCCACCACCACGCGCATTGCCACTCTTGGAAAAATATAATTTTTTTTGAAAATTCAATATTTCGAAAACGGGTGGATGATTTAAAAAAAAAATTTTAAGTTAATATTATTAAATATTTAAAATTGTCATACCATTTTTTAGAAAAAAAAAATAAAATAAATTTTGTATTTAAAAAATTAATTAAAAAACTACTTTAAAAATATATTTAGATTCTTAATAGAAATCTTTTGCATACCATGTGATCGAACATAAGAGTAAGTACGTGCGATCGAGTCGTGCATTTTATTTTTACTCTTCTTACTCTTATTCTTTTTCCTCCACTTCGTTTTTTTCGCTTATCTTTTTTCATCTTGTTGTCTTTGTTTTTTCTTCTCTTTTCCTCACTTGATTGATTCATACCAATGCTCTGTTTAATTAATATTTACAGGGAAGATAGGATATTTGCCTTTCACCCTTACTATTATTGGTTTCAATACGCTATCTCTATTTCTATAAGGCTTTTCCATTTTCCATGGTTGCCGTAGTGAGCATTATAAATTGGCATATAGCTCTCACAAACGTCGGTAGGGTTACCAATTGTAAATATAGATTTCATGAACCGAAACATTTACTTACATCGTAAACTAAATTTAAAAAAAATTAAACTAAATCAAAAAAAAGTTAAATCTATCTTTTTTCACATCACAAGAAGTAAGATATTTGGCGTTTTTTAAGAGTTCCCCTGAAAGCCTTATCTATTTTTACGTGAAAATAATTCACAGAAAAAAACGTATAAAAAAGGTATAATAAGGAACTTGGATCCTTCGGAGAACTTGAAGCCATTTTAAATGTAAATAAACACATCACAAAAATAATAATTTCACCTCAAATTGCGCCGCACTATTTTAAACATTATATTTATATACGCGAAAGCTTCTTTACTTTATTTTTATTTTCATTAACAAAAAAACTATTTGCTGCAATTAATTAATGAACCGAACTCCATCAAAAACTTGCTCAAATAGTAATTTTTTTCTTAAAAAATACCCAACAAATAGTATATAGCTACATTTTAACCGTTTTTCAAAAAAAAAAAAAAAACGTAAGCAGTAAAGCTCGCACCGACAAAACATTTCTCCTTAAACTGAAAATATATGCCCTCAAAAGCTCTAAGAAAGCTTCGATTTTGAAGGCTCCATAGCGAAAACCAAAGAAAAAGGTATTCGAATTTCATCAACGGACCAATGATAACTCTTAATCAATGTGTTTATTTTTTAATAAACATTATAAGCGAGAGTCAAATTGGCGATCAGTTTCCTCTGTCCTCTCCAGTGTTGCCAGAAACACCAATTTATCGTATTTCTCTCGATTTTTAGACCTATTTCCGATACACGGATTTTCTATGTTAATAGGGCACTTTCCCCCGATTTTCATATCTAAAAATATTTTCATATATTATCCACTCTTGAATTAACATTATTTATTATTTAATTAAATATCTGTACTATCTTAGCTTGGGAATGACTGACTTAAAATACTAAAATGGTACTATTAAAATATATAAAAAGAGCAATCAAAGTTTGGCCTTTCCAACGATGGATAACTTTATTTCATCGATATTAACATTACCAAACTCTTCAGCTAATGTTGAGAGAACTTTTTCTCAAATAATTTTAAATAAAACAAAACTCAGAAATCGCCTTGTTGTTGAAACTTTACAAGGAATTTTACTATCTAAATATGTATGTATGTGTACATAAGTCCCACTTGAACCCATATGTCATATTTTTTGAATTTTTAAGCTAGTAGCACTTAATGTTAAAGTTTTTATAAGCTACCCATATGCAAGAATGTTTATTTTAGAGGAGAAATATTTATTTTTAATTTTAAGAATCTATTATCTTATCTACCTACTGTGTTCAAATAATATGAATTTTTAAAATGAATTTAAATGAAATAAAATATTGAACAAACAAATTTTTTTTAATTTTTTAAGGTAGGTGAAATTATTTCTACTTTTATTTCCCTGATTTCTTATGTGGAAATCTCCCGATTTACAAAAATATTTTATGGCAACACTGGTCCTCTCAGCGGGGGAGCAAACAGGTCATGATGGGATGTACGTGGGTTTATGGATTTTTTTAGTAGCAATTGCTTTAGTTGTGTGCCATGCAGACACCAGCCGGCACCAGTGTGTTTAAAAAAGCTCTCCCATAAGGCCTGTACTGAAAATATAAATTGAACAGAGTCACCAATCACCATATACATTATTGTTTGAACCAGAACTTTTTAAGCCTAAGTCTCTTGGTACTTGTGTCAGAAATTTGTATGATGTTGTCATTTCCACTGCATGTATTGTCTTTTGGAGTGGATTTTTAAACTATCTCTTTTAATCAAAACAGAAAGTTTGTATTTGGTCTTCATTGTCGCCTTGAACTTAGCAGCTGGAACCTAAAGAATCTCTTGTCAGGAGCATTGTCGGTAAAATGTAGCGGGAGACACTACACAACTAACCAATCTTACCTCCTAAAGAAAATGCTATTAAAATTGGAAATAAAACCCACGACTGTTTTAGTTGGACGTCTACAATCTGGGCTTAGAAATCTTGTGATGGTTATAGGCTAGATTTTTGTCGAATAAGTACCTACGTTAATTATTCTTTATTTTTTTTTTAATACATTTTCACTTCTATAAAAAGGAATACGAGTAATTTGCGTTTTGTGGAAATTTTTCCACTTACTTCATTCATCACGATAAAATTGTCTGCAGCATTATTCATTTCCCAATACAAAGTTTTCTTCTAAATTGAAAGCAGATACAAATCGTAATTGTCCTTTAATTTGAAAGTGGTGGCAAATAAATTAACATGTTGTTGATTGTCTCCTAATTTAAAATAACAATTGAAAAGTTTGCCTTGTGGACAAGGATTACTTAAGGCTCATTCACATTGGCTTGTCTTTATATAAATAGTTGACTAAGTGGCGTTAATTTTTAAACAAAATTAAATTTGCGGTATTGTTTAAATTAGTTGTTTGTATGTAAAATATGTACCTTGCCAGTGCCAAATGCTTTTAACCATGATGATGGTATAATGTTAATGACGTAGTTATTTAATGTTGCACTATAAGCTCCACCAGGATTCCATTTAACACCATCAGTAAAAAGTTGCACAATCAAGTCGTTTGGCCGCACTTTAATGGACGGACTTCTGTAGGTATCCATTTAGTGTAGGTTTCATTTTGGTGTGTGTGTGTGTGTGAAAGGTTATATAGGATTTAGGTGAGGGAGTTGTAGTGTTTGTTGTTGTTTTAAACGATAGCTTCCGCAGGATGCCACACTGTACAGTACAAGGCAGTGATAAATAAATCTTTTAGAAGGCCAAATCATCTATATACCTACCTACCTGCAGCACTATACTATACCTATCTACGTATGTAGGTTGGTGGTATATCATACCATCATACAGGTTGTTTAGGAGTTTTTAAAATGCTTGGGTGGATGTAACTGCAACTGGTGGTTTTCATGATTCTGTCGAAAACAATATAAACCAAATATATACACACATACAGTTGGTATATAGGTTAGGTTCCTTCCTACAGTTATTAGTTGAATCTAAAGTATAAATGATGGTTTTTGTGGCTTGGAAAACCCATGTGTACTTTTATTACCATTTATATCGTTCTGCATGATTTAACCAATCTTTTGATGAGTTTGGAAAATTAAATTAAGGTTATAAGATACCATCCACTTACATTAGGTAATGCTTCTAAGGAAAGCTTAATTCCAATATTTTTATATAAATTCGAAGATAAGACCCCTTCACAATTAAATTACAGACTTTGAGTCGAAGGAACCAACCAGAATGTATAAGCACCACAATATTTTATGAAATTGACCGACATCATTTTGAATTAACCCTTAACGTTAAGCAAGAGAATATTATTCTGGATATTACCTGTTTAGTGCTTTGGTTCTTCAAATGATTTAGGTTATTAATCTTTTTGCTTGAAGTTGGCTTAAAGGACCAAAAAGTCACTCCAGACTGGAACTGTTGTTTTTGATAGTCTCGAAAATAAATTTTTTTAAACTATAGAATTGAAAACATTTGTCAAATTCCAAATTCAAATTCTGTGTCTATATTTTTTCCATAAAAAAAAACACTAAAGTAGTTATTGTAAAGAAAATGAGATTGTGATTTTCAAAGATCTCGGCTTGTCTCATGTCGTCGGCGCATACTAAAGTCCAACCTTTAAAGCACTTAAATTAGCCTGAATTTAAGAGAATTTGTGCGGCCAAACATTTTCATCTTATTTGCAAAAGATCTGTGAAAATGTCCAAATTAAAGTCTGGCAGAGTACAAACGAAAAAAGTTTGGTCGGAATAAATTGGTTATTTTCGATCAGTCGAGATCTGTTTGATAACAGTATAATACAGCATCGTCATTTTAGAAGAAACACACCGATGATGCCATTGCCACTTTATGAATCGACATGGTCTTAAATCGAACAATTTTGTTTGTTTTTGTCTCTCGTCGTCCTCTTCGACCTACTTTGAGAACACTGTTAATGAACAACACACCCAGTCAGGTCCAATTCTGACACAAGCTTGTTTGCTTAAAGCAACCAACCAACTTAAAACCATTACCACAATTCAAAGCCTTTACGTATAGTAACTTCAATTTATTTCATAAGAACTCCGACTGGGGTCATAACATTTTTAAGGCAATCAACTTAAGAAAAAACTGGCGCCCAACGATGTTTTTGCAGTATCACAAATAAATTTTAACCTAAAGCCCCAAGTTACAGAAAAAGATGATAATCGATAATCATTTTGACTTTCCAATATAAGTACAAAATTCATTGTCATTCTGTCATTGCATTGTCAATGCATAAAGCGTTGACGGTCACAAATTAATAAATAAATGACGTACAGCGGTAGTTTGGGACTCTTTATGGAAACACATTTTCTTGGCTGATTGGATTCTGTAGAGTATTTTTTTTCCATTTATAAACCAGAATCAAAATTGGATCAGCTTATGACAGAGCAAAATATTATGGCTTAGGGTTATCTTCAAAAACTCTATTAAGCTTAGATACATCCCTATCAGCTGGAGAAACCTTAAATTGGTCCTTATTCCAAAAGCTGGAAAACCGATAAAGTAAACTGCAAAAGATTACAAACCGAAATGTTACTCCCCTTTTCTTCTCAAGACACTAGAGAGCATCATTGAACTACACGTTAGGAACCTTCGCATACCTTAAAAATAATACAATAAAGATCCATAGAGAATAATACCCAAGAGGCTCACTGATGAATATTATTGGCAACATTAACCAAGTCAAACTCTGCTGGGTTCCTGGACATAGCAATGTAGAGGAGAACGATATAGCAGATACACTGGCAAGGAAAGGGGTCACAATAAAATAGTTATGGTAGTAGCCAATAAGATATGGGCCCAAACGTTCCGACTGGTATGATTTGAAGGAGGATAGACGTAATAATGAAAGCATCTCAGTAACAGATAGATGTCCGGGAACGAGTGTATTTTCTATAAAAGATTATGGCATATATTTAATGAAATTGAAACATAGTATCATTTATCGCTGAGTATACAAAAATATTATAGAATCTTGTTATGAGTACTAACCAAACATTGTGCCATTGCTACCCGGTTTCTGTAGAACTCTCGGAATAAAGAAGAAAATTGCCATTAAACACTTTCTCTGCGATCGGTCGATTTTTTTTAATATTGCGCCCACTTAAGGGGTTATGAATACCCTTCTGGGATAGGAATAGATAGGTGGTACCGATTAATATTGGTTTTAAATGTTTGAATATCACAATAGGAGGGTAAAGCATTCTACAATCGTGTAGTGCGGCTGGAGAAGGCAACTCTATACTTCACAGTACGTCCGAAGTAGGGCTCAAGGGTAAACTGATGAGCATTCCTAGAAATGCGAAAACTATGGTTAAATAGTTTCAGGGGAGCGGGAAGAATACAACTGTCTATTTCATAAGAACATTGTCTATGAAAATAGCGATAAAACAATTCGCAATCTTTATACGTAAAGGCATTAGTCATAAGGTAATATATAATAGTGATGTGCGTAAATTTCGGACGTTAGAGGCATGCATCATATGCATTCATCTCCAACAGGGGAAGTGAATGTATGTGATCGCTACCTATGCACCGGAAACACCTCAGCCCACACAGTTTATAAGAGAGCTTGAAAGGCTTTTTGAATGCTTAAGAGTGAGCTCGGAAGAAAACTACTACATATTGGCTGGTGATTTGAATGCCAAACATATAGATTGTGGAAATCAAATACAAAATCCTAGTGGTAACCATCTGTATAATGGGATGGGTCGATACAACCTGGAGTATCGCATTGAACTTCTCGGTACAGACAAGCCATCGTTTCCAAGAAGCGGTGCCTATCTGGATCTATTGTTGAAAGACGCAAGACTAACAATTACTGATACTGTGGGCCATCGCCGGCCTAAAAATTGTTTAAGATCGATCGAGTACGACAGTGACCACTGCGGACTCGCCGCCGTAAAACAACTTCCGAACGCGCTTATGGAGTTGGAGGAGTATGTACCGGTGCATACTTACAATTACAGTAAGGTGCGCTGGCCACGCTTCTCGAATGTCTTATTGAGCGAATTACGATCAAATGGTATATCCCCACCAAATGACAGGAACATGACAAATACTGAAATTGACAGATACTTAGAACAAATGGACGAAACAATTCAACGAACAATGAACAGGACAATACCGAAATACAAAGAACGTAACGCAACTGACATGTACCGTAACGCGACAATTGATGCACTACACAGACAAAAAAGTGGCTTACTGACAAGACTAAAACGCTTGTACAGACGGTTTACTGACACACGAGATCTGGAGATAAGGACACTGAAGTCATCCATCAAAAACATCAACCAATTGATCAAAGAAAATTATAGGTTGTCCATTAATTTGTTTTGGGACAACAAAATTCGGGCCGTGAACGCTACCGACCCGAATATGTTCCCACAAATTAATAAGATATTCAGAAGAAAAGATCAAAACGACCTTCCGTGTCTTAAGCTCCAGAGGACGACACAAAACAGAGACGTACTTCTGACAGCAGGCATAGACCCAGATGACGCCGTCTTGGACGATGACCTCTTCATAATCGAAGATCCGCAGGAGAAGGTGGAGGCTGTGGGGGCTCCTTTCCAGCAAGTGTACAAGGTGAATGCTAGCATTCCCCCGAATCATGACCTGGAGAACAGAGCTCTGCTTCATCACTTATGGCTCCGAAACGATATAAGCGAATGGCGATCTGAGAACCTTGGCTTTACCGGGTTTAATGATGAAGATTTGGCAAACGCCATAATCGCCAACCGAAATGGGCCCAGTCCCCTGTTAATTTCGAAGAATGAGCTCCAGCTCATCTTCGATTCATTAAAGAAAAAGAAGTCTGCAGGAGTCGATGGTATATCCAACGTTGTACTACGACATTTGCCTCAAGAAGCAGTTGACATTTATACCACACTGTTTAACAACGCGCTGAATAATGCAATAATGCACCCTCTCCCAAAAAAGGGAAATGACAACTCCAATCCGGCGAATCTCTGGTCGATAAGTCTTCTTCCGAGTATCAGCAAAGTATTTGAAAAGGTTATTAATAGAGCCCTGTTCAAGTGGGCGGAGGACAAAAATATCATCCCGGATAATCAGTTCGGTTTTAAGGCGGGACATGACACAATTCATGCCGCGTCTAAACTAGTTTCTGATATCCAATGGAACAAAACTAAAAAGCAGTGTACGGGTGCCTGTCTGGTTGATTTGGAGAAGGCCTTCGACACCGTATGGTTAAAAGGTATCTATCTAAAGCTAACCAGACTAGGTATAAGTAAACCTCTATTGTATATGCTTTATGACATGCTAAATGGTAGAAAGTTCGTTGTCAAGAGTGGCGATGTAACTTCTACCGCAATTTTCAATATTATTAATGGTCTTCAGCAGGGAGCGGTTAACTCGCCGATTCTATTCAGCATTTACACCAGCGATCTGATAGGTAGTCTAACTCAGGCAATTGCGTACGCCGACGATCTAATTGCGTACAGAACAGCTAATACAGTTGAGGTCATCAAAAGTCTCTTGCAGAGTGACTTCGACAAGATTCAGCGATATTGTGATGACTGGAAGTTAAAAATCAACTTCCAGAAATCAGAAACTATTTTGTTTAGGACTCCGTTGTCTAGCGCCTCAAGGGATACGAGAAAGAACTGGCGCAAGCTGGTGATCGTAGGGCCACATGGACATCCACTGGCGAGTAAAAGTGTAGTAAAGTACCTTGGCATCTGGTTGGATCAGTACCTGTATTTCGACAGACATATAGGTGCTGCTTTGGCCAGGGCTAGGGGAGCCTTTGCCTTGACAAAACGACTGTTTTATAGCAGCCGTCTTGACAGCGGGTGAAGGTGATTTGCCACATGGCCCTCATCAGGCCAATGATTGCCTATGAAAGCCCGGTGTGGTTCAACGTTGCCCCATCTCAAATGGAAAAGATTCGGGTGTTTGAGAGGCAATGTCTTAGACGTTGCCTTGGATTACACAGAACACCAGAGTCGGAGTACACAAGATATTTTTCCAACCAGGTTCTATACAACGGAGCCAACATAAACAGAATAGATAATTTTTTGTTCAAGCTGATTCGGGGTCACGTTGCAAGAGCGATGTCCTCAACTAAGAGCTTAATTTTTGGGGCGTACTACCCCAATAACGAATATTTCGAGAGTGCGCGGTTAAGTGGCTACATCCATCCCGAGGTATTCCTCTATTTAGACAGTCGAGGGCTGATACAGGATAGAAGGGCGGTTCCGCTCATCTACCACGTCAGCCGGAAAACTGGGCGACTCCTGTATGGTCGAGACGTCATCGCTCAAGGTGGAGAAGACCGCCTGCGTTTCAGTATGACTGTGTCCGATCGGGACCGGAGGGATAGGGCGAGACAGGAGACCCAGTTCTGGTGGCTCTCTGAACAGCATCATAATATTTAAAGATGCAGATGGTATATCTTGGCCGACTTACATAGATTTAGGGCAATTAGGTAAAGGAAACAGTTGGGGTGGCACCAAAAAAAAAAGATTAAAAATATGTATGAATGCGGGGCATACGTGCATGTATCTGCGTGTCTGTGCATGTATGTGCGTACGTATAGGTATGTGCGTATGTACATGTATGGGTGGGTTGGTGTCTGCATGCATATAAAAAAAATAAACAAAAAAAAATTTAAAAAACGAAAAAAATGCTGCTGTGGCTGTTCTAGTTTTTAAGTAATTTTAAGTGGTTAGTTGTATTTAGTTTTAATAATTTTTAATCTATATTTAGGTTTAGTTTATAAGTAAAAAAGAAATGATAAGATACCAAGTTTTTTTGTTAATAAGTTTCCTTGGTTAAAAAATAAAATAATTAGATGTAATTAAAATAGTTTTTAGGTCGAAAGACATTAGTTCTAAGAGTTATTGTTTAGTTTAGAGCGCCCGTAAAGGGCCAGTAAATTAGTTGTAAGTAATTGATAATTAGGCTAGTTTTAAACATTTTTGTCTAGCTTTAAGATAGTTATAAGTTAATATGAAATAAAAATGAATTTATAAACAAAAAAAAGCGATAAAACAATAAAAGATATGAAACATTGTGACTGTGATCTAGAGGTTCAATTGTTTCAGTTGTTGCTCCACCACCTATCATTTTTAAAGCTCTTTTTGAATAATGTCGAGCACCTATTATGGGAGCACCTGTCCAAATATGGCAGCTGTACTCAAGGTTTGGAGGAATGAAGGCTTTATAAATTACAGGCAGATCAGAAGGGCAGAAATAGTTTTTGAATCGTCTCAGAAGACCCTAGCAACTTGCAGCGTTTTTGGCTACATCGAATATGTGGTCATTCCGAAAAAGTTGGTGCGTGATGTACATAATATACTGAGGCCAGTAAGTTGTTCGGTTTCCTAGATGCAAGCGCCGCTCATGGACAACTGCATTGAGGGAGGGTATTGCCATTGAGTCCTCCTGGAACACACTATCGTTCTAATCCACCGAAGAAGAAATTCATCGATTCCAAACGCACAAATGTTCGATAAGGGAGATCGATGCCAAACTCTATCAAATAGCTTTGGAAATATCAAGCGCAATAATCTTACTTTCTCCAAAAGGATGTAAAGATTTGTGCGACAGTGGGATATACTATCAGATCTGACGTGGACCTATATTGGTGCCAAGGCCATACTGTCGGTCATTAAAGAGCCTTCGTTCATTAAGATATTTCTTAACCCGCTAATAATCAGCGTCTCCATAACCTTGAAAAGAAAGGACGTAAATGCAATCGGGTCATAGTTAGACAGTGAAGAAGAGTTGCCATTCTTAGGGGCAGGCTAGACAAATACTGTTTTCCATCCACTCGTAAAGGGACCAGTAAGAGAGATAGAAAAGCTTACGCAGTGGTTTTGCCAGCATAGAAAATCACCTCTTCAGAACAATAGGAGAGATACTATCTGGACCAGCGGATTAGTGTATGTCGGAATCTTTAAGAACTCTGGCAACTGTACGAGTGCGAAAGAAGATAATCCCATGACGACAACAAGTAGCTCCAACGGGACATTCCACATATGTATATGTGAAATTGCTGCCGAAATTTTGGGATTTCAGCCGGTAATTCTTTCTGGTATCCTTGTCATTCTTAATGATTAATAAGGAAAAAATCATGTGTACTTTCGTTTATCAAAATGCACGATATTCTGGTTATCCTTCGGTTGCTCTAATGTGAATAGTTATTTAATTAAGCTCAACAGGCCTCAAATATCTGATTTAATGATTGTAGTAGTAGAATGGGCAACGACAGATCTAATTTATGTCGGATCAAGATGAAGAGACGGACTTCAACTCACATCGTTTGTGAATGATTTGCTTCAGCTTTTCCAAGAACTGACTTTCTGCCACCAAGGAAGAATCTGATGGTTAGTTTAGGTTGAGATGCCCATCAGGAAAACAACTGACACATTTAGATCTTAGATATGTCTATTGTGATACCACATGAAGATAAATTAACTCTTTAAATAAACCAATTGGAGCCTGTAATGAAGCGGTGTAGCCGGTGCATCTCTATGTATTAAAGCTCACTGGTGTTGTCGAAAAAGTATTCCCCTAGGTGCAGTCTAAGTCCTTGGGAGAGAGCACGACATGAGCAAAGAAGATGGGAGATGGGGGCTTCAGCAAAAGTATCTTTCGGCGTGGGTACCAATTAAACAGTGTCAAGTTACGGCACCTATTACGGAGCCAAGATGTTTCCTGCTCAAAGAGAGTAGACCATTTGAGCGTCTTGTGCCTTTTGCTGACCAGATTTGTCTGGTAGCCAGGCAAGTAGTGATGTTTGACCATCTAAAATTTACTTGTTTTATTGAATGTCATAGAAGATACGGATATCCGATGTGGATATCACGTTTTCCCTTAGCCAGGATAACACTTGTTTTAATCGCCAGAATTTCCGCTTGGAAAAGGCTACAATGGTCAAGGATACGGAAAGAGAGACTAAGATTTAGTCTGTTCGAGAACACACCGCCACCCACTCCCTCTTCGGTTTTTGAACCGTCCGTATAAAGGTGGTCTTACTCGTCTTTTAAAGCTGTGTGTGAATTGCGTTAAAATGTTGGTTAAATTTTCTACCCGGGTTAAATTTTAACGCAAGCGTGGGGAATAAAATGGGCTAAGATGTATGCAGCTGTGGAGCAGACTAAATTGTGTTAAAATTTGACGTTTATCAAGTTACATTAATTTGAAACTGGAGATAAACTCCAAAAAAGCCCCCATCTGGGAAGCCATATAATAAATGTAAGTTTTAATTTATTCAATTGAAAAATAAAATCACATTAATATTTTTGTTTGTGTAGGGTCTCAAGAGGAAAAAACAAATAATATAATCCGATGATATTTTAACAAATATACCTAAAATAATTAGTATAAAATACTTGTATTTCATTTTGCAAATTGAATACAAATAGAATTGATTTGTCAGCTTGTCAAATTCTTGTCAGCGGTGAAAACTAGTGTTTATATACTGAATCAACAAACTAACCATAATGGGAATTGTTTTGAAGATGTTTGGAATTGTTATTTCAAAATATTAAATTAACGATGTAAAACCGAAGCATATAAGTAAAACTGAGATTTTATTAAATTTTTCGTGCCAAATTATTAGTTTTTTGGGAAATTTCTTAAATCTTGAAGGAATTTGAGCCAAAATAGTGTTTTAATAAATCCCTTTTAACGCAATTCACACACGGCCTAAGAGAAAAATCTGAAGATGAATTACAATACAGAACTGTTGAAAGAGACATCCAATACCTAAGCAATTCCTTACATATACCTTTCAAAGAATGGATGAAGTTCTTGAGTATCTTAAATGAATTTCTATTTGCAAAATTCTATTGCAATTCGAAATTTAGTTGAATTAAAAAGCAAGCCTTACAATAAATCTATAATATACAAATTCACTAAAGTCAAGGATGTGATAAGACCTTAAACTACCTAAAGCTGAAGTGCAATAAGCAGTTCAATTCGAAAATAAGGAAAACAAGTTCTTTAGAAAAAATTTCTCTTAGGAAAAAGAATCAATTTCAAATAGGAATGAGGGTGTGCTTAAAGAAAATAATATTTCATAATTCGCATGTCAATCTAACTCGATGACTAGCGTGTATGCAAACGTGTCCTTCGAAAATAATATCCACATACGATTTGCTCTATAAATATCGTGATCACCTTAAATTTCATTTCGATTTTTATATATTTCCTTCCAACTACGAGTACTGTATTTTGTTCTTGTATTCCTAGTGCCGCTTAGAATATTATACTCGTACATACATATTTAAAAACATCATTAAATAACTGTCACATGCTTATGAGGACAGAAAATACTTTTTTTGCCACATGGATTATTGATTTTATTATTTGTTGGATTTCAAAATTAGGTGCCATCATGAGCAGGAAATAATGTCAAATGCAGATGCTTCCCATTTATATTTAGGATTTAGCTAGCATTCAAGATTGGCACGACCAACACGACGAGACGATATAAACCGGCGTGGTGTAGATAGTCTGAGTTTGTGTTTTGTTAAAGATAGTTTTAAAGAAGTAATCGTTTTTTTTTTTGGTTCTTTTGAAATTTGCAGCTTTAATATTCCAAGGATTTCGGCAAGATTGGAGAGATTGATGGGCACAAATGTCGTTAGACTTACAGATCGAAAGTACATGAAGGAGCTTAGGGAACGGATTGATGAGGATTATCGAATGCAGTTATCGAATAGGATAAAGAACAGAGAGGTGAGTCTTTTGATAAACATTTCAATTCAATTTTTAAATGGCTATTCGCCTTGTAAATTAATGTGTTCTTCTTAATATATAAAAACCACCTATTACTTTCGGGACAACATAAGCGATTTTAATGTAATTTTTTGAATGTGTTTAATTTGTTCAAAAACTTAATTTGTTTCCGATGAATTTTAGGTCAAAATAGCTTTTAACGGCCTTTAGTCCAACAAAAATTGGCGTTTCGTCCCGGCGATCTCACATGGACTCATCAGTTGACTAGTGAGGACCTTTGTCAATACGCAATTTTTGCCAAGTTCAGTTCATCTTACCTAGATTTCGTGAAGAACATCTAGTGTGAACTATATCCAAGAAGACTAGAATTCCTAATCATTAAATTGGAAATTTTTGTTTTTTGCCCGTGGCATTATTTATATAAGAAGGTTTTTTTTTAATAATACAAATTCTATATACTACTAAAATACATCAGCCAAGTAGAGGACTTAGCACTATAATATTTGGACTTGTTGAATTATTGATTCAAAATAGCTTTTAACTGTAAGATGAACTGAACTTGGCAAAAATTGCCTATTGACAAAGGTCCTCACTAGTCAACTGATGAGTCCATGTGAGATCGCCGGGACGAAACGCTAATTTTTGTTGGACTAAAGGCCGTTAAAAGCTATTTTGAATCAATAATTCAACAAGTCTAAATATTATAGTGCTAAGTCTTCTATTTGGCTGATGTATTTCAGTAGTATATAGAATTTGTATTATTAAACAAAACTTATTAATTTTAAGTCTCATTTTGGAAATATTTTGGGTTGTGGTCTTAAGCCTGTTCAATGTGTTATGTGCAATTCGTAATCTTGCTTCGACTGGATTACACTCGCCTCGATTTCTCAGTGGAATTTTAATCAATCGACTGTCAGGTACACATTCGAAATATTTTTAAAACTTCCATCAAATTTGGTGATTAGTACTCTAAGGCAAGTTATGGATTCGTGCAAAAAAAAATCTAACAAACAAACATGACATTACGATCATAGAGAACACAAAAAAGTGTTCCGCCTGTCTGTTTGTCATTATGTCAGTCTGTCTGTATGTCCTCGAGTCTGCAGTGTAAACGGTTTGATGGATTTGCTTCAAACTTGGTATATATTGTTTGTTCGGTAATATGCCCACACGTTTTTTCATTTTTTTTAAGACGACAAATAACAGAAGCTCCCATACATTTTTTTTGTTGGCCAAAAATAAAAAACTTATTTTTCTCGAAAATAGCTCCAATGATTTTTATAAAAAAAAATCACTTCATTAATGAAGCAAAAAGGAACATTTTAGTAATTTTTGTTTTGGAAAAAAATTGTTACTTTTGGTACCTCTAGTAGTACCATTTTTTTGGTTTTCGATTTTCTGGAAAACGGTTAATTTGATTTTTTTGAAATTTTTTGCGCAGAAGCTCATGAAAATTTTAAACACTATTCTAAGCCAAAATTTTTCAAAAATATTTTTTTTTTGGAAATTGAAAAAAAACTTTTTTTTTGTTTGTTGAAAACTCTAAATTTCGAAAATGACTTAAGTAATGGATTTTTGCGAAACGTCGTATTTGTTAGTTTTTTGATATTATCTTGAGCAATTAAAAAATCTATATTCCTAAGATAAAAAACAACGGTACCTCCTATACAAATGTTAAAAATAAACCGTTAAGAAAAAAATTTATTTCTCGAAAACGGCTCCAAGAATTTTCCACTTTTAAGTATAAAAATAATTTGTTTGCGTACTTATTAACGGTACTTCCCATAAAACCACTTTTCATATTTTCGACTTTCTCAACATTGGATGAACCGATTAAAATAATTTGTTTTGTATAATTGTCGCTTTAAATTGTTTATAAACCTGCATGCGAAAACTTTCAAAAAAAAAGTTTTTCGATTTTTAAAAAATAAATAATTTTTTTTTTTTTTTTGAAAATTCGATTTTTCCAAAACCAGTCACTGAATTTTTTTTAAATTTTTATTTTATATGTATGTTAATAATATCTCCAAAATGGCGTTTAAATGTTTGTTTCTAAAATTGTTTTAAGAATTGTATACCTACATACAAAATTAATTTTTTCAAAAACCGCTGCAACGATTTTTGAATTTTTTTTTGCTATATTCTTATTAATCAACTAATTCAAAATGAATCTTTGTTTTCTCTCAAACTATAACGACTAAGCAATATAAAAACATTTAAGTATGTGTATTTTAAATGTATTTCTATACCTTATTATTATTCGCTTTTTACGTATTGTTGCGTACGTCACTGAATATTAGATACAATGTAGGCCCTCATATGTGTCTTTAGAAATGACATGAATCTTATGTATGCATATTGCAATTAAATTATGAAGTTATATGCATATAGCTTCCTACTTACCTACTTCCTTCATTTTCATTATTATATGTATATGTTTACATACTTAGATTTCATCAATATGTCTACATATGTAGATATATTTTACTCTCCTAACTTACATAATTAAAATCCATAACTTATTTATAAAAATACATTTGTAGGTAGGTACCTATATAACTATTCATTTAATCATTAATTCGAGGTAATCTTACCTATATGTGCTTTAGGATAACTACACCTAGCTAACTAAACCTCAATGGTTACATAAAAGCATAAATAGCTATATAGCAAGTTCGTACGATCCTGTCGTGCATTTTATTTTCTTCACATTTTCCTTCTTGGCACACATGGCATTTGGTGCGTTCAGCAATTAACTAACATGCTCAGTCAATTATGTTCGAGCGCGTTGAGTGCGATCTACACATGTTCAGAACGAAAAAAGAAACACACATTTAGAACTCTGAATACTCTAAGTTAAAAAAAAACACAAACAAATTTTTTGACAATTCAGACTCTGCTCTGAACTAAAAAAGAAAAACGCCTGTCTTTAGATCGATTTGACATGAATTCACATATAATATTTTAATACTAAAATTTTGGAGATATTTACGAAAATGTATAATCATTATTTTAATCAGAACAACGTTTTCCGGGTCAGCTAGTAAATTATAAATCTAGTCATACCAGGATTGAATGAATATTGGGTCAATCAGAAAAAAATACTTGTATTCGACTTTAATAATATGTTCACTAGTATTTGAAACTTATCGATTAGATAACAATAATTCGAACTATGTGTTCCGCGTGTTTCGTGTGGAACTGTTATTTGCAAGTGTCTTATATTTAGTTTTGAAGCGCCAAAAGCACTGCCATGAGCAGTAATATTGTGGAGCTCACTTCAAATCCCTAACAATTGATTCTTGATGCTCTTCGAACACGAAGAGTTGCCTTTTGCATTATTTACCACACGACGGATGGCAGAACTAAAAAGACCTTCATTGCATTTTAAGGATTTGTGGAAGGATCTTTTTGCTTTACACGCTATAGTAAAGTAAAAAGAGAAGTGGTATTGCAAGTATTGGCATAAAGATTAGATGAGGCGATGGCACTTGTCACATAACCTAGCCTGGTCATATCGTTCAGCTTGCAGAAGTTAAATTGCGAAATCGTTGCCGCACTTGCAACTTTTAAGCATTAGACAAAGAAAACTTCGTTGTTCGTCCTTAACCCTTCACGTCCTTCGGAGTCCTCTGTAATAATTTCTGCTTATTTTTCTCGTATTTTAAAATTGCAATCACGTTCTGGTTATTATATTTTTCTTTAATTAAGCTAGCATCGCACAAAGCTGCAAGAAATATTGCCTACACTCTGAATCTATGTATATTTTATGTATAGGGTTATAGGGGGAAATGGAGTCCCGGCAGAAATTTACCCACAATCCCCGAATGAGGAATATTTATTGCTGTTTTTATTTATTTAACACAAATGCTTTAAATTGCTTTGCGGGGGTGAAAATTACAAATGATAGAGTCATAATATACCACCGCATATGGCTTTTTCAGGCTAAAAATATGACTTATAAAAATCAACATGGCAGAACTCCAAAGAAGGAACATAAATGTTATGTCTCCGAGGAGACTACATCTGTTGAACTGAGATATATTTATATTTCTAGTTACGTTTAGCCACATGACTAAATTTGTGCTTTTAATCATCGTTTCCATGAGTATATTTGTAGTAAAGAAGTGCTTAAATTAACACTTGTTGTAAGATTGAGAGGTACGTCAAGCTAATGACAGAATAGATCGGTCACAATTTAAATTTAAAAATCTAATGAACTCAAAACCAAATGGAGGGGACTAATTTATGTCATTTCCGATTGGATTTTAGGACTGTTCCACTAAATATCGGTCCGAATTAATTTTTGAAACTCTGTCAAAAGTAGTAAGTGTCAAAAAGTAGTAGAAAACTCTTGAAAATCTTATCAAAAACGATATTAGCCGTAGTCTTTTGGGGTTGACAATCTATTCGTCAGTTATTTACTTGTCAGGGAATGAACAAAACAGTTTGGCTTCAGTAGACCTCTACTACAAATTTACATAATTCCCAGCTCGTTTGTACATTCCATTCATTTTTATCATTGAATCATTATAAGTGATTAATTGATGGTTCTAAAATGCGAAAGTTTTCTTTGAATTCTTATTTTCCGAAAAAAATAACAAATTAAAAATTTGCTAACAAATGTCTTTTTTTGAATTGATATCCTTTCAATTTTATCAGACGCCCTCTGGCGGTTTGTGCGTATTACACTTTATTAGACATTTAAATAGATTCGAATAAAAATTGTTCGTTTGTTACTTCAGCTACTATAAGCCTATGGTATCAGTTTTAGCGATTTGGGATGATGGTTCTGGTAATGATGATGGTGAAAGAGTCGTTGAAATTATGGATGGAAGTTGATTTTCCTGAGATAAACTTTTTAATGTAAAATAATTGTATTAGTTCTGAAGTTTTAAATTTGAAATGTAATATAAATTGTCATGTTTGTGTACGATAGCGCAATAACTAAATATTGAATTTTACCACATAAATTATAGTACCAACTTTAATAATGATAATTAAAGCAATTCGTGCAAAAGCATTTCCTAACTATTCTAAATACCAAAAATGGTTTATGTTCAAGTTTTCACATCTGCCGGCACTTCCGGAGTGCAACCCGTTGTTTATTATTATTTTTTTGAGACTATTTTTAATAAATAGTTTCCGATAATGAAGTAAATAGACCAAGATCCCATGGCCGACAGACATACGTCATTTTATCATAGCTGAATTTTTAGCAGTGAATAGATACCAAAGTAGATAAGAACGAATGGACATTCCGAATTTTCAAAGCTGCGGTTTTTCGGAGATATGCAGTGTTAAAAGTGCATACCCAACTGCGTTATTTTATCAAACCTGATTTTTTGATATGATAAAATAACGTATGTCTTCCGGCCCTGGGATCTTACTCTAACCCAATGTCCTAATTGGCAGCTATCGCACGGCCAAACAACGAGCGATGGTTCCTGCATCGGATAATAAAACAATCATACTGCAGTAAACCTATTGTGTGTCCTACTCAAACACAAACACGGTTACATTATGCTTTTGCGACCAACGCTTTGAAAGAAGTTTGGTCGCTTGATATCAAACATGCTTGTTTTTTTGTCGCGCGGTTGGACAAATTAAAATGAAATACGAACAAAATATAAGCCGTAAAGTTTTTTAAATTCCATTTATGGGATGATTTTTTATAAAAAGCGATGAAAATCAGATCTAGTCTGCGAAAAAGTGGTAAACAAATTTAAAAAAAAGCAAACAAATAAATAATGTATATGAATTTTCAAATAATAATTCAGCATCTTACGGATGTTCAAAGAAAAAATACATCAATGTTTTTTTCGATGTAATACATCGGAACGTTACATCGATGTTTAATAATGCATCGGTTAAAAATATCGATGTTTTCAATGCATCGAAAAAAAGCTACGAGCGGGTCAATAAGTCCGTGACTTTTGGAATAAAACACAGATTTTTTGATAAAACAATAATTTTATTTTTCTACGTAGTCTCCCTTGAGCTCTATACATTTTGTCCAACGCTTCTCCAATTTTTTTATCCCTTCCAAAAAAAATGATTTGTCGAGTTCCTCAAAATAGGCCTTTGTTTGCGAGATGACTTCATCATTGGAGTCAAATCTTTTTCCACCAAGCCATTTCTTCAGGTTTGGGAACAAGAAGTAGTCGCTCGGAGCCAAATCTGGAGAATAGGGTGGATGAGGGAGCAATTCATAGCCCAATTCATGGATTTTTGCCATGGCAACTGCACATGTGTGCACCCTTGCATTGTCTTGGTGGAAAAGAACTATTTTCTTGGCCAAATGAGGTCGGTTTTTTTTTCAAATCGTCATTGAATCGGTCCAATAAGTTGGCATAATATTCCCCATTGATTGTTCTTCCCTTTTGAAGGTAGTCAATGTGGATTATCCCACGTGCATCCCAAAAAACAGTCGCCATAACTTTATTGGCTGACAAACCCACCTTGGCCTTCTTTGGCGCCGATTCACCCACTGTTTTGACTGTTGTTTGGTCTCTGGTGTGTTGTGATGGATCCATGTTTCGTCCACGGTTACAAAACGGCGCAAAAACTCCTCCATATTGTGATTAAACCTTCCTGTGAAGTTGTTGCACGATTGCGTTTGTGGTCGACTGTGAGCAAACGCGGCACCCATCTTGCGGAAAGCTTTCTCATGCCCAAGTGATCATTCAAAATTGAAACCACTGAGCCATGCGAGATCCCTACGGCTTCCACAATCTCTCGCACTTTCAATCTTCGGTCGGCCAACACCATATCGTGAATTTTTTCGATTGTTTCGGGTGTAGAGACCTCAACTGGGCGTCCAGGATGTTCGGCATCTTCAGTGCTTGTACGGCCACAACGAAATTCAGTAAACCACTTTTTTACCATTGAAATCGATGGTGCAGAGTCCCCATAGTATTTATCAAGCTTAGCCTTGGTCTCGGTTATGGTTTTTTTCGCAAGAAATAATGCTTAATAAGCACACGAAATTCACTTTTTTCCATTTTCTCCTCAAATTAGTGAGTAGTCTGATAAAAATAGCTGTCAAACACAAACTAACTGACGCAGCAAGTTTAAATTTTGACAGGAGTCAACTGACAGATGCCTCTTGACAGGAGCAGTGTTGCTGTTTCAGTAAAGAGGTCAGAAAATTCAAAAAGTCACGGACTTATTGACCCTCGTATCATGCTACACATATGATAGGAAAAAGAAAAATGATAATATTCAAGATTCTTTTTTTTTACTGAAATAAAGTTTTATTAAAATTCATTGAAATTACAAATTCCAGTACTTGTTCTCTAAGCTCTGCATGAATAGAATTTTGTTGACACACTTTACCTGAATCCGGTTTCGCTGCTGGTTCAGCACTTGAGACGCTATGGAAAACAGTCGCTCCGATGGAACCGAACTGGCTACTATAGTTAAATACTTCAAAGCAACTTTGTAGAGCACTTTGAAGTCGCATAATGAGATACTTTCATTCGATCCATCGGAACAAGAAACATCGATGCATCCCTAAACAGCGAAATCATTCGATACATCGGATTTATTCGAAGCATGGAACGATAAACATCGATGTATAGATGTAAAATGAGCAACCCTACAGCATCTCCACTCACAAAACTTTTCAATTAGGACTCGCATTTTAGTAGCGCTACCAACAAGCGACGCGATCGATCAAAGCTCATCGTTCGGTCGTGCAATACATGTTCAATTAGGACGTAGCCTAAAACAAGTACACTAAAACCATAAACACAAATATTAGGCGTATTTTTATATGTTCATCATCAACTTAAAATATACATATTAGCAGATGTAATTTATTTCCTCCGAATTGTCAAGGAATTTCCATATAGAAATAGCCGTTACAAGTATTAATTTGATAGTGGAGATTTTTAACGTGTTTTTTATTTCAAGTAATTAAAGATTTTTATAAATATAATTAACTGAAACACAAATTATTTATTTATTGCTCAGGATTCGTAATGTTCTACAAACACGAGTAGACTGTTTTTATTTTGCTCCAGCTAAATTCAGTAATTTCCGTTCTTTCCCTGCCTTATTCTAGATCAAATACGCGAGTTAGTTAATTGACATCATTCCAGAATTTAATATATTTTATAAGAAATAATTCTGATTCGCAATCTTTGATGTTGATGTGAACATTTTTATTAAATTTTGTTTTCTCTGAATAAAAACTGTCACGTTTCGGGTGGACAGTCTGGCTCGTCCGATGTGCACCGGATATCGTTTGGTGTTGCTTGTGTCGGCTGAGACACAATGGGACAGCCACGTACCTCGCAGGAAAGGGGACACTAGGTAGTGCCGGTGACGTGATTAAACTACCTCCACTAGGTATGCTTTGCGACACCCTAAATTGATTCGGCGGATTTATAGAGAAAACCGTGTTGAGATTCACAAAACAATTTAATATTCTACTGTACTCGCAACAACAATGTAAATACGATTAATTACAATTCAATATTTAAAGATAAAAGCCAAAAAGAATAGTGTTAATTTTATGGTGCTTGGCGGAAAAGTCTTGTTGTCTGGTTGGTGGTTGAGCTAAGAAGAGGATGATGAAAAATGGAATGGCCGCCACAAGACCAGACACTAGCCAACGAACCATGAGTGCCAACATAAATTCATAGTTTTTAAGTTGGCCCTACTGGTTGGGTCTGTTCGATGTTGGGTAAGTGGTTTGCGTTCGGCTTTTGATTTGGTGTGCGTTCACACTGGCCAATAGTGTCCGCCACAACGTTTCATAACTGCGTTATTGTTCTATTAATCGTACAAGTTAATACTCTTATTTGCCATCATATACTCTTGCGTTTAAATTTCCAATCAAAAAGTGTGATTCTCGTTATCCATATCCATGACAACCACACCAGCAGTAACTCGTTCCCAAGAACGAAATTCATTCAGAGCTGTGAATTAACACCAAAAAGGCCCAAAAAAATGACAACGCACTGCTAACAATCGACTCATTTAAAAATGTAATGACTAAACAAATTCGTTTACTTCAACGCAACATGTCCGATGAACTCGCAAATACCCGTTCGGATTTGCTCATAAAAATTGCAGAGCTTAAAGTTAATCTGGAGTATAGATTCGCTACAATTAAAGGTGATATCTCCACATTAAGCACTCGAGTTGATGAAATAGAAACCCAACTGGGTTCTAAGTCTAGTGATCAAAATGAACACATCCACGCTCTTCAGAAACAGCTAGCTTTCATGGAGAAAAAGGATATTGCGGCTTACATGCAACGTTGCCGAATTGGCACTATCATGCACTTTTTAATTTAAATGGCACTGTGGCACTCAAACGCTTCAAATGGCACTCTAGGAATCGACGAGCAAATGTTTTCAAATATATCCAAGTTCATGATCAGACTTTTAGTTTCACCACATGTTACTGCATCAAAAAGGGTTTTTTTAACGCTTAAATAATATTAAAACCCATAGTACAAATCGACTTTTTTAAAGAGTATTAGAGTCATACCACTTCATACCACCTAAAGAATTATATTAGCTGCGTTTTATTATCTACGAGACTGGGTCTGGGTTATTTTTTTAGCACGTATTACAAAAACAACACAAGATCCAGGTTTCTATCGGGGTATCTATCTGGGTTTGCAAATATTAGTATTAAATTCCGTGAACAGAGGGTACATAGCAGTACATAACCGAGATCGCTTTATTTTAACGGGTTATTGGCGATAATAAAACACGGTTATTGTTACTTTAGTTTAGCCGAAAATCGAGTTTAAAGATACAAATATGTCGATTTTTAAAAATTGGTTTTTCGTGTTGTGCGGTGGGGCAGACCGGGGCTAGAAGTATCAGATAATAAAGAAACGCGAGAACGAGAAAAATGTTCGTCTACTTCAAATATAACGTAAGGTATACTTTATCTGTGAATAGGACATCATAAGAAAAGTTAAAAGGGTAGTTCCCAAAATTGATAAAAACAGACTTCGTTCATATTTTCAAACACATTTTTGGTAACCAAGACGATGAAAATGGTGTTCTATGTTTCTATTTCGTTTTGTTTCATTTTTTTCTTTATATTTTATAAAATGAAAATTGTCCATTTGAGAAAAGAGGTCGCTCATGTGTTTTAATGGCTTGGTTATTGGTTAAATTCGTATGGATATGTATATCTAATACTGGCTTTGGAATATTTAATTACATTCCTAATTTTTATGTGACTAAATTCAGTTTTTTTTTTCAAAAAAATAATATGTTTGATTTTCTTTTTTTTTTCTAGGAACATTTAAAATTAATTAAAGAATTAAATTTGTGAATTAATATAAGTATTTTCAAATTTTAATATTAATTTCATAAGTTTTGGTGCTGTATGTGCAATATTTTTACTTGCGATATATGTAGGTACAATAGGGTAAGTTTTGCATTTGAAAAAAAAATCGAACTCGAGATTTTAATCAAAGTTGACTTTACGATGATAGAGAACACCAAAAAAGTGCCGTCTGTCTGTCTGTCTGTAGAACGATCTACAGCCTAAACGGCTGAAGCGATTTTCTTCAAACTTGGTATTTAAGCGTTTTAAGATGATGAACCAAAATAGATTTTTGAATCGTTTTTTTTAGCCCCAAAAATAACGGTACTTGCCATACAAATTTTTCTACCATCTTAATTATCTCGAAAACGGCTCTAACGATTTTGATAAAAAATGGTGTGTATAGGTGCTCCTTTGGGTATGGTCTACATTTTGCTGGAAAATTGTTTTCAAATATTTTGTTATTAACGGTACCACCCATACAGATACAACCATTTTATTTGTTGTTAATTTTGCTCATAAATTGATAGCTTCTTTAAAAGAAGATTACAGTTTTTGTTACAAATTACCCCGGTCTATGTTACAACTTTCCCCGCATATATGGTAAGTCGTAAAAACATGTAATCAAATTCTGATCAGTATTTTTTTTTTGTCTTTATTGTTGAATTACGTAGCTAAAACACTGCAAAAGTTTGGCTAACTCATTTTGAAAATCTTAGGAACAGCATCAACTTTAATAAAGGGTTACTTTTAGCCCTGCTCTCCACTACACCGGTTGAAAGGTGGCACTCCTTAGATCACAAATATCTAATTATAACAAGTTCGCAAATCGAATTTAAAGATAAAAATATGTCGGCATTTTTTGTTATGTTTCGTATAATTAAATTATTTTATTTTATATTTTAATTTAATTAATAATACTTTTGTGTTTATTTATTTGTATTATTTCTTAAGTTTTGAATTGCAAAAATAATTTTTTGTTGGTGGCACCCAGTGGCCTAAAATGGCACTTTCTGTTGTCAGCATTTTTTTTCCGGCAACGCTGCTTACATGGTGCTGGTTAGTATTCCAAAATTGCCTCAAGAGAACTTAAAATACACATTTGACCACTTCTGCAATTCCATAAACTGCAAGCCACCTCTCTTAAGCAAAATATTCCGACCCATTAAATATCGCAGGAACAATACTACCATCAGCAATGCGCCACTCTTGAACAACAATGAATCATTTCCAACGATCAGTATAAAACTGGCGAGCTGCATGGAAGGGAATGAAATAATGAAATCATCATCAGAATACTGCAAGCTCAAAAAAAGAGACCTTCGCTTGTGTGACTTTGGCATACTAGCGGTTGATCGCAACGTTGCCGAAGTGGCATGATCGTGCACTTTTGGTACTTTTTAATTTAACTGGCACTCTGGCACTCAAACGCTTCAAATGGCACTCTAGTAATCAACGAGCAAATGTTTTGAAATAAACAGTGATTTTTTAAGAGCTTGGTTTTTGAAAATTCAAAAAAACACAGAAACTTGTAAAAAGTGAATGAAATTTTTATTTGGATCGATAAATCGATTTCTGCCATTTACTTTTTATAAATAATTTCACTTAAATGTTGCCCGCGGCTACGCTTCAGGTGGTCCATTCTGAAGGTCCAATTTTGGCAAACTTTTTCACACATTTCGGCCGGAATCTCACCAATGACGCGTTCAATGTTGGCTTCCAAGGCAGCAATCGTGTTTGGCTTGTCCCCATAGACAATAGACTTAACATAGCCCCACAAAAAATAGTCTAACGGGGTCAAATCACATGATCTTGGTGGCCAATTGACTGCGCCAAAACGTGAGATCAACTGCTCACCAAATTCGCCTCTCAATTGATGCATGGTTTCGCGTGCAGTGTGGCATGTGGCACCGTCCTGTTGGAACCACATGTCGACCGAGTTCAATTCTTGCATTTTCGGCAAAAAAAAATCTGTTATCATCGAACGGTACCTTTCTCCATTGACCGTAACCCTGCGGCCTTCATCGTCCTTGAAGAAGTACGGCCCAATGATGCCGCCTGCCCATAAACCGCACCAAACAGTGCATTTTTCGGGATGCATTGGTAGCTGCTGAATTGCCTCTGGCTGCTCTTCACTACAAATACGGCAATTCTGCTTATTCACGTATCTGAATAGCCTGCTCGGTGGGTCGATTATGACGACCATAAAACGGACGTAGCTTGCGAAACACATTTTTCACAGAGCACGAATTTTGATAATAAATTTCAACAATTTGCAAACGTTGTTCAGACGTAAGTCTATTCATGATGAAATGGCAAACAATACTGAATCGAAATGTCAAATGTTCGTGGAATTTGTCATGTGTGATCTGTCAAAAATATAAACGTCAAAAACCAAGTAGCAAAAAAATCACCCGTTATATCCAAGTTCATCATCAGATCAGGTAGCGCATCAGCTGAAAGGGTTATTTCACGGTCAAATAACATTAAAACCCATGGTAAAAATTGACTTTCTTATAAAGGAATAAAAACACTTGTCGTTTAATGAAAAAATAAAGGCTAAAACTTGCCAGCAATTTATATCACCTAAAAATGTATATTAAGATTGTTCAGTGACGAAGAAGTAAGAACAGAATAGAACAGAACAGAACAAATTCGTGAGAAATTTCAGAACAAGATAGAACAAATTATTATTATTATTATTATTTATTTAATACGTTAAATGCTAACGTTAAAATTACAAAAATTTACTTATATCTAAATTTAATTAATTATAACAAAATTTCAACTACTCAGAGCAAACGAATTACAGCTTTAAGATTTAAAATTGCAGAACCAATGAGAATAGAGAATTTATTGAAATTTTTGATTAACTGATTAAGAGGACTATTAGCGCCATAATTTTATTTGTTAAAAATAGTTCGAAGCTAGTCTGACTTACATTAAAACCTATTCGAATGAGAAACGATGGACATAAAATAGACCCATTTATTACTCCAGTTATGAAGCAGAACTGCAAGTACTCTCTGTGACCAGAAAAGAGATGGGAGGTTAATCAATTGAAGTCTTAAAGTATATGGAAGTAATTAGAACAGTCAGTCATCAGACAGAGATTATAAAAAAAAATATTGTTGTTTACCTACAACTCACGTTCGATTATTTTTGTAGAAACACTCTTAAAAATTAATTGAAATGGAGTTAAATTTATTTAAAAAAAAATATTTTTCATGAAATTAAGATGATTCTGACACGGAAAATGATTTATCAACTAAATCTAACACCAAAATGTTTTTTTTTTTAACAATATTAATTGGTTTTGACAGTTCTCACAAATTTGTTCTAACCTGTTCTATCTAAAAATTAAGTGCAGAAAATCATGTTCTAAGGTGTTCCAAGCTGACTCATTGAATACACATATAGTTAGTTGATGCTTTTATTTAATTTTTGTATGTTTATTTAATGAAGTTCTTTTATTTTATCTATTAATTTATTTTTTATTAATTTTGTGTTTATTTATTCTTATTATTCCTTAAGTTTTGAGGTGCAATAAATAAAACTAAAAATTACATATGAAATCTTCGGAATTTTGTTACTTTTTTGTTGGTGGCACCCAGTGGCCAACAATTTCACTTTCTGTTGTCAGAATTGGCACTTACAAAATTTTGTTTCCGGCAACGCTGGTTGATCGTGACACAAGCTGCTACTTAAATAAAAGTTTGACCAAAGAATCATCCTGTCTACTCCTCCAAAGTGCAATCAGGCTGAAGCAAAAAAAAAACAACTCCTTACTGCATTCACTAATCGTGTAAATGTGTATTTCCTAATAAAAAAACTCACACGATCTTCTTGCTGCTGCTGCTGCGACATCATAATATAGTACAGTCACTCAATTAATTAATGATACACTCTTTTTTCTTAAAATCACAATTTATTAACAATAACTTTCATATTTAATTATATATATATATATTTTTTTTATTTATTTAAACTTATTTTTATTATTTAATTTTCAAGTTAAATTAGTTCATCTATTTTCTTTCTTATACTCTGGCTGCCTATTATTCTTTCTTTCTTACTTTTTTTTCCCTCTGTCAATTGCTTGCTGAATTGAATTTAAATTGCAAACTTATTGTTGTTGAAGACAATGAATGATAATAATCCTGGTGTGAATGAAAACTTAACTCGAACAATGTTGAATGTTTTATCAAAGCATCAAAATGGTTTTAAGATATATCACATCAATGCTCGTAGTTTAAATGGATCTAAACTAGAATACTTAAATTATTTATTTTGTAATTTATGTATTGATGTTATCTGTATTGATGAGACATGAATTAACAAAATTGATGGCTATAATTTGTATCGTAATGATAGAGTTTCCAATACCATTGGTTGTGGTTTAGCCATTTACTGTAAGTAATCCCTTAACGCTAAGTTGGTTTGCAAGTCTTTGAATTCTGAAGTTGAATATTTGTTTCTGGAAATTTTTGATTCGAATACGAAGTGCCTAATTGGGTGTGGTTACAATCCACATGGTAATTATTCACCTGAGCCATTTTTTTCATATCTACAAATCTGTGATTTAATATAGCCTAGTGGGTTATCAATCGTAAATACCTCAATAAATACCCTACATGTTTTAAGCCAAATTTTTGACCTCTTGTTTGTTTCTGTTCTTCAATCTATCTTGCTATACGCCCAGATTTCTCTGGAAGGTATAAGTGAACATGATCTCCTCTTTTGCAAGTTAAATATTGACTTTTCCCGTTTAGTCTCACCAACTTATTTCGAATATAAAGACATTACTGCTATTGATACGGATATGCTTCAACCTACATCGTTTTTAGCTCCCTGGTAGCTCTGTAGATTCAATGCTGATCCTAATGTTAAGCTAACCTATTTACAAACGCTTATTGGGGATCTTTTTAATGAATTTTGTGCCTACTAAAGCCGTATTAATATGCAACAAGACATGTCCACGGTACACAGTTGAAGTTATTAATGCTATTCAGATAAGGAATAGACTGTATGCAAAATGGAAGTGGAGCTCAAATCCTGTCATTTGTAGCAGATATAAAATAGCGCAACACTTGCTGTTCGTCTTTTAGAACGAAACTTTTACTCCTTAAAGCTTAATACTTCTCTGCCTTCTAAAATTTTATGGAGAAATCTTCGCGAAATTGGTATGATTGATAAATCAAATGTTAGCTGTGTACTTGACCTAATGAACTTAATCGTTCATTTCTGTCCAGTGAAACTTCACTGGAAAGATTTGATTATGATACGATGCCCTCTACTTCTTCTGAACACCAAGTCGAATTCGTAACCGTGTCAGAGCCCGAAATCATTGATATCGTCAAGTCACTAAGATCTAATGCTGTTGGTGAAGATGGCGTGTCTCTTCAATTCATTAAAATGTTGTTGCCATATATAATTAGCCATGTAACGCACGTTATAAATTCATGCATATTGACTTCAACTTTTTCCCACTTCCTGAAAATTCGCAAAAGTTATACCCATCGTCAAAAAAAAACAAATCCAAATACGGCGAATGATTATCGCCCCATCAGCATTCTTCCATGCTTATCAAAGGTGTTTGAAAGAGTATTGGCGAAGCAGATACAAAATCATCTGTTTCTAAACTCTTTGCTCAGTCCACTTCAATCGGGCTTCAGAGCTGGCCACAGCTGTTCATCGGCTATGGTTCACGTTTTTGATGAAACAAGACAGGAATTTGATAAGGGATGTGTTACTCTACTTTGTCTTTTGGACTTTTCAAAGGCTTTTGACAAAGTCAACTATTCAATTCTTTGTTGGAAACTCCGGCACTTTTTTGGTTTTGGAGACAGGGCCCTTCAGCCTTTTGGTAGCTGCTTAAGTAATAGATATCAAAGAGTGGTGGTTGGTAGTAATTGCTCTCAATATATGTGTCTTGTACAAGGCGTACCTCAGGGCTCAATTTTGGATCTCATTCTTTTTTGTATATACATAAACGAATAACATCAACCTGCAAGTATTCGTCAATTCACCTATACGCTGATGATGTAAAACTCTTTAGTTCTAAACCATTAAGTTTCTTGGATGAGCTAGTATCAAACTTCAATGAAGATCTATCTTCAATTGCTAATTGGGCTTTGCTACATAGCTTAGTCTTAAATCCAACAAAATGTAAAGTTATCCCTACTTCTAACCGGAATATTGAACTGTATTCAATATCTGATATTTTGCTAATGGGCACAAAGGCGAAGCTAGTGGAAACAGTAACATGTATCGAATTTGTCATAAATCGCAATCTATCATGCTATAACCACATCAATGTTGTTGTTGGAAGAATATGTGGTTATGGATTTCAGCCAGTTTCACCCCGCTCAAATCAAGAAAAAGGTTTGTACTTACACTTATAATGCCTATAATACATTACTGTGAAGTAGTTTATAGTAATCTTGATTCGCTTTCACAACACAAGCTACAAGTAGCTTTCAATGATGCTGTAAGATACATTTACCAGGTATGTAGGCATGACAAAATCTCTCTGTACGCGAAAATATCTTAGGTTGCTCCTCCCAACAACATAAACATTTTAGGAATTGTTTATTTGTCCACAAAATCATACGTACTCAGTCACCATCTTACATCTGTTCCAAAATTCAATTCATCCGCTCTCTTAGAATTTTCAACATTGTTAGCCATAGATTCAATTATTTAAACTCATTGCGTCTTTTTTTCATCCATGCAATTCGTTTGTGGAACTCCTTGCCTGATAATATTTAGTAATTATTAAACATCAACAACTTTAAAAAATCCCTTTGGAATTAAATCATCGCAGCAATAATTTTTTCAACATTTTGTTCTTTCCCTTTCAGCTCTCTTCTTTCCCTTTCATCTTTTCATTTACCTTACTTTTATTTCAATTCTTCACTCTTACTTTTCTGTTCTTCAAACTTCTTAGTATTTTACTTTATTTTTTTAATATATATATTATTTTAAATCATTGTTGTTTATTAATTATTATGTTATCTTTTAAAATTTGCACATATTATATAATATTGTCCATATTCTTAACTACTTGTATTTAAACTTTAATCTTTTTTTCACTCATCTGTACTATAAAAGACCAGGTCTTAATGTACACCATGTGTTAAATAAATAAATCTAAGGCTAAATCTAAAAAAAATTACATTTCGGAAGTTATGCTTCCATTGTCAGTAAGCTCTATTTAAATAATAAATATTATAATAATAGTTAATTTTATAAAATCTTTAATTTTTTACAAGTATACAAAAAATATCCAGTTATTTGTTTTTAGTCACACAACCATCACATTCTCTCTGCCACCACAAATTTAGGTAATGAGGGTACTCTAAAAACATGGGCAAAAGAATGGCGAATCTAAATTTACAGTACACGGTACATAGTCGGCATTTGACTTTCCTGCTTAAACCACTGGTGTCCACTGATCTCTATAATACACTGGATAGTGTATTCACACAAAAAATCGACCCCAATAGAAAACTGTAATAATTGTACAGGGTCCATGTCAGTATAACAGTATAACATTTTTGTTGCCAAAGTTACATTTAAGATGGGGGCTTATGCTTGAAATTAAATTTGTTTAATCAACCATACCAAGGGCACCTTCTTCAAAAAAATATAAAATTTAAATTACACATCTATTTTCAACAAATGTAAGTACGAATTTTTCTTAATAAAAAAGCCATACTAATGATATATTTGATTGCTTCTAGTGTGTATTAAATATTAAATATTGAATTGAAAGTGGTTTCGGTGCTATCTTAATATTGCCAAAAGTGCTTCTTAGGCCGCACCACCTTGTATCACTGATAACGGCAAATTTATCTTAGGGTGGCGGTGAGGGTCAACTCGTTGAAGTTCTCATAAACCATTGAGATTGGATAATAATCGACCAGAAAATCGAGAAAAACAGCATAATCACTCAACTCCACCGACAAGAAAACACATTTCCTTGAAACGTTCTGTTACCAGATTTTTAATATGTGTTGTAAATAACCTAGAATTTTAAGACGAAAAAGACAGAGAAATGCACAATATTGACTTCCATTTGTAAAAGAACTTGAACTTGTTTTATTTTCCCAACAATTACATTGCAATAATTTCAGCATCCATATTTAATGATAATTTTTCTGCAATATCCTTCACGTTCTTGTGACTTGTTTCATCTTCTTTGTCGTCTTCTTCTAAATCTTATCTGTATTCGGCAAACGTGACAAATCGACATCATGTTGATCGTGTTCATCACTACCAAAGTCGTCGACTTCATCTTCGTCTTCGAAATTCTTGCTTTTTGATTTTTTCTTTTCAACTTTGTGCTTTGCTTTGACAATTTCCTTGAAAAGTTCTTATCGAATTTATCCTCTTCACGAAGGACTTCTTTGCATTTTCAATATCAATTCGTCCCTCGTCTTGATTGATATAATCTATTCCGAGATCCGATTGTCCAGGTTCCGTCTTACCTTTTCTGAATTGTTTGTAGTTCTTATTATCTTGATTGAAACTGACAATAAAAACAAATTGTTTTTCAATTTTTTTTTTGAAAAGGAGTGCAATCTATCTCTTTCTCTCTTTTTATAAAAAATCGAGATAGGTAATTGCAATGGTACTACTGTCAAATTCAAATGGAGTCAAAAAAACTGTTATACTTTGTAGGGAATACACTGTCCAGTGTATTATAGAGATCAGTGCTGGTGTCAAACTTAAATGTCATCCAATCTGTTTGTTATGGTTAGCTATGATTTTCCATTCGGTCGGAATTCAAAGAGGCTTGCTCTATTACAGATGGATGGATTTATTAGCGGCTGTAGTCGAATTCAAGGCTAATTCATCTTACAACATATTTTGAGTCTGAATTACCATGTATTTTATTTAAAATTATGTACTTTCGCAGCGGGTAAGAGTATTCTGTGAAACTTGAGCTATATATACTGTCTACTTTCGTACAAATTGGTAAATGTTCCTTTCATATTATAAATAAAATAGTGATTTAGTAACTGTATCAAATGTGTGTTGGTAGCCCTGTCAGTCTGTCAGTCTGCCAGTCTGTCAGTCTGTCAGTCTGTCAGTCTGTCAGTCTGTCAGTCTGTCAGTCTGTCAGTCTGTCAGTCTGTCAGTCTGTCAGTCTGTCAGTCTGTCAGTCTGTCAGTCTGTCAGTCTGTCAGTCTGTCAGTCTGTCAGTCTGTCAGTCTGTCAGTCTGTCAGTCTGTCAGTCTGTCAGTCTGTCAGTCTGTCAGTCTGTCAGTCTGTCAGTCTGTCAGTCTGTCAGTCTGTCAGTCTGTCAGTCTGTCAGTCTGTCAGTCTGTCAGTCTGTCAGTCTGTCAGTCTGTCAGTCTGTCAGTCTGTCAGTCTGTCAGTCTGTCAGTCTGTCAGTCTGTCAGTCTGTCAGTCTGTCAGTCTGTCAGTCTGTCAGTCTGTCAGTCTGTCAGTCTGTCAGTCTGTCAGTCTGTCAGTCTGTCAGTCTGTCAGTCTGTCAGTCTGTCAGTCTGTCAGTCTGTCAGTCTGTCAGTCTGTCAGTCTGTCAGTCTGTCAGTCTGTCAGTCTGTCAGTCTGTCAGTCTGTCAGTCTGTCAGTCTGTCAGTCTGTCAGTCTGTCAGTCTGTCAGTCTGTCAGTCTGTCAGTCTGTCAGTCTGTCAGTCTGTCAGTCTGTCAGTCTGTCAGTCTGTCAGTCTGTCAGTCTGTCAGTCTGTCAGTCTGTCAGTCTGTCAGTCTGTCAGTCTGTCAGTCTGTCAGTCTGTCAGTCTGTCAGTCTGTCAGTCTGTCAGTCTGTCAGTCTGTCAGTCTGTCAGTCTGTCAGTCTGTCAGTCTGTCAGTCTGTCAGTCTGTCAGTCTGTCAGTCTGTCAGTCTGTCAGTCTGTCAGTCTGTCAGTCTGTCAGTCTGTCAGTCTGTCAGTCTGTCAGTCTGTCAGTCTGTCAGTCTGTCAGTCTGTCAGTCTGTCAGTCTGTCAGTCTGTCAGTCTGTCAGTCTGTCAGTCTGTCAGTCTGTCAATCTGTCAGTCTGTCAGTCTGTCAGTCTGTCAGTCTGTCAGTCTGTCAGTCTGTCAGTCTGTCAGGCTGTCAGTCTGTCAGTCTGTCAGTCTGTCAGTCTGTCAGTCTGTCAGTCTGTCAGTCTGTCAGTCTGTCAGTCTGTCAGTCTGTCAGTCTGTCAGTCTGTCCGTCTGTATGTATAACGAACTACAGCCTAAACGGCTTAAGCGATTGCTTTCACATTTGGTAAGTGTGATTATTTTGGCATTCCTCAGATTTGAAATTGAAATTTTATTTTTAGGTCTAAAAATAACGGTACCTGCCATATGACCGTGAAGGAAGATCTTATTTTTCTCTAAGATGGCTCCAACGATTTTCATAAAAAATTTTGAGAATTTATTTGTTGGTAATACCTATCATTTGATATGAACTAAGTTTACAGGAAAAGTGTATTAACGGTATATTTTATATTACGGTTTTTTTAATTTTTGGCTTTCTGGGTAACGATACATTGGATTTCTGTCAAATTTTATATCTAAGAAGATCTTAGTAGCTAAATTATTTTTGCATATCAAAATCTTGAATAATTTTTTTTCTTAATTAAAATAATTTATTAATTTTTTTTTTTGAAAAATCAATAATTTTAAAACTAATCAAAAAAAATAATTTAAATTTTATATTCACATGAATATTAATATTCTCTAAAAAAATGCATACCAAAAATTCAAAAGAATTTTGTTTTCAAAAAACGAAAAATAAAAAACAGGATTTCATCAAAATCCGTCCTACAATTTTCGAGATACTTTTTTATAAAATTTTCATTGATCCGTGGCATCTACTGGCTCTCTTCGTTTTTTTTCGAAAAACTGTAAAACTGTTTAAGGTGATGGTTTTGGCAGTTTAAATAAGTTTAAAAAACGATTTTTTCCCACCTATACACCATTCACTTTCATTATATACATGTATGTACTTGTACATATTTACATTATTACCCTCCTAATTTACATAACTAAAATCCATTTAAATATACATTTGTAGGTACCTATTTAACTATTCCTTGAATCATGCATTCGACAATGCATTATACTAAGAATCAAGGTAATATTACCTACATGGGCTTTAAATCTGCATAGGATACCTAACTATAATAGACTAGCTACCTACCAACAGCGTCAGTGAGTAACACTAAAGTTGTTAGCTACAAGAGAAAGTTTGTACGATCCAGTAGTGCATTTTATTTAACAAAACATTCAAGTCAATATACTCTACCATTCCTGGAAATTTCTGATTTCTATGTCCACTCCTTAAAAAGATAAAATTCTTTCAGTTAGATAGTGCGTTAAGCATTACGCAACGAAGTTATCACTTCAAAAATATCATAAGATACTCGTAGATCATTAAGAATAATGGGTCTTACAATTCTATCTATCTGTCAGCTAATCTACAGCCAAACAATATGCATATACATTTTTCATGGAATACATTTTTTTACCTAAAATGGTTAATCTTAGTTATCTCGAAAACGGATCTAACGATCTTAATCAAAATAACGGTACTCCAACGATTGTTATAAGCAAAAATCAGTTCATTAATAAAGGGAAAAGGTAGAATAATTTTGTTTTCCATTTTCTAGAAAACGGTTAATTTGATTTGTCTGAATTTTTAATGGAAGTAGATTAATTTCATTCGTTAAAGCAACCAGACTTAATTGTAAAGTATGTAGTGGTAGAGGTTAGAGGATCTTAATAACAATTCGACGGACAGGGCACTAGTGACATAGGTCTGCCATAAGGGTTGTCAAGAAGACAAGGCACGAATGCCATAAAAAGAAACTCAATTCGTTTTGTTAACAAAATGAATCTAATCTTTATTATTCCAAAATTACTTCGTATATACTAATTCTTAACTTAATTTGCTAACATTACCAAACCGCTTTTCCTTTTTCATGCGAACAAAACAATAGATTTGATGTAATCTCAATTAGGCTGCACTAGTTCTTTGCATAAGCGCAATATGCTTTAAATGCAACTCTTAACTATGTCACAGCGTCATAATGGGTTATCCATTTTGCGGTTGCAAAAGTAAACGTAAATAAAACACATATAAAATATTTTTTTTTCATGATATTTCTTTTTTATTATAAAGTTTGAACGTTGACATTATGTGTGAAACACTACATCATTTAAATGACCACCACGCGAATTGTTGCAAGCATCGATTCGCTTGAGGTAGTTTTCCACCACTTATTGACACATATTGGGCGGTATCTCAGCCATTACTTGACGAATGTTGGTTTTCAAGTGCTCAAGAGTAAAGGTTTATTTATTGAGGTAGGTTTATGAGCTTTATGAGTATAGGTGCATTACATAATATAGCTAACATTTTGACGAGGAATTCTCTGGTGGTTATTGCTTTTTCAAAAAATAAATGATGCAGAATAATTATCAAAGTGGTCCTCTGTAATAATATTAAGCTATTAACATTTAAATATGAGTACCTACCCGATTTTCTGATGACTTATCTCCTTTGCACCACCTGTTTTTCGTGTACTATTGTTTAAATTAAGTTTTTTCGTGGGAATTAAGACAAGAAAAAAACCCTTTTGTACATAAATAACTCAATTTATTTGAAAAATAAACTTTTAACCAATAAATTAATTTAAATATATAAAAGGTGCGTTTTTTTGCAATCCCCGGGGGAAATGGTTGAAAAAAACGACCAAGGCGCTTAGTGAAACACTTGGCAGCACTATTAATTTGCAAGATGACATTTGAAGAACAGCTGTAATGCAAGAAAAAAAAGACATCACTGTTTGCCTCATCCTCATCCTTCTAAAAATCATCGGTTTGATTTGTTTTGTGTAATTTCGATATATTTATTGAATTTAAACTACTTTTCTATTAAAATAACATAAAAAGAACCAAGTTAATTGTGATTTTCTTTTAATTTTAATTTTCACAAATACAGTGGTACATAGAATTCAACTACTTGAAAACTACCCCATTCGTCAGTCACTGGCGAACTGATATTAGTGGACAAGTTGCTTATTCGGGACGGGACGCTCAGTTCATATGTCATTAGGAATATAGGTCTGAGCAAGAGCGGACGACGACGATCAAGAAGATTGAAGTATGGCTAGGATGTAGCAGAGAATCTGTATTGGGTTGCTCCCGTGTACAAAAAAACGCAGCCGAAAACAATTTTCTCAGAGAAACCTTTGTTTTGTAGTTCATTCAATTCTTGTTAATTGAACGAATATCAACTTCAAGAAATAATTTTTTATTTAATAACAATTTCACAGTCAAGTTTTAATGTACATATAATAAAAATAAAGGCAAACATGAAAATCGCTGTAGAAGGTTGTGCTCATGGCGAGGTGGAAAAAATAAAATTGATAATTATTTGGCATGTCAAAATGTCAGTTTTGAAGTTTCTATACATTTTATCGATAACTTAGTGAAAAAGTTTTTGGTAGCACAGTTTTTATCCTCCCCAATAGCTAAGCCCCGAGAATTCTCTGGGTTTAAGCTAAGCACCCCCGGGGATTAGTTGGTGTTGGATTTAGTATGCAAATTGTTAATCCTACTCATCGTTTTTTTCGTCCAATTTCCCCGGGGCTTAGAAAAAAACACGCCTAATAATAAGTATTGAAATATTATATCTGGTTATCTTCTAACAAATCTGAATCATTATCTTGTGCCTCTACCGAAGTAGCAAAATTTTAAGGTTAAAAGTGAACACAAATCCTTTATTTTTGAGCGGATATTGGGTTTGAATTCTTGTATTATTTTTTCAGGGCATTTACGAAATTTATTATTATTATCTCTTATTAAATAAATTTAGAAATGAATATACTTTCTATCGCAGCCGAGAGTATTTTATTCTGTTTCATACTAGATGCATAAGATGACCTAAGCCCTAAGGAGCAATAAGATTTTTGAATTCTGTTCTATTATTTAGCCTTTAAAATAATTAAATACAAAGGACTTAAGTCTACTTACGCACTCTTTATACCAAACAAATTTGAAAATTTACACCCTTTGTTACCGAAATATTTCTATAGGAAGGAGTAACGCTAGACTGACGCCGATAGGACTAACCTCTTTCTACGAGACACCAGAGAATTAAATTTTGGTACGCTTTAACTTATGAACGAATTGACGTACAAAGGTCGTTAATATGTCATTTTGTAGATGATTGTAAATCTCCAAGTTGTGTTAGAAAATTTTGAGAGCAATAAATGTTTACAGAGATATTGAACAAAATAAAATAAATTACAATTTTTAAGATGGCAGCATTTCCCTTCCATTTCCATACTAAAAACTTGTCTTTTTTAATAGAATATGTTTTTCCAAACATAACTACAAACAAACAAAAATTCCCCATTTAAAAACATAAATTTATTACATTTTTTTGAAAAAAATGTACTACATCCAATGTTTGTGATCATTTTTCTCCAAATATATCAATTGTAAGGTAAAAAGTGGCTGAATCTACAATATGTTTACCAACAACTTTTTTTCAAAAAAAACCTATAGTTTTCGAGTAATTTGAAAAATAAACACTGAATTTTACCCCAATTCCACCAACCCCCTGGTTGTTATATTTATTTAATTAATCTTATATAATATTTAATAATATAAATTTAAAATAATTATAATTTCAAAAAATTCTGTGACAATATTTCGAAGTATTGAATTGATTTTTTTTTATTTTTCAAAAATCCAAAAAAAAAATTTTTCCAAACCAGTAACTCACTACGAGAGGTACCTACATGAGGCACCTCATGTATAAAAAAAATTTGTTCGAATTCGGTATAGCCGTTAATGCGAAAGTAGAAATTCAATAAAACGCCTACCAGTTATAGGTATTATTTTATGTTAAAAAATTTGTAACCAAAAGTACACAGATTTTTTATTATCAAAATCGTTTAAGTTGTTTTCAGCCGTTTCAAAAAAGTGCCAGTACCCTATTTCCGTCAAGCTGGAAAATTAATTATAACCAGATAGGAACATCTATATTTGCGAAAGTTTAGAGTGATTCTATAATTTCCAAAAAGAAAATGTTGTCAATGTAATTCTGATTTGACATTTCTATTGTAGTAGACACATAGTGTTGACGAATCAACAAGCAATAGATCAAGCGACGTACGCGCGTGAAAAAATACAAATAACACAAAAAATGGGACGACTGACCCATTCGATTTTATTAAGTCGATTCGTTAGGTAGAAAAAAAACATTATCTTTTCTTTTAATTTTTGTTTATTAACAAAAAAAAAACAATTACTAAAATAAAAATTAAAAATTTTAATACAAAAATTAAAATCAAATTAACATTATTTGAGCTACCGATGTACAAAAATGTTACAATTTTTTAGCAAGAAAGTCAAAATAATATGTTCGCTATTTATATTTTCGCCAAAAACTTGATAACATTATACTCTAGACAAAAAAAAATGTTGTTTTAAAGCCACCAGTATTCTAAATGGGCTTAAACGAAACATCGAAGTTATGCCTTTAAACAATCAAATACAAAGAACTGATTAAACAGTTCTCAATGTTCTACGAACACATGAAAAATCAAGTAGGAAGATCATCAGTGAAGCAATTAGAGGAGTATTGCAAAAAATGTTTCACTGTTTTTGTTTCTGACTGCTTTCTTTTTATTTAATGTTCTCGCCTGCAACCATCTAGTCCTAGACCATAGACATTAATTTTAAGGCCGACTTGTGGAGTTACGCATAATAAAAGATATTATGTTCATTTTTATTATTTTCATCACCCTCCACCCCATAACGTTTACGTGGTGTTATGAATCACTAACTCCTGCAAACGTAAGTCTACCAAGGGATTTCTAAATTTCCATCATTTTAATGAGGTCTATTACACATTTCTTTTAAATGAATACTTCTTATAAGAACACAATCTGTGATGCAGTAAAATTCTTAAATTGTTTTGTTTTAATTTATTTTATCCTCGCTCGCTATTAGATCAAAGAGCTGGAACGTGAACGTAACCTTATTCTTGATGGCAAGACTGATGCCATACCTGAAGAATTGTCAGCTGATCCAATATTTGTCGTCAACAAAAGGGCAAACATTGAAATTGTCAAGCGGCGTGCAAAGGTTTGTAAGTCTAGAAGATGTTATTTATACCTTATGCTCGCACCTTCCAAACACCTACTCGTATATACATACTTTCAAACACACCTCTTTAAAATCATTCCCTAAAATAAACACAGGAAACAGGATTCGTTTAAATAAACATAACACTTCTTCCTCTTTTTTTTTATTTTTCTTAGAAACAATAAAAATCCATACAACGTTAACACGACCGTTTCCTTCCGTATATCCTTAGACACACATACTTGTTTAACTTTCTTCTTTTTGGTCCTTTGCAGTTCAAAACAAACCGTGAGAAAAATGCAGAACGCCTGTTGCGCCAAGGATTGAAATGGGAACGAGAACGTTGTCGACACCAGGAATATGAGAGACAAAAACAAATGGAAATGGAAAGGATACAGAAGGAACAGAAGGCCCTCGAAGAGCAGTACAAAGAAGAGGATGCAGAACGTGGTTTGGATTTGTTGAGGTATTTGCATACAAAACACCAAATGTCATTACAAAATATATACAAATATATTGCCTCCACGTTTGGGAATAAAGAGCTAAAAGTTCACTACCCAACGACTACACCCACGCACAACGCATCACAGAGTGCGAAGCTCCCGGCTGACTTAATCATCGTAACTTGTTTAACATCTCAAACCCTTATTTTGTTAGGATGATTTTCACATTTACACTGCGTCTGACATTGAGTCAAACAGGAAATATGATATTATTCATTAAAGAAACCTTCTATTCTTAGATTTTACAAAGTTCGAGTGAAACGCGTTGACCCTTTGACGTAAAAACAACTCGACACGACACGTCACAAATTATGACGTGTGTTGTGATTATTAACGAAAAATGTTATCGATGCGTTGACGAGAACGTTGACACAAATTTTTGTTTCTTCTTTGTAATAATAGTAATGTGTGATTTTATTAATTCTTTAAGTTAAAGTTATGTTACATTGTTCATAATTAAGCATTGGCTTTTGCCGTCAGCCGAGAGAGAGAATGTTTTCCTAATAAAAAGTTTGGATAATCACTAATCACATTAAGATTTGAATATAAATTTCATTTAGTTGAGGGGTAAGAGCTCACATCTGGCCTTAAAGATTAGAGATATATTGTCAAGGCTGTAGTCGTCGTGGAAATATTTTTCGGATCCCAGATCATGTCTGAGTATTTTATAAATATTCCTTGTTTGGCTCATTTGACTTTGCATACGAATGTTGTTTCGTGCTGAAACTCCAGCTTTCTTCAATATTTTCAAGTGTGTCCTTCTTAAAGCTGTAACATTTTCATCCATTATTATTACATTATGCTCCCTCCCTAGTCTTGAGTATCACCCGAATCTTCCTTGAACATAGCAAACAAAACACCTGTGAAGTTGTCAAACGAATGCGTTTATTGTAATCTTGTTTACAGAGAGGTGTCTTTCATGAGTAATCGTGAATGCCCTGCCAAGCATGTCCGCCAAACGTAATGTCATAATAGCGGTGTCCTTTTAGCAAAAGCTTTCCGGAGCGAGGCAAAATTTAAACATATTTCAAATACAAAACCCTGCTTTCGATAAAAGTAAAAGCAAAAGTCAGATTTGGATAGATTTGTGATATTTGTTCGAATTCCAATGACTTTCATGAATCTGGAAGTCTTTGTTCGTAGAGTTCTTCTTTCTGTCAATGGCCACGTTCAACCATTTTTTAGATAAGTTATATCCGATAGTAAGCTATGATAATATATTTGTGAACAGTTCAGTTGGGTTAGCTGAAAGCAGTCAAAAATCAATAATTTTTGGTTAGGTATGTCTTTCTTTTCTTAAAGAAATTGTTTCACTCACGTACGGGAAAGAAAAATTACTAACGCAACGAACTAGGCCAAAAATAGGTTTTATTTTTGTTGCTATATAATTCATATTAATAAGCATAGGTAGGGGGCGGTCTTCCACTTTCAGTAAAAGTTAAATTTAGCTTATTCGTTCGAAACTGCAAGATCAAAGATATTTTAATAAAAGATGTTTGAGTAGCTTTGTGTTAGCTGCTGTCAAATTGCCTAAAAAATGAACTAACTAAAATTTGAGTAGCGCCCCCTACCAAAACGCTACAGTATGGAATAGCAACAAGAATTTAAGGAGCATGTCAATGCATTTCTATTATTTAGTAATAAATTAGCACTCATTAGCACTCATTAGCAGTACGTGAGTGTGTGTTATCGATAGAGTGCCTATAAGACGTGCAAGACATAAACTTTCGAATTCTATTGAAATATTATTAAAATTTCTTCTAAAAAATCTTATATTTTTTTTTACCAAAAATTTGAAATTAATGTAATTTCTGTCCTTATTTTATGTAACTCATTTTTAATTAACTTCTCTACTCCAACTCGATCTTTGAACCCTATTTAAATGAGGTTCAAATAATACTTAATAGTTAACATTTGGAACATTAAACTGTTTGCTGTTTCTTACTACTTCATATACATATTTTTCCATTTTATTTGGATCTCTTAATTCAAGTTTTAGTTTTCTTATATGGCTTTAATCTGAAGAAATAAAAACAAGTCAATTGTTGATTTTTTTGCATTTAGTTGATACATGGTCGGTAATACCAACTTAAAAATACAGCCGCTGGGTTTCGTTCTTTTGGAAAATCCTGCTGTGCTGCCTATAGATTTCCCAAAAGAACACGGTTAATGTGAATAATAATAATAATCCTTCCATTTTGTTTCACTAGTCATTTAATCGTCCAAATTGTCCAAGATCAGTCATTGCGCCGTCGGTCTAACCGCGGTAGGGGCTATAAATGCGAAACTGACAGTCTGTTAAGATAGCGACGTTATTTGCTGATGGTCTATCCTTAGAAGCGCCCAACTCTGCCTCTATGCGGTGGCCGGTGGTAACATTACGGTTGTTGGTCTGGTGCTCATATTGCATGAAATGATCGTCCGGCGTTGATGATACTTTATGTGAATCCTTTAGCTTATGATTACTTACACATATAGTCCCTGTTCCCTGTGCAACATATGGAAAAGGTAGGATATTCGACACTTAATTGGTATATGCCCCATACTTAATGAAATACGGTCAACACACTGGGGAAAGAACACCCTATCAATGGAAGAATCATCTCGAGTACTTGATGGAAAAAATTGGTATACTCTGTACTCATTCCTGAAGGCTGCTCTCAAATATCGTGCGCAAATAATTAACGAAGCTTTTTAGCTCTTCCTCTTATTTTCATTTTTTCCACTACTTATGCGATAAAAATATATACATATATATTTAATAATGAACTAGATCTAAAATTCTTTTTTTTCTTAACTCTCATTTTTCGGCTGACGGCACTTGAAGCCTATGCTTATATTGTGAAAATTGTAAAAAAAAAGAAAGAAAGCATAATAAATAAATCACAAAATACTGAATACTAAAAATTACTAGCCTCAGCCGTGCATATGACCAGCCCTAGTGTTGCTTAAACATCGATAGTAGGCGCTTTCGATTGTATCGATAGTTTTAAGATAAAACTATCGATACTATCGATAGTATTTTTCATTAAAAGCCCTAGACGTTGGTGTGTAATTTATCCATACGAATTCGAATCTGAGCGGCCGGATTACCGATTCAGTGACCGAATGAATGAGTACCATCATCAGTGGTCGAATGAACGAGTAAATACTATGGGATCATGGAGTGATGACGTGAGCAGTATTGCCAAACTTGCATAATTACTCGAAAACTGATGCGCTAATTCGGCCCCTGGATCTGATTTAACTTACCATGTAGAACAAAAACAACATGTGATAACACTCTCTAACGTATTCTTTTCTTATTATATTCCGGAAAATAAAAATTATTGAGAATATTTGGAATAATATGATATTTAATTAAAAACAAAAACATAACATAACATAAATTAATTAATAAGTCATAAATTAGTAGTAAAACAAAAATAACGGTTATTAAATAGGTATTTTGAACAACTCTCAAAATGTAAGTATTTATAAGTCATCAAGTATATCACAATTATTTTTAATGAAAAGTGTGCTGTGCAGATTTTTAACTTTGAATTTGCTTCTGAGTTTAAACATGGCTAGTCCAACCCTAAAAATAATTCTTTCGCATTTAACCGAACTCGCCCAAATGCAAAAGAAATAACTAGTTCTTATTAAAATAAACAGAAGCAAGAACAGGAACAGAACCACCGAACTCTAAGAAATAAATAAATCAGAATAATAACAAATATGATTCATAAGAGATATGAGACTATAAACAACAATCAGAGGTAAAATATAATACGCGGAGTCTCATAAGTATGCACAGGTGTTAGTTAAGGACAATATGTCTTGTTGCTTATTTTGTCGCATACTTGTGCATTATTGTGAGATTTGATGTCAATTCATTCTATTTCAATTTCGGTATCTTTTATCTCGTATGAATGCATAATGGGTCGTGTGTTTTCGTTTTTGTTGCTTATTATGGGTTTCACCACTAATAACCTTGTTAGGTTAAAAAATATCGGAAAAACAATCGATAGTTTTTTTTAAACTTTCGATGTACGCGATAGTTTTTTACTATCGATACCATCGATAAACTAGCGATGTTTAAGCAACCCCAACCAAACCCGTGTAGGGAAACACAGCGGGTTATTGGTAGATTTCATGGATATATTGATCTTTCCTTAACTGTGCTGAAGTTGAGCTTAACGAAGGGTGCAGAGTTTAGTTTCTTGTACAGAAGATAAAGTCGCAAAAACGGACTGCGGTTATTTTGTGCACCGCAGTTGTCACTCGCCAGCCGCAACCTAAAAAGTGTGTATTCGCGCTGTAAAGGTTGATTTTTTTGCTACTTGGTTTTTGACGTTTATATTTTTGACAGATCATACATAACAAATTCCACGAACATTTGACATTTCGATTCAGTATTGTTTGCCATTTCATCATGAATAGACTTACGCCTGAACAACGTTTGCAAATTATTGAAATTTATTATCAAAATTCGTGCTCTGTGAAAAATGTGTTTCGCAAGCTACGTCCGTTTCAGCGACGAGGCTCATTTTTGGCTAAATGGATACGTGAATAAGCAGAATTGCCGTATTTGGAGTGAAGAGCAGCCAGAGGCAATTCAGCAGCTACCAATGCATCCCGAAAAATGCACTGTTTGGTGCGGTTTATGGGCAGGCGGCATCATTGGGCCGTACTTCTTCAAGGATGATGAAGGCCGCAGGGTTACGGTCAATGGAGAAAGGTACCGTTCGATGATAACAGATTTTTTTTTTGCCGAAAATGCAAGAATTGAACTCGGTCGACATGTGGTTCCAACAGGACGGTGCCACATGCCACACTGCACGCGAAACCATGCATCAATTGAGAGGCGAATTTGGTGAGCAGTTGATCTCACGTTTTGGCGCAGTCAATTGGCCACCAAGATCATGTGATTTGACCTCGTTAGACTATTTTTTGTGGGGCTATGTTAAGTCTATTGTCTATGGGGACAAGCCAAACACGATTGCTGCCTTGGAAGCCAACATTGAACGCGTCATTGGTGAGATTCCGGCCGAAATGTGTGAAAAAGTTTGCCAAAATTGGACCTTCAGAATGGACCACCTGAAGCGTAACCGCGGGCAACATTTAAGTGAAATTATTTTTAAAAAGTAAATGGCAGAAATTGATTTATCGATCCAAATAAAAATTTCATTCACTTTTTACAAGTTTCTGTGTTTTTTTTGAATTTTCAAAAACCAAGCTCTTAAAAAATCACCGTTTATAAATGAAAAAATAGAAATAGACGGAGGAATACCCGCTAAGTGGGTAGGTCCACCGGAGTATGTAAGCACGTTGCCCTTCGTAAGCCTACTTTCACTTAACTGTGTCCCTAAGAACAGAGACTAGCTAAAGAAGCATTTAATTTTATTATTTACAGTATAATGCGGGAAACAGATTAAGCCGCCACCAGCACCGTGTCAGTATCGGAAGCATTTAGAGGCAATGAATTTCAGTTGTGCAGTAGTCAGCCGATTTAATCTGTTTCACGCATAATAATAACACTATAAAGTCATTATGCTCAAATTGTTTTTTTTTTTTTACATTCAGAATAAATGATACTGAATGGCAAGAATGCGAACAGAACTTACGTGAATTTCTTGAAGCCGAACGTAGTAAAATGAAGGAAAGATCATATCGCATACCAAGAGCATATTCAACCGATCCAGAGGATATTCAAAATATTGTTCGTGCTAGGTAAACATTTTATTTGAAACATCAAATTGTCTTAAAATTAAATTCCTTAACTTCTAGAAAGAAATTCCGTGAAACAGAAAAGAGGATTCGTCTTCAGTTGGAGAGCTCTCAAAGTGAAAAATCCCAGCAAACAGCACAAAACGTACATATTTATAATTTTTAAGTGACCTTAGGCATGTCAATTTATAACAGTTCTGCTTATACAAATAACGGCCCTTTGAGTCAAAAGGACATTCGACTTCTGTAATCAATTTGTTTTTTTTTCCTGCATTTAAGTTGTTTCTCCATCAGGAAGGGGGTTATTCTTTCAATGGCATACAACTGGTTTACCTAACTGTTATAAAATGGCATTTCTCTTGTCTGGTTCTCTGTCCAAATCATAAGTCCTTCTTTTTTCAGTTTGGTAGCAAAGTAGCCATGCTGGTGTCAGCTGTGGAAGCTTTTGCATCATCTCTTCAAAATCCCCCCGAAGAAACAGAATCCCATGTTTCGGTGTATTTGGGTGACGACGACGCTTCGGGAATCCCCAGCAGTTCTGGTAGCCTTCAACGACTGACATCTTCTTCGAATATCAAAGAACAAAAGCAACAAGAAATGGAATCACAAATGGATTCAGATGTCCGAAAAGGATACTTAGTGACGCAAACGCAGCATGGTAATCTGCGATATGATGATATGCAAATTGCTAAACTCCGAGAGGCAAAGGTAAATTACCAAAAGTACTTAATTTTCAAATTTAATGATTATTCCAATTAATTTAATAGACCATTCGAGAACTCTATCAAATAGCTGAGAAGATAATAATCGGTGAAGTGGAGGAACTGATGGGAACTGAAGAAGTTGAAATTGAGGAAGAGGACGATGACGTCATGTGATAAGCTCAAATCAAATAAAGCCACTCTAGTTTTTTTTGTAATTCTTATCAATGATATTTTTGCACTTTACTAAATAAATTTAATTATTTTTCCAATAAAAATCTTTATTATCGTCACGGAGTATTAATTGGGTAAGCTTAGGCACTCAATGCGGATACTAATATAATCCATTCGGGCAAGGGTAATTGTTGTTTGATTGAGGTTTAATATGATTTAAGAGATAAGAGAGTTGTAATTGTTGGTTCTTTGATAAGAATGACAAAAGTTACCAATACTAAGCTATTAGCTAAAAAACGTACGTGCATTATTGGAATCAATGTCAATATATATTATGATATTATGACTGTGATTTTGCCCACTTCCGATATTTTTTTCATATCCATTTTCGGCGGAACAAAATTTATAAACACATATTTTTCAGTACTTATAAAATCTGAGCGAACCAAAATATCGAATATGTACGTTACGGAAGCCTAAAATTATTAATTAAAATATTAAATATGTTTTATATAAATTTAATATTTAAAGAATGGAGAATCATCAGCAAAATTTTTAAGTCCAATGCAGAGCGAAATAATTCCAATTCGCCACCTCATTTCTCTAATTAACAAGTTATTAGTCCGAAAACAAAAAAAAATGCACGAATGGATCGCCGTATTTGCTGTTATGTTCGATCACAGCTTAAGCACAAGATTTTTTACTATAAAAATTAAAATTACATTACATTAATAACATTTTAATAACAAAATTTCGTAAATTTTTTTGTAAAAAATTTTTTAGTATGACAATTTTATTTATTTAATAATATAAATTTATAAACTTAATTTCAAAAAAATCCACCCATTTTCGAAATATTGAATTTTCAAAAAATAAATATTTTTCTTTTTTTTATTCAAAAATCGGAGAAAAAACAAACGTTTTGAAAACTTTGGTATCCATTATTATTTAGAAATCAAAGGACCGCCTACATAAAAATGTTTATCAAAGTCCGTTCAGTCGTTTATGAGAAAGTCCAAAATCAAGAAATTGGCTGTATGGCAGGTGCCGTTAGTTTTGTGCCTAAAAAAGTTTCAAAAATGTATTTAATTTGATTTAGTTTGAAGGAAAATCGCATTAATCGTTTAAGCTGTAGACCGTTGTACAGACAAACAGACAGACAGGCAGACAAACGGAATTGCGGTACCCAATTTTTCGTGTTCTCTATCATCCAGAAGGGTTATCTCAAAAATCCGATGTTTTCCTCTAAAAGTGGGTATGTACTTTCTAAAAATCTGATCACAGACCGGTTAAAAATCGATATCGACATACATTAGAAATACAGACTCACAAGCAATCGGCAGAACATTGAAATAAATATTTCCTCGAATATTGCCGACAAGACGGAATTCCGTACAACACCACAATTCCCGAAAAGAATGCACTCAATCACAAAGGGATCAATCGACTTCAGGAACCTAAACAAAAATATTGAACTAATATGTATCACCAATTACAAATGTATTATCGCCAACAATGGATAGTCAACATGAACTTTAAAAAGCTTAAAACAATGGACAAGCTTTTTGCAAATATTGTGTGGAAGAACAAAATTGAGGCATTCAGGCAACTGACTTTAATATCTTATGAAAAATAACTGTTATTTCCATGCAATTTTTTTTAATATTTTAATTAAATCTAAAACGGCTCTAACGATTTTGATAAATAAAAATCTGTGGACTAATAATTAGCAGTCTAGTCTAAATTTTGATCCAAACAACTTTTTACATATTTTGTTACTAACGGTACCTGCCATACAACCATTTTTTACTTGCTCTAGGGTGTATCTAGTTGTGCATTTAGGAAATTGATCTAGATCTTAATCAAGTTTGACATTACGTTGATAGAGAACACCAAAAAAGTGGATGTCGCAATTCCGTATGTCTGTCTGTCTGTAGAACGTTGTACAGCCAAGACGCCCTCGACCGATTTTTATCAAGCTTTGTACTTAGGCGTTTTAGGTGATTGTCTAAAGTAGATTTTTGAATCGTTGTTTTGGACTCAAGAAAATAACGGTACTGGCTATACAAATTTGTCTGCCATCTTGATTATCTCGAAAACGGCTCTTACGATTTTGATAAACAAAAAGTATGTGTACTATTTCAGGTATGGTCTGCATTTTGACCAACTTTTGCTTATATAATAGTTTGTTATTAACGGTAACTGCTATATAACAACTTTTTTGATTTTCGACTTACTCATAAACAACTCGATTGATTTTAATCAAAATTATTACATAGCAGGTCCTTCGAATTCCAAATTATACTGCACACCAACATTTTCAAAAACTAGTTTTATTTTTTGAAAAAAAAATATTTTACACATTAGAAGATTATCGTTTAACAATAGAATTTTGCCTTCCATCGCACATATAATATAATAAGAACAGGATAACTGAACCAGACCAGCACACCAAAATTCTCCTAGCTTAATAGAAGCATACAACAGAAATAAAAGTCGCTTTTCAAACGCTTTCTTTATCGTATCAATTCCATGTGACAGTTTGACATCTAAATACATTATGTTAAAAATAATTTTGTTTGTTAATTTTTTTAAGTCGTCTTCAGCATCAATCTAATATATTTTTAGTACCGATATATATAGATACCATATGCCCGTTTTGGATTCGTAAAAAAAATCGAGTTCGAGATTTTGAAAAAAAAAATAAATAAAAAATTTGGGTTCACAATTTTAACTGTCTGTCCACGAGACTACAGACTAAATGGCTGTATGGATTTTCGTCAAATTGTTCATGCAATATTTTTCGGTAATATGCCCACATGCTTTTTTTCATATTTTTGAGATCAAAAATAAAAATATCTCCCATACATTTTATTAGAAAAAACGTAAAACGTTAAAAACGTAAATCTTCTTTTGCTCTAAAAGGGCTGCAACTATTTTTATACAAAAAAAATCAGTTAAATGAAGGGAAATGTTTTTTTTTTCTGAAAAAAATGTTATTTTTGGTACATCTAGTAAACGATTTTTTGGTTTCAATTTTATTAAAAACGGTTCATTTGATTCTTTTATGGGGGAGCTTCTAAAAATCTAAACAGTGTGGAAGAGGATTTAATCGAAACTTTATATTTAGTAGTTTTATGACACTTTCTTGATCTGCATCAAAGTATGTGTAAATAATATTGCATATTTAAATTTTCATAAAAATGTTTTTTCGATTTAAAAAAATTTAATTTTTTGAAAAATCGATTTTTCAAGTATTTTTCTGAAATTAATTTTTTTACGTATATTTTTTTTGTGAAAATATTCTGAAACTCACATAAAAAATGTTTATCGATTTATCGAACATATGTAACAAGAATTTAAATGGCTGTTTTTTTACTTGCGATATAGCTACTATAGGGAAAGTTTTACATGTGGAAAAAATAGATATCTTACTCAAACTGACTGTCTGTCTGTCTATCTGTAGATAGTAGAAATACGATGATCCATTATCCCGATGGTGAGGAATAATTTCTACATAGGGTTCCCTTGTCCCTAAGTTGAGTTGCAAAACATAAAAAAAGGGCAGGATTATCGTTCCTGGGTAGTCATTCGCCAAAGATAACCTGGTAGTGCATTCTTCACTTAGGTGGATGAAAAGACTCCAGTAATACCGTAATTCGGTACTGCGGGGACTTGTATCCTTATATTTTCCCGCTAATGCCCGAAAATACAAGTCTTGGGAAGGCCTCTTCGGAGAGCTCGCAGTGGATGTGGTTGCTATACAATTCGTGTATACTATGAGTGGTGGTGTTGTCGCTCATAGATAGATGTTTGTAACAGGGAATACTCATGCCTTCTCGTTGAGTCCGTACGTGGGTAGGCCCACCGTGTAATAAAGCCGTAACCGGCAGGTGTATACGTTAAACAAGAAACCCATTCTGTCTATCTGTAGGGCCGGACGAAACCAAGGCTAGTGCAGCTTGGACGTGCCTAATTAGTCCCTCCTCGAGGTGTCCGGTGGAAAAGTTGGAAGTAGCGGTATGTTTACCTACATTGAACCCAACCGGCTAATCTAACAGGCTTAGCGCCTCTTCCTGGGGCGGATTAGGGTAAAATGATTGTAACGCATGGTCAAAGCAGTGAGAGTTTATATTCAAGTGATTGTGGAGGCCATCCCCTATGTTTTGGATGAATTGATGTAAAAGATTGTGAAGTCGGATAACGTCGTAACTGATGATTTGATGATTGATCGATGAAGAGTGAAAGTGGATTTTCGTTGGGAGTAGAGGGTGGCTACTCAAGCTAGACAATCAGGTATACGGAGGGCAAGGAGTCTACTTGAGTAGACGCTCTGTCTGGGATCATGCGGGTAAAACCGTATGTTTGAGTAAGCGTGGCATATATGAATGAACGCATGGAAGTTTTGACAAGTCAAAATGGTAGAAATACCTGAGACTTGGAGAAAGCTGATGATGATCAGTTGTAGTGGAGTGATTGCTCAACGCAGACAATAAGGTAAATGGAGGGTAAGGAGTCTGCTTGAGCAGGCATTCCCTCATCGAGGCCATGCAGGTAAAGCTGCATGGAAGGCGTAAATGCGTGCATGAAATAAATAGTGTACGAGGTGTGGATGAGTTTGAAGTAGCGAAAGTGATTGATTGCCAGTAGCGAGTGGTAGTGGAGTTGGTGCTCGGAGGGGCAATCAGTTAAATGGAGGGTAAGAAGTCTGTCTGAATAGCCGCTTCATTATGCATATAAGTAAAATTGTATGGATGAGTGAGAAACGAATGAATGAGAGAGAAGTTTTGATCCAATAAAATGTATGGTACTGAGTACACATCATTGCCTTGTCAAGCAAGGTAACAAAAATCTAAATTAACGGAAATTGGATGCTAAAGATGTAACGAAAGCTGGTGATTGATTAGCGGGGTGAAGCCAGTAAATAAGTTTACTGATGAGGAACTTCGGTAAGAAAAAAGATGAATACCAAGAAATTTAAATTGACTTGTAGTGTGATACTAAGTCAATAAACATGGTGGAGGTGAACCATGTAAAATTAGTAAAAATACGATGATCCATTGACCCGATGGTGAGGAATAGTTTTCACTTAGGTCTCCTTGTTCCTAGTTGAGGCAGCACAACAAAATAAGGCAGGATTATCGTTCCTGGGTAGTTATTCGCCAAAGAGACCCTGGTAGTGCATTCACACTTAGGTGAAGAAAAGACTCCAGAAATACCGTAATTCGGTACTACGAGGGTCTGTATCCCATTAATTTCCCGCTAATTGCCCGAAATTACAGACCATGGGTTGGCCTCCTTGTGAGAGCTTCGCAGTGGTTAAAGGTTATACCATACAAGATACGCGTATGGCAACTGGGGCAACCCGGTAGTTAGATGAAAGGCTGCAGGTATGTCTGATGCCTGAAAATTGAGACCCGATGTGGGTAGGCCCATCGTGGGATATAAGCGTTAGTTCGCGGGCGTCTACGTAAAAGCCTTATTCATTTCTGTCTATCTGTAGGGCCTTGACGAACCAAGGCTAGCGGAGCTTGGACATGCCGAGTTTGTCCCTCCTCGTAGTGCCGGTGGAAACGGTCGATGAAGCTGAAGTTCCTTTGCGTTCTTACAGCTGAACTCTTCCGGCAAATCTAACAGGCTTGGCGCTTCAAGTATAACTTGGAGCGGTGGACGTAACGAGGGCAAAAGTAGCAAATGTGTACCACGTAGTCTTGAGTTACGATGGTAAAAATGATTGATGCGTACGATGGTATGGCTGAAATGTTGAACAGACGGCTATACCGATTTTGATAAGAAAAAATTCATATTGTGTTGAGTCTACATAATGATTTAAAAGAAATTGTATATAAAATGTTAATAATGTTAACTTTCATTTAAACGTTTTTCGTTAAACTTATGTACCCTTCAAATTTAAAAAAAAATTATTCCTTGGATTTTTGCAAAAACAATTTTTTTGAAAATTCAATATTTTGAAAGGGGGTGGACGATTTAAAAAAAAAATATTTTATTAATTTGTACCAATTTTGTTTGTTTGATACAATTTAAAAAAAATGTATATAAAATTAAGTCAGACAAAACGATAAATATGTATTTAGTCGTTTCAAGTACGAATTGCTTGCTTACGATGTGATCGAACATAAGAGCAATTTCATTCGATCCAGTCGTGCATTTTATTTGGTTGTAATTCACTTTTTTTATTTTTTAAATTAATTTTGATTGTTGTCTTACCAGTTTACATTTGTTTAAAAAACTTTTTAAAACAACTTTTTTCTTTTATGACAAACGTCAACCTAACATTTGAAAATTTGCTGCCCATATTTTGCTGTCTACAACAATTAATTTCTCAGAAATGGTCAGGAAGGGTAAATAGCTTACTCTCTCATGAGCACTCTCTTCTGTCCAAAACTACCAAATTTGTGAGTCGGGAACAGAAATTGTTTCAAATTAGTACTAATGATTGACAGTTCCAGGCAGGGTGTAGAGCAATATTATTACAATACGTCAGTATCATTTTTAACATAGCTTCCAGGCTCGTTTTTGGATGACATCCCAAAAAAAGCACACAATCTATGTGGTGGTGGAGTCTTTGGACCATGAGCTTTGTTTTATTTTATTTTATTTTTTTCGACCCACCCTACAGCTACAATGGTTCTGGCTACTTATATTATCCTGTTAAACTGATAATATTGTAACAAACACACATATTCACATAGTCAAATAAATGTGTTCCCTAGTTCAACATCCTTTTTCAATTTACTGTTAAAATTCTACCAACGGCAATTTCAATAAATAAATATTTTTCCACTCGATTAAGCTGACTAATGGGGCGCATCCTGCCCACCAGTCATCGCTATCCAATAAATTAAAGAATATAGAGATGTTTTCATATTTGAATTAGGAACCAATGCTTATGGTTATTATTGAACATAAGCTCCGGCAACTGTCAAGGATTAGCTGTCGGACGCGTCGCCAACCGAGCTTTCGAGAATTCAACTTCCAAAAATAGAATTTTCACGGTTGATTTGAGTGTTAACATTTAGATGAAAAGTGTGGCAATCCTTGACACGCCTGGCATAATTTTATCTATTCAGTATTGGTTGCGGTATATAAATAGCGATGGTAGTAGGTTTTTATTAAAGGAAGGGGTTGCAAAATGTTGATGGGAAATTATGGCTATTTAATGAGTTATTGGCATTTCGATAGCAATTTATTTGCATGATTGAAGGGTTGGAATTTTGTGCGTCAATAAACTAACACCTGGATTCTGAATAATAAACAAATTAAATTAATTCTTCAGATATTAAAACGGTTAGTTATAAGGATTCGTTTGAACTGTTCGACGAGGCGACAATAATTGTGTTATGATAAGCCCAAAGGGCCATTATGGTTTACATTGAGTTTCAAATTAAAAAAAAAAAACGTGTGCGTCTCGGGACGCCCGAGAGAAGTGATAACCTAATCTAAGTTGAACTTTTTAATATTGAAATTCTTTAACTTAAAAAGAGCTATAAAAGTTAGTCATTAATTTGATTAATTTCAAAAGTTCTCCGTATGCGTGAGAGACAGGAAAGACAGATTGCCGCCCTAACGCTTTGCGTATACGTCTATTTATCGACATACTTATGCTAGCACTTTTGTAGAAGATGGCTTGGGCAATAACTTTGTGGAATACTGTTTTTAAAAATATTGAAATTTTTCATCAACTTTTGCATTTAGGCCCGTTTGCTGATACGAATCATAAATATTTATGTTCAACTTAAGACGATTATGGGCTACTTTTTCTTCTGCGTGTCACATAAGTGCTTAAGTAGAACTTAAATGCTTAAGGTGTGTATCAGCAAACGAGCCTTAGAATGTCAAAAATCCTCATTAAGCTATATCTACATATAGTAAGACACATTCTTATTATTCTTATACCGGCATATAGCATCAAGTCTTACTTCAATTTTAAGACCTTAACCTTATAGATTGAAGTATTAGAACAGACGATATAAGCTGAAAACAACCACACTCTTTTCTTTTTAATTGATTTTCAAACACAACTGTTCTTCTACACTGAACATCGATAAATAGGAGTAGGCAGGCAATTTTGAATGTTTACCTTTTGTTTTGAAATAAAGATTGCAAAGCTTGTATAGCTCATAGAGTAATGATTTGATAGATGAAAATAATCGTCTTATTGTTATTATTCGCTTATTAATTAAAGAAAAACCAAGTACATTTATGGAACCAGTCTAATGTAAATGATTGATATGTGTAATCTTCTTTATATAACAGTTTTTACGGTTAGTTACATTCTAGGAACCCAACATGCTTACCAAACATTCAAGCCAATATACTGTGTCATTCCTGAAAATTTCAGATTTCTAGGTCCACTCCTTAAGAAGATAAGATTATTTTCTTTTTGTAACGAAGTAGCTTACCCGCCCATAAGAAGTTACGAGTATCACTTCAAAAAAAAAAAAAAATGCATGAATGGATCGCACGTACTTGCTCCTACGTTCGAACATATTATATACAAAAGATTCTAGATAATAGAAACAGCTAAACGTAATTTAAAAGTTTTAATTTTGTACTTAATTTTTTATATATAAAAATTCTTAAATTTTGTCTAAAAAAAAATTGGTATGAACATTTTAAACGTTTAATAATATAAATTCAAAAACAAAATTTCAAAAAAAATTGTCCACCCGTTTCGAAATTATTTTTCGAAAATTTTGAAATACAATACTATTAAGAATTTGAAGGAGCTCCTGCAAAAATTTTTTTATCGAAATCCGTTGAGCCGTTTATGAGAAAGTCGGAAATCAATAAAATGGTTGTATGGCAGGTACCGTTAATAACAAAATATTTTAAAATTCTTTTTGATAATATGTAGACCATACCCAAAGTATTTCACACGCCATTTTTTATCAAAATCGTTAGAGACATTTTCGATATAATTAAGATGGTAGAAAAATGTGTATGGCAAGTACCGCTATTTTTATGGCTAAAACAACGATCTATTTCGGACAATCACCTAAAACGCCAACCAAGTTTGAACCAAATCGGCTTAGCCGTTTAGGCTGTAGATCGTTCTACAGACAGACAGACAAGCGGAATCGCGGGACCCACTTTTTTGGTGTTCTCTAAAAATTTTGTTTACGAACACATTAACTTGCCTTATAGTACTCATAATCGTAAATTACTTACTTACTTACTTTTGATGGCGCTCACAGCCCAGAATGGGCTACGGCCTCAAACAACAAGCCCCTCCAGTCAGCTCCGTCCCTAGCTAGCCGCTTCCAGTTTCGCACACCAAGTTATTTGAGGTCGCTCTCCACTTGTGTGCGCCACCTGTTATGCGTTCTTCCTCTGCTGAGTACACCATTGGGGTTGAATTCGAAGACTCGTCGGGCAGTTGCGTTGCTGTCCATACGCTCCACGTGCTCCAGCCATCTCAGCCGTTGTATTTTAAGCTTTTTGATCAGGTCAACGTCGCTGTATAGCCCGTATAGCTCGTCGTTGAATCTTCTCCTCCACACTCCTTCGATACACACTGGACCGAAAATCACACGAAGAATCTTCTTTCAAGGCACCCTAGCAGACTTTCATCCGATTTTTTCAATGTCCATGCTTCTGCGCCATATAGCAGGGCCGGGGTGATAAGGGCCTTGTATAAAGTCTCCTTAGTTCTCTGAGAGAGGTCGTTACTACTTAGATGCCTTCTAAGCCCGAAGAAACAGCGGTTGGCAAGAGTAATTCTTCGTTTGATCTCTGCACTGATGTCATTTTGCGAGGTTATAGCGGAGCCCAGGTAGACAAAGTCCTTGACAATTTCGAAGTTATATGTGTCCATCCTGATATTTTGCCCGAGTCGACGATGTTGAGATTCCTTTCTCGATGACAGCATATACTTCGTCAAGTCCTCATTAACCGCCAATCCCATTTTAACCGTATCCGATTCAATGCTCGCAAATGCGTCTGCCACAGCTCGCTTCGTTCTGCCGACAATGTCTATGTCGTCTGCATACGCAACCAATTGAATGGACTTTTGATAAATTGTACCGCTTGTGTTGACATGTGCGTTGGGTACAATTGCTTCAAGAACGATGTTAAATAGGTTGCATGATAACGCGTCGTCTGCCTCAATCCTTTCTCAACATCAAAGGATTCGGTGGTGTTCTTACCGATTTGGACGGAGCAGCGAGATTTCTCCATCGTCATCCTGCACAATTGAACGAGTTTGGCAGGGATGCTGAGATGAGACATGGCTCCGTATTTTTCGTCCATTTTCACGCTATCATACGTGACTTTAAAATCAATAAAGAGGTGGTGTGTATCTATCTGGAATTCCTGGGTTTCTTCTAAAATCTGTCGGAGTGTGAACATTTGGTCGCCGGTTGACTTGCCTGGCCTAAAACCACACTGATAGGAGCCAATGAGATCGTTGACTACAGGTTTTAAGCGGTCACACAGGATAGCAGACAAGATTTTATAAACGACGTTTAGGAGACTAATTCCTCTGTAGTTGGTGCATTTCAGACCATCTTCTTTTTTGTGAATGGGGCACACTATACCGAGGTTCCATTCATCATGCATACTTTCATCCGACCAAATTTTGTCCATGAGTCTGCACTTGATGCCGGTGGTGAACTTGCTGAGAGATTAAGAGTTACGTGGTCAGCAAACGTTCTGGCGGTCTCTTGTGACTTCAGCTTCTAGACATCGAACCTTTTTACAGTATCAACTCTGCGTTGTGGCGTCATAGATATCCACATACGTAGTCCAGCTACCACCAGGTAGTGATCCGAGTCAATGTTGGCCACTCGGAACGTTCGGACATCCAAGATACTGGAAGCATGTCTCGCGTCTATCGCAGCGTGATCGATTTGGTTGACGGTTCGTTGATCACGCGACCGCCAAGTCCTCTTGTGTGTATTGAGGTATGGGAAACAGGTGCTTCACGTCGTTCTTCGGGCACATATCATACGTTGTCTCCAGGAGCTCGTAGAATGCTTCTTTGGTTGATTCATATCTCTCTTCATGGGGGGCGTGCACACAGATCAGCGTACTGTTCTTAAATTTGCCCTTGATGCGGATTGTGACCAGGCGCTCGCTTACACTTCGAAAGCCCAAGACTTCTTGCCTAAGCTTTCCCCTTATCACAAAACCGCAACCAAACAGCCGCTGACCCTGCTCCTTGAAGCACCCACCGTAAATAAAATAATGCGAATTATAATGGACATAAATAAATAAGACACGGTAATTCTCTCCGCATTAGTTCAGCCGCCATCCCTGGAGATAAATCTGAGACAACAACCAGCGCTAGTCTCAAAACATTGCGCAACATATCTTTCCTATCCTTCTTTCTCTTCTTCCACCGGATGCCCGCGCTGTGTTAAGAAAAACATATAAAGGGTATTCATAATCCCTTGAGCGCGGGCAAAGTTATAAAAAAAAAGCACTATAGTAATAATGCAATATCAACAATTTCATACGACCCTATTGGAATTTCAATTGCATGTTCTCTGATATGAAACAAATTGTTTTGTTTATCAACATAAGGCATTTAATTATTAGTTTGAAAATCAACTAATTTACAAATGTATAATCTTGCTCCAGATTCAAGGGTTTATTGGTACCTCAGTTCAAATGCATTATGTGTTATATTTCTCATTAAGTCAATAGTTAACAAATTATTAATATACACATCATTCAACTTGCAAATATCCTAGTGGCTAGAACATACAACTATCAATCCAGATGTGCCCAGTTCAAATCCAATAAGTTAGCTAAGTATTTTTATTTCATAATTTAATTCAGAGAAAGGAATGCCCACCGTAACGCGTTACGTAACGCCTCATCATTTATTAAATTTCAATCAGGTTTCAATTGTTCAATATTGATATTAAAGTCTGATGGAGGAAACTGACCTTCTATGCGCAATATTTTTGTGAGAGTGAGTCATAAAATTATTTATGTATGTTTCAAGGAAAATTTCAACGAAATAATTAACAAATTCAACCGAAATTAAAACACCATTGAAAATAAATTTCATGTCAACTCGATTCAATGAATATTGTGAATAAATTAACATAATACAGCAAGGATAAGAAATTAAAATTGATGGTCAAACAAGTGGAATAAAATGAAAACGGCGGTAGGGTTTCCCATAATATTTTAATTTTATTTGCTGGAAAAAGTTGAAAAAAGTTCATTATTGTTAAGGTTTGTTGAAAGTTTCGATTAAACACATTAAAATATTCAAGAATGTTTTGCAATTTTCATAAACATCTTATTATTATAACTCTCGTTTCACGTTGTTGTTCACAATAAACTCCGAAACTATCTAACCGATTTTCACGTTCTTTTTTTCAAATACTCGTATGTACTTTGCTGACGTGCCTAAGAAAGGATAGTTTTTAATACTTATTTTTTATTAATTAATTGTCAACTTTTTTATATTCCACTTACAAAATAAAAAGGGAAACGTAAGAACAACACATATGTATACGTTTCTCTGCGACGCGACGCGACGTTGTTGCGAGCCAATCAGGGCTCACACTCCATTAATTTTATTTAGTATATCTAATTTAAAGGGTTATCCATTTTGCGGTTTCAAAAGTAAACGTAAATAAAACACATATAAAATATTTTTTTTTCATGATATTTCTTTTTTATTATAAAGTTTGAACGTTGGCCTTATGTGTAAAACACTACAACATTTAAATGACTACCACGCGAATTGTTGCAAGCATCGATTCCTTTGAGGTAATTTTCGACCACTTTTTGACACATATTGGCCGGTATCTTAGGCATAACTTGACGAATGTTGGTTTCAAGTCTTTCGCGTAACCCCACACAAAAATGTCCAGCGGTGTCAAATCGCATGATCTTGGTGGCCAGTTGATATCGCCACGACATGTAGCACCGTCTTGTTGAAACCTTATATTCTCCAAGTCTATTCTTCAATAGCAGGCAAAAAAAAAGTCGGTTATCATATGACCATAACGCTCCGAATTGACGGTGACAGTCGTTCCATCGTCGTTTTTGAAGAAGTAAGGTCCAATCACACGCCGTCCACCGCCTGTTGTTCAAGCACCCATTCAGCTTCAGTTGTTGTGTGAGCTGGACTTTATATGGATGTAGGTATATATCCAAATGCAAAATATGCCACAATGTGCCGTAAGACAGTTCTTATTCCTGAGAACGACGAGAAATCGACACATTCGGGTCTTCGATATTTTCAGTGGTACGAGCGAAACGATGATGCACAGGCCTTACATTATCTGTAACCAATCCAGTCTCTTCAAATTTCTCCACAATTTTGCCAATTGCTTGCGTAGTTGGATGATTATGTAAACCATAATCTCCTCTTAAAGCACGATATGTGGCTGTGGCAAAATCACCATTTTTGTAGTAGGCTTTAACAGTTTTATGCGTTGTGAGATAGTTAAGCGATCCATTTTCGTAAATGTCAGACTTTCTAGTCTCTAATGAAGGGGAGAAGCAGGTGGATATCTATGTGTCTAAAATCACTGGTGTCTTCGAAGAAGTATTCCACCAGGTGCAATATACGTCCATGGTAGAGAGCAGGACATAAGCAAAGAAGATGGGAGATAGTATCCTCTTCCTCCTAATTTATTCAACTTCTGCAAAAGTCATTACAGAAAACGCCAAGTCTTTTGGCTTGTCTGCGAATTAAACAGTGTCCAGTTAAGACACCTATTACGGAACCAAGATGTTTCCTGCTCAAAGAGAGTAGATCTTTTGATCGTCTTGGATCTATTTCTGGCCAGATTTGTCTGGTAGCCAGGCAAGTATTGATGTTTGATCAACTAAAATTTCATTATTTTATGGAGTTTTGATGTAACATGAGTTCGATAGGCATACCGATTTCTTCCATTTTAGGTAGAATAGGTATTTGGGTTCCATTTCTGGCAAGTTCATCGGCTTTGCAATTTCTCAAAATATCTCTATGTCCCAATTAGGCAATTTTCTCGGAATTAATTTATCTCTTGAGTCTATTCATCCTACAAATCAGTTTTAACCGACATTCTATTCCAACACAGTCAGTGACTTCAAAGTTCCAAAGTTTAAATTCAAAAATAATACCGTGAAATCAATAAATAATTATAAATGTCCAAAATTCTTAAACAAACTTTACTGTTCAAACCACCAAATGAGCAACAGGTTATACTGAGTGAAACGGAGAACCCACATAAGGAATTGAAATCCTTAGAACAAAATCCTATTTTTTATAAAGATTTAATGCACATGCATTTATCTATAAAATAGATTCTTCGGGAAGAGAAGAGTACAAAATTTCAACAATTTTTATTTGGTCCTCTGATGCGACTCCGAAACACCCTCATGGAACCGCCATTGGGTATACTTACTCCATAATAATTCAAGCGATGAAATTTACTGAAAATTTACAAAAGTTGTATGCATTGCAGATGTGATATACATAATTTTGATATGACATAATGACATTGCAAAAATGTGTTGAAAAAGTTCTATGCTTTCACAGCAAACAAGGAAAAGTTTAAGGACGAGAGAAACAAAACAAAGCATACCTAATTATGTATATTTTAAAATTAAACAAGCACTAGGGATAATCCTAGTGAAATTTGTGCGTGTTTTCGACAGCACTAAATAGCTTTTGTGAGAATAAAATTTGCGAGAGTTGAATTCCCATACTTAGGTCCTTAGTCGAAGCGTATTTTTTTAAATTTCGGTGTTTGGAAAACGACTTAATTTTTACTTTATATGCAGGTACTATAGTTTTGCATTTAAAAAAAAAAAATCGAACTTGAGCCTTTAGTCAAACTTGACATTACGATAGTAGAGAATATAAAAAAGTGGGTCCTCAAACCCGTCTGTCGGGCTGTAGATCGATCTCTACAGTCTAAATGGCTAAAGCGATTTTTTCTTCAAACTTGGTACTTGAGCATTTTGGATGATTGCCTCAAATAGATTATTAAATCTTTTTTATATCCCCAAAAACAATGGTACCTGTCATACGCACTTTGTCTTACCATCTTATTTATCTCAAAAACGGCTTTAACGGTTTTGATTAAAAAAATCTGCTATAAGTTTAGTCTACATTTTGGTTCAATTTTTTTTACATATTAACGGTACCTGCCTTAAAACAGTTTTTTTATATTATCTACTTTCTCATAGAAGGCTCAACGGATTTCAATTAAAATTTCTTATAGGAGGTCCATCGTATTCTCAATAATACCGCATACCTATAAAATTTTCGAAAAACAAATTTTTGATCTCATTTCAAAATCTTTTTTTTTTTGGAAATTCAATATTTTGAAAACGGGCGGACGATTTTTTTTTAAATTTTGTTTTTAACTTTATATTGTAAAATACCTAAATTCTACTAATAATATATTATTCGACTAGAGCGAAACAATTCAAATAAAATAAATATTTCACAATGTATTTATAATCGTTGAATTATTATTTTTTTAGCTTTGATTATTGATTATTTGTTTAACATATTTTTCTATTTATTGTTTATAAATGAGCGGACGATTTGAAGTTCGAGGTAATTTGATTTGATAATTTGACAGGAATCCCCACACCCTCATGTCCCTCCAAAAGATATTGAAATTTTCGGGGCAGTGAGAAAGGTAAACCTGCAATTTTTATTACTGGGACTGCCACCGGATGGAAAGGTGAGTTTATTTGGATAGGTGATGTGAAAAAAAAAGATTTATGTAAAGAATTTTAAGATTTCGCTCTGTTTCCGAACTAGCAAAGAAATGTTCTGAGAGCTACTCGCGAGAACATATAAGCTATGCACAAGGCCTGACCTCAAATCCAAAATTGAAGAATATGACATCTCTGTTAGGAAAATTAGAAAGCAATTATACGGCCATAATAGCCTTGCTAAAGTCGCATTTAAAGGTTGTTTAACCCTTACTTCCTTAAATTACCATATTTCATCCAAAGAAGACTACAAATATTCAATATCGGTTGCCACCCTTTTCATTTTAAAAACGTTTCTGAAAGTGTTAATAAAGAAGATCTACATATATGGGTGCCAACCCTTAATGGCCCTGAAAAACTTAGCAAAATGAAGATTAAAAACGCTGAAAACTGAAAACTTGGAGACCAATAGAGGCTGCAGATAAGGAAACGCTTTGTTGTGGAGTTGATTCAATATATTGCTTGAAAAAGTAGTACAGTGTTCCTAAGTCAATAAATCAGATAGGTAGTTTCAAAAAGGCATTCAACTTGTTGGGTTTGTTGACGAAATCGGCGTGGCATGATGGATGAAACAAGTAGTTTTCAGCCCCGTTGCTTTCATGGAGTCAGCGGCAAATAGAAATGGACCGTTCATTAATAAAATAAAAGTAAGACGTAATGTATGCTTCTATTAAGAAGGGTATCGACTTACACCATTAGAGGCATTATCAAAAAGTGACATTTAATAATATAAGTTTGTTAGCAGAATAACCCTTTACAATAACTTTTTTTTTTCCCGTGGGTAGGTGTAAAACCTTCAAAAGGCTCTATGAGGACCGAAAAACGCGTGATCATAGGATGTGAGATTCTTACTGCACTAAAAACACCTCCTCCTCCCGATTGCAACTAAGTTGAAACTTATCTAGCAATTTATTTTTAACGAATTTAATTAACGTGTTGCAGGTAACTATCCGGTGATAGTTCCTGCTTATACCGCGATTTTAAAGCGGATTCTCGTTTAGTGCACCAGATCGGAAGGCTTAGTCCATCGCAGGCAGCGTACTAAATTCGTCTCATCGATTATTTCGATTATAAATAGTAATATTGCAGTGTTGTAATAGCCGTTTTTTATGATTTCGGGCAAAATTTTTTATTTCATCGCGAACCGTGGGAATCCAGAGATCTCTGTGGAGATCTTCGTTTCTAATATACACAGGTGCGCTTAAAAATGATCTTAGGAGTTTATTTTCAAATGTTTCTAAGGTATTTAAATTAGAATCTCGCGTACAACCCCAGAGTTGTATACCGTAAGTCCAGACAGGCTTAAGCACCTGCCTGTACAAAATTAGATTGTTTTCGATACTGAGCTAGAGTGTTTCCCGAGCAACCAGTACATATCTCTGAGTTTATTATTTAACTCTTCGCATTTCTTTTTAACATGCGGTTTACATTTTAATTTCGCGTCTAGAGTCATTCTGAGATATTTTGCTTCGTTAGCAAACGGAACTTGAACCGTATTAACAAATACCAGTAATCTATTAATTTTCTTATACGTAAAATCTACATGGACTGATTTTACTTCGATGAGCGATATCCGCCATGTTTTAGTCCAATCATTGACATTATTCAGAGCTTTTTGTAATTTTATCGTAGAATCATTTATCGTTTGGCCCACTGCTAGTATTGCAATGTCGTCAGCAAACGTTGCTACGATAGTGTCTTCTGTTTGAGGTATATCACGTGTAAATAATAGGTACAATATTGGACCTAAAACACTTCCCTGTGGTACCCCACCCACTATTTCTTTGAGATCCGAGTAATCGTTTCCATGTCTTACTCTAAAAAGCCTATTTTCTAGATATGCTTTTAGTATAAAGTGCTTTAAGCAGAATTTGTCTTAATTAAAAATTTAGGCCTTCGTGCCACACCTTATCAAAAGCTTGCGGAACGTCTAGGAAGACCGCCGAACAAATTTTCTTTTCTTTAAGAGTTTTCTCAATGACCTCAGTGATCCTATGCACTTGGTCAATTGTCAAATGATTGCTTCTAAATCCGAATTGATGTTCAGGTATTAAGCGCTTTTCTTCTATTATTGGCTGCAGGCGCAGAAGTAATATTCTTTCAAAGACCTTAGATATTATGGGCAGAAGCGAAATAGGTCTATAAGATTTCTTATCATGTGAAGGTTTTCCTGGTTTGAGAATCATTATAACTTCCGCAACCTTCCATTGGCTCGGAACGTACTTTAGCCTTAGAGTGGCATTTATTATATAAAGAAGATTAATTAACCCTTTGCAAGGAAGCATTTTGAGAACTTCGGCCGTAATAAGGTCATATCCCGGAGCTTTCTTATACTTAAGCTTTCTTATTTATCTACTTAATTCGGCAAGTGTAACATTTCTTGTAATGTAATTTTCGCTTGAGTTAGAACATATATTTAAATTTTCGTTGAGTACTTGCCCATCAAAAGGTTTAAATGTGTTCTCCAGGTTATCCGCAAAAACCTTTGCTTTCCCTTTGTCGCTTTTTGCCCATTCGTTTTGATCATTCTTAATCGGAGGCGCTGAGAGCTTTGGTTTCTTCGTTACTTTAACAGCTTTCCAGAGTGAGTAGTTGGATTCTTTTCCTGCTGTCAAGCTTTCAAGATAATTTCCATCTTCAGAATTTTTGAATTCTGCTATCATCTTTTTTAGTAAATTACACAAGCGATTTAAATTTAACTTGTGTTGAGGAGCTCGAGTTTGCTGCCATTTCTTACGTGCTTTTCGTTTCTCTTTTACTAAATCTTTTATTTCCTGCGGATATTTTAGGTTTTTAAAGCGCGGCATTTCTCTTTGATACGGGGTGTTTTTCAATGCGGCTTGTTGTACGATATTGACGTAGTTATCTACTGCGTCTTCACGTTCGATAGGCGTTTGTAGTGAAACCCTTAATTCTACGTTATCCTCTGTATCTTTCTTACAACCTTCCCAGTTGGTTTTCCCATTGGTTAGCGTGGGTGGTTTTTCATTTTTAACAAGATTTTCGCTCATAGTGAGAATAACAGCAGAATGATCTGAGAAAAGATCAAAGCCCTCTGTTATGCTAATTTTATTTGAGGGTATTCCTTTGACCACAAAAAAATCAATAAGGTCAGGTATTTTCGATGGATCAGTCGGCCAGTAAGTCGGGTTGCCAGTCAAATGAAAATCGCAATAATTTTCCATTACCGCTTCGTAGAGCATTCGACCCTTTTGAGAAATAACTCTAGATCGCCAAAAGCTGTGTTTCGCATTAAAGTCACCACCAAGAATAAAATTTTGTTTAAGCAACTTTAGCACGTTGATAAATTCATTCTATTCAATTTAACATCGTGGAGGACAGTATATGGAAAATACATTCAGTACAACATTCTGAGTTCTGAGACCTGTACACCGATTAATTGCATTGAATCAGCCTCTATTTTTGGGCCTATCGTGTGTACGATGCATTCTTTTATAAATAAAGATGCGTGGTATTCTAAATACTATTTGATTGTTTCTTGACATGCGTTTCCGATATCAAACAAATATCAATATCTTTCTCATGCATAAACATTTCTAGATCTCCAAGTTTTTCCATAATGCGTTGGCATTCCAAGTAATTATTTTGAGCTTTTCCATCATGTTTTTCTTTTTCTTTACAATAAATGGACCATTACTCCATAGTCGGATGATAGCACCATTGCTTTATCTGACAGAAAAGTTCAGCGTACAATCCAGCTTCGAAATATAGGGTTAGCGACATACCAGAGAGCTCAAGAAACCGAAGTACTCCGTTTCTTCGTTGGCAATATAGCAACCATGTTAAATATGATCTTCATCAATGGACACCGCTACGGATGCGGACTAGAAATCGAGTCAACTAGAGAAGAGACATACTAATTAAGTCCCAGGAGCACCACTCCTTCGGACAGTCATCCCTAACGTACAAAGCGTTACACTTTTTGACAGTCCAACGCACATCACCGTACCGACTACAAGTCAACTCAACGTTCGAGGTTAATTTCATTTGCCAAACCGACCTACAAACACCGAAATGCTAAACGCCCCAACCATATGCAATAGACCTACTACCTGTAGACAGTCCCCGTAATATGGAACACTTATTGTTGCTCGAGGAGGAGTATGTAACTTTATACGTGTTTACATTCTTGAAGGAGTTGTAATTTGTATTTCTGTTTGTCAATGTATCAGGCAACATTGTCCGTTTTCATAAATTATTTCATGGGGTAGTATGAATTGCCACCAAAATCTTACTAATCCAATTCAGGACGAAACTTTTGCTTAACAAGGACCTCATATTTTCCAATTCTAACTTAATGCTTCTCTATTCTATATACACAGTAAGTCCAACTTATATGAAAAAATTGCTAATTTTCGAACTAAAACTCTCATTGCACTTTCCTCATGCGGGCGGAAACCAAATTTTCCAAATTACAAACGAAAGACTTTACTTAGTTTCAAGAATTGTCGGAATTTTAAAAATCTACAACCTTAGCACCAAGATGTTAAGGAAAATCCCATCCCAGTCCTATTATTAATTTAATTTTAGGTAACCCAGCCGCAGAAGACCGATACCTCCAGGTTCTAGCCATGATAGATGTAAATCTACCATTTGGAATCTCTATATAGAGACTTCGATGATTTTGACAGTACGCAGAATTACAGAGATTGAAGCCATCAAATGACCAAGCCAGCTTACAAGCAACAGGAATTCTGGCCTTCAAGCCTATCACCCCCACACCAACCAATGACCACCAGCACTGCGCAAACCAATCATTGAGAGTTCAATTTTGATAAAAAATTAAAATTATCGACTGCATCGCACGTATTTCCTCGTTCAATCACATCCTAAGCACAAAATATTTAGTAAAAACCGCTCAATACATATTTAGTCTTTTTCACTTATTTTTCTACATACAAAATTTCGTAAATTTTTGTCTAAAAATTTTTTTAGTATGGCAATGTTATGTATTTAATAATAAAAATTTAAAAACTGAATTTAAATTAAAGTCGTCGGCACATTTTCGAAATATTGAATTTTCAAAAAAAAGGGTACTGGTACTGTTAATAACAAATTATGTGAACAAAAATGTAGTAGTGCACATATTTTTACTTCCGATATAGGTACTCGTACTATAAGTCAAGTTTTCCAGAGATTTTAATCAAAGTTGACAATACGATGATAGAGAACACCAAAAGAGTGGGTCCCGCAATTCCGTCTGTCTGTAGAACGATCTACAGCCTAAGCGGGTTAAACGATTTTATTCAAACTTGATGTTTATGCGTTTTAGGTGATTGTCCAAAATAGATTTGTGAATAGTTGTTTGAGCTTCAAAAATAACGGTATTTGCCATACACATTTTTCTACCATCTTAATTATCTAGAAAACGGCTTTAACGATTTTGATAAAAAAAAGTATTTGGACTGCTTTAGACATGGTCTACATTTTTGGTAAACTTTTTGTACATATTTTGCCATAAAATCATTTTATTGATTTTCGACCTTCTCCTAAGCTGCATAACGGATTTCAATCAAAATTTGTATGCAGAAGCTCCCTTACATTTTAAATAATACTGCATTTCAGAATATTTTCGAAAAATAGTTTTTTTTGGATTGTTTAAATTTATATTATTAAGTATTTAAAATTTGTATACCAATTTTTTTTTTAGAAAAAATTTAAGAATTTTTTTGGTATAAAAAAAATAGGTGATTCAAACGATTCTAAAAATATGTTTAGCCGTTTCTATTAAGAATCTTTTGCATACAATGTGTTCGAACATAAGAGCAAGTACGTGCGATCCAGTCGTGCATTTTATTTATCAAAATTTTATAGCCGTTTTCGAGAAACGAGATGGTACACAAAATTATAAACTGTTATCCATTTTGCGGTTTCAAAAGTATAGGGCTGGAATTCGACATCTGTCAAACTAAGTTGTTAAACCAATTTTTTTTTTATGAGTTGAAAGTCTGACATTTACGAAAATGGATTGCTTAACTATCGCACAACGCATAAATATTGTTAAAACCTACTACAAAAATGGTGATTCTGCCTCAGCCACACATCGTGCCTTAAGAGGAGATTATGGTTTACATAATTGTCCAACTACGCAAGCAATTGGCAAAATTGTGAAGAAATTTAAAGAGACTGGTTTGGTTACAGATATTGCAAGGCCTGTGCATCATCGTTTCGCTGTGCATCATCGTTTCGCTACCACTGAAAATATTGCTGCTGTAAGCGAAAGTGTTGCCGAAGACCCGAATGTGTCGATTCTTCGTCGTTCTCAGGAATAAGGACAATTCTCGTCGTGGCGATATCAATTGGCCACCAAGATCATGCGATTTGACAGCGCTGGACTTTTTTTGTGGGGCTACGCGAAAGACCGTGTTTATTCAGATAAACCTTTAACTCTTGAGCACTTGAAAACCAACATCGTCAAGTTATGGCTGAGATACCGCCTAATATGTGTCAAAAAGTGATTGAAAATTACCTCAAAAGAATCGATGCTGATGTATGATGTAGTGTTTCACACATAAGGTCAACAACGTTCAAGTTTTATAATAAAAAAGAAATATCATGAAAAAAAAATAAATTATATGTGTGTTATTTACGTTTACTTTTGAAACCGCAAAATGGATAACCCTTTATAACGAAAGCAAGTGCCGTTAGTTTTGGGCCTAAAAAAACGATTCAAAAATCTTTTTCAGACAATCGCCTAAAACGCTTAAGTACAAAGTTTGAAGAAAATCGCTTCAGTCGTTTAAACTACAGAGCGTTGTACAAATAGACAGACTGGGGAATTGCGGGCCTCGCTTTTTTGGTGTTGTCTATCATCGTAACGTGAAGTTTGATTAAGATCTCGAGTTCGTTTTTTTTCCTAATGCAAAGCTTGCCATATAGTAATACCTATGTGTACCGCAAGTAGACAAAATGTGTGTTTGAACTAAGAAGACTTTTCTTGTAAAATGTTTATAAACCAACAATTAAACATGTCACTTTGTTATTACTTACTTACTTTATTTTAGATGGCGCTTACAATCCAGGATGGATCACGGCCTCAACCAGCAAACCTCTCCAGCTAGCCCGGTCCCTAGCTAGCTGCCACCAGTTACGCACAACAAGTTGGTTGAGGTCGTTCACTTGATCGCGCCACCTAAGATAAGGCCTTCCTCTGTCGCGTTGTCCACCGGGGTTGGATACGAAGACTCGTCGGGCTGGTGCGTCGATGTGCATGCGCTCCACGTGACCTAGCCATCTCAGTCGCTGTATTTTTGTATTTTTAGCTTTTTGACCAGGTTGATATCGCTGTAATGCCCGTAAAGTTCGTCGTTAAATCTTCTTCTCCACTCACCACCGATGCACACTGGGCGCCAAACATAACTCGAAGAATCTTTCTATCAAAGCAACCCAGCTGGTTTCCATCCGATTTTGTCAGTGTCCATGCCACTGCCCCATACAGCAGGACTGGGATGATTAAAGTTTTATATAGGGTCTCCTTGGTTCTTTAAGAGAGGGCTTTACTACTCAAATGCTTTCTATGCCCGAAGAAACAGCGATTTGCAAGTGTGATTCTTCGTTTTATCTCCGCGCTGATATTGTTGTGCGATGTAATAGTGGATTCCAGGTAAACAAAGTCTCTGACTACTTCGAAGTTATAACCGCCAATCGTGACGTTTTGTCCCAGTCGATGGTGTTGGACTTCTCTTCTCCATGACAGCATATACTTAGTTTTCGTCTCGTTAACAGTCAAGCCCATCTTCGCCGCTTCCGCTTCAATACTTGCAAATGCTCAACTGACAGCTTGCTTTGTTCTGCCTATGATATCAATGTCATCAGCATAAGCAAGGAGTTGAACGGACTTTTGCAAAATGGTGCCTCTGGTGTTGACATTTGAGTTGCGCACAATTGCTTCCAGCATGATGTTAAAGAAATTGCATGATAGCGCATCACCCTGTCTCAAACCTTTCTCGACTTCAAAGTCGTCGGTGAAGTTCTTACCGACTCTGACGGAGCAGCGAGATTCCTTCATTGTCATTCTGCACAAGCGGACAAGTTTGGCAGGGATGCCGAGATGTGACAAGGCGTATACACAAAATAGCCGAAATTATTTTGTATGTGATTTTGAGGAGACTTATACCTCTGTAGTTGGCGCAGTTCAGAGCATCTCCTTTTTTTGTAGATAGGGCACACTATGCCGCGCTTCCATTTATTGGGCATACATTCCTCCGAGCAGATTCTAGAAATGAGTGGGTGTATGCTCCTGACCAAGTCATCTCCCGCTGCCTTAAACAGTTCAGCTGGCATGCCATCTGAATCCGCGGCCTTGTGCGACTTAAGTTTGGATATCGCCGTTCTTACTTCTTCTAGGTCAGTTGGACGGATATTTTGACCATCATCGTTGAATGGGTTGTTCTGCATAGCAACGGATGGTTGGCAGTCTTTTCCGCTTAGCAGCTTGGAAAAGTGTTCCTTCCAAATTCTCAGCACCGTCTGCGTATCTCCTACGACATTACCATTTTTATCACGGCAGGTTTCTATTCTGGGCTGGAATCCTTGGGTAGATCGTTTCACCCTTTGATAGAACTTTCGAGCGTTACCCCTGCTGTAGCATCCCTCAATAGACTCGACCGCTTGTTTTTCGTGCTCCCTCTTCTTCCTTCTTAGGAATCGGTGTTCCTCTCTTCTTTTTTGCACATAGACCTCGCGGGCTGCTCTCTCACCAGTTCTGGTCCTAGCTTGCAGCATTGACTCATAGGATTCGTCCTTGGCTGCATGTGCCTGCCGATAGTCCTCATCGAACCAGAGGTTTCGCTTTGGTTGCCGATTGAAACCCAGCACATCAGAGGCGGCACTTCTAATGGCTAGCTGGCAATGATTCCACTGTTCGTCTATAGCTGGTGCTGCTGGTGCGTTTTCTGAGAGATTGAGGGCGACGCGGTCGGAAAAAGTTGTGGCAGTCTCTAGTTATAAAAATTTACCGACTTTGAACTTTCTCCTAATATCCTATAATCGCTGAGGCGCCAAGGATATCCGCATCCGCACTCTAGTTACTACCAGGTAGTGATCCGAGTCTATGTTGGCCCCTCGGAAAGTTCGGACATCCAGGTTACTGGATGCATGACTGGCGTCTATCGCGACATGATCAATTTGGTTAACAGTGCCTTAATCTGGAGACTTCCAAGTTCCCTTGTGTATATTCAGATGGGGGAATCGAGTGCTTGCTAGGCTGATATTTCTCCCCGCCGCAAAGCGGATAAGTTTAAGCCCGTTTTCAGAAGTTTCGTCGTGCAGGCTGTGTCCTCCGACCGTCGAACCAAAGATACCCTCCTTTCCGATCTGGGCGTTAAAGTCGCCAAGAACAATCTTAACGTCGTACTTCGGGCACTTATCGTACGTCTTTTCGAGAAGTTCGTAGAATTACTCTTTGATCGAGTCATCTTTCTCTTCCTGTTGGGGCGTGGACACAGATCAGCAAGATGTTTTTAAATTTAGCCCCGATACGGATTGTGACAAGGCGCTTCGCTAACGTATTTAAAATACATAACTTCTTGTCTAAGTTTGTTACCACAAAGCCGCACCCAAATATCCGCTGTCTCCTTTCCCTGTATCACTTACCAAAGTAAATATCAGAGGATTTAATTTTTCGCATGCCCTCTCCATCAATTCTTTGTATTTCGTTTGCCAGGGTCATCAACATTTGGATCATCATATCCGAGGCTTGTAGTTGTTTCATAACTATCTAGATACTCCTACGTCGGACAGTTACTCCAGCAGCAGGAGCCCCAACCTGGAGGGCCAGGTCCTTTAATAACTCCAAAGACGAAAGTCTGGATTTACCACTCCTAATAAGCCTGTGCTCTGATTACTTCTTAGTAGTCTATACAAGGTGTTCACCAAGTAGTTCAACCTGACTGGAACTAGTGACGCTACCATTGATTCCATCGCGAGAATTCTTCCGCTACCGTCAAATCTGTTGGTAGTGCCTTAGTGGGAAAGACTCCTTCGTGGGGGGGGGGAGGGGTAATTAGTAGCGACATCCTACTCCACTTCGACCTGTCGACCATGGGTGGCCCTACTGCAGAATCAAGTTCCGCGATCGAATAACTCTAGGTTTCACAGTAGTAGGCACCGTAAGCCCCTCCGCCACGTCAAGGCTTACCCCCAACACTTTGTTATTGGGAGGGAGAAATACCAACCAGAATTTTTCACATTGTGCTTCCCCTATAATTATTTTAATTCGGAGTTTCAAAACGCTTTACCTATGTTTTGGTCAAAAAACTAGGAAGACCACACAAATTATGTTCAATACAACAATAATTAATCTACTACAGGCTTAATTAAGTTCATTCGACGCTTTAACTCTTATTGTGAAAAAATCACTGTTACATCTTTTTTATTGATAGCTTATATGCAAAAGTGAATTATTTCCTTTAATGGCTTTGCTTATTCAATATATCTCTTTTTCGTCCAATTCATGTCGCTCTCCCAAAAAATAATATGCCTTTTAGCTTCAGATTTTACCCTGCTCATTTAAATTCATATCAAAATTAACTAGCTTCCAGAAAGAAATGCCGTCCTAAGGATAAAATTGTGTATTTTTAAACAGACATCCGTTACAGATATATTCATCTAAATATACACTAAAGTTAATTTAGCTATGCCTTAAGGATATTCTTTAATAAGTTTCTATTTGAATATAAGACAAAACGATAAAATATTGTTGACATAGATAAATCTCAAAAGTTCACTGCCTTCATTAAGTTTAACAAACTTTAGTAATACCGGAAACACGTAAATTTAATAAATGGCTCCCCATCAATCACATTTAAATTTTTCTATTCTCTCTTTTATAACGCTCGGAAGGAGGGTTGTTGTCTTATGCATTTTCGAAATTTTTTTATGCAAAGCTTGTCTATTATGGTAGTTAAAAATGACTTGTATCTTTTAAATACATTTTTGTTTCATATTAATTTTTTTATAATTTCAAACGTATGTATGTATGTATATGTAGATTATGGAGTACATAGTTTTGTTTTATTTTGGGAATTTACTAACATTGCTTTATTCATTGTAATTTTTTTGCAAATGCCTTCAACTAACGACATGTGGGGACAAACAATGGTGTAGGTATTTTTTTACGAATAACAGGTCCTTGAAATTATGTTATCAGTCTAATTGAAACTAATAAAACTGTGAGCTCAATAAATCAATTTTATTTACTGGTTAGAACCATATTTTTTGGAAGTGGGTCCATTCGCATTAAAGTTATTTAAAAAAAAGTTTCTACGTCACCGAGCAAAATTTTTATTCGAGATTTGACTTAAAGATTATATAATGGCACTTGAGTCTGAACATAATTTCATGCTTGCAGTAGTTACATTAAAACTGACGTCAAGCTAAATATAAACTTTATATTGAATGATCATCAAGATGGGAAGTGGGAGAAGACTTTCGAGTGCTGAACAATTGAACTTTGATGGAAGAGTTTTGGAATTTGTAAAAGAGTACACTTACCTAGGCATAGATATTCATCTGAATATAAAAAAACATTTAAAATCGAGAACAGCTATATTTAGATTTAGATTAGATAAGATTAGATTAATTTTTTTATTGATTATAAAATAATACATATATAAAATTATTATAAATATTTTTTAGCATGGCTATAAGCCGTCTGCCGATTTCTTAATTTGACTTTGAGAGCTTACAAAATTAAATCAGATAAAAATAATGAAATTAGTAAAATTTTTTGAAATACTTTTGTTTATAAAAAACATTTAAATACATAAAGAAATAAAATTTTATTAATAAAAAAAGGAAAAAAAGTGAGCTTAAACATTGGATTTTTATTTTAAGAAACAAGCGAAATCAAGATTGTAATAAGTTTTAAGCAGCAAAAGATGTGATTTTTTATTTCGTATTATTTCTGATGAAAAGAAATATAGATATATGTAGATAATACATGCTACATAAATTAAAGATCACAATTTAACAGATCTACGGAATATAAATATTTTAATTCGGTTAAGTGAAAAAACTGCAACATCTTTTATAGATATTCTTTAAGTTTAGCTAAAACAAAAATGGGGTCCCAATTTATTTCAATTATGAAAGCGGCTTTTAGTTTAGCCAAAACAAAAATTGTGTTTTTAATAATTTCAAAAGTGAAAATGGGCTTTCAGTTTGGCTAAAACAAAATTTATAAAGTGTGTGTATTGCTCACGAATTCACGGCAGATTCAAATATGTATTTCGGTAGTTCTTTGCGTAGGAAACAAATTGTACCAGCAGTTTCTAACCGGGAATGTGGTTCAGAAATTATTCATTAGTATTCAGAACACCGATGCATTCTTCGAACGTCACATAACTCTTGCTGAACAAAAGTCTGCGGATTTCTTGCAATATAGGACAAACCCCAACAAAATGAAAGACGTCTTCGTTATGGTTTAAATTGCACAGGGAACAAAGAGGGTTAATGTCTGTACGATATGGTCTGAAATTAAGTTCAATAATTTCAGTTCTGATTTTAAAGATTAGACTCATATCTAAAACATTGAGATAATTTCTGAAATAATTGTTCTCGCCCAGACTGAAATTTCAATTTCTATATATAAAGTCCTAGAGTTTGATCCCCTAGCCCTTTCAAGGTATCTCTGATACATTTGCTCATCTACAACTGCGATACAGTTATACAAAATATTTTGCCAATCTGTTACATTCTCAGAAACCAAATTCAAAGTAACTTGATGAACCAGAGCTAGTTCTTGCCAGTTCTGAAAAGGAGTGTAGCCGCACTGAAGAGAAACAAGTAATATTCTTTTATGTAAGTTGCTATCAGGCCTTTTCATAATTTTGGACAAAAATCAGCATTAGCCTTCAGATTTCTAACATAAATTAGCGGTAATCCGGGCTCAAAATAAATCGCATAGTTGAGAGTGTTCGAAGGTAGTCTAAATATTCTCTTAAAAAAATATCTTTGAACTGTTTCACAATCCTCCAACCAATGGTAACCGTACACTTCATTACCATAACAAAAACAACTGTTTATCGTGGCTTTAAATACTTTGAATTTTGCAATAGGGTCTACATGACTATTTGTAAAAAAAATTGTATTTATTTTTGTTTTGGCAACAGCCAATTTTGCTTTTATATGAGCCCTGATGTTTAAATTGTGTGAAATAACGAAGCCAAGATATTTGAAATCATTGACAACTTCTATATTCATGCCATCCAATGACCAGTTCCTTGAATTTCTATCAGAATGGCTTCTGAAGATCATAATCTTAGATTTCGATGAGTTGATTTTAAGATCCCATAAATCGCAGTAAGATTTAAGATTATTTATTTGGAGTTGAAGTGTCATTGGGTTATCAGCAAAAATAACGACATCATCAGCTTACAGTAATAGTCTTAAAAATATATTGCCAAAGGAAACTCCACCAGGTAGATGGGGCTCAATATCGTTGATAAATAATGCGAACAACAAAGGGCTTAAAACACATCCTTGCGGCACACCTGTTCCAGATCTAAATGGTTTGGACTGTTGGTTACCACTGCATACCACTGCAGACATATCTAGTAAGAACTGTTCATAAGCCCGAATAAATTTAGAATTCTGCTTTGCAGACCAAACGGCTATTTACGTTGTATAATAACCATAACCTGAAACACAGAGATTAAGTGATTTTTATTGGCAAATACTTTATTGGGACTCGAGCATTTTTCGTTACAGACGGCTCGAGTAAGTGCTCAATCAAGATATAGATTTTGAAACATCAATTCCCAAGCCAGATGATATTCTTCCCTAAAGGCTTTTGGATGCTTGCGTTTACCACAATAAATTACAAATATTGAATGCAAGCATTGAAGAAGAAATTACAATATGTTTTCCGGAAAATAGTTACACATCCTGAACAACTACCACACAAATGTGCACAGTGTCCTCAGGCAGTATATCATTGTTTTCAAGTTGATATACCTATTCAATTTAAATTTCCATCAAAACAGAGCCCAATTCTGTTAGTTTCTTGGAAAATGGCAACAATTATATTTAGACTTTTCTTTGCCTCAACTTGTATAAAAAAAACACAAACAATCCTAAGCCAATGCAAGCCTTTGAAAAAAGTTTGGATATAAAATGAAAAACATACGACCACAGTTATTGAGGAATAATATTCCATCAATTCGTTTGGGTTTGTTTTTCTTTTTCTTATTAAAAAGCAACAGTTATTTTTCCATGTTCAAAAGATATTCACCACATCTCCAACAAAAAACAAACTCCCCACTGCGCCAATTTCGTTCTCACACACTAACAGAAGTGTAACTAAAGTACGACTACGCGCTTGTAGAATTTTATAACTGAAATTTATGAATGAATCACAAAAGTGTAGTAACAGGAGAGGGTTGTTTTGTAGTTCAGTACAGTCATCCACCCCCACGCTCCACAATGAGCACTAAATAACAAAGAATAAGCAACTAGAAGATACGTTGGTGTCGAACACTCCTGTTTAGGTGAACTTATTGTTTTAGATATTTAACACGATGACAAGACTAAAAATACTCTCTATCTCTCTCTCTCTCTATCTGTACTCTCTTGAATGGAAAAAACGATGTGGTTGTTCTTGCTGAGGATTTGGGTATAAATGTTGAATCCTTAACCATTTAACATCGCATTGCTCAACAAGTGGTCGTACGGTTCTTTTGAACGGAAAGATAACCCGCTTTGTAAAGAAATTAGTTCGAATTAAATGCACAACGGGATACAAGTGTTATACACGGTTTGTTTGAAAGTAATTAAAGAAAGTGTTAAGTGGTGGTTGTGAAGTGACAAAAAGAGGCAAGTTCTCTAAAATCACAGTTTTTGTTCGACAATACTGTGTGTTTGTTTTTTTTTTTTTGTAAAATTGGAAACGACTTTTTGTTGGAAATAAAATAAAATATTGGTTTAGTGAAAGTGACAATTTCCACAGGTCAATTTAAGTGGTTTCTGGGTCATTTGTGATGAACAATGAAATGTTTTAAAATCCTTTTCTGAGTGAGCTCTTAAAAATATATATTTAAATTCATGTTGTATTTTTTTATTTTTGGGTTTTTTTAATCATTTATATCTGAAAATCGTTTGAGCGAAAAGTAAATTTTTTTCAATTTTTTTTATTCAAAAAAATGTTGCCTGTTGTATTACATCTTTAAAGCAAACATCTGTAATATTTGAATAGCCGCCTAGATTATTCCATCAAAATCGGATTTTTCTCAGAACTTACCAGTATTTTGATCTGTACTGTCTGAGAAATCCTCGTATTCCTTTTTCTCATATTCAATAGTTCTTAAATCTCTGAAACCGGAATAGAATAAATTATTGAACAAAATTTACCAATTTCTTAATAAAAAAATATATATTTTTCATCTGGACACTTTGACTAAGCCGGAGAAATTCAAAAAGTATTTATCTTCTAAAAAAAAAACTTGGAAATAATTGGCATCTTAAAAAATGCTATCGATTAAATTTTACCCACTTAAAGCACTGCCGAGCTTTTTGAAATAATTTTGTTCAAAATTAAGGCACGCTAATATTTTAAAAATTACCGTAGAAAAAATATAGGTATATTCAATATTTTAAATGCAAAACTAGAGAAATAAAATGCACACGAACTTGCTCTTATGTTCGATCACATCATATGCAAAAGTTTTCTATTAAGAATCTAAACATATTTTAAAAGTCGTTTTTTACTTAATTTGTTATATATACAAAATTTCTTTAATTTTTTTCTAAAAAAAAATTGGTATGACAAACTGAAATATTTGATAATATAAACTTAACAAAAGATTAAATACTCTTAATCAACGAAAAAAGAATTCAAGAATTTTGACTTAAGGACTTAAACTAATTTGAGCTTAAGAAAAAGTACGCCATTTTATTTCTTGGATAAATTTGAATATTTGAGAAAAAAATTGAAAAAAATCTGGGGCGGTTTTTGAGATAAAAAGTTTTTTTTTTACTTTTTGAAAACATTTAAAAAAAAAATTCAAAAACGCCAATTCATAGGTATTCAGCAAATACATATAACAATATTTTTTGAGAAAAATTTAATGAGCAGCTTTTAAAATATAAATTTTAAAATTTATTTTTTAATGCTTTTAAAAATACAAAAAAAAATATTAATTCAAAATATTGGTATGCAAAAAAAAGTACAGTTTTTAAATATTTAAAAATTGTTTTTTTCAACCATATGATCGATCGTATCTAAAAAGCTGCACGACTTTTTTTAAATCAAAATCGTTAGAGTCGTTTTTGAGACAAATATGCTTTAACGTAACGGTTATATGGCTGTCATGTACCGTTATTTTTTAAACTAAAAAATCAAATTCAATTTCCCCTATGTACAATACCTAAAAAAACTCTATATACTAAGTTTGAAGAAATTCGACCCATACGTTTTGGCTGTTGGTGTCTATACATACATACAGGCATACATACAGACAGGCAGGTAAAAAGGCAGACAGAAATACAGACGGACAGAATTTCTAGACCATCTTTTTTCTTCGCTTTCATCGTAATGTCATGTTTGATTGTTATCTCAAAACTTTTTTTTTTTGCGAGGAATAGCTTACTTGCCTTATAGTACCTATAATCGCAATTAAAAAATACATCCAAAGCTGGCAGATAAATTAATTTATAATATTTAAATGCAATTTAATCGCAGAACATAATTTTTACAATCGAAAATGTGAAATAAAAATATATTTTTTTCAAAAATGTATGAACGTGAATTTTCGTTGTGTCAGTGAAGAATTCGTTGGTCCAATGAAATATTCGTTTAAGAACTTTGTTTTTGGCGAATATTTTATATGGTATTTAATGCTTTATTTAATTTTTTGATTTTTTTGTTACGATTTTTCATTGTTTTTTTAAAAGCATTCAGATGATTATAAGTTATGGAAAATTTAAAGAATATTTTAAGGAATTCAAAAATGAAAAATACACAGATTTAGTTTTAATAATGTCAGAATACCTATTTAGTGTAATATTACATGGTGTATCAAACATTTTAGACGATAGTTCTTCCCTATTTGTTGCCCTGGATATACCAATTTTTCAAGTAACACCCTCAAAGGTGTTGTAGAGAGTTAAGACTGTGTAAATGTATTTTATTTGCCTAAAAGAACTCCTTAACTAAATTTAAGGAGTACCTGGGATTATTATCTTGCTGGAACTCACACTTAATGGACATTTCTTTTTCAACAAAGGGCAGCATAATTTTATTAAGGACTTAAACAAAGTGCACAAGCACACATTTTCTGTTTTATCCAAAAAATTGTTCCCCAGGTGCTTACAAAATGTTATATTGCTTTGATCCTTTACACAACAAGAAGGCCCGTTAGACATGGTCTTTTAGATTTATTTTGTATCGAATTTATAGTTCATTTGTGAATTGATATATTTTTGTTTCATCTGAATCCGACCATTAAACGTAATTTTAATTTTCATATTAGAGGTGTTTATTTCCAAAACGAAATCACTGTGGAATACTTGTATTCTTCAAGTATGGTACTTTCCTGGGACAATTTCTTTTTTTTTTGCTTCGTTTAAACGGTTTCAAATCATAAGACATAAGTCAAGATAGATGCGTTTAATTTATTATTCAAATCATTTAAAAAATAAAGTGGTTTCTCTTACACAATTGTACTAAGCGGTGATCAAAGTGATGTGAGGTTTTCATCTCTGCACCCAATTTCTGAACACTTCAATGGAAAACCCATATTTTGATCACTTTATAGTATGTGGTTATATCAATGGTTATCCATCCAAGTAGTAGTCTTCACCGGGCCAAGTCTGGCACCACAGTGTGGACTGATTAAGTAAGGTAGTGCGATTCAGCCAACGGAAAATTATTTTAAAACTGTTTTCCAAATTGGTTGCAAAATAAAAGACCAACAGAAAAACCACAAACCCATCATTCCTTAACTAAGAAAGACGTCTAAGTCCATGGGAATATACTCCCTGACGACATACAGAGTTTAGAATATGGAGGTTCGCCGGTCACCCAAACATGTCAATGAAAGATTCTTCTGAGATGTCGGATCGCAACCGTTCCGGAAACAAAAACCAGAATTCCTAGTTTGAAATATTGTTTTCTACATCCGTACATCTGCGGGGGATCTGCCGGAATGGGTTTCAATCTTTAATGAGCCGAAATCAAAATCTTTTATAATCACTAAGTAAACGAGTTATGGTATTAAAACGTGGCACTCCAGCGCGAATTAAGTCAGCGGGATAGGTTGCTGGTGGCCACCATTTCTACCTACCTTCCAATTTAGCAGAAACATTTTCTTAAGTAAAAAACTAGCTTGATTAAGATCGTTTATCGTTTCTTTTAAGCGGATTTGACTTCATCAATCAGAAAAATTATTACTTTTGTTCACCAGGCTTACTACAAGGGAGCTTGGAATATTAAACATAATAAGGGTTTTCATGCAATGTCGAAAAACCGGGTTAAACCTAGGAACTAGGTAATTTTATCTCCGCAGAAATAAACTGTCAAAGTTTGTATGAGAAAAAAATATTCGGCAAAGCAGATAAATTTATCTCACAAATTTCATGTTGAAAAAGAAAAAATAAACCTCATAAAGTTAGTTTATAGAACAGATGATTATTTCTAATATTTATTATTTCTAAGGGGATTTTCTAGCGGAAAATTATTTCTTTGGAAAAATAGCTACCCATATGTCAAACAAATATGAAAAAAGCTCTCAAAATTGTTCTCACTTTTTGTATGGCATGAATTTTTGATTCCATCCATTTGTACATAAATAAGTAACAATTTGTATTTTGAATTTTTTTGCTCTAAATAATGCCAAATTAGTTTAAAGTTTAAAAATACGAGATAATTTCGAGTATCCGTCTGAAATCGTGTGACATTTCCAGCGAGCTGTCTAAATCGGCAGTTTTAATAGCTTTCATTTAAAACCGCATCTACGAAAAATTTGTCTGTCGGTTTTAAAAAAGTTAAAATAAGGAAACTGTTGACATTTTAATACCAAAATAAATCTTTTTTTGTCAAACTAATATTTTTATTAAAATCAGTTTAATGGTTCCAATGATCGAATTCGTTTTTTATTTAAATAATCAACTCTAAGATCAATGGTAATTTTTATATAGAAAAGCAAACTTTTCAATTAAAGTCATTTTTTAGACTTCCTTAAACTTGGAATATGTAATTGATTTGTATTCCAATGCAGTTCCATCAATTGCATTTTTCTGTCCGTACCTATGAGTGTAGCTCATTTAGAAGCCCAAGCGAAATTCCCTTATTTCTTCTCAAAAAACCATCTAACCATTCCTGTTCTGCTTTTCTTTCTGTAAGTTAAAGCAGTGGTAAAACTCATTCAAATTCAAACGCAAGTTTTTGAACACCTACGGGGCTCAAGCTTAAAAGGCGAGCTTTTTAAAAGTTAAGGTGCTTAGGCAAATGTCTTTCAACATCAGTCAGTAATGTAAGCTTATATCTTCTTATATCGTCTTTTGGGGCTTAAGCTTAAGCTGGGCTTATTACCAAGTGCGTTCCTTCTGATCGTAGCTTGAGGGACGCCAAACATATTAGATGCTAAAAGGCATCCCATTTTGATGTTCCTTATAGCTTTAATTGCTTTCTACATCGACTCAGCTTGCCAGGACTGACGCTCCGTTGTCATTTTATGATTAGGACTATTGCTAAAATTGAAACAATATTTGTATACGTAGGTATGTCATTTTGTCCGCGGTTATGGTACGTGATTTTGTCCGTATCATATTCTTGAAAAGTTTTGTAAATAAATTCCATAAAACTCTACTTTTATGGTTAGTTGTGAGTTCATATTATCAATTGTGTCGTGAACTATAGATATGACCAATAAAATTAACTAAAAACAACTAGAGATACCAAAAATTTCAGTACAGGTTTTATGGGAGAGCTTTTTTAAACACACTGGTGCCGGCTGGTATTTGCATGGCACAACTTAAGAAATTTCTACTGCAATATTCCTTAAGCCCACGTGCATTCCACCTGACCTGTCTGATACACGGCTGAGAGGAGACTGATCGCCGATTTGACTCTCGCTTATAGTGTTTATTAAATAAATAAACCATAAATTAATAAAGTAAAGACCTGAAACATCTGCTTTCATTTGACATTTGCCTACAAGCTGAAACACGCACACAAGTAACTTTTCTGTTTCTCTTCCAAAAGACACATTGATAAAAACGTACCCAAGAATCTTTTCTGTTCCTCTTCCTATTTCCCATCTATTCATGGGTAGAGTTTCAAAGCTACAAATACAACAATGTAATCAAATGGGTTTTGGGGGTGAAACGTACGAAAGTTTTTAATCTTATTATGGCTTATTTGTGAAATAAACACACTAATTAAGAGTTACCATTGGTCCGTTGATGGAAAATCAAATACCTTTTTGTTTGGTTTTTGCTATGGAGCTTTCAGAATCGAAGCTTTCTAGAGCTTTTGAGAGCATATATTTTAAATTTAAGGAAAAAGGTGTTGTCGCTGCGTTCTTTTCTTTTTTTCTGGAAACTGTTAAAATGCAGCTACATATTATTTGTTGGGTATTTTTTTTAAGTAAAAATTAATATTTGACCATGTATTTGATGTAATTCGGTTCATTAATTAATTGCAACATTAAATTACCAAATAAGTTTTTTTGTTTATGACAATAATAATAAAATGGAGATGGTTTCTCTTATATACATAAATATAATATTTAAAATAGTGCGGTACAATTTGAGGTGATATTATTATTTTTGTGCTGTGTTTATTTACATTTAAAATGGCTTCAAGTTCTTCGGGCACAAGTTCTTAATTAAACCTTATTTATACGTTTTTTTTTCTGTGATTTATTTTCACGTTCAAATAGATTAGGCCTTCTAGGGAACTCTTAAAAAACGCGCCTACTATCTTACTTCTTGGTGGTGTGGAGAAAGATAAATTTATTTTTATTTGGATTTAGTTTAATTTTTTTTTAGATTTAGTTTACGATGTAAGTACATGTTTCGGTTCATGAAATCTACATTAACAATTGGTAACCCTACCGACATTTGTGAGAGAAATATACAAATTTATAATGCTCACTACGGCAACCATGGAAAATGGAAAAGCTTTATAGAAATAGAGATAGCTTATTGAAATCCGTAATAGTAAGGGTGAGTATAAGATAAGACGCGTGTTCAGATTGAAAAGGAAGAGTACAGTGTCTCAGCAGTTTATTATTTCCATATGAAAGCGCTTCTAATGGCTTACATTTTGTGCGAATTTCAAAGGTGTGTGATAACATTAAAAATAGGCTGCAAAGTAAAGTTATCAGGAACCTTTTAAGAGCTGTATTTTCATAATAAAATTTGTATTTTGTAGAAATTTTATAATCCATTTAAATCGGAGCCATCCGGCATCCTTCAATGGATTTTGACACTTCATGGCTTGATAGGTAGGTAACAAACTATATTTTACACCTTCGATAATATTTTCTTTCAAGCGTCACCTAAAAGTCTTAAATTCACCTTTTTCCGGAGGGTGAATATAACGGGTGATTTTTGTGCTACTTGGTTTTTGACGTTTATATTTTTGACAGATCACACATGACAAATTCCACGAACATTTGACATTTCGATTCAGTATTGTTTGCCATTTCATCATGAATAGACTTACGCCTGAACAACGTTTGCAAATTATTGAAATTTAGTATCAAAATTCGTGCTCTGTGAAAAATGTGTTTCGCAAGCTACGTCCGTTTTATGGTCGCCATAATCGAGCCACCGAGCAGGCTATTCAGCTCATTGTGACCAAATTTCGCACCAGTTTCACTTTATTGGACATTAATCCACCAAATCGTATCCGTAGAGTGCGTACCGAAGAGAATATTGCTGCTGCATCCGCCAGTGTTGCTGAAGATCGCGATATGTCCATTCGGCGCCGATCGCAGCAATTGGGTTTGTGTTATTCGACCACCTGGAAGATTTTACGCCAAGATCTTGGTTTAAAGCCATACAAAATACAGCTGGTGCAAGAATTGAAGCCAGGCGACCTACCACAACGTAGAATTTTCGGTGAATGGGCCTTGGAAAAGTTGGATGAGGATCCGTTTTTTTATCGCAAAATTGTCTTCAGCGACGAGGCTCATTTTTGGCTAAATGGATACGTGAATAAGCAGAATTTCCATATTTGGAGTGAAGAGCAGCCAGAGGCAATTCAGCAGCTACCAATGCATCCCGAAAAATGCACTGTTTGGTGCGGTTTATGGGCAGGCGGCATCATTGGGCCGTACTTCTTCAAGGACGATGAAGGCCGCAGGGTTACGGTCAATGGAGAAAGGTACCGTTCGATGATAACAGATTTTTTTTTTGCCGAAAATGCAAGAATTGAACTCGGTCGACATGTGGTTCCAACAGGACGGTGCCACATGCCACACTGCACGCGAAACCATGCATCAATTGAGAGGCGAATTTGGTGAGCAGTTGATCTCACGTTTTGGCGCAGTCAATTGGCCACCAAGGTCATGTGATTTGACCCCGTTAGACTATTTTTTGTGGGGCTATGTTAAGTCTATTGTCTATGGGAACAAGCCAAACACGATTGCTGCCTTGGAAGCCAACATTGAACGCGTCATTGGTAAGATTCCGGCCGAAATGTGTGAAAAAGTTTGCCAAAATTGGACCTTCAGAATGGACCACCTGAAGCGTAGCCGCGGGCAACATTTAAGTGAAATTATTTTTAAGAAGTAAATGCCAGAAATTGATTTATCGATCCAAATAAAAATTTCATTCACTTTTTACACGTTTCTGTGTTTTTTTGAATTTTCAAAAACCAAGCTCTTAAAAAATCACCTTTTATAAATCGTACGTAGTCTTCTCTGGATTTTCGCAATGCGCCTATCTAATGTATAACTATGTAAATTATGTGATTTTATATTTTAAAGCGCAAAGAATATTTCCCAAAAAAAAAATCTTGCACATTATTAAAATTGAACATGAGTATTAAAAAATAATTAAACAAAAAATATTTTTACCAGCGAAAATCGAAACCAAACCAGCGATGCCGCCGAGACCAACAAGACTTGCGAGACTCTCGGCGAATTTCGGTACCAAAAATACAGTCTCGTCTCGGGTGCTTTAGTCTCGACTGGGGCTCCGTCCAGAGACTAGTCTCGGTCTCCTTGTCAGCCATATTTCTCACAAATGCAATTCCCCAGGGAAAACATTTTTTTAGTTTTGATTGATCCCAATTAGGCTTACATTTCTTAAAAATTAATTTATCCTTCTAGACTGAAATTTTGAACAGATTTTATAAAATATGTTCTGAAATTATTTCCGCCATTCTTCCCTAATTCTCTTTCTACTATAGAGTATTATAGTTTTTTTTGGAAAAAAATCAAATTTCATGAAAATACCTCAAACAACCCGTAAATTGTATATCCTTGTCCTTGACTAACAATGTTATTAATTCTACACTGAAAAAGTAATATAAAGAGTTTTTACATTATAAAGGATAAGTTATTCAAAATGTAATCAAAATAGTATTCATAGCAATATGTCAATGGTATAATGAACATACTAAAAGTATGTAGTTCTAAAGGCATCATAAAACCTAGTTTGCCCAAGGGCGAAACATGTGGTCACCAATTCTATATAACTTCTGTGGCCATTTCACATATTCATGATCGACAAAAATTCTGCCAATTTATTAATTTTCCTATGTTTATTTTGGCCTACCTTACCCCCGTTTAAACTCTAAAGAAGTAGTTTCTAAATATTTCTCTATACTCTGTCCAACTAAAATAGACAGTGTAAGCAAGATAGGACGTTTGCCTCTCATTCTTGCTAGAGTGGATTGCATAAATCTGTCATTCAATAAAGCTTTCACGGGATTTTCGTAGTGTTTATTTTAATTGGACCCAGATATGAAAGAATAGTCTGAAAGGTTACCGCCATTTTTTTAGATAGGAATTTTTATGTTATTGTTTTATTTATAAAAATTAAAACACATTTATCTTTTTCATTGCGTCTTAGCTGATGCAGTATTTTATCCAGAGTAGGAAGTTTGTTGTTAAAAAAAAAATGATGCACAATTTGTTTGATGGCATCCTTGTTGAAATCATCTGCTTCTCTTTTGAGACCAGATTTTCATTTTTGGTTGGCGAGTTTTGGCCTTTGGTACTATTTTCGTTAAAAAGTCTGTAAAATGTTCCTCCAAACACAAAAAATATCAGCTACTTGATTCATAGCTTCTGTTCTATTTTGCAAACCTTTTATGAAACCTCTAACAACATACCTCTTCAAAACTACCCTTCTTAAAAACATAAATTGCACAAAACTATAAAAAAATACACTTTTTAAAAATACAATTCACATAAAAAATACTTTACTTCAAATCAATTTACAGCACACTACAAAAATCTACGCAAATAATAACCTTCTTCAAAGAAAATAGCTTGAAATCTTGTAACTGTATTTGAGCATATTTTCTACACATTAAAAGAAATGCAAGATAAGAAACCTCTTAAATCAAAAGCACCTCAACAGACACCCAAAGAAAAAACTGATCGAGTTACCAAGTGGAAAAATGTAACTCTGAATGCACATCAATATTTAATGTGTGTGCAGAAGCAGTCATAGGACACAGCAGAAGCAATTCAGGCATCATCCACACTCAGATGTGCGCTCAATATGACGTTTGGTCTGCGTCAGATGCAATTAAATTTAGGGGAGTGCAAACACTTTTAATAGAGGAGTTCTTTCAATTTAGTATGGTGCAAAAATATGAAACGCTATTGATTTTGAAAAAGCTTTCCCATAAGACGTATACTGCCTAATTTTCTTGGATAGAGTATATTGTATATTGAGTATATTAGTCGATATGCCTACTAATAGTGCATGAGTGCTCAAATTTGAAGAACTTGTAATCCAGTGTTTCATAAAATTTCATCTTTTATTAAAATTGAGTTTTAACTGTTGATATTTATTAAGTTTTAGGAAAAATAACTCATTAAAAACTTTCCACCTACTCTCTGAAACATTAGAACCACGTTGACAATCTCTAACTTTGTTTTAGTTCATCAAAGTGAATAAAAATGCTACCACACTAAAACCTAACCTAAGTGCAACAGATTAAAAGTAAATATATCTACAAAATAGTTACTATACGTATCTCGATATTTAAGCCACGACACCTTCGGGATAGAAGAACAAAACCTTTTTTGTGTAGAATATTAATTACAAAACTTTTAATTCTTTGGAGCAGAATTGAAATGAGAAAATATCAACTGTTACGCCCACCGCCCGCCCCCCGTGAAATATATAAAGATAGAATTTTTTAACACCAATAGCGTTTAAGTTAAATTTATTTTCTGTTAAAAAATGTGTAGTGGGCGATAATATTTCAGAGATTGAAAGCCAAAAACAACAACGCAATACTGTTGACTTTTCTTGTCAACTTATTAATAAAGAAACTTACCGAAACTCGAGTTATATCTTAAGGTGTATTTGGTTTACAGGTGTTTCTTTTTTCATTCATGTTGCTGTTGTTGTTCTTTTGAAAACACAAAAACTTTGTGTTCAAAAAAATAAAATTCTAAAATTCTGTTATATCAATTTATTCCCAAATGAGTTGAAAAGAATTAACCGATAAAAAGGGTTGTTTCTTTTATTATTGTTTGGGATTTGTTTTTTTTTTTTTTTTTTAATTTTCCTCTCAACTTTTGTGGTTCTTGAGCGAGATAAGTTCCTTTGGATTATGGGATCTATTTGTTTGTATATTATGGCAATCCACTTGAGGAAAGATTGTTTTGGAGTATGGTTAATTAGCAGGAGTTGTTGGAATCTGTATTAAGCCCATTTAATGGAACCCAGATGATTAACAGAAATTAATTAAGAGAATTCAAAACACATACGTGCTTAATACTTGAAAGTGTGTACTTCAGAGTGTTTTAGAAGAAATTAACACAGTGACTTAATCCTTAATTAAACTGTTTTACGTTTTCTGATCATTATGATTTGATATTATAACTAACTAAACGATTAAACAACATTTCAACACTTTGGAAACCTATTCTTTTTACTAGTCTGGTTTTTAAAAGAATGCAATCGTTTGTGAATGTAATCTTGAATGACTTTAAATTAAAAGATTACGTTCCTTTAATTTACTTTATGACTGTGACTTTGAAGTCTGCAATGACCACTCATTTGACATTAAAAATACACCAATCAATTGAATACGTTCTTTTGATTCCTTGTATTCTTTTGTATTATTTGCTAAGAAACTAATCATCGGTTGTTTGAGGGTAGGGTAGATATAATATTGTTTTCAATTTTATTTTACCAATTTTGTATTCAGCTTAACATGATTTTGCGATTTTGCTTAAGTTCTTTTTAGCCATTTTAACTTGCTAATAATTATCGCATGATCTTGCTGATTCACGGGTCCGAAGCGTGAAATGAATTGCTCACCGAAACTGACTCTGAATATGTTCATTGTGTCACGGGCTGTGCCAAGTAGCGCTGTCTTATTGGAACCAAATGGTGTCGATATATCGGGCTTAAATTTCAAGCAAAAATAGTCCGTTCTCATGGAGCGAATTCGAGCCCCGTTTGCAGTAGCTTTGGTGCCAGTCTCATTTTTGAAAAAATACGGACCGACGATTCCATAACCCCAAACCACACCACACTGTTATTTTGAGTGGATTCAATATCATCCTTTGAACTTCTTCAGTTTTGCTTATTGACGTATCCATGGAGCCAGGAATAGACATCTTCGCTGAACAAAATATTGGTCCAAAACAGTGGTTATTTTCAGAAAGTCTCTCGAGAACCCATTCCCTGAAACGATGACAAAATGGAGCGAGAAGGCTATCCATGATGAAATGTTGAATGAATACTGAATAAAAAACACATTGCAACTTGGCACGACTCACGCGCCATCTGTTAAAAAAAAACCCTTTTGAAAAAAATACCTCTTGTTTGTTCATATTTGTTGCCCTTTAAGAAAAACGGCATAACTCAAAAAACTTGATTCTTCAGAAAATCAGTTAAAAGTTTTTGAGTCCCTCAAATTTTCATAATGTTATTTGTTTCTTGTTATGTTTCAAATTATTCTTTTCAATTATGTTTTCAATTTTAGTTAGTTCCACATTTTATTTAATGAAAACAAATTTAAAAAAATAAAAAAGGATAGGATTAGGATCTAAAAATATTCTTCAAAATCACTTTTCCAGAATATATTCAGACAAGTTTTTTTTATTTCGGAGTAAGTTCATCACAGCTTTGTCAAATATTAGAATGACTTAAATTTGTAGTTTAGATATAAAATCAATTTTATTCGTAGATTTCTAAAAAATAATTTCTAGAAAAATGGCAAAACTCATAAAAGTGTAAATTCGAAAACAAGGTTTTTTTATTCAATTTATCAAGAAAAGTGAACCATTTTGTATATAACAAATAAGTACGTGCTTTTTTAAGAAACCTGCTCCACTTTAAGTTAGTACACTATTCTATTATATTATTTTATAAATATCTTGCACACAACACAAAAAATCCCGTCATCCGCTCCTGACGAAACACTGGCACTTACTTATCTCTGTGTTCTCTATTGGCGAACAACGAAATGGGACAAAGTCCAAATTGGCACAAGATCCATCTAACGGGATTCTAGAGATACAGTTATGAACATGATTTTTTAGTCGAGTGGTATACTTAACTCAAAAATCGAGTTTTTTGATTTATGCCGGTTTTCTTAAGCAGCGACGATATGTACATTATGTATCTCATATCATATGGCAAGTTCTGAATTCGTAAAAAATCGAGCTCGATATTTTGATCAAACTTGACATGACCTATCTCTGTCCATCTATTTCTTTCTCTTTCTCTATCTACAGGGTGGCGTACGAATCGTGCTACAATAAGAAATTTAAATAACTTTTATTTTCATCGATGAATTACATTAATTTTTTTTATTGGATTAAAAATTAAATTTTATTTTAAATAACTAATGGTATTTAAAGATGATAGACCGCAAATGACCTCCACGCTCATCCACGCATATGCGGTACCTGATCAGTAAATTGTTCATTGCGGCCTGAAGGGTTGAAATTGGGATCGCCTCAATTATTGTCTTAATGAACTGCTTCAATTCAGTCAAATTCCTGTGTTTCATTTTGTACACTTCCTGCTTGACATAACCCCATAAAAGAAGTCTGGTGCAGTCAGGTCAGGTGACCTTTGGGGCCAGCGGAAAGTGCAGTTTCTGAATATAAATTTGTTTGGGAATTTTCGTTAAAGCTCCGCCATAATTTGTGTGGCTACGTGTTCACTTACTCCATCTTGTTGAAACCAAATCTTGCTGAAAGGGATACGTCATCGGTGAAGTTCTGGGTAAAAAAAACTCCACCAAATATCTTTAAATAACGATCCCTATTGACAGTTTGTGTTACACCGTTTTCTTCATAGAAGTATGGCCCGACAATACATCTTGATGAAACTGCGCACCTCATAGTAACTCGTTCTGGGTGCAGTTCCGTCTCATAGAGCATTTCTGGATTAGATTCACTCCATATACGGCAATTTTGCTTGTTAACATTGCCGTTTAAGTCAAAATGGACATCATTATACATGAACAAACAATACAGGCAAGTCCTGAGGGTTTGATTTGCATGTAATTTGGACTTTGTACGGAAACAAGTTTAAGTCATCATGAAGTATCCGTTGTAATGACCGTCTGCTAACTCCAATTTGGCCCGATAAGTTTCGAGTCGAAACACTTGGATTTGCCTGTATTGCCGATGCAACAGCCACGATTGTATCCTGAACCCGAACATTGGGATCTCGATGATACGGTCTCCGTTCGATGCTTCCAGATTCGACAAACATGTTCACCAGCCTCATAATGGTCCATCTACTCGGGGGAGTACCGCCAAACTCCAGCCTAAATTCCCTTTGGACGGAAATGACGGACTGCAAGTAATAGTATCGCTGCACTATCCAAATCCTTTTTTCGGTATCCCAAACATTCAGTTTTGATAAATCTAAATAGTAGCCTATAAAATAAAAATGATCTATCTGTCCGCAAGTCTACAGCCTTAATCGATGGATGCATTTTCTTAGACATGGTATATATTGTTTTTTCGTTTTTTTTTTCATTTTTAAAATTTTTACGACAAATGACGGTACCAGTTATACCTGCTAAATTTGATTTTTTTTGAGGGATAAAGTACTTACTTCTTGTCAATTTATTGTTCTGTTTTTTTTTCGATTTTTTCGATAAGCTCCTAAAAAGCTTAAACCAAAATTTTTGTTTTGACTTTTTTTCAAAAAGTCGTCCAAGAATTTTGATAAAAAAATATGTGTCAATTCCACTTTGAATTAAAAAATTATATTATTTTATAGTCTTATAAACGGCGCTTCATATAAAACAACTTTTTATATTTTCGACTTGATTAATATTATTATTTTTTTACAAATGCTCATTAAAAGTATAATGAATTAATGAATATAAAAATATCCAAATTTCCAAAAAATCAATTTGTTTTTTTAATCGATTTTGAAGTTGAAGGTTTGGTGATTTTTTTTTAAATTAAAATTTAATATGGTTTTTCATAATTACTTAAAGTTTATTTTTTTTTCCTAAACATGTTTTCAAAATTTTATACAAACATTTTTTTTTTAAACGATTTTTTTTTATCATATAATATTATTTCTGTTGTCAAACTCCTTTTGCTAATTTAGAAAATAATCAAATGTACTAAATTAGGAATCACTGGATAGGAATTTAAGCATAGCGATGGAATTGCACAATAACTTAATGTTATACCACTTTATTTTCTATAAATTTTGGCAATTTCAAATAATTTAATAAATGAATACATTGATTTAAAGAATGACTTACTATTTTATTTCTTTTCTTATTAATAAACAACAGAATGCACTATATAAGGTATCACTCTTCCAAATTGTCGCTGTTTTGATCGTGTTTGCAATTAGAGACTTTGTAGAACTAATATGTTCATATCAATAAAGAATTTATTTATTTTGTTAAAACTCTATTTGAAAATTAAATTGCAAAACCTTATTGAATGTGCGAAATGTTCGCACCGGTCTTCTATTATTTTTATATTTGTCCAAGAATTCAAATGGCATTTTTTCACCCTCCAACTATAACAGCTATACCTTAAGTAAATGTTGTTCAAAAATAAGAAAACCCGAAAATAGCTTAGAGAAGTGGTATATCTTTGCGATTCAAATAAAAAACCACGTGAAAATTCACGAACTCAAAATAGCGATATCGACAATCAAAATTAAATGTGAATGCGAAGTAAGGATTTGCGAAATGATTTTTGACCAAATTTTGCAAAATGCAATGTGCAATGCTCATTGCCCGATTATAATGGTGAAGATGTAGTATCTGAAGTCTTTTTTCTTTTTTTTTGCATCATCACACCAGCTTTACCTATTTTTTGGAAAATTGCTAGAGTTCGTCTAATCGTCAAGAAAATAGAATATCTATGTTAGTTAGTGTGATTTCAGACTAAAAAAGCTACTATGTCAAGGTGCCCATTGTTTTAAAGCACCTTTCGAAATATATAAAAAGAATTTGGGTTTCTTAAAAAAAAAACTAGAATAGGTGTTACTGGAGTCCCACAAGGATTGGTTCTGGAACCAATACTGTTACCTAATATTGTATTGTTCGCGTGCTTTGAAATACCTACATATTGAAAGTGTTCAAATTCATAAGGTCAGGCATTTTCAAAAGCTTGATGAACTTAGAGTCTACATCAATTAACAACCTTGCAGGTTTGTCTTTTGCAAACGGCCTACTGCTCAATCCAGCTAAATCTCAAGCTACATTAATATCCAAATGAATGGTGGACTTCTGTATATTTCTGGACGAATGGTTAAGAGATGGCAAAATTAAAGCAGTTCATCACAGTGCTATACTGCAGTTTGTTATGAACCGTCATTCATCAGGTTTGCAGGCAGAGTAACTATATTATTTTTCGGATTTATGGATGTTTAGAAGATCTTAACGTCACAAGATAATCTATTTTTAATACACTAACAAAAAAATGCAAACATTACACCAAGTTCATAGGTTTTTCCATATTTAGATGGTAGTTTTTATAGTAAATTGTGAAATCAATCACTTCCCCCCAAAAATCAACCGCTGTCAAAATTTCCCATAAGTTACAATGAATTCGATAACCAACACTTTATTTTTTAAGAAACATACCCTTTAACAAGAAAGGATGCTATATCAAAGATGAAAACCTCTTTAAAGGTTTTTTATTTATTTTTGATGTTGCAAACCTCCGAAATTTACACACAATAATGTTCAAATAGACATAAAAGTCGAATGCTTATCGACCACAACCCACGGTTGTATGTATGCCCCTTGATTATTTATGAAGCTAAGCCAATAATAGTTTTTATAAGGATTAATAAAATATTAATAAAGTGGTTTAATTTAGTTACTGCCCCCAAAAAGTGATTATGGCCGTATTTTTGGAAAACTATTTTTAGTATAAATAGTTGTATCATTCTTTTGGACGTCTGTCTATATGAAATAATACCAATTGACTACAGGAACAGGAACACGAATTGAAATTTTGGGATCGAACTTTTAGAAAACTTGTATTAGTGGACAAGTTATTTTCATATTATTCAGTTCCAAGTTCCTTGTTAATATTTGTTGTAATTCCATACCATTTTTCTTTTTAATTTGCCGATAGTTCTCCCAAGACAGTGATTTTTTTGTGAGCTGAAGGCAGCTTTTTCCTTGATTTTTTTTAAATATTTTAATTTGAATTTACACAACTAAAAATAATAGCGCAAAATTTTAAATAATCCTCGTTTAGAGAATAAATCCTTCTATACTTAGAGTCGTCTAGTTGCCTGCCCTTGTCTAACTTTGTCCTAAATTTAAGCACACTTAACAACTCTTCTCATTAAAATAGATCCTTATGGCTACATTAATCAAAATTATGTTGAACACACCTTATTTTAACAGATAGAGTAATGAAACAGAAGTAAAATTAAACAAAAGCAAATGAACACAAAAAATATATTCATACATTTATAAAAGCTCAGATAAAATTTTAAATTTCAGAAGAAAATGATTTTCATAATACTTTTCAGATAAGGAAGCTAATTGTTCAACAAGAGGAATAAGCTGTTTTACCAATCGGCTATTTCACGTGCCTATATTTTTCTTTAATTTTCTTGTTATGAAATGTCAAACGCCAACTGGAAAAAGTATAGTTTCACAAAGATAAGGAAGCGTTTTGCTCTGTTTTAAGTTAGACGACCTCTTTAATGTTAAAGCATACCTTTTGTCTTTTAAAATATTCAAAATGTCGACCATCATTTTTATAATCGACTCCCATTTTTAGTCTCCTTTAGAGTAGGGTTCAAATTTTGCGCTATTGTTTCCAAGTTTGTGTGATTAAACTTGTTTCATAGTGCTTTAGCCTGGGCTAAAATCAATCATCAATTAAAGCCATCATTCATTTCAACTCGGTTTAAACAAAACAAACCTCACTCAAAAGCCAAAAACAATCCGAAGATACACTCTAAGAACTGCGATTAAATTTATCATGCAATTGTATGTAATTTTTAGTGTAAAAGTAGGCAAGTTGCGTATTCCTACACATGACAATAGGTACAAAAAAATTAACACATCATGTTGGATATTACAACCATTTGTTTTAAATTTTCGCCCTCTGTGTACCTTTCAATCACCATTGTTCAGTATTAAGCTAATAATGTTTAAACATTACACCCACAATGTTTATAATTAAGCAAATATTTGTTTAAATTCAAACACTTGATGAAAAGTGATTGTAATTAAGCAATCAATGCTTATATTTACTACCATTTGATCTTTGACGTAAGTTAAATGAACAATTAAATACATTTATTCTTAGGCGACGAAGCTATATTTTTATGAGAAGCTCACGAATCACATTTTTTTTTTAAATAAATAAAATAAAAATGAAAACGGTGATGCCTTGTTTCTGATTATTATGTTTAGTATTATTCTAAGGATCTATTTATTTTTGTTAATTTGTACGCATTTTTAAGCAACATACATAGGCAGAAAAGCTTAAACGTTTGTTTAAATTTACATATAAACTATAGAATGACTGCAAAATTTAACATATTTAAAAGCGAAATCAGATACAAAAAAAAAATTTTCCCTTGGGTCAGTCTTGGGTTGGAATTAGATTCCAATGAACCTCCGATTTCCCTACTTTCCCCTTGAAGGTTAATTTAGGGCAAAGTAATTTTCCCTTGGGCTGGAATTAGTTTCCTATATACCTTCGATTTCCCTACTTTCCCTTTCAGGGTTAGTTTAGGGCAAAGTTATTTTCCTTTGGATTTGCCTTGGGCTGAAATTTAGATTCCTAATACGTCTATCCCCGGCTCGCTTCTTCAAAGTGAACGCCTTGGGGCTGAGTTTACTCCTGTAACTCAAATAAACTAGCTTCCAGATTATATGAAATACGTTTTTAGTTATTTTAAGAATATGAAAATTGTAATACTGTAAAACACCCGCTATAATTCAAAATAAAAGGAATTATTATAACTGGTAATTGGTGAGTTCTTTCTTCTATATCCGAGTTTTAATTTGCTTTCTTCGCAAAAACCCTGGACACGACGAGCTCACCTCAGCATCAGGAAAAAAGCATCACAATATTTAGCGATAATATTTCCTATATTTTTAATAATTTTGTATTATATATTTAACTTATTTCTAAGGAAAGTTGATATTTTTATTTAAAATGAATAGAGGAAATAAATAAATTGAATTGAAAAATAAATTGAAAGTTTAAATTTAGACATTATATATAAGAAGCTTTTGATTAAATTCTGTTGAATTTTAAATACAAATAATGAATATATACATTAAGTTTAAAGATCTTAGGTGTAGAATAACACATTTTTACTTTAAATCTTTATTTGAAATTACCTATAAAAAATTTAACATTTACACATTAAATATTTGGAATTAATACGAGCGTAAAAATACTGCAATTATGGTAGGCAACAAGTTTTCTCGCTTTATGAAAGTAAAATTACCCGATTTATTTTTAGAGTGTAGTTACTGTCAACAGTGTCCAGTTTCTAGCTGTCAGAATGGAAATGGAGTATAATGTCCTAAAAATTAAGATATATATATATTGTAACGTCACCTTAATTTTTAATTGCGATTATAGTTATAGGTACTATAAGGCAAGTTATGGATTCGTGTAAAAAAAATTCTAACAACCAAACATGACATTATGATTATAGAGAACACCAAAAAACTGATTGCCCATACTCTAAAATTTGCATGTAAATTTACCATGAAATTGTATGTAATTTTTAGTGTAAAAGTGGGTAAGTTGCGTATTTATACAAATAACAATAGATAAAAAAAATTGAACACATTATGTTGGATATTACAAAAATTTGTTGCAAATTTTTAATCTCTGTGTACCTTTCAATCACCATTGTTCAGTATTAAACGAGTAATGCTTAAACATTGCACAAATATAGTTTAAATTCAAATACCTTATGAAAACTACACATAAAGTGTATGTACTTAAGCAATTAATGCTTATATTACATACAATTTGATATAAGTTACACATTTTATGTGTACATTTGTTGTTGCTTGTGAAGATTATTTTACTTTATATGAAATTATATGAAAAATACTGCAATTATGGTAGGCAACAAGTTTTCTCGCTTTATAGTAAAATAACACGATTTTTTTTTAGAATGCAATTCTTTTGTCTGTCTGTCTGTCCGCGAGTCTGCAGCCTAAACGGTTGGATGGATTTGCTTCAAACTTTGTAGATATTGTTTTTTCGGAAATATTTTTTTAAGACGACAAATAACAGTATTTTTTACCATAAACATAAATCTTAAAATCTTATTTTTCTCAAAAACGACTCCAATGATTTTTATAAAAAAAATAAATTCATTATTGAAGGGAAAGGGAACATTTCGGTAATTTTTTTTTTGGTAAAAAATGTTATTTTTGGTACCTCTAGTAGTACCAATTTTTTTGGTTTTCGATTTTCTGGGAAACGGTTAATTTGATTATTTTTTAAATTTCTTGCGCAGAAACTTATAAAAAGCTTAAACATTGATGTAAGCCAAATTTTTCAAAAAAAGTTTTTTTTTTGGAAATTAAAAACAAAAAATTTTTATTTTTGTGAAAACTCAAAATTTCGAGAACGGTTTAATGGATTTTTTCAAAACTTCGTATTTGGTAGTTTTTTGACATTATCTTGAATACTTAAAAAAATTATATTGTTAAAATAAAAACCATTCAAATTTTAAACATAACGGTTAAGACAAAAAAAATTATTTCTCGAAAACGGCTCCAAGAATTTTTGTGCAAAAATTGTGTGTGCTCTTAAATTAGTACAGTCCACTTTCAAGTATAAAAATATTTTTTCTTTGCGTACTTATTAACGGCACTTCCCTTAGAACCAATTTTCATATGTTCGACTTTCTCAACATTGGATGAACTGATTAAAATATTTTTTTTTAAGCAAGTGCTCCCTAAAATTGTTAATAAAACTGCATACTAAAATTTTCAAAAAAAAAAATTTTTCGATTTTTAAAAAATAAATAATTTTTTTTTTGAATAATCGATTTTTCAAAAACCAGTAAAAGAATTTTTTTGAAATTTGAATATTATATGTATATTAATAATATCTTCAAAATGGCGTTTCAATTTTTTTTTTCTAAAAACGTTTTCAAATTTTTTTACATAGGAAATTAATTTATTAAAAAACCGCTCCAACGATTTTTGATTTTTTAATATACTCTCATTTATTCATGAATTCAAATTGCATCTTGGTTTTCCCTCAAACTATAACGACTAAGCTTTATAAGAATTAACATTTAATTCCCTTTTTAGGTATTGTTGCGTACGTCACTGAATATTAGATACAATGTAGGCCCTCATACATTTATATATACATATGACGTGTCTTTAAAAATCACATGAATCTTATGTATGCTTATTGCACTTAAATTAGAAAGTTATATGCATCCTTCAATTTCATTATTATATGTACATGTTTATACATACTTAGGTTCCATCTGTATGTATATGTATGTAAATACATCTTACTCTCCTAACTTACATAATTAAAATCCATAACTTAGATTTAAAGATTGTCACCGAACATTTTCCGCGACAAAAATCGTTCTTTAAAGTTTCCACTCCTTATTCCTTACTTTTCCTTTTCTTACTTTATACAGATGTTTCCCTCGATATGCTGGGAGAGAGTAGGGCAACTATGGTCCATCAGCCATCGGTACGCTCTCTCAGTATCGCTAGGAAACAAAAACGAACCTTGGCGTAAAAGTGGTTGATTGATCCACTAACGTGTCGTAGACAGACGGGCGGTCTGTAGACAAATGGAAATGGCAAAAGCTCAGGTGACATTTGGTCTCTGAACGCAGGAAGTCACTAATATTGAAAATGGCAGAGCGCCCAACATATGTAATTCATGTTTGTAAAAGATGAAACGTTAAACGCAGGTCCCCAATATCCCCCAAATCTGCGCAAAAGCCCAACGACTTAGTAAATTTTCATGAAGTAGGGACAGACTTCCAATCTTTTCTTTAGTTGTTTTTTTTTGTAATATATCGTAACTTTTCACTAAAAATTTCGTAGTACATTTTTATTTCGGAGGGGGCAACTAAATATGAATATCTCGAGTTTCTTTTTAGTTTTCGAAAACTTTTCTTATTGTATTCGAAATATTATATTTCTGGCTGAATGCATTCATCTAATTCGCCGCTCCTGAGAGTGAAACCAGCGGATGACAAAGCAGAAGTATGGGAGAGTGATGTGTGTGTAAGCAGGACCGCCAGTTTTCAATATGGTTTGCTCTCTCTCTCGCCAAAGTGCGGACAGTAGCCCGATGAAAATGCAACCGAAAAGGGCGGCCACTGTTTGGCCGAAAACACGGGGAGTGGGAAAAAAGAAGAGTTCGGCGAGGCAGGCAAAAAAACTTGGACGGACACTTCTAGTTTGTTGAAATAACAAAGAAGACCTTAAAGAAAATTTTTCGTAACGAAAAGAAAAGTTTTTTGAAAAGAAAAAAAATTCGAGGAGAAAAAATTTTGGTGGGTGAAAATTTATTTTCCTACTGAAAAGCTTACACAAGGGGAAAAAGTAGTTAGAGAAAAGAAAAAAAAAAGGAAAACTTACTAAGAAAAAAATTTTGAGGTCGAAAAGATTTTGGGTTTTTACCCTATACTTAAAAGTTTCCCAAACAATAAAATTTAAATTTGAAATTGCTATTCGGAAAAATAAAATTCTTTTATTTTCAAAAATTCCACCGTTGGTTTCGCTCCGAAGGTTTGCAATTTCCTTATCTCAAACAAAAAAATTGCTGGCGCCCCTTTTATTTTTTTTTTGCTTACGCCTCTATGGCATTAAAAACATTTATTTTAAATTTTAATTAATCGCACAATAAATTCGACAATTAAATCCAATTGGTGAATCCACCCCTTAACTGATCTAGCTGTGGTGATAGCATTTTAAGTGCTATCTGTTGCACTTCTTCCAATTCGAACTTCGTATTTCGTTTTCTTATTCTCTTTGGATTGACATCCGTCTTACAAAACAAATCATTCGCCGTGCTCTTAATCGTTTGTAAGTTGGTTGTGCAACGTCGCGTTTTGTATTTTATTTCAAATTATTTTATTAATTATAAATTATAGTTCAAACCGCGTAAGAAAAGTGCAACAAGATACATTTGTGGGTGTGGTATGTACCTATGTAACTATTTCTTGAATTATCCATTCGACAATTCATTATATTAAGAAACAAGGTTATCTACTTCACATAGGCTCTAAGCCTGCCTTGGATACACTTAACTAACTACGAGTTGTTAGCTACAAGAGCAAGTTCGTACGATCAAGTCGTGCATTTCATTTTTTATTTTATTTTTTCAAGAATCATCATTCAAAAGAACACACACAAATTTTCAGGCAGATAGCAAAGTATTTTTTTGTGGCAGCCATTTTATATATGTAGATGCAAGCATTTTCGTTAAAAAAGTGAATTTAGAGTGGTCCTTACACCCTATTTTCTGTTAGAAAAATCTATCCGACAAATCAAGTAAATGCTTTACAAAATTATGGAGACTCTTCACGATCTATTGGAACCATTCACCACTGGTTTACTCAATTTTAGTGCGGTCGTTAGGAGAACTAAAATAGGTGTTTTTTTGAATATGAACATACGCAACGTTGAATAGAGCTCTAATAATTCCTTAATAACTAGGTAAATATTCACTTGTTTTCTTGCGAATTCTATTGAATACGACAATAAACAATAATAATAAAAATCATAAGAAATAAAAGGGGTTTTATTATGTTAACACACGTATGTGCTAAATAGAAATATATGCCTGTTAGCATAAGTAGGTGATATTAATTATAACTGCGCCTCAATCACATTCATACATTAAACTAAAAAGTTACAAGTTCTTTTTCAACAAAAAAAAAAACCTATTTCCAAGAAACTACCAAATCGTTCATCCAAAATTCCAGTTAAACATCCATTTAAACAGAAACCTTTTGTGGTAATTATTTCTTTATTCTGGGTGCGAATGAATTAATTAAATAAGGACTCCTAGTTCAACAAAAAAAAAAAGAACAACACAATCATCCCACTCAGACTATATTTCAACACAAACCGAAACCAGACTCAAAGTGACGCATACAACTTTAATGTCAGTGTGAAAACCCAGGAATTTTCCCTTGTATTATATCAGACAAATCATACAAAATAAACAAAAATAAAGCACGAGAAAAGTTAGTAAACTAACGTACGAGTATAACGTAGCTGGTAAACTTAAAGTAGGTGTCTAACCGACAATATTGTAGCATAAAATGGACAACCAAAATTACCCATTTCAATGGTAGAGTTTAATGTCGTTTGGTGTAGTAAATATATATCCTTGAAACGGACTCATTACATGCTTGAATAAAAACCACACCACACACACAAACAAACATTTCAAATAGGAAATGCTTGTTTAATGATTAATAATTAAGTCGATATGCCAAATATAGGAAGAGTATTTTGTGACGTGCGTCGTTCGGCGCGACGCGACGCGGGGGCAGGAAAATAGGAATTCGTGAATGAAGTTGGTTTTACAATTCCAAGAATGGAAAAAGGACTGTTATATTTTGGTTAATGATAAATATAGAAGAAGAATTGTAACGATAAATTAATTACAGTTGATTTAATAGCATTGGATTACAGACAGCTAATCTGAATGTTTCACATGGCATATTTAAGGACTTAGGAATGAGGATATACAAAGGTGGGGCACGAGTTTAAGTTTAACCTGATGGTCTTTGGGTGTAATGTTTTGTGTAAATGAAAAACTTTCGATTGGCTTTTGGATTATGTTTATTTAATGCCAAGAAAATTATATCGACTTAATTGACAAATCCAGGATTTATACTCTTATGTCCTTGCATTCGCGACGGATATTCTCTTTGAGAATTTCAAGAAAATGAAGCTTGTTGAAATAGACTCTTAACTACAAAAAGAAGTCTGGAACCGTTAAATCGAAGGATCTTGCCTGTTCTTGTCAATACGTCAAAAAAAAAGGATTTGTCGACCAAAAAATGCAGCCCTCAGAATTTCGGTTGTGTCTTGTGCATAGGGTTACCAGCTCTAAAATTTAAAAAAAGCCTGACGGTAGCGATAAAAAGGCTTTATTTTCAAGAAAAAAGCTTGACACACTAGTATTGTTCTTTTTCACAATTTAAAGAAAAAAAAATAATGACAAAAAACACATAAGTATCTAACCCAGCAAGCGGTCGTAGATATTTATATATCCTAGATACTAAATTCGTATACTTTCCTCAACAAATAAACTGAAGCCGATCCACCATGTAGTACACAGAAATCTGTGATAAAATGAAAGTACCACATTGGCTGCATTCAAAAATCGAACCATAGTTTTCCGGATAGGTTGGTGTTGTTGTAATCTCGAGGAAGAACACAGCTGATGACAAAACATCTACTACAAAAAAATAAATCTCAAGCTTCCGAAAAACTTTAGTATCAGGATCATAAATGGATACTAACTTTAGATAGGCAATCGTATCGACATTCATTTTTCACAACTCTTTGTCTCTTTCTAAAAATTGATAACTAAAACAAGCTTTGTAAGTTCTCTCATAGAAAAGCCTGACAAAGCACGAAGCCTGGCCAAAGCCGGATTTAGATATTTAAAGCCTGACGCGTCAGGCGAAATCTTGAGGGATGGTAAGCCTACTTGTGCATTATGTGCCGTTGTTTAATTCTTTTAGAACCATATGTTCCTCAGTCCCAATTCATCCATAATAAGCAGTTGGTGCTCACAGTCCACAGTAGCAGCTTCCACCGAGTTGTTTAAGAAAAAAAATAATGCCGATGATGCCTCCATGTAAAATAGCACACTTTGAGCGGATTTAATGCCTCTGCATTTGTCACGCTGATTACGAGTCCAAAAGTTAAACGACAATTTTTTTTATTTATTTATTCATGTAATTTATTTATGTACTTACCTATTTTTATTCTGCTTATTTATTCATTTACAAAATGTGTATATTTTCTTAATATCGTTAAATAGTTTTAAAGTTTTACTACAAATACCTTATTTATTAATAATTTTTTTTTTTAATTGAAGGTTTTTGTCAACATTTTTCTTCAGAATGTAACTCTTCCCTTGCAGAATAAACTTATAATAATGTTAAAACTAATTAGATTTAGTAGAAAATCTGTTAGTCTGAATACGAGCCTGAAGGCCCATATTTTCAGTGGTGAGTTAAGCAAAGAGATCCAAAGCTAACTCACCAAGCAATATTTTAGAGGAGCCTTAAAAACTTACATAATAAAAAAACAATGATTTTGGTTTAGTTAATCCAAGGTTAACCCAATATATTTTGTGAGTTAAACTGGCCTAAGACGCTTAATTCGAAAACATTAATTTTTCTTTCGCACAGCAAGCATTTCCAATACCAAATTAATGTTCCCTCCTGTGATAATTGGTTCATGATGTGTTACTTGGAGGATAAAATCTTAACCATCGACCATAGGGAACCTTAATACCCGAATTACTGAAAGAAGTAAGTTTTTTAAGGCTTAACTCACACGTTTTTTTTCATTTTTTTAAGACGACAAATAACAGTAGATCCCATGCATTTTTTTTTGGCCAGAAATAAAAATATTATCATTCTCAAAAACGGCTTTTCTCGGAAACGGTTAATTTGATCTTTTTGATATTTTTTACGCAGAAGCTCCTAGAAAGTTTAAGCCTATTGAATACCAAAATTTTTCAAAAATTTCGAAAACGACTCAATAGATTTTTTTCAAAACTTCGTATTTGGTGGTTTTTTGACATTATCTTGAATAGTTCAACAAAACTATTTTTTTTTTAATAAAAATCAACGGTACCTCCCATACAAATGTTAAAAAACCATTAACAAAAAATGTATTTCTCGAAAACGGCTCCAAGAATTTTTATAAAAAAAATTGTGTGTTCTTAAATTAGTACAGTTCACTTTCAAGTATACAAATATTTTGTTTGCGTACTTATTAACGGTACTTCCCATAGAACCACTTTTCATATTTTCGATTTTCTCAATATTGGATGAACCGATTAAAATATTTTTTTTTATAAAAATGCTCCCTAAGATTGTTAATAAAACTGCATAAGAAAATTTTCAAAAAAAAACGTTTTTCGATTTTTAAAAAATAAATAAGAAATTTTTTTTGAAAAATCGATTTTTAAAAACCAGTTATAGAATTTTTTTGAAATTTTAATTTTATATGTATATTAATAATATGTTAGAAGGTTTTGACTAAGTTGGTTTTTATTTAGACTTTGGAGAATTTTTAAAAGTGATTCTCATCGGTCTCCCAGATGCCATATCTTTCTGGTATCAGTCGAAAGAAAGTCGATCATTTTCGCAGTAAACCTTAACGACCAAAGGAATCTATCGATCTGTTTTTCCCTCTCTGCGGTTAATTGTATTTTTTCATTAAACTTGTTAAAGCATCGTAAGACATTTTCAATTTCTTCTCTATCCACAATCGCAAAGATATCATCAACGTATTTTGCTATAAACTTAGGTTTGTAGCTTAGTTTAAAACATTCCTCGATTAAAAAATCTAAAACCAAGTCCGCAATCGTCGGTGAAAGAGGATTTCCCATTGGCATTCCGTGTACTTGTTTGTACAAATTGTCCTTAAATTGCAGGTAGTTGTTATCTCTGAGGCAAAAATTTAACAATTCGATAACCTTGTTTTGGTTCAGCTATAATTTCCCATTTCTTTTGTAATAATGTTGATTGCAAGCTGAACAGGGACATTAGTAAAAAGAGAAACAGCGTCATAAGAAACCAAAATATCGTTTGTGTCAAGTACAAAATCTTTTGCTTTGGATTTAAAATCCAACGAAAATTGCTTTCATTTAATCATCATTACGACCAATAAAGCCGATGATAATCACTTTTAAAAATTCTCCAAATTACAAATATTAATAATAAGTTCAAAATTTTTTTTCTAAAAATGTTATCAAAATTTTGTACATAAGAAATTAATTTATTAAAAAACCGCTCCAACGATTTTTGACATTTTTTTTGATATATTCTCATTTATCCATGAATTCAAATTGCATCTTTGTTTTCCCACAAACTATAACGACTAATCTATATAAGAACGTTTAATTATGTGTATTACCCATTTATTTCTATACCCTATTATTATTCCCTTTTTACGTATTGTTGCGTACGTCAATGAATATTAGATACAATGTAGGCCCTCATACATTTATATATAAATACATATGACGTGTCTTTAAAAATCACATGAATCTTATGTATGCATATTGCACTTTAATTACAATGTTATACCTATGCATATAGCGACCTACCCATTTACATCCTTCATTTTCATTATTATATGTGCATTGTACATGTTTACATACTTAGGTTCCATCTATATGTATATGTATGTATGTAGATACATCTTACTCGCCTAACTTACATAATTAAAATCCATAACTTAGATTTAAAGATACATTTGCGGGTGAGGTAGGTACCTATGTAACTATTTCTTGAATTATCCATTCGACAATTCATTATACTAGAATCAAGGTAATCTTACCTGCATAGGCTTTAAACCTGCATAGGATAACTACAGCTAACTAACTAAACCTCAATGGTTAGCTACATTAAAGTTGTTAGCTACAAGAGCAAGTTCGTGCGATCCAGTCGTGCATTTTATTTTTGCATGCTATTGAAGAATACGACTTGGAGAATATGTGGTTTCAACAAGACGGTGCCATATGCCACACAACTCGAGCGAATATGCCTTTATTGCAAGAGACATTTCCTGGCCGCGTAATTTCTCGTCGTGGCGATATCAACTGGCCACCAAGATCATGCGATTTGACACCGCTGGACTTTTTTTTGTGGGGCTACGTGAAAGACCGTGTTTAGCAGATAAACCTTTAACTCTTGAGCACTTGAAAACCAACATTCGTCAAGTTATGACTGAGATACCGCCCAATATGTGTCAAAAAGTAGTCGAAAATTATCTTAAAAGAATCGATGCTTGCAACAATTCGCGTGGTGGTCATTTAATGATGTTGTGTTTCACACATAATGTCAACGTTCAAACTTTATAATAAAAAAAATATTTTATATGTGTTTTATTTACGTTAAACCGAAAAATGGATAACCCGTTAGAATAGATTTTATGTACGAGTACAATGGTTGAGGTAGGTTTTTGCATTCTGCTTGTTAAGAAAAAATAGTTCATTCAAAGAAAAAAATTGGTATAGCACAAAAAAACAACCCGCTTCCTTTTTGCTTATTTTATGAATTAATATGTACTTCCCCTTGGGCTGAATCCTGTATCTTAAAGTTTAAGGTTGCCACTCCACTATCCACTTACATTGATATTAGATTCACTTTATTTTTGGCAGCAAGTGCACAAAATAACTGCAATTCAATAATGTGACACAACTGGCCTAAATGAATTCAGCAATTCCCAATGAGGCTTTAACTTATTTAAAAAATTAAGTTTACAAGGAGAACACAGTACAAAACCTTAATGTTTTGTTTTTTCGGAATTTTGAAAATATTGAACATTTAGATTTGAAACATTCAAACTAATAGTGTGAGAAGTTTTAGGGTATAATAAGTTTTAGTGAATATGGCTTTAATTGTTGTAGAATGATGCTTAACAGATTTTCTCTTAGAGAAGTCAAATAATTTTAATCAGCTTAGATTTATTCAGAAAAAAAAAGTTGTAGAATTAGGACGCTCTACCCATTCCATGAAAATAGATTAAAAATGAAAAGATGGTTTCGTTTCCCATTTTAAAGTTTCATTTTAACAAAAGTATACTTGATTGACAGCCTTCTTTTTTCCAACTCTCCACGTGTTTGGAGTGCTATTCTACGGTACCTTTCGGTGGGTGGAATCGTTGAAAATTTTCTTGGTTATTTTGACGTTAGTGATTCTCGCAACGTAGATGAGCTGACAAAGCATATTTTTAATATAGTTACTTGAAAAATTCTCCTGCAAGGACAAACTAATTGTTCAATCATAAGATGGTGCGGCAGTTATCTCTGGCGAAGTGGGTGGTGTTAAAAAGAAAGTCCTTGATACTTGTCCAATTGCTAACTTTATTCCTTGCTATGCTCACGTTATAAATTTAGTCTTATCGCGATCACTTGAAAATATATCGGAATTGAAATTTTTTTTTGGCAGTATTAATACTATAGTCGGTTTTTTTTAATAAACCCTAACCGACGCCTGGGGTATCGGAAACTCGCTGGCATTATCATTAGGGATAATAAATGTCATTTTAAATCTTAGATTTGATATTCATATAATAGTAACTTTTGTTAGAATATTAGAAAACCCTAACGAATGGGACACTGCCTCGCTTTCTATTTCCGAGAGCTTGTTAATTAAATTAGAGTCAAACATTTTTTGGTTTTTCTTAATACTCTCTCCGAAATTTTGGCTAAGACTGACAGTCTTTCCAATTTAATTCAAAATAAGAAAACGGATGTTGAATTTGCGATAAGAGAAATCGAAAGTTTTGAGTCGTGGCTTAGATCTGACTTTCTTAATAAATTTGAATGCATTTTTGAAAGCAAAAGCGATTGCGCGGAACCACCACGAAAATGAGGATTGCTCGAAATTTATTCCATGTTATAAACGTCTTTTTGTAGAAATAAAAGACAATTTTTGCATCCGAAATAAGTACAAGATGTAAGACTTTTACGAATTTATTTTTTAGATTTACTTAATAAATCGAGATATGATAATTTCCAATCAAGATGAAAAAATATCTTCTTTAATAAATGTTTTCCCTGGATTTTTTGATTTTACAGCTTTAAACAATGAACTTAAAATTTTGTATATATGTAGATAATAATTCATTACATAATTATTTTATCAAATCTTACTTTATTTACCTACTTGCTAATTTTCAACTTGTTACTTGCTAAATAATATAAATCTATTTTATTTCTCAGAGTAAAAACAATTTCAAATGTATTAATGTTTCAAAAATTATTATTCTTAAGCTATCTGTAAGACTAACCAGTTGATTTCTTTAAGTAAATATAAAACATTTAAAACCAAACCTTATTCTTCATAAACAACTGCTTCTCTTCGACAACTTGGCGTTTTAGCACTTTAGGGGGTAGTCTATGTCTTCTTATTTTCCATTAAAATCCAATTCTAAAAATAAATGTCATACAATGAGTTGCTAGTTTACTCATTAAATTGTGTTTAGGCATAGAACTAACAATGTGTGATTGACTAAAACTAGTATAGCGATAAAATATGACAAAGAATAAAAAAATTAATGCGAATTATAAGGGACATAGATAAATAAAACACGGAAATTTCTCCGCAATACTTCAGCCGCCATCCCTGGAGATAAAATCTGAGACAACAACCACCTAAAGTCTCCGAATATCGCGCCACACATCTTTCCTATCATTCTTTCTCTTCTTTAACCTCACCCTCACGCCCGCGTATTCATAATCCCTTGAGCGCGTGTAGATTATAAAAAAAAAATAATAATAACCATATAAAAAACAAAATATTGCGTGAAACATTCCGCAAATTTTTAACTTAACAATTAATTTATTAAAGATATTGTATTTGCATCCGCCAAAAAAGTTTTCTTTCGAAAACGCTTTTATTATGCGTTAAGCTCATTGTTACATTTAACTTAAATAACTTAAGGTATAACAAATTTGGTTTGAATTGCACAACCTTATGGTTTGATAGTAAGTTATGCAATTAAGGAAATAATTTCAAGTAAACTCACTAGCGACTAATTTTTAATCCCCACCAACATCCTTCATTTTCATTCACTTATCTATATATGTATGTAGATACTTTTTACTCTCCTAACTTATATAATTAAAATATATAACCTAGATTTAAATATACATTTTTAGGTACGTATATACATAACTATTCCTTGAATCATCCATTCGACAATTTATTATACTAAGAATCAAAGTAATGTTACCTGCATAGGCTTTAAAGCTACATAGGATAACTACAGCTAACTAACTAAACCTCAATGGTTAGCTACATTTTGTTGTTAGTTGTTAGCTACAAGAGCGAGATCCTACAATCTAGGCGTGCATTTTATTTCTTTCAAATCTGCAACATGAATATCCAAATTAATTGGTTTTGAAATCAATTGATTTAAGACTGGCCTTAAATATATTTACTATCTTATTTACCTAAACGAATATCCAAACTTTTCATGTATGTATTTGTTTTTAATTTAAGTTTTTCCTTTTTAAATCTCACAATTCAATAATTTGACAAATGATATTTTAATAAATCTTGCACCACCATAGCACTTCAAACCAAAAATATTGGTCAATGTAAAAAAATAAAAAAAAATCCTTTGGGCTTTATGTATATTATTTCAAAGGGTTTGTTTGTCAAGCTTTTGCAATTTTTTTTTTGTTTTTTTTTGCGGAAATATTTTAGATTATTTTCGTTGACATTTTTATTATCAAAGTATTTTTTTTTTGTTTTGTTTTGTTATTATTCATCATCATCATGCTGTTGACATTTTGTTTTCCTTAAAAATAATTTTTGCTCTTTAGAATGTCAACAGTAGTATCACTTCCCTTTACTATCCCACCTTCGTTTGAGCCGACACCACTTGTTTGTAAGCTGATAGGTATTGCACGTCAAAAGTTGTGAATAGTCAAGTTAACAAAAACCTCAAGGTGTCATACTTACTCGTACATCAACAAAAATGACTTTGTATTTTTATAAAATCGATAACTTGTTGCAATTTTCTCTTAAAAAAAACAATAATAATATCAAAACTATAAATAGGAATGACGTTGCGTTTTCTCGATTCCTTTTTACAAAAAGCTGCTATATTTTGCTAAGTGGCTAGTCAACAATAAATTGGAGGTTATAGATATATATATATTTGCTTTGTGTTTATCCTTTGCCGATGCGAAAATTGTTTTTTTGTTCATTTGTTTTATTTTATTTTGTATGAAACGTCAAAAAAAATACACGTCGCAACCATCAACGGAAAACCCTTGGGGAAATCTATTGACTTTTATGTTAATTTTCTTCGGGTGATTACATTTTGAACCGCACAACATCGTGCAAGGCATTAAATCGATGTTCAATTGCTTGGAAATTTCCCAGTAGGTATTTAATATTAATAGTTGAGTCTTTAAAAGTGATGAAATTATGTCGTTGCACTTTATCACTTTTTACTTGTGATGTAGCTGTACTATAGGGCAAGTCTTGCATTTGGAAAAAAAAAGTTGACATTACGATGATAGAGAACACCAAAAAAGTGGGTCCGGCAATTCCGTCTGTCTGTCGGTCTGTCTGTCTCTCTGTCTGTAGAACGATCTACAACCTAAACGGCTGAACCGATTTTGTCCAAACTTGGTGCTTATGCGTTTTAGGTGAGTCTCGAAAATGAATTTTTGAATCGTTGTTTTAGCCCCAAAAATAACGGTACTTGCCACACAAATTTTTCTACCATCTTAATTATCTCGAAAACGGCTCTAATGATTTTGACAAAAATTGGTGTGAGTCCTGACTTGGTATGGTATGGTCTACATTTTTGCCTAAAAAAATTTAAAAATATTTTGTTATTAACGGTGCCTACCATACAACCATTTTATTGATTTTCGACTTTCTCATAAACGGCTATACCGATTTCGATCAAAATTCTTATACAAGATTTCATTTGAATTCTAAATAATACTGCATTTAAAAATTTTTGAAAAATATTTTTTTTTTTGAATTTTTTGAAAAAAAAAATATTTTTTTTTCTTTTTTTTGAAAATTCAATATTTTGAAAACGGTTGGGCGATTTTTCTAAAAAAATTTTTTTTAATTTATATTATTAAATATTTAAAATGTTTATAATAATAATAATTTAATAATTTTTATGGGTGGCAATGGCGCAGTGGATAAAGTGCTTGATTGCTAACTTAGACGTGTGGGTTCGCTCCCCATACTAGGCGCATTCTTTTCTATACCTCCAATTTTAATTGGATGCCGCCCATGGGTTAAAATGAGACAGTCAATACCTCAAATTCACTGTGCCAAACTAGTGCCTTGCAATTCAACAACAGTTAAATTTAAAAAAAAAATTTATATTTAAAAATTAAGTGAAAAACTACTTTAAAAATACTTATAACCGTTTTCATTAAGAAACTTTTGCATATAATGTGATCGAACATAGGAGCAAGTACGTGCGATCCAGTCGTGTATTTTATTTAACTTGCGATTATAGGTACTATAAGGCAAGTTATGCATTCGTAAAAAAAATTCTAATAATCAAACATGACATTACGATCATAGAGAAGCCTAAAAAAGTGATCGACAAAAAATTTCTGTCTGTCTGCCAGTCTGTCCGTCAGTCTGTCAGTATGTCAGTCTATCCGTCTGTATTTATAACGAGCTGCAAGTGATTGCCTTCAAATTTGGAATGTGTGATTATTTTGGCATTCCTCAAGAGGCCTAAAAACGGTACCTGCCATATGACCTTGAAGGAAAATCTTATTTTTCTCGAAAACGGCTTCAACGATTTTGACAAAAAAATTTGAGAATTTTTTTGTTGGTAAAAGCTATCATCTTATATGAATCAAGTTCACGTGAAAAGTCTATTAACGGTTCATTTAATATAACGGTTTTCTTATTTTTTGGCTTTCTCAAATTTCAAATTTTATATCTGAGAATAAATACATAGCCAAACCAACCCTGCGTATAAAAATTTTAAATAACTTTTTTTGTATAAATAAAATTAATTTTTGATTTTTTTTTAAATCAATATTTTTGTAACTAATCAAAAAAAAAATTTTTAAAGTTTATAGTCACATGTACTCTTATATTAATAAAATCTTAAAAACTGCATTTCAAAAAAAGTTTGTTTTCAAAAAACTAAAAATAAAAAACTGGATTTCATCAAAATCCGTCCTTCAATTTTCGAGAAACTTTTTTATAAAATTTTCATTGGTCCGTGGCATCTTATGGTGTTCTTGGCTTTTTCAAGATATCGGTTAAAGTGATGGTTTTGGCAGTTTTTATAAGTTAAAAAACGATTTGTACCCACCTATACAGCATTCACTTTCATTTATGCAAATATATGTATTGGGGATGGCCGTGGCGCTATAGTTGTGTGCTCGCCTGTCAACCTCGTGGTTGCAGGTTCGATTCCTGCCGTTGTCTATTTCTTCTTATATTCTATTAAAAACCAATTCTAAAAATTGTCATAAAATAAGTTGCTGCTTTGCTCATTACATGCTGCTTAGGCATAACACTAACACATGTGATTGAGTAAACTAGCATACCCATAAAACATGACAACCAAATAAATAAAATAATGTGAATTATAAGGGACATAAATAAATAAGACAGTGTAATTCTCTCCGCATTAGTTCAGCCGCCATCCCTGGAGATAAATCTGAGACATCAACTAGCTCTAGTCTCAGAACATCGCGCCACACATCTTTCCTATCCTTCTTTCTCTTCTTCCACCGGATCAGCGTGCTGTGTTAAGAAAAAACATATAAAGGGTATTCATAATCCCTTGAGCGCGTGCAAAGTTATATTAAAAAATATGTACATACCTAGGTTCTCCATACATAGGTAGGTACATATTATTCTCCTAATTTTAATAATTCAAATCCATTTAAATATAAATTCGTAGGTAGGTACCAATGTAAACATTCCTTGAATAATAATATTAAATTCCACAATTCATTATATTAACAATCAAGGTAATATTACATACATCGGCTTTAATCCTGCAAAGGATAACTAGACAACCTAAAACAGCGTCAGTGGATAGCTTCACTAAGGTTGTTAGTTACAAGAGCAAGTTCGTACGATCCAGTCGTGAGTTTTATTTTAATAGTAGGTATTGGCGCTGCCATATTTGAGCAATAACTATGTGTGTGTTAGTTTAGAATGATATACAAGTCATTTTCAATATTTAACACTTGATAGCTTTTTTTGAAATATAAAAATAATTTTAAAGACATTTTATGTACAAAACACCCCACGTTGGGCGCCAATTGTTGCACTTTTTCTTCGCGATGAGTGTGTGTATTTATTTTTAATATTTTATATTATTTATTAATTACTACACGTACAGGTTATCGCGAATTAATTACATTGTTAAAACAGAAAACAATATGCACACTATGTGCAATAAAACCTAAGTAAATATCTTAGTTTTGCTTTGACTGATAATAAATAAATAAAGTAATACAAAATAAATGCAAACTGAACGCTACAAGTATACTTCTCAGTCCCAAAAATCAAAATTGGGACTAATGACAAAATGTCCGCTCTACTTATCTTCTGTTTTTTACTCCTGTCCTTTAACTCCTCGAAAATTTTCTACCTTCTCGTATATCAAATCACTTGTCCTGCTTTTAATTTTACCTAACTTTTTGTATCCGACATTAACTTCTGCAAAAAATGTTCCTCGATTTTTTTTTAATTTCTCGAACTTCCTTAAATATGTACTCGCTGGGTAAGTTCTCACAAGGGTCAACTTTCCAGCCACTTCCATCTCACACATTCACGCATTTAGTCATTCGTTTTCGTTGATCATTTGTCACGACCACGGCTTCCTGAAAAGCTTCTCTGCCTCCTCGAAAAACCCTATTGTCGAGTCAAAACGAAACTTACTCTCACTCACACATTCAAGGATTCAGCAAGTTGTTGGATGTCTTTCCAAAAAAATCATGATAATGTTGAATTAGGGGAGTAAAACGGAAAGCAAGGATGACTTTTGTTGCGGTCTGGGTTGGTATTCGACACGAGTTTTTGGAACGTATATGTAGTCTACGTCGAAAACTGTAGTTTACATTTTCGACATGTCTCAAACTGATTTGTGTCGAAAACTCCTAAGAAATACTCAAATGACATATTCTGCTCAATTTAAGTATATAGAATAAATATACACATTCCAGCTCTTCAGCATCGTTGCCACAGGCCTACACCAAAGAATAACACAGAGTGACAACAAAATAAAACAAAAATGATATTTTTGTTTCACTTGCAGCATTAAGGCAACGATACTCTTCAGCTAAGGCATTCACTCAAAAGGCACAAGTACATGAATACAAAAATAAGAATAAGAAAAAAGGAATAAGAGAGTCGCATTTACATCTGTTCGCTTCACTCAGCCATAAGTAGAATACAGTTAGTTTAACTTACTCTTTGTGGATAGGTGTCATTTTGATATCGTGTTTTTTTTGTATGTTTTTGATTTTATATTTCAACACAATACATAACATCGTATTAAATTTCAAAATTTTATGAAAATTTCGAATGTTTTCGAAAAAATAATGTCTGGAGGCAATAAACGTGATGCAACAAAAGCATATTTACGTCAAGGCGGACGAAGAATGCACGAGAATTTTAACGGATGCAAAAAAAATTAAGTCAATGGAAGACTTGCAGCAAAATGCATGAATTGTTTCAAAACTATTTTGTGATACTTCTAAAAGACTGATTTTTTCCTATATGACAAATAGAATGCAAGCTGTTTCATGTAATAGTAAATTGTCCTCATTTCTTCCTGTTTATAACGGTGTTCCTCAAGCATCGATTCTTGGTCCATTCCTGTTCTCAATGTTTATTAATGACTTACCTTCCGTTATATCTTTCTGTCGTTTCCATATATATGTGGACGATGCCGAGGACGATGGTTGAGGACGCAATAGCAAAACTGAACGAAGATCTTCTTGATATATATGAATGGTCTAAACGTAATGGTCTCAAACTTAACCCAGACAAAACTAAAGTTATACCAATATCTAAACATCAACCAAACTTTTCTGACTTTCCTACTATCTTTTTAAACTCATGCCCAGTTAAATACGTAATCCAAGCTAAAAATCTTGGCATAATCTTCAATAATAGACTAACTTGGGATAACCACATCAGTTCCATTACATCCAAAGTGTATGCTTCGCTCAGAGGTTTATCAACAACAAAAACAATTCTACCAACAGAAGTTAAGTTGAAGCTGGTAAAGGCTCTTATAATTCCCATTATATCATATGGCTGTGAGTTGTTTGCTAATCCTGATTACCTGTCGCTTCAAAAGCTCAGAGTCGCCGTTAATTCATGTGCTCGATATGTCTTTAATGTTCGTAGGTTTGATCATATTTCGTCTGAAGCTAGTCAGCTTCTTGGATGCAACTTGGAAACTTTTTTTAAATATCGATGTTGTTCCCTTCTCTTCAAAATTATTCACAGGAAGGAACCTAGCTATTTGTTTGATAAAATTACTTTTTGTTCTTCTAATCAGTCTATGGTACTTCGACCTTCTATACACACCTGCTTGACTTCAAGCAGGAAATTTTTCATTTAAGCTGTAAGGCCCTGGAATGATTTGCCCAGTCATGTGAAGTCGAGAATTGAGCACGGAAAATTTCTTAAAGTATGCTTTGATTTCTTTTCCAGTCTGAGTTGAGATAAATTAATTTATTTTTTTCGTTTTCTTATAATGTTTTGGTTGCGATTTTTCATACTCAAATTTGTTTGTTAAATAAACTTAAGTATAAATAATTAATATTTTTTCTTACTTTCATAATTTTTATTGTAATATTCATTTTTAATTCTTAATTTTTAATTCTCTATTCATAAATTATTGTGTTTATTTTCTTTATAAATTAAATCCTGTACTAGTTATAAGTTCATCTTGATGTACAGCGTTGATTTGAAATAAAATTCAAATTCAAATTCAAAAAAATTCAAAAAAAAAGACACGCTTGATAAAAAATCGGTAATGTACTTGTATGTTATTCTATGTACAGTTATATTTTCGGTATTTTGATTTTTATTAACTTCCGATATGTTTTATGTTAATCAAGAGGAGCGTATGGCTCTGGCACTATTATTGAACCTGACGTTGAAAGTAATGTACACATATGGATGACACAGCTAGAAGCACTTTTGGATAGTAGTCTCGATCAAGCCAAAATTTATGTTTCGAGTTACAAGGACTAGATATAAGGTCTTTTTGTACTTTTTTATGTGTAAAGTTGGATTGCAGTTTATTAATTCTTTTTAATTCAGACGTCAAAGTCATCTGGTTTTTTTAAATGTGCAACACCGAACCAAATGCAACAAAAATTAAAAAGTTTTATGGATAATGTGAATCCTGCCGAAAGCGAGAGGCTCGATTCGTTGACGTCAATGTTTTTTATAGTCAATATATTTTAAAAGGTTTGTAAGAGGATTGCGGCCGCCTCATCGTCATCTGATGGCAGGCAAGTAACTCGACCAAACGCATGACGAGCTGTACATTTATTTTAAATCGAATAAATAAATTCAAACTTACTGCATTTTATAGCTAACATTTACTGTAGCTTAGATTTATTCTTGATTTAATTGCTGAACAGTTTTTTTTTTATTTATTTATCGACAAATTCATGTAGACTGCTTAATTTTGCTTGTGTAGTCTACTACAAATATTCGACATGTATAAAATGTCGAAAACTCGACAAGGTTTTCGACATACCAACCCAGACTTGGGGTACATTTTACCGTAACACTAATTTATTCCACATTCGTTGATAATGATCTGTGAGGCACCTAATGGCGGCACTTACATATAAGCTGTTTATTTCACCAATATAAGTGCACATGATGGTAGTAATTAATAGTGGCGTGGACAATAGGATTAACTTTAGAGACAAGATGAACGACATTGTATTTCTGAAGCATTATTTCTGATAGCACAATGCTGTCGCAACCAAATTTAAAATTCAAATTCAAACACTGCTTTTAATGCTCAATTTCATGAGCTGAATATGAGGACGAGAATCGGAGACAAAATCCAGCCGCGGCCGGCCGGCGTGGGCCTGAGCGCCACATGCATATCCGATTTTAAATGGTACGACGTGAAGTGCGTATAGGTTAAAGTAGTGTTTTTGAAAGTGTGGGTCGCGACGCCCTGGGGGTCGCCAAGACTTACTCTGGGGGTCGCGGTCGCAAGTCGCTAAGATTTAAAAACAATTGTTGGGCAAATTCCTAAACGAAAGATTTGCAAGACAAGTTCCAAGTTAAGCAAATGCACGAACCCGGTTAAAATTGAAAAGCAAGTGAATTGCGCAAAATAAGTTTAAAACTTACTGCATTTTGCGCAAGAAAAAAGAATAAACTGTGTATTGAGAATGTCTGCTGTACAAAGATTTTTATGTTTGCATTTAGGGCCCATTTCCTTTGCATTTTTTAGGCAAGATTTACGTTAAGGAATTTGGCCGTTGTCAGTCCTGTAGTAAACAAAATAAAACACATGACATTTTCTTAGTGAGACGGGTGTGTCGGCTTATTTTTTAAGGAATGTTTAGACTTTAGTTTTATCATTAGGACGCTAACAATTAAATCATTTTCCAAATTAAACCTATTTCTCTTCTTATGAATTATGTACAATTATTCTTATATTCAATTCCTATTAAGAGAACGTGAGTTTACATAGATATAAAGTGGCAAAAGCTACTAAGAAACTTAAAGCCTCTTTTGCCAGCTCTCGATGTTCTAATTTTGTCCTTATCTCGAAATTATCAATTATCATGTAGTTAAATTGAACTACATTCTCAGTAGCCATATCTATAAGATTTCATTTTTATCAGCGAGTTGGGCTGATATATTCCAAAACGGATTTATTATCTATCTTTTTCAATTTCCAGAATCCAGTTCTGGAAAGTAACTTGATTGCATCTTTTCCAAATTATTCAAACTCAGTATCATGAGAGTAATTTGAGAGCTTACTGATACGATTATATCGATTTAATATCTTCGAAAATCTTCTGAACGCAGGGATGCACGGATGTACCACCCTGTGAATTTATTTTAAAATCTGATGACGACAAAGACAAAAAACCAAATAGAAAATAGTGGTTTGACATTTGAGTATGAATGTATTAGTGCTTCTTGAGTTGATTCTGGTTTCATATAAAGAAGAGAATTTCTCTTCTCAGAATCGTCAGCAGATGATTTTTTGCCAATTGAATGGTTTTAGAAGACTTCCGGACGCTTCGGAATGCTTCTGGATATCCAATGGAAAACCAAATTTATCCATTATGATCATTCGTAAACAACACATCACAACACTTTGTCGTTTTTATTTGGCAATCCGGAAGCATTTTGGACTCTTCTGAAAGTGTTCATTTGGCAAAAAATTACAGTTCTGATTCTGAAAAGAAGAGAATTGTGCTTCTGGATTTGAAATCAGAATCGAAGCCAGAAACACTCACACATTCATAAACTTGGACGTTAAACTCGACTCTGGTCGTTTTTACTATCATAATTGTGCAACTGAAATGCACCAACTACAGAGGAATTAGTCTCCTAAAAGTCGCTTATACAATCTTGTCGGCTATCCTGTGTAACCGGTTAAAACCTTTAGTCAACGATGTGATTGGCCGCTATCAGTGTGGTTTTAGGCCAGGCAACTCAACCGTCGACCAAATGTTCATACTCCGACAGATTTACGAAAAAAAAACTGGAATTCCAGATCGATACAAACCATCTCTTTATCGATTTTAAAGTCGCGTATGATAGCGACAGAGCCATGTCTCATCTCAGCATCCCTGCCAAACTCGTTCGATTGTGCACGATGGCGATGGAGAAATCTCGCTGCTCCGTCCAAATCGGTAAGAACATCACCGAAGCCTTTGATATTGAGAAAGGATTGAGGCAGGCGACGCGTTATCATGCAACCTATTTAACATCGTTCTTGAAGCAATTGTACGCAACGCACATGTCAACACCAGCGGTACAATTTATCAAAAGTCCGTTCAATTGCTTGCGTATGCAGACGACATAGACATTGTAGAACAAAGCGAGCTGTGGCAGGCGCATTTGCGAGCATTGAATCGGAGGCGGCTAAAATGGAATTGGCGGGTAATGATAACAAGACGAAGTATATGCTGTCATCGAGAAAGGAATCTCAACATCGTCGACTCGGGCAAAATATCATGATTGACAAATATAACTTCGAAATTGTAAAGAACTTTGTCTACCTGGGTTCTACTATAACCACGCGAAATGACATCAGTGCAGAGATCAAACGAAGAATTACTCTTGCCAACCGCTGTTTCTTGGGGCTAAGACGGCATCTAAGAAGTAAGGACCTCTCTCAGAGAACTAAGGAGACTTTATAAAAGACCCCTATCATCCCGGTCCTGCTCTATGGGGAAGAAGCATGGACATTGAAAAAATCGGATGAAAGTCTGCTAGGGTGATTTGAGAGGAAGATTCTTCGTGTGATTTTCGGTCCGGTGTGTATCGAAGGAGTGTGGAGGAGAAGATTCAACGGCGAGCTATACGGGCAATACAGCGACGTTGACCTGGTCAAAAAGCTTAAAATATAACGGCTGAGATAGCTGGGGCACGTGGAGCGTATGGAAAGCAATGAACCTGCCCGACGAGTCTTCGAATCCAACCCCGATGGTGTACGCAGCAGAGGAAGAACCCATAACACGCATTTCGTTGCAAGAGAACACGACCTCAAATGACTTGGTGTGCGAAACTGGAAGCGGCTACCGACAGAGCTGACTGGAGGGGCCGAAGCCCATCCTGGGCTGTGAGCGCCATCTAAAGTAAAGTTAGTAAGTAATTGTGCAACACACATTATTTTTGATTGCGATTATTTTTAAGTGCACAATTATTTTCACATACATATACAATCACATTCTTGTCGTTTGTTTAATAAACTTCCACTATCAATTAGGAGCTTAACAAATCCTGGAATGTTCTTCAAATTTCTAAGGTTATGGCTTTTTGATTTAGATTATGTAATTTTAGAATCTCTTCTCTCTGGCACTTTGACTTAATATTTAATATTAAAAAATGAATTTAATATTATTTTTGCATCTACGTTTTTGTACTTTCATTATTATTATATCTTATGTATCAATCCCTTTGAATTATTCCATCGAATTTCATAATGGTTTTCGTTTAACTTTACTTGAATTTTGTGATTTATTTTATAGTTTTTAAGGGTCACCACACCCTATTCTATTATATTTATTATTATGTTAAAAGTAAACAAATTGAAGTGGCATTTGACATTATTTTTTGTATACTTAGTTATTTAAAAAATACAAAATGTCATTAACTTTTCTACATTTATTTATGCTTTATCTTGTAAATTTTCTACCTGGATTTTATGTGGATATAAACAAACAATCAATCAATCAAAAAAATCAAATTCAGAATAGTCAGAAACAAAAAAAAAACGGGATTCCGGCTTACAAAATAAAAACGACATTAATCTTTTGATCAATAAGTTCTCCCACTAGAAAAAAAAAATAATTGACAATTCTAATGAGCACATAAAAATTTAAAAAAATTAAAATTAGTTTTATTTTTGACTTTTGGCAACCCGGGCAAATTTCATACCTATAATTAGACTAGGTATGAAAGGGCAGCGTATGTGGCTTTTTAAATAACTGACAAAATATTTTTAATAATGTGGGGGTCGCCAAAATCGGTTTACTCTCAAAGGGGTCGCGTACTCAAAAAGTGTGAAAAACACTGGGTTAAAGCATTATTGTAGTAACGCTCAAGAAATAATTCTTCCTTCCTTCCTAGTTATCGCATCAAGCTTACTTCGAGCGTTTCTATTATTACAAACAGTTGTTTTGAAAAATCGGCGTCTGGTGGTCCGTTTTGTATGGCAAGTAGCATTTCGTTGCAAGAAAAACGTTAATTTCAAGCAAGTGTTGAATTCAAATGCAGGCATCGATCACACGATTACCATCAGTAAAGTTTGACGATGGCAATTGTCAGTCAGCTGTATCATTGCTCCAGAGATTTTTACTTGCGATATAGGTAGTATAAGGCAAGTTTTGCATTTGGAAAAAAAAATCTGACTCGTGATTTTAATCAAACTTGACATTACGATGATAGAGGGCACCAAAAAAGTGGGTCACTCAATTCTGTCTGTCTATCTTTCTGTCTGTCTGTCTATAAACAGCTGAACGAATTTTTTTCAAACTTGGTATTTAGGCGTTTAGGTGATTGTCCAAAATACATTTTTGAATCGTTGTTTTAGCCCCAAAAATAACGGAACTTGCTATACAAATTTTTTTATCATCCCAAATATCTCGAAAACGGCTTTAACGATTTTGGCTAAAACTGTTTTGACATATTTTGTTATTAACGCTACCTGCCACACAACGATTGTTTTTTATTTTTGACTTTCTCATAAGCGGCCAAACGGATTTCGATCGAAATTTTTATACAGGAGGTTCTTTGAATTCTAAATAATACTGAATTTCAAAATTTTAGAAAAAAAGGTTTTTGAATTTTAAAAAAAAATATTTTCTTGTTTATTGAAAATTCATTATTTCGAAAACTGGTGAACTATTTTTTCTTAAATTTTGTTTTTAGGTTTATATTATTAAATAATTGAAATTGTCATCCCAATTTTTGTTTAGAAAAAATATAAGAAATTGTGTATATACAAAAATTAAGTAAAAAATGACTTTACAAATATATGTTATATTTCTTTATAATCTACACGCGCTCAAGGGATTATGAATACCCTTTAAATGTTTCAACACAGCGCGGGCGTGATGGTGAGGTTAAGGAAGAGAAAGAATGATAGGAAAGATGTGTGGCGCGATATTCGGAGACTGTAGGTGGTTGTTGTCTCAGATTTTATCTCTACGGATGGCGGCTGAACTAATGCGGAGAAATTTCCGTGTCTTATTTATCTATGTCCCTTATAATTCGCATTAATTTTTTTATTCTTTGTCATATTTTATCGGTATACTAGTTTTACTCAATCACACATTGTTAGTTCTATGCCTAAACAGCATGTAATAAGTAAACTAGCAACTCACTGTATGACATTTATTTTTTGAATTGGTTTTTAGTGGAAAAATAAAAAGACATAGACTACGGCAGGGATCGAACCTGTGACCATGAGAGGTTGACAGGCGAACGCACAATCGCGCCACGGCCACCCCCAAAATAAGAATATTTAGCATACAATGTGATCGAAATAAAAGCAACTACTTGCGATCCAGTGGTGCATTATATTTATATTGATCGAACAAGAGTAATCAATGCTCGCCTGTGAGCCGTTGTGCATTCATTCATTTTGGTAATTTGGAAAGTTGTCAAATCTGGCATCCGTGATTCTTTTGACAATTCAATTACAGCTTTGCAACAACGAAGAACAGAAGCAAATTATTTGATCTAGATCGAAGAGTATGCATGTAGTTGATCTTGGCAACAGGAAATAAAGCGTGCCAACTGTCCATTTTACGGCAATTTGGTGTTGCTTTATGTACAGCCTAGCTTGTCGGTGTAGGGATTCATATGCCGACAACACCAGCGATTCGTTACAAGTGGCGCACAACGTGAGACTCGAACCCACGACCCTGAGATTAAGAGTCAGGATCAATCATATACACCTGTGGATATGGGGTGTAATGGTGTTAGAGGTGAAGAGGTTAAGGGTTCTCGGACTGGAATAGATGAATGGTATGTTTATTCATCTTTGCTTGTGTGATCAGTTTGGGAATCGTTGTAGACAACAGTAGACAACACAAGTTGTTCGTTACAAAATAAATAGCACTGTATTTTAGTTATTCAATAAATTCCTGAAAATGGATAATCGTCACCTTAAATTTAGTACGTTCTGTCAAATAAGCTTGTTGTGGCAGCCATTTTGTACAGACCCCTAACTATATAATGGAAAAAAGTGAATTTCTGGTGCTCATGAAACATAATTTTTTGGGAGAAAAAACTATCACGCAAACCAGACAAAATATTTACAAATATTATGAGGACTCTCCACCATCGTATGGAATTATTCACCACTGGTTTATTCAATTTCGGTGCGGTCGTTCAAGCACAAGTGATGAAGAACGTTCTGGTCACCAAATTGCGGTGACCACACCAGACATGGTTGACAAAATCTAATGGTTTGATAACAGTCGATAGGCGAGTGAAAGTGCGCGAGCTTGAAGAGGCCACTAGGCTTATAACATGGATCAGTGATTTCCATTTTACATAAATATTTGGACACGAAAAAGCTTTCCGCATGATGTGTGGCGTGTTTGCTCACCATCTACAAAAAACATATTCGTTTGACAACTTCAAAGATGTGTTCGGTGGTGTTCCAGAAAAAAAATGTTGCGCCATTTTTAACCATCACCACAACTCACCAGAAAACAAAGAATTGTCAAAACTATGGAAAACGCGCCGGCGCACAAGTCCGCAGTCACAATGACAACGATAACATTGTATGAGTTAGGCTACAAAATCCTGCTTCATTCAGCACATTCCACAGATTTAGCTCCCTGGGATAATTTCTTGTTTCCAAGCCTAAATGAAGAAATGGCTCGAAAGTAAGATATTTGGTTTGAATGAAGAGGTCATCGGTGAAACAGACGCTTATATTGAGGGGTTTCAGAAAATGCATTATTTGGAGGACATCAAAAAATTGGAGAAACGTTGGATGAAGTGTATCGAGGTAAAAAGAGACAATATGTTGGAAAATAAATTGGTTTTTATAATAAGCTAAGCTTCGCGCAGTCTACTCGAACAATGAATCTCTTAACTCCTTCCTTTGTTTATTTGAATTCGTCAAGACTATTCTTTGTGTATGCACTTATGCTGTGGAATTCTTTGTCATTAAAAATAAAACAAATAATAGGGATTTCTCAATTTAAAACAGCAATTTTTAGTACTTTTAATTAAAATTCTAAGTATAAACAGCAATTTGAAAGATAAATTAAATTCAATTAAAATTCTTAATCATAAAATAGATCTCTTGTAAATAAATACTTTATGTAATTATCGAAATAGTTTATCTTAATTTTGTATGTACTTTATACGACCATTTTTACAATTAAATAATTCACTTTAGTTTTATTTAAAATATATTATTATTAACTTAGGAACTATAAAAGACTATGTCTTATTTGTACACCGATATAAATAAAGAATTGAATTGAACTGAATTGAATTACCCGGAGTGTAGTCATTCTTTTCCGATATAAACCTGTGTCTTCTAAATCAGTCAAGCCATTTGGAGGCATTGACGAAGTTCGATATGTTAATTCCTGAAATATTAGAGAGCTCTTCCAAATTATTGAAAAAGTAGCTGCCTAACAGATATAACTTTGTCTGTTCTCTGCTTGTTGAAGCATGGCCATATTTTCCTGGTGTTGTCACAAGTGTGAAGATTTCTTTAGGATCCTGTCAGAAATTTTCTGTTTAATGTAACAGTGTGAGATATTTACCAGCTCTGTTTGACTGACATCGAGTGTTGATCCTTGTCTCGCCAACTCATCGGCATTTTAGTTACCCGATAACCGCTGTGTCCCGGAACCCAGCAGAGTCTAACATTGTGTTGCGTGCCGAGAACCTTTAGCTCTTCACGGGAGCAAGAAACAAGTTTCGATTTTATCACGAAATCGCTTTTATTGGCTATCTATAATTAAAGGTGATATCAGCCCGTAGTAGCGCCATCATCGGTACCTGTCTAGTGGCTGTTCTTACTGCCAGGACCTCCGCTTGCAAGACACTACTATAATCTGGGAGCCTAATTGAGTTGTTTAACTCAAGGGATGCCGAGAAAAAGTCTGCACCAACACCAGTGTCCATTTTGGAGCCATCATTATAGATTGCTATTGCTGATTCACCGGTGTAGGGTTGGTTGTTCGTCCATTCTTCTCTGCTTGGAATGGCATTTTGGAATGGTTTATGAAAGTCCAGTTCGGGTGTTTTATAGTCTGTAATAATACTATCACCAAGATGTTTCTGAAAAACCCCCAGGTATTAGACTGGCTAAGTCTTAAGGCGCTATATGCTGTGGATTCTTGTTCGAAAAGATCTAGGAGTTCATGCCCAAGGGTAATCCCAGAGAAAAGAATCTGGTTTATCTGATCAATAGCTAGTTACCAATATTTTAAGCCAAAATGGATCTTATTCCAGAGCAATTGAAATCGAGATTAAGATTTACTAGTCTGTAAATGTTGATAACTTATAGTCGTTTGTTACATCCTCTTGTAATATTTTCTACTCTAAAGTAGTGCGAGCTGTAAGCATGACTAACGAAAAATACCCAATCTCATTTTCGGACTTTAAAGCGGCTTATGTTCTGCTGTTTAGTGATTGGACAATATGGCCGATGGTGATGTGTATGGACGGAATGTAGTTCTGCCTTAATATTTGTGTTGCAGGTGCTGAATTAATCCTGAGCTGTCGGTAATGTAACACTTCGTTTCAAAATCTTCCCATTTGGTGGCCGCGACTCTTTCTTTATTAAGATTAATGATGTCTATGGTGAAAGCACTCTATAATTTTTTAATTGTGCTTTCTGTGTGGTTCTGATAATAATTTTTTTTTTTTTCTGAATTTCACAGCTGCCTTACCATAATTTCTCAGGATTTGTTTATTCTAATTAAAAAGGACAATAAAATTAAAGGAAAATGTGATTCCCATAAAAACATAAATATCAATGAAACAGATGTCCAAGCAACCCAAAAAAATAACTCATCCTGGCTTTCGTACACCGTGGCGTATACGTAACATTTTTGTTGGCTACTTTTATTTAGTTAACGAATATGGAATATTAAGCATTGCAAACATACAGCTAATTTATTATTAACACATGTGTATTGCGTATTTTTTTAACAACAAAAAATATAATGTAATATTTTGGTACGTACGCATAACAAAAAAAGTAGTCGTAAAATTAAGATAAATATCCTTCTGCAAGCATTTACAACATAAATATAATTTTAATGTATCTTCCTTGTCGAGAGTTGATTGTTAACCTTAACTCTGACATATCTTATAAACAGGGAAAAAAGGGGATTACTGTGCATTTATATATGTAAAAATACACGTATATATCTACATCTCTTGAAATGATACATTTTATCATGACAAGGAAAGTAGATTTTGAGGTTTTGTGTGGATTATTTTAAATAATCAAGAATGCATTTCAATAGATTTTTTTTATTTTATTCAGGATTACCTGGTTTGTTTAGTAAAGCAATGATTTAAATGTTTTAAATGTAAATGTTATTTAAAAGCAAGAAATGTTTTTCTTACTTTTAAATAAAGCAGTTCCTGTAGAGATATGTAGTTTCAACACAAACACAAATATTTATAATAAGCTGACTGAATTAAAGCGACTCTTAGCCACTTATCTATACAAGAGCAAAAAATGTGAAGTTCCTCTAATATACTAAGGGCCATTTTCTTCACTACAAGTTGAACTCAACTTGAGGATTTTTATTATCAACTTGTGATTTTCTCTTTCTTTACTCAAATTTGACAGTTTCAACTTTCGATTCTCAACTCTCGAGTTAATCAACTTCTGGTTTTCTCAACTTCCGAAAATAGTAGAAGTTGAGAGAGCAAACTTAAGATTTTTATGTCAAATTCAAACTTGTAATACATTTTGTTGCATCTTCTCTCAAAAATTATTCTCTGTTTCGTTTTGAATAAAAACATTTTAAAATAATGTGTTCCGAGAAAATTATTATAGGGAAAATAATGCATCGTCTGCTTCCGCAAGCGAAGATGAGGATAAATTGTTGGCACTTGAAAGAAGACAATATATAATGTGACTAGGGGTCGGTAATAATTTGCAATATTTTTTAGTTTGAATTATGCTAACTTAAATACGTTTAGATCTCGCGACTTACGACCAATTTTTGATTGTTTTGTGGTATTATGTAGTCGGGTCAATTCAGTATTTCAAAAGTGCATCGTATTGTGAAGCGGGTTTCAATAATTGTAAATGCTAACCTTGCGCCTCAGTTGGTTCCCATGCCCGAAACAGGAAAAGAATGGTTACAAGTATGATACAACTACACAAGTGTTTATTTTCATTTCGTTCTGCGCATCTACGACGTCATGGACACACAAATTGACTTATATTTTTGCACTTTTATAATAAATGCTTGGTATTTAGAATTTAAAAAAAAACAAGAGTATTGTTTTTATGAACAATATATTTAATTATTAAATTTACGTCAAAAAATACCAGATATCAATAATAAATTATACATTGCAGCACTCACTAAGCAATTATTCTGGTTTCACCGATTTAAACTAATTAAAAATATATTATTTTTTTTTCAGAATCTTTATTGTAGCTGAATTTATATAAATGTATCTTTTCTATAACTAGATTGCACAATTTACAGAGAAATGGTATATTTTCTACCTTACTACTGAAAAACGTATGACATTTATACAATAATATTATCACAGATTCAAATTGTTTTAGAAGGAAAAGCTACATGAAAAAAACCTTCATACAATAAACAAATATAGATATTTCCTGGATATTTCCAGAGAAGAGAGAAGTGGGACTGTGTGAGATCACAAAAAAAGATGTTGTTTACATACTCGATTAAATAAGCATTTAAATAGATAAATAAATATATGAACAACGAAATAAAATAAAATTAGTAAATTAAGTCTAATTAAATGTATATCACAGTAGGTAGTTTATATAAACAAATAAATAAATCTATTATTAAACAAGAAGAAACAGAAAGATTAATAAATAAATAAATTTAAGAAACAGCAAAAAATATAAATAAATAAATTAATCAATTAATCAATCAATCAATAAATAAATAAATAAATAAATAGGTAAATAAATAGATGATATATGAATAAATAAATAATAATAAATAAATAATAAATAGATAGATAAATAAATAAAAATAAATAAATAAATAAATGTGTTAATAAATATAGAAATATATAAATAAATAAAAAGTTACAATATTTGAACAAAAAGAAATAAATAAATACAAATGTACTAAATTAACAAACAAATAGATATATATTTTTTTTTTGTATCACAGCATAAGAAAATTATTTTTTTTTTTTTTTGAATAAATAAATAAATAGTAAAGAAAAACAAAAGGTTACATCATCTTAAGTTGCTAAATTTAATATCAAGTTATTTTCAGAGTAACCGCACGATACCTTATAACGATCATATAATTTTGCGATTCGAATTGCAACTTTTTCAATTTTTGCTTCTTCGTGGAGTTCTTCCGTAGAAAAGTGCCAGGGAAGATTAAGCATCATTTTTAAGATTTTATTTTGCATAATTTGAAGCCGGCGTATATGACTCTTAGCGCATGTTCCCCAGACGGGAGAACCATATAGCATTATGCTTTGAAATATAACTTTGTATATTAACAATTTGTTTTCAACACTCAATTTGGACCTACGATTTATAAATGGATAAAGAGTTTTTATTGCAACATTAAGTTTGTTAAGTGTTTGTTGAATATGCAAACTAAAGGTCAGGGTTTTGTCCAGGTGTACACCAAGGTACTTGGCACTCGATTTCCATTCAGTTTGAACCCCATTCAACTGAAGCCTATTGCTTGGCAGATAATAGGCTTTTCTTTTTCTAGTGAAAAAGAGAGCCTGAGTCTTGGAAGCATTCAACTTTATTTTCCAATCATCGCAATATGATTGAACTAAATTCAAAGCAGACTGCAGATTGTTTTCAATTGAGAAAACAATTGAATCTGTCGAACAAATGCAAGTATCATCCGCGAAAATTGCGGTTTTACAGTAATGGGGTTTTGGAAAATCATGCGTGTATATAATATAAAGTAATGGTCCAAGCACGGATCCTTGGGGTACACCTGCAAGAACATCAATTTGATCGGAATACCAATTATTGACAGAAACTTTGAAAACGCGATTTGTAAGGAAGGACGAAATCATTTTTAATAAGTAAACTGGGAAATTTAATACAAGAAGTTTGTGAATCAGCCCTTCATGCCACACTGAGTCAAACGCTTTTTTGACATCAAGAAAGACCATTCCCGTACTTTTACCACTAATAAGATTATTTTTAATATCATTTACAATCCTATGAACCTGGTGAACAGTACTATGATGTCTTCTAAAACCAAACTGTTCTTGTGGCAGAATTTCATTCTGATCGACATGTTGTAATAGTTTGATTTTTATCAATTTTTTCTAAACACTTACTTAAAGAGCTTAATAAACTAATTGGTCTGTAACTAGAGGGCAGACAAGCATTTTTGCCCGGCTTAGCGATTGGAATTACTTTAGCCATTTTCCACGCATTCGGAAAGTATCCTATTTTGAAACATGCATTGAAAAGTGTAGTCAAATATTTTACACCTTTTTTTGGGAGATTTTTTAAAAATACATTTTTTAAACCATCAAATCCAGGTGATTTGGTATTTTTGAGGCTTCTTAAAATTTCTCTTAAGTCTTCAGAAGATACAATATTATCTGTAACGTCGATTGTACTTGAATTTAGCGATTGTATTGATTGAGAAACAGTGTTTTCAATATATCTGTTAACAGTTAAATTATTTGCAACTAAATGGTTGGCACAGAATTCCGTTGATAAAGCGCTGGCTTTTTCCTCGTTAGAAAGCAATATTGTATCACCTATCTTGAACGCTGGAATGTAGACTTTTTTTTTCTTAACAACTTTAATTATATTCCAAAAGGGTTTACTTCCTTTATCTAAGCCCTGAAGCTTATGGTTCCATGACTTATTTCTAAAATCATCAAGCAGTGCTTTAATAATTCCATTCAAAATTTTCATTTCAGAGTAGTAATATTGATCTCTTGACCTAATCCATAAAGTTCTATATCTATTTCTAATCTTTATAGTTTCTACTATTTGAGGTGGAAGTGCGTTTCCATTATCTCGACGTTGAATTTTTTTCGGGACAGATTGCTCAATGCTTTCAAGTACAGAATTTGTAAAGGCATTCACAGATTCATCAATTTGTGCAGAATTTATATGATTGGAACTAATGATCGGTATATCACTTAGTTTTTGTTGCACATGACTTTTAAATCTGTTCCAATTTATATTTTTAAAATCATAGACAAAGTTACAAGTCTCTACAGGGGTAGAATTAATTTCTATCAAAACTGGCAAGTGATTTGAACTCAAATCATTTTCAACGTTGGGTTGGGTAAAAAGTTCGGGCATATTAGTAAGGAATAAATCCAATGTGGAGGGGTTGGTTCTATTATTGGAGGGAATACAGGTGGGTTGAGGGGGATATAAGACGTTAAATGGATGTCTTGAATTCAAATCCGCCATAATATTGCCCCAAGCATTTGCTCTAGTGCAACCCCAATTTCTGTGTCTACAGTTGAAATCTCCACCGATGAGAAAAATATCATTAGTCGTTATCAATTTACGCAAATCATTTTTAAAATCAAGCCTTTTGACTTGCGAAGAAGAACCACCCGGAAAATAAATTGAAAAAATTTTAATTGACCGTCCATTTTCAAAGAGTACTTCAATTCCAATATTTTCAATAAGTTTACATTTAATAATAGGCAGCAATTTATGATTTATATTTCTCTTTACAACCACGGCAACACCGCCGCCACTTCTCACTTCTCTATCTACTCGATAACAAATATAGTCTTTATTTGATATATTAACCTTGCTATCTAACCAAGTTTCACTAATTAGACTAACGTCAATGTTATGTTTGCTTAGAAAAGCAAAATATTCAATAGATTTAAAGCGAATGCTTCTAGCATTCCAACAATTTATTTTAAAGTTTCTGTTCATTATTACTTACTAGAGTAAAGATACTTAACAGCTAATTGTGCAATCGTATTAAATTGTTCGGCCTTGGTATTGCATCGACCGAGTAAAGTAATCATCTCTGCAGTGAGAGAGTTAATCTCTTCCATGGAGAAAAGTACATTCGTCCCAGTTTTTGGAGAGTTTGACCACGCATTATAACTTGAGTTATTGTTATTTATAGCTTTGTCTGAAGCTTCAGTTGGGTTTTGTACCTTGGACCTCTTGTGTGGCGGGAGCGCAGGGAAGTCGTTAATGTTATGTGTAAATGTTTCGTGTCGCCGCTGTTGCTGCACTGCGTGCATTGTTTTTGTTGAAATTGTCGTGTTGTTGTGGTGTATTCTATTTCGAGATGATAGTTTTTCCCTTATTTTACTGAAACTTTGTCGGCTAACGCATATAGGGTCATTGGCCTTATGAGTATCGTTGCAATTTGCACATCTTATACTTATAGAATCACAATCTTTAGTCGCGTGATTTAGCGAACAGTTAGCACAATGGGTTTTGATGTGGCAATTTTTCTCCCCATGCCCGTACATTTGGCAATTGTAACATTGCGTCATTTTATTCCTCTGCCTTCGGGCGAAGTCCCATTTTACTTCAGTTCTGAATATTGAACGATATTGTTTTTTTAACTCATTCAATTTTATTGAACCACACTCGAGATAGATTAGATAGAAAAAATCAATGAAATTATCATAGTTTTTTTTTATCATTTTTATGTTCATACATTTAAGACCAAGTGTCAACAATTCTTTTTTGAGTTCGTCAACTTGAATTTCGTGTAAGCCATAGAGCATGACTTTAAAAGATCTAACTGAAGGTAAATCGTGAGTGAAGAATTGCCAATTTTTTGCTTTGAGCGCAGCACAGAGTTTGGAATGGGTGTCAAGAGTTTCACAATTAACTTTGATGCCAATCGACATTCTTTTTACACTGTATAGATCTATTTTAAGTTCACGAAATAAAGCATGGATATTTTCACTGGTTTGTTGCAAAACGCAGACCGAGGGAATTTTAGATTTTTTTTTGGATTCTGTTGGTTGATCAACAACTTCATCCACTTCGATTTCAATGTCAGTATCTGGATGAGCTTGGAGAGGTATCCAACGATTATGCTCTAAAGAGCTAATTTTTTGATTTTTGCTAAGCGAAGACATGGTGTCTTCGCTATTTGGAGAGCGAGATCTCTTAGAAATTTTGTTTTTTTTTTTTATAATACCGCACAGAATGGAAAAGACGTGTGACGCTTTCAGATAGCCGATTGGTACTGAAAATATATTAATTCTTACTAAAACCGCCGAAGCAAAAATATTTAAATAGCAGAAAATTAAATTTCAGTTAAATAGAATTTTCACTTTTTCACTTCAAAAAAATAGTTCACAAAACGACAGCCCGAAAAGCACATACGTTTTTACCGAATATATATTTTATGCACACATGATATTTCCATCAGGTAAGAGTTTGGTTGCATGTTATGCTTTAATTTTTGTACGTTTCTTACGTACTCGACCGTTCCGTCACCTAATATAATTCGCGACACATAACATCTGCACAGAACTTTGATAACAAACACGAATCCGTCGAAATCATAGCACATAATAAATTCAAATCTCAAAGAATAAATTCAAATCTAAAGTTGAAACATACGTATCTGTCAAAAATTTTGCAGGGAAATTTAAAAAAACACAAGTTGGCTAACTTTTAAAATTCAATTCATGAGTTGAGATTTAAAATAGTAAAGAAAAACAAATTTCAACTTACATAAAGTTCAAATTTTTCGGAACTTACCGCGTTAAATTTAAGAAATATTTTCAATTTCTTCTGGTCAGTCTCATCCCGTGACCACGAAGTTTGAAAGTTCTTCGAAACGTCGGGAAAAAGCAAAAGAAATTGAAAATATTCCTTAAATTTAACGCGGTAAGTTCCGAAAAATTTAAACTTTATGTAATATGAATATCATCCGCAAAAATAATAACCTAAAATTTCAACTTGTCTTTCAACTCTCAAGCTTGTGCCAACTGTAGAGTTGGCTAACTTGAGAGTTTGCGGCAAGTTGACAAATAGTGAAGAAAATGGCTCTAAGTTTTTCTGGATCATCTAAACCCTGGCCACGCAATGAGTGGAAAGAGGTAAAGCGGCACATCTGTAGAGCGACAAGTAACAAGGCAATTCCTAAGCGGCTTAGAGAATAGTTGTGAAAATGCCAAAGTCGCTTTAAAATTGGGAAACTTATTTTACGGTCACAAATAAATAAAATTCACCACAGGATCGCACGAAATTTCTCTTATGTTTGATCACATCTTAAGCACAAGATTCTTAGTAGAAACGGTTGAACATATTTTTAAGCCGTTTTTTGCCAATTTTTTTAATAAATACAAAATATTTTTCGAAAAAAAAATCGTCATATGTTTTCGAAATATTGAACTTAAATTTTTTTTTTTTTTTTCAAAAAATCCACAAAAATATTTTTCGAAAATTTTACTATGCCCTATTATTCAGAATTCAAAGGACCTCCTATATAAAACATTTGATCGAAATCCATTGTGCTTTTTATGAGAAAGTCCAAAACCAAATAAAATGGTTGTATGACAGGTAATAGCTGCGTTTTATTATTTACGGGTCTGGGTTATTTCTTAACAGGTATTACAAAAACAACACGAGATCCCGGTTTCTATCGGAGCCTCTATCTGGGTTTGCAAATATTAGTATTAAAGTCGGCGAACAGAGAGTACATATAAGTACATAATACAGATCCTTTTATTTTCACGGTTTGAACCATATGAGTTATTGGCGATAATAAAACATGGCTAGTGTTAGTAAGAAATTAAGTACAAATTTTTTCTTACCAAAATGTAGACTATACCTATAGTACACATATATTTATTTATATAAAATTTGTTAGAGTGGTTTTCGAGATAATAAAGATGGCAGGTGCCGCTAGTTTTGGGCCTAAACAGCGATTCAAAAATCCGTTTTAGACAATCACCCAAAACCAAGTACCAAGTAACCTAAATACCAAGTTTGAAGAAAATCGATTCAGCTGCTTAGGCTGTAGAGCATTGTACAGACCGAGAGACATACATGCGGAATTGAGGGAACAAATTTGTTGGTGTTCTCTATCATCTTAATGTCAAATTTGATTAAAATTTCGAAATCGATTCCTTTTTCAGATGCAAAACCTGCCATATAGTACCAACGTACACATATCGCCAGTAAAAAATAGCTCGAAAATTCTGGGAGGGATTTTGATGAAATCCTGTTTCCTTTTATTTTTCAGTTTTTTTTTTTTATTTTTATTTTTGCTTAATTTTAATATGCAGTTTTTTTTAGAGTTAATTAACAAGGATATGATTACAAAATTTAAAATATTTTTTGTTTTTGATTAGATTTAAAGTTATTTATTTTCAAAAAAAAAAAAAAAAAAAAATGAATTGTTGGTAATTGGAAAAAAAAAGTTATTCAAAATTTTTATATGCAGAATTTATTTGGCGTACTGGTACTAGATCTTCTCAAATATAAAACTTGACAGAAATCCAAAGATCCTTTGCCGAGAAAGCCAAAAACTAAAAAAAAAATTATATGAAAAGTATGTACCATTAAAATGATAGCTAGTACCAACAAAAAAGAACTCAAAATTTTGTACCGTTCTCTACAAAAAATAGGCTTTTCCTTAATGGTTATATGGAAGGTACCGAGGAATGCCAAAAGAATCACACATACCAAATTCCAAATTTAAAGGTAATTGGTTAAGTCGTTTTAGCTGCAGCTCGTTATACATACAGACGGACAGACTGACAGACCGACAGGCAGACATTTTTTATCGATCACTTTTTTAGGCTTCTCTATGATTGTAATGTCATGTTTGATTGTTAGAATTTTTTTTTTACGAATTCATAACTTGCCAAATAGTACCTATAATCGCAAGTAAAATTACCTGTGAAAAATGTAATTGATTTCCGATACCAACGAAATAGGATGAAAGACTTGTTTTTTGCCATTTCAAGTGTGTCTACTTGAAAACTATTTCTTCTTCTCAAAATAGTTGTTATAGTGCTTCACTATTATTTGATTAACATAAAGTCGATAGAAAAATCGTTGACAAAATACATTAAAAAAATAAAATGCACGACTGGATCGTACGAACTTGCTCTTGTAGCTAACAACTTGTAGCTAACCATTGAGGTTTAGTTAGTTCGGTGTGGTAATCATATGCAGGTTTAAAGCCTATGTAGGTAAGTTAACTTGATTCTTAGTATAATGAATTGTCGAATGGATGATTCAAGGAATAATTACTACAAATCTATATTTAAATTTAAGTTATGGAGTTTAATTATGTAAGTTAGGAGAGTAAAATGTATCTACTTACATATACATTTAGATGGAACTTAAATATGTAAACATGTCCATATAATAATAAAAATGAAGGATGTAGGTGGGTTGGTAGCATATAACTTTATAATTTAGGTGCAATATGCATACATAAGATTCATGTAATTCTTAGAGACACATATGTATATATAAATGTATGAGGGCCTACATTGTATTTTTGAAAAATACGTAAAAAGGGAATAATAATAAGGAAGAAATAAATGGATAATACACATAATTAAATGTATTTATATTGCTTAGTCGATATAGTTTGAGGGAAAACTTTCAAACTTTCCAAGGAAGTTTCAACTTTGATCCCATTTCTGGGTCAGAGATAAGTAATCTGATAAACTCCTTTAGCAAATCTCGCGCGTGCGGGGATGATTCCATTTTTAATTATGTTCTAAAAATGATTGCATATAACGTTTCTGATATCTTAGCACATTTGTTCAACTTAATAAGCATCTTTTCTGGTGTTTTTCCTTCAGAATTAAAATGTGCTGTTGTGGTACCTGTTTATAAAAAGGGTTGTGAAAAGGAGGCTAAAAAATATAGACCTACCTCTTAATTGTCGTCGATTTCAAAAATCTTTGAGAAAGCTGTTAAAAATAGAATGTTGCGTTAATTGAAGAGAAGTAAATTTTTCAGCTTATCACAATTCGACTTTAGAGAAGGACTTTCTATGGAAGAAGCGCTCCTTGACTGTTGCTCCCTCATAAAGAAGGGTCTTGATGATAAAATGTATTGTGGTGGTCTGTTTGGTGATATAAGTAAAGCGTTTGATATTGTAGATCATGCCATTTGGTTCGAGTCCTTTCTTAAGGATAGAACACAAAAAGTTAAAGTTGAGGACAAAATGAGCGACATCAGGGTTTTGAGCCTTGGTGTTCCCCAAGGGTCGGTCCAAGGTCCCATTTTATTTCTAATTAAAAATTATTTCATTGTTCAACCTTCTATTCACCGTTAAAATAACAGCTTTCGCAGATGATCTTGGTCTAGCCTATAACTCTAAAAATGCTCTGGATCTTGTGGCGGATTTGAACCATGATCTTAATATTTTGCGTATCTGGTTTGCCAAACATAAGCTTAAGTAACAAAACTAAATTAATGTATTTCAGCTTAGAAATTCGAGATTTTCCTCACATGCACATTGTTTTTCATGAACAAAACTGTTTACAGTGTAAGATCTCTAATTGTTTTTGTATTGGTAATCTGTTGACTTATGAATCAGAAAAAAAAAATGCAGTGCTACTTGATTCAAAGTAGATGAAGTTATTGAATTCAAATACCTCGGTGTCTTATTTGATCAAAGTATGAGCTGGTCTAATCATATAGAAGCTTTAAAGCTATACTTACGCTATTCAGCTCGCAGTCTATTTCACCTCAGAAAATTTTGTAATAACTCTACTTTAAAAACTACTTATTTTGGTATATTTCATTCGAAAATTCAATACGGCTGTTTAGGTGAAACATATCAAAAGAAAATCTACCCTCTTCTCATATTACAAAAATGTGCTATTAGTAAGATTTACGGCGATCATATACAAAACAAGACTGTATTGAGCTACGTCCACTAATACAGGGTGGCGCACGAATCGTGCTACAAAAATTAAACATAATACCTTTTTTCAGTGCGAGTAATCGGCTTATTTTTTTTTTTTTGATTTTATAGGCTACTATTTAGATTTATCAAAACTGAATGTTTGGGATACTGCAAAAAGGATTTGGATAGTGCAGCGATACTATTCTTTGCAGTCCGTCATTTCCGTCCAAAGGGAATTTAGGCTGGAGTTTGGCGGTACTCCCACGAGTAGATGGACCATTATGAGGCTGGAGAACATGTTTGCCGAATCTGGAAGCATCGAACGAAGACCGTATCATCGAAATCCCAATGTTCGGATTCAGGATACAATCGTGGCTGTTGCATCGGCAATATAGGCAAATTGGAGTTAGCAGACGGTCATTACAACGGATACTTCATGATGACTTAAACTTGTTTCCGTACAAAATCCAAATTACAAGCAAATTAAACACTCAGGATTTGCCTGTTCGTCTGGTATTTTGCCGGAAAATGATTGCAATGGCCGAAGAAGACAACACATTGATAAATTGCTTGTTCATGTCTGATGAGGCCCGTTTTGACTTAAACGTCAATGTTTATAAGCAAAATTGCCGTATATGGTGTGAATCTAATCCAGAAATGCTCCATGAGACCGAACTGCACCCAGAACGAGTCACTGTGTGGTGCGCAGTTTCATCAAGGTGTATTGTCGGGCCATACTACTTTAAAGAAAACGGTGTAACAAAAACTGTCAATGGGGACCGTTATTTAAAGATGTTGAAGGAGTTTGTTTTACCCAGAACTTCGCCGCAGACGTATCCCTTTCAGCAGGATTTGGTTTCCACAAAATGGAGCAAGTGCACACGTAGCCACACAATATATGGCCGAGCTCCAACGAAAATTCCCAAAAAAATTGATATGCAGAAACTGCAATTTCCGCTGGCCCCCAAGGTCGGTCACCTGGCCTGACTTCACCAGACTTTTTTGTGTAGGGTTATGGCAAGCAGGAAGTGTACAAAACCGAACCCAGGAATTTGACTAAATTGAAGCAATACATTAAGACAATAATTGACGCCATCCCAATTTCAACCCTTCAGACCGCAATGAACAATTTTCTGATCAGGTGCCGCATATGCGTAGATGAGCGTGGAGGTCATTTGCGGTCTATCATCTTTAAAAACATTAGTTATTTAAAATAAAATTTAATTTTTAATCCAATAAAAAAAATTAATGAAATACATCGATTAAAATAAGTTATTTAAATATTTATTGTAGCACGATTCGTGCGCCATTCTGTATTCAATGTTAAAATTACTGCGTTTTTTCTATCAACTTTTCTAGCAGTTTATTTTATATATTTATTATTATATTTGTATTTTATTAATTTTTATTACAGCTTAAATTGTAAAATATTTCTTTCAAATATTTTTCACCCCATACGTTAATGTTCCCATAATAATTTTAAAAGTATATGTAAGAGTGTCATTTAAAACTATTTTAATTGGCCAAATTCAGAATGTCACTATAAAATCATTAAATAAAATTTCAAAAGTTCTCCATATGCGTGCGTAAGAATAAGGCAAGCCAGACAGACTGGCGCCGAAATGCTTTACGAAGACGTCTATTTATCGATATGCTAATGCTAGCACTTTCGTAGACGACGACTGAGGCAATAACTTTGTGGATTAATGTTTTTAAAAATATAGAATTTTCTCATCAACTTTTGGACTTAGGCCCGTTTGCCGATACGAATCATAAATATCTATGTTCAACTTAAAACGCTTATGGACTACTTTTTCCTCTGCGTAAACTGTCACATAAGTCCTTAAGTACAACATAAATGCTTAAGGTGTGTATCAGCCAACGTGCCTTAGAATGCTAAAAAAAAACCCATTAGGCTATACATAAAGCAAGACATATTCTTATTATTTTTATACCGGCATATAGCCTTAAGTTTTACCTCAATTTTAAACCCTTAACCTTAAGGATTGAACTATTAGAACAAAAGATTTAAGCTCAAATCAACCACATCTTTTTCTTTAATTAATTTTCAAACATAACTGTTCTTCTACACTGAACATCGATGATAGGAGTAGGCAGGCAATTTTGAATGTTTACCTTTTGTTTTGAAATAAAGATTGCAAAGCTTGTATAGCTCATAGAGTAATAATTTGATACATGAAAATAATCGTCTTATTGTTATTATCCGCTTATTAATTAAAGAAAAACCAAGTGCATTTATGGAACCAGTCAAATGTGAATGATTGATATGTGTAATCTTCTTTGAAAATCAACTAATGTACAAACGTATAATCTTGCTCTAGATTCAAGGGCTTATAAGTACCTCAGTTCAAATTTATTATTATATTTGTATTATATGCTTCAGTGTCTCTACTTCGTAGATTTATCTACGGAGTAGTAGAATATGTATGTAATGTAATGTAAGAATTGAGCCAATAACCTTAAGGTGGTAATGGCGTGGTGGATAAAGTGCTTGATTGCTAACTTAGACGTGTGGGTTCGATCCCCACACTAGGCGCATTCTTTTCTATGCCTCCAATTTTAATTGGATGCCGCCCATGGGTTAAAATGAGACAGTCATTACCTGGTTCTCAAATCAACTCAGGTTGCATTTAAAAGACCTCAGGTCTTACAGGCATATAGTTAAATTAAAAAAAAAATGTGCTTAAGTACCAAGTGTGAAGAAAATCGCTTTAGCGGGTAGACAAACAAATGGAATTGCGGGACCTACTTTATAGGTGCTATCTATCTTAATTACTTACTTAAGGTGGCGCTACAGTCCGGGGTGGACCAGGGCCTCAACCAACAAGCTTCTTCCAGTCGGCTCGGTTTCTAGCTATCTGTCTCCAGTTTCGCACTCCAAGTTGGTTGAAATCCACTTCCACTTGCGTGCGCCACCTTTTACGCTGTCCAACTCTACTGCGCTGTCCCACGGGGCAGGATTCAAAGTCCTTCCGGGCCGGAGCATTGGTGTCCAATCGCTCTAGGTGTCCCAGCCATCTTAGTCGGTGGCTTTTCAATTTTGTGACTAGGTCAGTGTTGCTGTACAGCCCGTACAGTTCGTTGTTGTATCGTTTTCTCCATTCCCCATCTATGCAGACGGGACCCAAAATCACCCGGAGAATTTTCCTCTCAAAACAACCTAACGCGTTCTCATCCACCGTTAACATTGTCCATGTCTCTGCACCATACATCAGGACTGGGATGATGAGCGTTTTATATATGGACAGCTTAGTTGCTCGAAATAGGGCTTTCAATTGCCTTCTTAGCCCAAGGGAACAGCGATTGGCAAGAGTAATTCTGTTGATCTCAGCACTGGTATCATTCGCTGAGTTTATAGCGGATCCTAGGTATACAAAGCCTCTGACCACTTTAAAATAATAGCTGTCTATAGTGACGTTCTGTCCGAGACGCCGCGCCGGCCGGTGCTGTTTCTTGTTGACAGCATATATTTTGTTTTGCTTCCGTTCACTGTTAAACCCATCTTCTTGGCTTCCTTCTCAATACTCACGAAAGCACCACTGACTTCACGCTTTGTTCGTCCGATTATGTCAATGTCGTCAGCGTAAGCGAGTAATTGGACGGATTTTTGAAAGACTGTACCTCTGGTGTTGACGTGAGAGTTTTGCACTATTCTTTCAATAATGATGTTAAAGAAGTCGCATGACAGCACGTCGCCCTGCCTAACACCTTTTTTGACATCAAAGGTGCCTGTGAGGTCTTTTCCGATCTTTATGGAGCAGCGTGCATTCTCCATCGTCATCCTGCACAAAGGATCGAGTTCGGCAGAGATGCCAAAACTAGACATGGCTCTATATAGCTCGTCTCTGTAGATGCTGTCATACGCGGCCTTGAAATCGATAAAAAGGTGGTGAGTAATATTTGGTCGATAGTGATTTTCCCTGGCCTAAAGCCACACTGATAAGGACCTATCAGGTTGTTGACGAAAGGCTTTAGGGGCTCACAAAGAACGGCCGAGAAGATCTTGTAGGCGGTATTAAGAAGACTGATGCCTCTGTAGTTGGTGCAGGCCAGAGGATCGCCTTTCTTGGTGTTCTCTATCATCGTAATGTCAAATTTGATTAAGATCAAATTTAACACTTGCATTCAGTGTGGTGTCATATAGACTATAAATGTAGACTACAGATAGTCTACATGTAGACAATTTGATGTAGACACTTCAAAATTGTCGACATAAATTTGTCGACAATGTAGAAATTGTAGACAATTAGTAAAACCATCATAATTCATAATTTATTCAACTACAATTTATCGCACCACTAAACATAAATGTTAAAAAAAGAATCAAGTTCTTCTATATACAAAAAATGTGTGTGAGGACAAAATAGTCGTGAAAAAATCATCTAAACGTAAGTATACCTATAGTTCTATGCTTATAAAAGTTTTAGTTTCAAATATTTAAATTAGAGAAGATATTGAAAAACTTTAAATTATGGGAGAAATTTGTTATGATAAACCTGCTCCACTGAATAACTTCACCGATTCAGGTCACACAATTTGGAGTTATTTATTTTTGTTGGTCCGATTTCAATTCTTTTAGCAGAGATATTGTCTTTTTCCCTATGAACAGGAACACCTCTAAAGTCTAAAGATCATCATTCTACGTGAAAGTACTTCTAAAGATTAATACAAAAAATCTGAAAATCGAAAATCTCCATTTTTCATTTTTTACCTTTAGACCAAATACGAACTCAAATCATATCACTTTATCACATTTCATTTTTTTACAGCAATCCGAAGTGCTTCATAATTGATATCGATTCTAAGAGAGTGAGTGGATACCATGTCCGGGAACGGAAGTCGTAAGCTTTTCGATTTTTCTTTTGTAGGTACATGAACTTCAAGTCAAGACCTACAGATTTACCGTATTTTATAATTCTACAGCAGTGTAGAGCTTTTTTTAATTGAACCAACAATTGCAAGAAGGGAATAAGTCCCAAAGTTTCCAAAAATTAAATATCCAAATTCCATTTCTGTTACGTCGAAAAAAGAAAGAAAAAAACCCTTTTTAACAGGCAGTTTCGCCCAAGTCGATTTAGAAATATAACCAACAAAAAAATCTTAACAAAATGTTGTTTTATTTTTTTCTCCTTTTAAGCGTTATTTCTCATCGTTCTATTTTTTATTTAAGGAAAGATCGCCCAAAATTCAAATATGAAAATTCAAATGGAAAGAACACCCACAATTTAAAATATCGCCCAAATAAGGGAACAACGTTCAAATATTAGGAAAAAAGGCCCAAATCAAAATCTTGTCAAAAGATGTACTCCGTTTTAAGTCAAACTGCGAAATTTTTGGAATGATTTTATTTGTAAGACTTAGATGTTAGAAGTTATTGTTTACATTTTCGACATATTGTATACATTGTCGACATATTGCCTACATTGTCGACATTGTTGAAATGTAGACAGTTAAAGTCAACACGTAGATGAACAACACCGTGCATTATACCTAGTAATCGGTTATCCATTTTGCGGTTTCAAAAGTAAACATAAATAAAACACAAATAAAATATTTTTTTTCATGATATTTCTTTTTTATTATAAAGTTTGAACGTTGAAGTTATGTGTGAAATACTACATCATTTAAATGACCACCACGCGAATTGTTGCAAGCATAGATTCTTTTGAGGTAATTTTCGACCATTTTTTGACACATATTGGCCGGTATCTCAGCCATAACTTGACGAATGTTGGTTTTCAAGTGCTCAAGAGTTAAAGGTTTATCTGCACAAACACGGTCTTTCGCGTAGTCCCACACGAAAAAGTCCAGCGGTGTAAAATCGTATTATCTTGCGAGTTAATATCGCAACGCCGAGAAATTACGCGGCCAGGAAATGTCTCTTGCAATAAAGCCATATTCGCTCGAGGTGTGTGGCATGTGGCACCGTCTTGTTGAAACCACATATTCTCCAAGTCATATTCTTCAATAGCGGGCAAAAAAAGTCGGTTATCATACGACCATAACGCTCCGAATTGACGGTGACAGTAGTTCCATCGTCGTTTTCGAAGAAGTAAGGTCCAATCACACCTCCGGATCAAAGAGCGCCCCAAACAGTGGCTTTTTGTAGATATAATGGCCTCCCTTCAATTATTTGAGGATTCTCAGAATCCCAAATACGACGTGTTGTTCAAGCACCCATTCGACGTATATACGACGTTGTGAATGGTCAGCTGGCTTCAGTTGTTGTGTGAGCTGGACTTTATATGGATGTAGGTGCAGATCCAAATGCAAAATACACCAAAATGTGCCGTAAGACAGTTCTTATTCCTGAGAACGACGAGGAATCGACACATTCGTGCCTTCGGCAATACTTTCACTTACAGCAGCGATATTTTCGGTGGTACGAGCGAAACGATGATGTACAGGCATTACAATATCTGTAACCAATCCAGTCTCTTTAAATTTCTTCACAATTTTGACAATTGCTTGCGTAGTTGGACGATTATGCAAGCCATAATCTCCTCTTAAAGCACGATATGTGGCTGTGGCAGAATCACCATTTTTGTGGTAGGTTTTTACAATTTCTATGTGCTGTGCGATAGTTAAGTAATCTATTGTCAGACTTTCAACAAAAAAAAACTGGTTTAACAACTTAGTTTGACAGATGTATGTCGAATTCGAGCCCTATACTTTTGAAAACCGCAAAATGGATAACCCTGTATATCTCAAGTAAGAAATGAATGAGTGTTTTTCTATTAAAAAAAATAGTTTTTTAAATACATTCCTATTTCCATAAATAAATTTCTATTGATATTTTGCTGAACAATTATTGCCATATACGCAATTTAAATTAAAACAAAGAGAAATAATTTCCTGAGAAATTGTGCAGATAAAAAATCCCAATTTATTGAAACTGAAGTACCCTAATAAAATGAACATGCCATTAACACTACATGAAGTTGATTCATTTGACTCAAAAAATATAATTAATTATACAACCATGCACTGAAACAAACTATGACATCATTGGAATTCATCATCAACATGCATCTGTACATATAAATTAGCTCATATTCCCACAAGGCTTCTTACTTTACGTCAATCCTTTTTTTTTTTTTTTTTTTGAAAAACACCCTCTCTTGAAAAGAATACAATTTTTAAATAATACAATACAACGATAATGTACCTCTCAAACTCAAGCACACGTGATCCTAATTTATGTATTGGGTTATTAAAAACATGTTGCTCATTAATAAATTCAATGGATAAATGACGTGCCATCAAAAAGGACAATATACTTCTCAGCTCTCAAGATGTATTGTCTAATTTGAAAAATCTTGACGAGTTATGATACAATTACTTTGATTCAGTACAAATTTACACGGACCTCAACTCAAGTGACAACACATATCACAGAGGGCCACGACAAGGATATATGTGCCTAGATTTGCCAGTTGAGCATTATACAACCAAGCAACCGACCGACTGACGACGCGACAGCGACGAAGTAAAGCACTTAATTTTGTGACCTAATTAAAGATTAATGTTCTGCGACATTATAACCATCTAAGTTTCATAGAAAATTGCTGTTAAGTTATAATTTTTTTTTCTTTTTTTTTCTAGGAGACATCGTCAAGGAGAGTGAAAGGAAGTTGTTACATAAATTTGTAACAAAAGAACCACCTGTCAGACAAAGGGCAATTAGACAAAACCAACGCACCCACACACACAACATCCACAGCCGCACAGAAAATGGCCTTATTGAATATCCTGTGGGCCATTATTATTTTATCTTGTTGGAGTGATAGTATAATGGGCCTTGTTGGGGCAGCCCCACTACAATCAGGCTTTGGGATACTAGCACATCATGGTCACGGTAATTCGATGATGATTGGTAAGGGTGGTGGCAGTGGAATGGGATCCGCTGGTGGCGGAGGAGGATTATCATCTATACCAGGAAGTGTATCATATCAACCACATGATTCAGAGGAACTGGAAAAAGCCGTCTATGATCCTGGCGATGGTAAGAAATTATATTCAAAACGAATTTTAGTTTTCTTTATGCATGAATAGGGGGGAGGAGGCTGAATTATTATGTCAACTCGCATATCCTTGACTCAGGATTTCTGCCTACAAAACGAAGCTACGCAAAAATAAGAAAAGAGTTATATATGAAGATTAGTGTGACAGGTTAGATGTTGCTATTAATTAACAATGGCGATGGTTGGAAGATGAGAGAGTTCAAAACGTACCAACATATTTATAGGTCGTAGGTGGTAATTTAGTTGTGGCAAATTTATACATATTTTGAATATGAGGACTTCCTAGAAGGACGTTTTCATTTCTAAAATTAATGATTGTCAAATCTATTTAATTAATTGGTGTAAGCCTGTCCCAAATTCCACCTACGCAAATTGCCAAAACTTAAATATATTACATTGTTTCTGGTAGCTTGTGGAGTTTCTAAAAAATTGATACCTACCTTTTCTTTATCTGGTAGCCAGGTTTGTTTTTTTAGAAAAATTATATTGGTTGGGCTTGGGGGTGTAAAACGATTTAAATTCATCCAGAATTGATAAGGTTGTAAGACACATTTAAGAATAAATGCAAAAACACCGAATTCCCCTAGAAGAATATAATTCACAGTGCTTTAAAGCCGTAAACTTTATTTGTATCGGTAGCCATCGACTAATATATTACGTCTTAGAAAGGTACTACAGCAACTAACTGATGAGTCCATCTGTAGTACCTGGGCGAAACGCATATTAATTTGGACTAAAGGTCGCAAAAAAAACTCAATTAAAAAGTTGTAAGACACAGTATTCTGAAAAATATCTTTTGAAACTTAAGCTTTTCGACCTGATTTGTGCAGAATTAAGAACCAAGAAGTTGTAAAAAATTGTCAAAAGACATTGAAATTTTGTCGTGAACTTTAGCGCAAAAGCATTTCAACCAAGAAACCTTATAAATCCAACCGGAAGGAAGAACCTTATTACAAAATCTTTATTAAAAACAAAACTTTAATTCACAACAAATGATATTTAGTTCAATAGCTTTCTGGTTGGTCTTCATTCTGGTATGCTAGTAAACTGGTAATAAAATGACGTTGGAGGTACTTCTTCGTTAAGGTGTATTCATATTCTGGTTTTAAGTAGTCCTACTTTCGGATTGCATGGTTTCTGGTGACCTTCGACTGTAGAAGTCTATCAAGCCTTAGCTTGACAGGTCTAGCAATACAGCTTGGACTAAAACGGATCAGCAGATAATATAGGGCCCTGGTGGCACTCGATCAGCAGTTACCGACTCCCCTGGTGTCAATGAACCTAACTTTGGAAGAAATAATGGGGAAAGCTTGAAGCTATAACGACCAGACCGACTTACCTCGTCTATGGTCTATGGTCAGATTCAAGTGTGGTCGAAGGGGCCATGATTTTCGTGCATCATTGTAGGTCCTCATGTAGTGATTTTGTTAAAAACCAAGTGTGAACTCTAAGCTGATGAACGAAAGTCATAACACCAGTTGATTTGTCGGTGACGTCACATTGCTATAATGACCGAGAATTATATCAAACTGGTCTCTCTTTCACAGATGATACAACACGTACATTTCATACAACATACATTCTCATTATACATCATACAACACATACAACTTTCTGATTCACAGATTTCATTGGAAGTGTTGTATGATTTTCGTTTTGTTGTATGAAATATAGCATTTCGTTGTTTTCCAATTTGACATTACTAGTCAATTAAAATTCAAAATAATATTACTAATCAATTAGAGGAAATTTAAAGAATTGTCATATTATAAACCGAATATTTGTTTGATTTTATAGTAAGTGACATTGAATTTGCCATTTGTTGGTGTAGATGCTTTAAATTTAATCGAAACTAGTATTACAATTGGAAGACGCCCTAGGATAATCTTAGGGCACGTGGAAGAGTCCTTTTTTATTGAAAAATTCAATGGCTAGAATATGTTTAGATTATATTATTAAAACTCTTGGGAGCATAAAAAGCTCATTTTACAACTTGCAATTCAGCTGTAGATGCTGAAGTCGAAAAGTTTTTGACAACAAATATGCAGTGGAATGACTTAGAATTGTAACTTACTTAAACTATTTTAATTAATGTTGAGGTCTTTGCTGAGTTAACTACACTGACTCAGCTTGTTGACGAGCCAACTCGAATCCCTGACGTTGTAGGTCAAACCGCCAACAATCTAGACTTGTTTCTTACCTCTGACCCCGATAAATACACGTTAAATGTATTATCTGCAAATTTCTCATGCCAACACCTCTCAGGTAAAGAAAAGCCACCTAAGAGAACCGTTTGGCAGTATAAGAAAGTCAACTGGGACGGTCTCAATAATTTCTTCAGGAACTTTAACTGGTCCCTATGCTTCCTCGGTAGTGACGTAGACTCCAGCGTATATATGATAACAAATTTAATTCTTCACGGAATGAGAAATTTTATCCCGAATAGGGTGAAACCTATCAAACCGAAAGAAAATGCATGGTTTGATTCGAGTTGTAAAAAGGTTATTAGGGATAGAGAAGTAAGTTTCCGGAAATATAAAGCCAACCCCACAGAGGATAACCGGAAAAAGTTTCAACAATCTAGAAAGACTTGCAACGTTCACATTCGGAGAACCAAATTCTTGCATGACCAAAAATTAAGGCAAAAAATACTACAAAGTCCCAAAGATAGTAAAAATGTTTGGTCTTTTGTAAAAAACATTCGGAATTCATGGTCGTCTTCGGTTCCAACGCTCGTCTTCAATGACACCCCTTTTGTCAGCTCTCGTGAAAAAGCCAATTTGCTTGCAGCGCAGTTCGCTGTAAATTGGACACTGCCAGAAAGTGTAATGACTTCTTCCGTACTTGAGAGCGTAAACGATTTTATGGGACGAATCTTTGTTCGCACTCGTGCAGTTGCTACAGTAATCAAAGACCTTGATATTCACAAATCCGCTGGCCCGGATAGTAGCCCCCATCGTTCTGAAGAGGTGTTCTTCAACGCTGGCAAAACCACTACGTAAGCTATTCCATCTGTCCTACTCTACTGGTCTCTTTCCGAGAGGATGGAAAACCAGCCTGTCCCTAAAAAAGGCGAATCTTCTTCACCCGCTAATTACCGTCCAATTAATACAAGTTGTATTGGACGGTTTCAAGTCTGATATTCACAAAATAAATGCTAGTGTGCCCCAGGGCTCCGTACTGTCTCCGACCCTATTTCTCATTTTTATTAATGATATCTTATCTGGAACTTCTAATCCACTAAATTATTTTGCTGACGATAGTACTCTCAGTTTTTCATATTTGTTTTCAGATGCGCCTCATTGTTCTTCAAATGTGCAACTGCAACGGTAGCGTATGATAAGCTCATTTAATTCTGATCTCGACAGCATTGTCTAATGGGGAATAAAAAACGGCGTAGAATTTAATGCTTCAAAAACTCAGTGCTGTCTTCTGTCGTTAAAGCAGACCCACTCCCCATACCGCTATCCTTGAGCGGCACTTGCATTGAAGAAACCGATCAGCTTTCAGTTCTTGGTAGGTATGTGCATCACAGACATTCTCTTGTGGAACGAACACATATTCGATGTCGCCAAAAATGCTGCAATGTGTCTTGGCTTTCTTCGAAGGTGCAAGAAATTCTTCTCCCCGTCTGATCTGGCTGTAATCTATAAGGTCTTCATTCGTCCAAAGCTGGAGTATAACTCGCACATTTGGGCAGGAGCTCCCAAAACACATTTGATTCTTTTAGATAGAATTCAGAATAGAGCTCTAAGAATGATAGGCGATAGAAATATAGTAGAGACTTTTACATCTCTAGAACACCGTCGAAATGTTACATGTCTGTCATTATTTTATCGCTATTTTTATAAACACTGTTCCAGCGAAATAGCCAGTTGCATTCCTCCCCTTAAATTTTTCAACCGTAATACTCGCGCTTCTAGGAATGCTCATCAGCTTACCCTTGAGCCCGACTTTGGACGTACTGTCAAGTACAGATATTCTTTCTTTAGCTGTACAACGCGAATGTGGAATACTTTACCCGGCTCTATTTTCCTCTCCCATTTTGATATTCAGAAATTCATAACCAATGTGCATCGGTATCTCCTTTTGCATCCTTCCCTAATTTCCTAACGCTTGCAATGTGCTTGTTCATATTAAGGGTAGTCAAAACCCCTTTAGGTTTGTATTAGCTATAGAGCCCAAAAGGACACCCAGACCAGAATGAAGTATTATAAATAAATAAAACTAACACATAATGCACAAAAATAAAGATTTATTTCCATTCGACTACAGCAATTACAGTTTACTTATTTAAAATAAATACCTTCTTCATTTTATTCATTTATGTACCTACATATGCATACATAAATATATAATACACATATATCAGCATCGTAAATAACCACTTTAGTATAGCAGTGGAACCGGCAAACTTCCCAAAAGCAAACACTAGTCTTTTCATTTTTCTGAAGAACAAGAATTTTTCGCTTCTTGGCTTCCTTTAACAATAAGAAAATATTAAAATAATAGCAAACTATTACGCTGTATGAAATGTATGATAAATTTGACTTTAAACTCTTGTATGATTTATTAAAATAAAATCTATGAAACAGGATCATACAACGTTCAAATATTTCCAGTCAAGTTTTCGTTCATAAATAGCACTAGTGCCGTGCAATTCAGGTTGCATTTAAAAGACCTTAGGTCTTACACGCATATAGTTAATTTAATTAATTTAAAAAAAAACATTAAAATTCAATATTTCAAAAAATCGGGTATGACAACAAATCATACAACAATTCTGTGAACCAGAAATCATACGGCAGAATTTTGAAAATCATACATTGTGTGTGTTGTATGATGTGTGAAACATGGCCCTGGAATGTAATTTCCTGGATATTGAAAATCGGTAGATGTTATCGTCGGCATAGGTGACGAATAAATTTTAACATAAAATGCACGACTGGATCGGAAGCACAAGATTCTTAGTAGAAACAGCTAAATTTAGCTAAGTCGTTTTTAACTGATTTTTTTATACAAATTTTATTTAATTTTTTCCAGAAAAAAATTTAAAAACAGATTTTGAAGAATATATTGAATTTTAAGAAAAATAGATTTTCTTTCAAAAATACAAAAAAAAAATATTTTTCGAATGCAGTATTATTTAGAATTCGAATGACCTCATATAAATTTTTTTATCGAAATTCGTTGAGCTGCTAATGAGAAAGTCGAAAATCAAAAAAATTGTTTCTGCAAACAAAAAAATAACTGCACATGCCACACAATAGCGATAAAAACCGTAATATCTCGAAAATGAGTTTAACGATTTTAATAAGAAAACATCTTTCTTGGATAAATTTGAATTTATCAGAAAAAAAATTTTAAGAATCTGTGGATTTTTTTTTTGATAAAAAGTTTTTTTTTTAACTTTTTGAAAACATTTTTCAAAAAAATTCCAAAACGCCATAGGTATTCAACAAATACATATGTATAACTATAATTTTTGAAAAGAAATTTAGTAAGAATTCTAAAATATAATTTTTTTTTAATTATTTTAAAAACACAAAATATATTATTGAAAAATATTGGTAGGCAATATAAATTGGGCAACTTAAATGTATGTATATATGTAAGTGGGAAATTTCGAAAGAATCGGCTAAGCAATTTATGAGATAGTCGAAAACAAAAAAACCGTCCTATGGAAAGTACCCTTTTTAGACATTTTTTAAATTTTTTGTTCAACCATATGATCAGTGGTACCTAAAAAGCTGCACTGATTTTCTTAAGCAAAATCGTTATAGCCGTTTTCGAGAAAAATAGGCTTTAATGTAACGGTCATATGGCAGGTACCGTTATTTCTTGAGCCACAAAAAAATTTCAATTTCGCCTCTGTACAATACCTAAAAAACTCTGTATACCTAGTTTTAATCAATTCGGCCCACCCGTTTGGGATGTTGGTGTCTATACATACATACAGGCAGACTGACAGAAGGACAAACAGGCATAACTTGCCTTATAGTACCTATAATCGGAAGTAAAGAACATAATTAGGGGATTTGCCATGATTTGAAATGAAATATGACAGGATTTTGCTTTCAATCTTCTGCCGAAATGCCGCAGAGCAGTTTTTCTCTTCCAAGACTCTATTGATAATAATTAATAAAGTTGAAGAATGTTTGACTAAATAAAAGATATTGGTAAGCACTTTGAAATTCCTATGGAGCATCGAGATCGACGACCTTAAGAAACTAGGTATTGATTAAAAAATACAATAATAACGAATTATGTAATTATAGCAAAAGGCGTTTTTTCGGGGATATCGATGAATCAGTTCTCAAATAAATAACCGCCGCACGTAATAGGAAACTATCTTTGTTTGGTCAGTAATGAGGCAAGAGGCCTAGTAGTTCGCCATTACAATTAAACAAAGAAATTAATTTTCTGTATAACTAAGTTTCTTTATAACGCAGTCATTACCTGGTACCGAACGAATTCGCCCTAGGGAAGTTTCTGTATGTTGCATATTAACATTTACATGAAAACACTTATCGGGATTTTTGAAAAAAAAATCCATTTTCGAATCAATCAGGGACGATTTTCTTTAAATTATTTAATAAACTAGATACTTAAAATTGGGACTCCAAATTTTTTTTATAGAAATATTTTAAAGAAATATTTGTACCTATAGAAAATGTTATTTAAATTTCAGAAATCAGACGGTATTTTGTTAGCAGTATCTACGAAATATTGTGAGCTTACGATGAACCAAACTTGTCATGTTTTTGATTTTCTATAAAGAATTAAAACTTGATCCAAATTTTTAAATTAAAATATCTCGGCAACCGTCAAATCAATCGATATTATTTCTAGCAATCTACAAAATTGCTAATAAATTTGTGTATTTTGTTTTTTTTTTTCTTAAATCGATCGATATTGTCGAACACCTGTCCTTGGAGGCATTTGCCTTATTTTTCGCAAGTTTAGAGAATTTTAACAATATTAGTCCAACCAATAACGAGAAGATACTGACAAATGTATGTATATTATCAAAAACCTATTTATTATCTATTGTGAATGCACAATGCACTTAATTAATACTTAACCATGCACCTTGAATGATGTGCATTGAAATTAACCTTGCACATTTCTAATCTATCTAAAAATATTATTCTCAAAACATTTTAAAATTCTCGTTCCGTTACTAGTCGCCTTTGAGTCTGTAAAATATAGTTACATTCCTAGATTCATTTAAGAGTAGTAAACAAAAGAAACTATATTAAAGCTGTTCCATTTGTTCTTTATGGAAACGTGCATTGCACGTAAATTCCACAAAAAATAGGGTGTATATTTTAAAGGTGATTATTTTTATAATTTCTTAAGAAGAAAACTGGACTAACTTGTCTAATGCTTCATTTTATTTTTCGTAAATAGAGGCGCGTACCATTAGATATAATTTTAAAAGGATTATTTTGGATTTTATTGATTTCGAACTTTTGCCTTTTTTTTTTAGTAATTTATGATTTTGCAAAAGCAGCTTACGATATTTGTCGCTTAATTTTTAGAATAACATTTTTCAAGCAAAATTTTAAAAACTTTAGTTATTTCTGTAACTGTAAATTTTGTAATTTTTTAAAAGTTTTACGACTTTGAAAAAAAAACACCCTTTAACGCATTTATACACTAATGGCAACATGCAATAAAATGATGCAAGGTTTATGTGTGTCCATTTGTTTCGCTAAAAGCATACATTACACCTGTGCATTAAATAACGGGATGGAACAATAATTTTACGCAAAATAAATTCTATGTTATTGGATTTTAACATTTCCTGTTTTTAATGGAAACAAAAATAAAATGGAAATGTTAAAAGGCTTCGAGATTTCTAAAAAAATTTTTTTTTTAAATTATGTAATACATTTTTAATAACATAGCAATTGTGTGTATCTCAACGGATGTTTGCCAAAAAGCTTGAATAATCTTTGCATTCAAGTAGGTAGGTTTGCATTATTTATAAGCTGATTTGCTTTTGATTATGGTGGCAATGGTGCAGTGGATATAGTGCTTGACTGCTAACTTAGACGTGTGGGTTATCCCCACGCTAAGCAGCGTCTATATCTATACCTCCAATTTTAATTGGGTACCGCCCCGTGGGTTAAAAAGAGATAGTAAACACCTAATTCTCAAATCCACTGTACCAAGTAAAAAAAAATTTCCTATCTTTCTATTCCTTCTAATTAATGCCGTACAATTCAGATTGCATTTAAAAGACTTAAAGTCTTACAGGCATATAGTTAAAATTATTATTATGAGGTGTACGGTAGGGTTAATAAGGCCCTGAAAATGAAGTTAGCAACACTCTTTTCAGTACAAAACCAATTTATTTCTCAACATAGTCTGCTTTTTAGCTAGATACACTTCATCCAGCGTTTCACCATGCCCTTCAAATAATACGATTTCTCGAGTCCATCGAAATAAGCGTTTATTTTAGCGGTGACCTCTTTTGGCATAGGGGGAGCGACTGCAGAATTGTGCGCTCCGGTGTGTTGATCCGAAAAAAAAGTCAAATACGGCCGTTCTTGCTTCAAACCGTATTGGAATCGATCCAGCAGCTCTGAGTTTTATGTGTCAGTAATCATTTTATCCTTTCAATGGTAATTGATGTGAATAACACCGCGTTCATCCCAAAAACTGTAGCCATGACCTTGTTTCCTGACGAACCCACATTGGTCTTCATCTTCTTGGGCTTCCGTTCAAGTGGAGAAATACATTGTTTTGACCGTTCGTTGCCTTCTGGTGTGTGTGGTGAATCCAGGATTCATCGATGGTTAAAAACGTCGCAAAAACTCTGCCGACTTTTTCTGGAACATCGCCAAAAATATTTATGATCAATGGGAAACTGACTCCTCAATAAAACCCAATCGAGATTAGATTTTCGCTTCGAGTATATAAAGATCGCCACCTTCTACACCTTTCTACACTTTCTTGTTATATTTTTTAGTGTGACACAGTGTGAATTATAAGAAGGACGAATAAAATGTCCACACTCGCAGTTCTGACGTCTCATAATAATGTGATCTGCTGACGTTGACTCGGTGGGTATTGGGTGGCTGACATTTTGTATTGTGATGATGTGTTAAGCTAGTGAACTGTTCGTGTGGTGTTACTGCTGGTGATGGAGGTGCATTGTATGCGGAGTGGAGTCTGGTAAGGCATGCTTTAACCCTTCTTTACAATGTCTTAAACGTGCTTGGAATATACTACAAGCAATGCAACAATCAAGGTACTTGGCCAGACATGTCAGTAAATATTGGCGATGAGGTGTTTGATATGTTGGCCTTTTCGCTCGCATAACATAATCCTGTTTGTTCGTTTAAGTAGTGGTGTTGTAAAAATAAATGGGTGTATGCCACACCTCTTTTTTTTTGTTTTTGGGCCTTAAGTCCTACCGCTCGACTAAATGTCATTATTCTAATTACATCAATAGGAAGGATACCAAATAATTGATAACAATTTTGAGAAACACCGGCCGGATAACACGTCCCCCAAATGAAAACCTTCAATTTTTTAAAACTACAATAATCTACGGCATTAGTAAGTGCTCTATAATTTTTAACTTCTATCAATTACCCATTCAAGTCTTATATCTCAGGAAACACTAAGGCTAAAAATTTTGCGAGTTGCTTATACTTGATCAGCTTTTTTTTTAAATATAAATATTCCCAATTTCAATTACTTTATTGGTAGTAAATTACATGGAGGTCGAAAATTGCTCGAGTTTATTTCTGTAAAAAGGGTGGAAGTTAAAAAATTTAAATTCTTCCAACATTAGAATTTTTTATTAAGGTACATTAACTTTGTGCAAAATACTCGTATCTTGCAACCCAATATGCAAGTATGTAATATGATAAACCATGTATCCGATCAGATATTGGAGCTGTCTACTCTAAAATCATCATTTTTCCACTTGGATAAGCTTACTACAAGCAACAAGCATTTTTTTTTTGTAAACTTTCTAAGTACTTGCACTACTTACACCCTTCTTCAATCTAAATCCTAACCAAAAAAGTGAACCTTCACAGTTGTATATTCTTCAAGTAGATATTTTCCGGTTAAAACAGATTTTACCTTGTACCATATGTTATGTATCGTGTATGTATATAGATTTCTGTGGAAACGAGGTAGCTAACTCTAAACTATCTTCCTTTATCCATAATCTCTTCCACACAATCAAGGCTTCTTATTAGTTTGAGTTTCCTGACTTTTGGCTTGGCATTTAAAAGTGTATAACATAAGAGAACTTTGCAAACTGCAATTTTAGAATTTAGTGCCTAGGTTTAGAGAGCTCTCCGTTTATAAATGAATCAAAGTAGTGTGTTATCCTTTTTTTGTTCGTTTCACATTGCTCAAGGGCATTTTGGAAAAATTGAAAATCATACAATATCCTCGGAGGATATTTGATTTTTTTTTATTTTAGGGAATCGTTGATGTGGGGAAGCTTAATTTGATTAAATTAGGGTTCAATGAATATCTATATATGTACACATGGACATTGGTATAATTGTATTAAATACAGACAAATTAGAGAACTAGTTTGTAAAGAGATTGAATTTTTCGTTGTTCCGAATACAAGCAAAAAACCTGAAAAAGAAATTATCGTTGCATAGTTTACAAAGAAGTTTTTTAAACGTAAACATATATCCTGGCGATAGGGTAAACCAAAAAACGTTGGTATAACATCCAAAGGAATTTATTTTAATTCTTTGCATGTTCCGAACTTACCGCATGCAATTTAAAATTAAAAGCCGGCTCAGTTTGTTGCACAAGATTATTTCATCGTAATTTTTTACCAGAGAGCGGGTTCAATTGTGAAGAATCTCGAATCAAATGTCATTCAAACGAGACAATTCAAAATGGTCTCTCCTTGAATTTGACTAATATACCATTCGTAATTAAAAGTCCTTAAGTTTAAGTGTGTTGCCCTTTGACTATGACAATCAATAAGTCGTGAGAACAATCGTGGAATGTATTGTGGCATTTGTCTTGAATTCCCATGTTTCCCACATGGTGAATTGCATGTGACACTCCTACTTGTCGGCAAATCTCCCGCTTTGCACGAGCAAATAACTACAAATTTTTGCGCACTTGTGGCGAAATGAATCCACGGTCTATATATCTCATGTAAACCGTCAAAAAGGCGAAACGAACAAAAAGAAAAAAGAATCGTGTATTCATGTTCCAAGAGTCAAACTGAAGTATCATATTTTAGTGCAACATTAAGTAGGGTACACACTGTTATTTCTGAACGTTTCATTTGATGCTACACATTATCATTTATACATTTCCATTTATTTTATGCACACCATCATTTCATTCGATCATTCCAGAAATAGTGTAAAAAAGTCACAGTGTGTACTTGTCAAGCATACTGGCTAGAGAATGTAAAAGCATGCTTGTCAAGCATTAAACAAATTTCATTTTCCATGATGTTGTCGGGTTGTGCATATCGCAAAAAAAATATATGAAAATCAGTTTCAGGAGCAATGATGGTAATTCAGGGGGATTTTATTAGATTAATGTGAGTTTTTTAGCACACTTTGAATACAAAAATCAAGTAAATTTCTTCATTTAAAACTTCAATCTATGCTATATGTATGTATTGGTCCGCCATGTTTGTCAACATTCTAATGATGACTGATGTTTGACATCACTTTTCACATATGTTAATGCTACGTTTTCATCGATCAAATCTAGTTTTGTTTTAGTTTTAATGACTTTTTTTATTAAACGGTGTAGGTAATAACATAGTTATACAAAATTTTACATTTGTTGTGTACATAAAGTCTATAAGGTTTGCCAATAAGCCGTCTACTGACTAACATTTTTTGTATTATTTAACATTTTTCAAAATAAGATTTATATTATTTCTCTCTTCAAAAATCCTCTTCTTTTATTCGATGCCTATACTCTATAGCGCTCTTGGTGTATCTATATATAATATCCCAGCCACGATTGCAATTCAAAAACTCCTCCTTTTCCAACATTCTGACTCCAAAGTACATCGTACGTTCGAATGGGGCACAATCAAATATATGTAACGGGTGATTTTTTTGCTACTTGGTTTTTGACGTTTATATTTTTGACAGATCACACATGACAAATTCCACGAACATTTGACATTTCGATTCAGTATTGTTTGCCATTTCATTAAGAATAGACTTACGTCTGAACAATGTTTGCAAATTATTGAAATTTATTATCAAAATTCGTGCTCTGTGAAAAATGTGTTTCGCAAGCTACGTCCGTTTTATGGTCGTCATAATCGACCCACCGAGCAGGCTATTCAGCTCATTGTGACCAAATTTCGCACCAGTTTCACTTTATTGGACATTAATCCACCAAATCATATCCGTAGAGTGCGTACCGAAGAGAATATTGCTGCTGCATCCGCCAGTGTTGCTGAAGATCGCGATATGTCCATTCGGCTCCGATCGCAGCAATTGGGTTTGTGTTATTCGACCACCTGGAAGATTTTACGCAAAGATCTTGGTTTAAAGCCATACAAAATACAGCTGGTGCAAGAATTGAAGCCAGGCGACCTACCACAACGTAGAATTTTCGGTGAATGGGCCTTAGAAAAGTTGGATGAGGATCCGTTTTTTTATCGCAAAATTGTCTTCAGCGACGAGGCTCATTTTTGGCTAAATGGATACGTGAATAAGCAGAATTGCCGTATTTGGAGTGAAGAGCAGCCAGAGCCAATTCAGCAGCTACCAATGCATCCCGAAAAATGCACTGTTTGGTGCGGTTTATGGGCAGGCGGCATCATTGGGCCGTACTTCTTCAAGGACGATGAAGGCCGCAGGGTTACCGTCAATGGAGAAAGGTACCGTTCGATGATAACAGATTTTTTTTTGCCGAAAATGCAAGAATTGAACTCGGTCGACATGTGGTTCCAACAGGACGGTGCCACATGCCACACTGCACGCGAAACCATGCATCAATTGAGAGGCGAATTTGGTGAGCAGTTGATCTCACGTTTTGGCGCAGTCAATTGGCCACCAAGATCATGTTTTTTGACCCCGTTAGACTATTTTTTGTGGGGCTGTGTTAAGTCTATTGTCTATGGGGACAAGCCAAACACGATTGCTGTCTTAGAAGCCAACATTGAACGCGTCATTGGTGAGATTCCGGCCGAAATGTGTGAAAAAGTTTGCCAAATTTGGACCTTCAGAATGGACCACCTGAAGCGTAGCCACGGTCAAAATTTAAATAAAATTATTTTTAAAAAGTAAATGGCAGAAATTGATTTATCGATCCAAATAAAAATTTCATTCACTTTTTACAAGTTTCTGTGTTTTTTTGAATTTTCAAAAATCAAGCTCTTAAAAAATCACCGTTTATATCGATCCAATATATATCATGCATGTCAAACAAATTTGAGAAATTGAACGGCACCATTAATGCTCCTAGCAAATACTTGCAGTATTTTATGTCAAATAACATCTCTGTTTGAATATGGGTGGAAAATTTGTAAAATAAATCTAACAAACCTTAGTGGTATTCACGATCTGGTGTACCAAGTCTTGTAAAATTGTCAAAATCTGTTTCATATTTGTTCTGAAGAAGGCTTAGTTTGTGTTAAAAAAATATTACACTTATAAACTACGGTTTCAAGTTTCTAAATATGACAATCTTTATTTTTAATTTGGTTTCTTTCTTTAGCTACTTAACACGTGTTTCGCTTATTTACAATCGCCTAAACAAGATGGCCTCTTTTTCATGTCCGCCCTTTTCATTCTTTTTCTGGCATTGCCAGATTACAAATTTATTTATATAAGAACGCTACTAGATAGCGTATAGAGAGCAAGAAAGAGATAAATTACATTTAGCACCAACAGAGTGCGTCATAACAATTATTACACACTCTTGTATTTTTCTGTTACAATAGGCTTGGGGTATTGTAAAAGTGTAAGACTTTGACATTCAGTATATTTTGTTGTTGTAGTGCAAAAAAATGCTACACTTTTTCACTTTTACAATGATACAAGACCAGATACATCGGATGGTGAATACCCCTATTATGTTACGTAGCAGTCATGTGCTTCGTTGTATTTCTAACAATATTTAACTTTTGAAATAAATATTTAAATTTTAAGATTATTATGTGTGAGATATCAACGTGTGGAGTATAATAGTGTTCAAGTGACAGGTCGTGGTTTCTCTGGGGTACAAGCATCCTTGTACATCTACTTTTCGAAGAAACATAATCATACATTTGACAGCTGAATTTGAGCGAGGGCAGCAATCGTTTATAACTCGTTTAGCACTCAAAAGAAGATCCACCGGTGTTCATCGCGGCGAACCACAATCCACACCAAACTGTAGATTTACTTTACTTCCTTCCGCCTAAAATTAATTACATTGACGGTGTCCACAGTGGCCTCCCTCAACCGATTTATTTTGACGTATTTCTGTGAATCTTGTGTGTTCACACAACCTTGTGTCTGAACAAAATGGATATGACTTACATACGTCGAAATAAAAGCGGTTCAGTGAGGCCAATGTGAACACCGTCTATTAATGTGATTTTAAAAAGTCGAGCTTCTCTGTTGAAAGAATGAAACTTCGATTTTTCTTTGTTCGTTTAGTGTGCATAGAGTATACTTTGAAAAGAGCGAGCTCCCATCATTATAATTTATTTTTTTTAAACTTGAACTCTCAGCTGTCATTAATTGACCTTTTGTTAATTTTCTTATTTTTACCTTACCTTAGTACGCGACTCCATTAGAGATATTTATTTCGGCCATTATTGCAGACATTATTCATAAAATTTTATATTTCTTTGCTATGTGGGCAAAGATAAATCATGTAGTTTCATTCTGCTCCAAGAAGCGCAAACGCCAAGCGCTTTAGGTACTTTGGAATAGGTATAACCTGTTTGTCATCGAGTTAACCAATTCCTTTTAAATCTTTATTCTTATATTTGAATTAGCCTACGGCGGTAACGCCTTAACAAAAATTTCACTTTTTTTAAAGTAGTTAAATATTTTCATCTCTTTCCAAAGGAAAGAGACACTAAATTATTTATTTGTCAAACTATGTATATAAGGACATGTGATTTTCCAATTTGAGAAAAAATAGTTAGAGGTTATAATCACTCCCAGGTTCTAAAACTTAATTTTAATAATTTCGTTGTTCAAGATCAAGTTCTTTTGTATAAATTTCTTACCAATTGTAAGTAAAGAAAATGTAACACTTTCTCTAAATTTGTTAAGCTTTAATATTCTTTCATAGAAAATAAAATCATCATCATTGACGTGTCTGGCTATTTTTGTTTCATTTGGCTTACCAGCCATCGTTGGATATTTATTTTTGGATTTCGTAAACACTTGAACGTTCTTGGAACAACATTATTTTATTTTAATTGTTGCTATTCGTTTTTCCCTTCTTTTTTATGCTCGATTTTTGATATGGAAGGCAAAGAAACACACAGTTGCTGCTCTTCGAGTTGTCGAACTCCAGACGATGATTTTATGGTGTCATGCGACAAATGTAAGCGCTGGTGGCATTATAGTTGCCACAATTTTGAAGCCGACAAATTTGACACGATAACTCCTTGGTTTTGCGAGGAAGAAGATTGTGTCTTCCGAGAAGATGACGATGTTTCAAGGGCGGTTTCGAGTCGCAGAAGTTCTTTGCCAGTTATACCAACAGCTGCCGCTGCCGCAGATGTTTCAGAGGATCAAGTGGATCTTATTATTGAAGCTGCTGCAGTGGCTCAAGCTACTGTAGCTCAACGAGATAAGGAGCTTGCGGAGTTGTGGGCGGAACTGGCTGAGACCAAGTTTAAACTGTCGCAAGCTTCTCTCACCAAGAGACCGTCAAATTCCAATCCCAGTAAAGCTTCAACTTCTTGCTCGAGTGACTCAAAAGCAGCAAAGTTGGAAATTATTAGGAAAATCCAAGCTAATCATCAGGTACTTGTTAACAACACAATTGTTCATAATCAGTCTACCCCTTTGAGAACAACAGCGCCTCAACAAGCAAAGGTATCCACTTTGCCAAAAGAAACGTACAAACAACATTCCGGTATGAGTGACTCTTCTTTGCGAGATCAAGATATGCCGAACTTGCTCACGATACTGAATCGCAACAATGTACCAGAACTGCCAATCTTCTCGGGTGAAATTAAGCGAGAATGGCCATATTTCGAAGAAGTTTTCAAAGCAACCACCATCGAAGGTAGATATAGTGCCAAAGAGAATGTGGCTCGTTTACGCAAGGCTTTGAAAGGAGATCGCCTCAGGTATTCTACAGACGCTGATGCTATTATGGACTCGCTCCGTGCCATGTTCGGTCGTTACGACGTTTTAGTTCACAACCTAACTTTGTATCTTTTGAACCTACCCAAGCTTACGTCAAGGTGTGATCCTAAGCTGCGAGTGTGGGCTGTAAAACTCAATGGTTTTATGGCAGATGTGAAATCGATGGACAGAGAAGAGGACCTAAATAATGGGTTTGTTTTAACAAACTTAGCTTCGAAGTTAGGAGCAGGCCTTTACCAAGACTGGCAAAAGAGAAAGTCATCTTTGCAACAAGCCAACTTTGTACAATTGGCTGAATTTATGACTGAAAGAGTTTTTGATTTACCGCCAGATCTGTCAAAACCTAATGGCCATTTGGAACAAAGAAAATCAATTACAAGTAACAAATCTTCTCGGGTGTTGGTGCATCAACCAATTTCGTCTCCGGCACCAACCAGTGTATGTTGCAAGTGTAATAAGAAACAACATTGCTTGATTCAATGTGAGGAATTTTTGGCTTTAACTCCGGATCAAAGGCAGACATTCGCTAGGGACAGGTCAATTTGCTTCTCTTGTCTGGATCCATCAAAACACCAATGGAAAGTTTGCTTCAAAAAAAGATCGTGTGGGACCGAAGGTTGTAAGCGACGACATCACCCGCTCTTGCATACGTCGCCAAACACTAGTAATTGTGCGCTAAGCCCAGCCGCAGTGCCCTTCACGCCAGAGCATCATGTTCATGCCTCTCATGTTGCAGCGGATTTAAAGATCATGTTCAAGATAGTGCCAATTCGTATTTATGGCAACGGGGATTTGTTTGTGGATACACATGCCTTCCTGGACGATGGTTCGTCCTTGTCGATGATTGAGGAAGATCTTTTTAATGCGCTTGAGCTAGATGGACATCCTGAACGACTCACACTTCAGTGGACAAAAGGGGTATCTCGAGTTGAAGATTCTAAGCGCACTTGTTTGAATATTTCTTCGGTCAACGGACGTAAAAGGTATATTTTGAAAAATGTTTATACCATTAAAGATTTAGGACTCGCCACTCAGTCTACTGATGTGGCTTATTTGAAAAGCTTATATCCACACCTCAGAGGACTTCCTCTCTCTGATTTAGACAATGCTCGTCCGAAAGTTTTGCTTGGTTTGGATCAAGCTAAATTCCTGCTAGGCCGCGGTCAGCGCCATGGCAAGGATGAACAACCTCATGCTTTAAAGACTCTCTTAGGATGGATAGTGTACAGCAAGTCAGCTCCATCAATGAATATGTCCTGTTTGCATCAGGCTTCGAAACCCACTATAAAACTCATGTTTCATGATGCTATTCGAAAGGAAATAGACTTACATGACCTTGTAAGTCGTCATTTCACTACTGAAGAGTTTGGTGTGATGCCGCCGAAGGGTGAATTGCTCACTCGAGAAGTCAATCGATCTTTCGATTTAATGGAACGAACATTGAAGCGGTTGGACAGGCAATACGAAATTGGCCTCTTGTGGAATGCAGATAATGTAAAATTGCCCGACAGCTATAACATGGCATTTAACCGCCTTCTTGGCTTGGAGAAGTCCCTAAAGAAAAAACCCCACCTTCTTGAGTGGCAAAATAATTATTTTCGGGATCTTCTCTCTAAAGGTTACGCGAGAATCGCTACACAAGAGGATTTGGAAAAAGATTGGCCTCGAGTTTGGTACGCTCCAACCTTTATAATCGTTAACCCTAACAAGATTCCACCAAAACCTAGATGCGTGGCAGACGTAGCCGCTGAAGTCAACGGGGTATCGCTCAACACTCACCTAATGAAGGGTCCAGACAATTTGGTTCCGCTACACGCCGGTATATTCAAATTCCGAGAACGACTAGTAGCCGTAAATGGCGATGTACGTGAGATGTTCCATAGAATTCGTATAAGCCAGGAAGACCAACAATGTCAACGCATCTTATGGAGAGAAGGGGACAGCTCTAGGAAACCGACTGTCTATATCATGGAGGTAATGATGTTTGGTCCCAGATGCTCTCCGACATGCGCACAGTACGTGAAAAATCACCATGCAAACTTATTTAAAGATGAGTGCCCGGCTGCGGTGGATGGCTTGACCAAACGTACTTACGTTGATGATTATTTTAATAGCCATAACTCTGTTGAGGAAGCTGTTGCTGTTACGAATGACGCTATTCGAATTTGCCATTCAATGAATTTTGACCTTGTAGGAATAAAATCAAACAGCCGTGAAGTTTTATCAGATGCCGCAGGGTTTTGTGAACAACAACCTGGTAAGCATAGATCCTAACGAGAGTGATTGTTTAGTTTCCAAGGTTCTAGGCATGTATTGGCACCCTTCTGGTGATAATTTTTCGTATAAGTTGGCGAAGGATGAGGTCATGGAAAATATGCTTGCTGAGAACGGAGTTATAACAAAACGGCTGATGCTCAAAACTATTATGAAGATTTTCGACCCCCTGGGAATTATTTCGCTATTTATAATTCGAGGACGCATCATACTCCAGGAGGTTTGGAGAGAAGGGTATGATTGGGACGAGCCATTACCATCTCACCTCAGGGACCCGTGGGTAGATTTTATCAAGCAACTCAGACTCATTGAAAACATCAAGTTCGTGTCATTTAACCCTGATGATTCTAGAGTAAGTCTCGTAATATTTGTTGATGCCTCGGAGAAGGCATTCGCGGCAGTAGCTTATTTTCGCTTTGCGCTCCGTAATGAGGTCGAAATTAAACAAGTCATGGCAAAGGTCAAGGTTGCCCCTGTCAAGCAGTTATCTATACCTCGCCTGGAGCTGCAGGCCGCTGTTCTTGGGCTTCGCTTAGCATTAACAATCAAAGAGTGCCATACAATACGAATAGACGAGCTGCTGTTTCTATCAGATTCGAAGACAGTCCTTTTATGGATAAACTACACCAAAACATTACCAGCCTTTGTCGCAACTCGAGTAGGGGAAATCCTGGAATCTACCTCTTCCCGTCAGTGGTTTCACATTAGATCCATCGATAACGTCGCTGACGATGGGACAAAGCGTTTCGAAACATCAATGGAAGATCAGAACACAAGATGGCTTAGAGGCCCAGAATTCCTAAAACAGTTTTTAGAACAATGGCCGGTTACAACTTATGCAGAGTCAATGCAAGAGAACAACAGAAACGAGGTTTGTAGAATGCTGCACCATGTTGGTAAAGCTAAACAAAAATACACTTACGGGGCGTATGAATTGCTATCTTCAAGATTTCGAGCTATATGGACATCCGCAGTCAGAGCCATTGCATTTTTACTACGATTCAAAAACATTCTTCAGAAAAAACCTACCGATAACGAAGTTTACATCACGCCTCTCGAGTTCAGACAAGCCGAAAATTGTATGTTTAGGAAAATTCAGAGGGAATCTTTTACAAGTGACATTGCTTCGCTGACTTCAAGTGGTAAGGTTAGTTCTTCAAGCAGAATTTTGAGTCTGTCACCATTTCTGGATAAAGAGGGTACTATGAGGCTGTGCTCGAGAGCTCAAAAGGCTAATTCCTCGTATTCCTCTCGGAACCCAGCGATACTTCCCAATAAACATCCTTTGGTCGACCTGCTTATCGATTACCATCACCAAAAGAACTGTCACCAGGGAACCGCAACGGTTATATCCGATATTCGTGAAAACGCTTGGGTAGTAAGTATTCGAGGAGCGGTAGAGAGAGTGCGCAGAGGCTGTTACATGTGTAGGCGCCTCAAAGCCAAAGTGGTTATGCCTATGATGGGTCAGCTTCCTGAAGCTCGGTTAGCCTTTAGCTCAAGACCCTTTACTCATGTCGGAGTCGATTGTTTTGGTCCAATGTTGGTGAAATTTGGTCGAGGCACAGTAAAACGCTATGGGATGATTTTCACATGCCTTACTTTCAGAGCAGTGCAAATAGAGTTGCTAAACGATCTAAGCTTAGATCAATGCACTATGGCAGTTAGACGTTTCCTCATTAACCATGTCGTTACGAGGTTCTTTTACAGTGACAACGGTCTTAATTTCGTCGGTACAAAAAACTTATTGGATTAGGACGTTAAGGAGATGGAGACTGCTCTCAGCGAATACTCTTCGAGATACGAGGGAGTTAGATGGCGATTTATTCCAGCTTACTCCCCTTGGATGGGAGGAGCGTGGGAACGGCTCATTTAGTCGGTCAAGAAAAGCATAGATTTCGTTCTAAAAAATCTCGTGCCAAGAGAGGACGTTTTACGGAACGCGCTTACGGAAGCCCAGGGTCAGATAAATCGACGTCCGCTAACTCATATCCCGGTTGATCCGGAAGACCCTAAACCGTTATCCCCGAACTTGATGCTTTTTGGCGAGGATGATCGAGATCTTACTGCACCTGGGATATTTTCGGAAAATGACTGTCACAGCAAACTTTATTGTCGCCGTTCCCAACACTTGATGGCAGAGCTTACAAAGCGCTGGTATGCTGAATATCTGCCCGTAATCACAAGGCGTTCCAAATGGTTTAAGGAAACAAAACCAGTACATATAGATGACATAGTACTCGTCATAGAACCTAACGAAATACGTTCCGCCTGGCGTTTGGGTCGTGTAATCAAAGTTTATCCAGGACCTGATGGAGTTATACGCATGGCCGATGTTAAACTTTCCAACGGGTCATTAAAGGTTAAAAGATCGATTGGGAGACTCGCTGTGTTGGATTTACAGTCTTCAACCTAGGATCATCTAGTTCTCAGACGGCTCCCGGTATGTCATCGAGTTAACCAATTCCTTTTAAATCTTTATTCTTATATTTGAATTAGCCTACGGCGCGCGGTAACGCCTTAACAAAAATTCACCTTTTTTTAAAGTAGTTAAATATTTTCATCTCTTTCCAAAGGAAAGAGACAGTAAATTATTTATTTGTCAAACTATGTATATAAGGACATGTGATTTTCCAATTTGAGAAAAAATAGTTAGAGGTTATAATCACTCCCAGGTTCTAAAACTTAATTTTAATAATTTCGTTGTTCAAGATCAAGTTCTTTTGTATAAATTTCTTACCAATTGTAAGTAAAGAAAATGTAACACTTTCTCTAAATTTGTTAAGCTTTAATATTCTTTCATAGAAAATAAAATCATCATCATTGACGTGTCTGGCTATTTTTGTTTCATTTGGCTTACCAGACATCGTTGGATATTTATTTTTGGATTTCGTAAACACTTGAACGTTCTTGGAACAACACTGTTTTTATAATGAAATATTGAAATTTAACATGCCAATAAGCAAACTATGAACAAGATTCAATGTCTTGTGAGAAATTTGTGCAGCATGAATGTCAATGTGGGATGTCAATAAACTCCACATTGCATTTCCCCATTTATTTGTTCTGAGAAGACAAGAAATAAATACAGATTTATATGTTTTAAAATTAAAAGAATCCAGACATAAAGGGACTCCACAAGAAATATTGACTACGTAAATGACACATTTCTTACAATCATTTAGTAGGGTCAAAATCTATAAAAAATACCTTCCGCCGCCATTTTATTTTATGACATTTGATCTATTCAGCAATAACCTCAAAATGTTTAGTCGATCGTGTCTGAACTTAACGAACTGATCATGTCCAAAACAAAAACGGAATCACAAATTCGGAGCTCTGAGCGCTTATGCCATTCTACCGTTATCGCCCTGTTGTCCCAAGACATGAAACTGTCACCTATCACGTCGCCATTGGAAGCAGCCGCAGTATTGTTACCTGTTTGGAAGGAAATAGTCTTGCTGAGTAGCCGTGGCAATGACTGCCAGACGGTGAAAAAATTTACTCAGCGAAAAATCGAATTCATACTTAGCTGCTGTCCAAAATATGATTTCGAGAACTTAATTCTCAGTTTAATGTGGCGCAAAATTGACCGTTCGTGAAGATCGTTGTGTTTGTAGTTCCTTAGAATAAATATTTCATCATTCCTACACAAAACACAATTTTCAGATATTGCCAACTCTAAAAGTATGCACGACAGCACAACTTCTCCTGTCAAATTTTTTTAGTGTAGAGTTTTGAATTGGTACGAAAAAACGAATCCAAAAAAAATTCTACTTGTATCGGTTGGCTGCATTTGATTTGTTGATTTATTTCTGCGGGACATAGCTGCATATTTTAAAATAACAAAAAAAAATATAAATGTTCCCTTCAAATTGATCCTATATTTTTATTTTTCATACAAATCAAAAGCCCACTAATATCACATACGATTTATAAAACCTAAACTCCCCTCTTATTTTATTTACACATTCGATAAGTAGGTATCCATATTTTCTTCCAGTCAAAACAAAGCTCGATGTAGGTCTACTGCTTTCACATTCCTACACCAAATTTGTCCATCCGATGAGCAAGTTAAAGCGAACGTAATCTAGCCACACATGAGTACATTTGCTCCCGGCCGTCTTTACGAACCATTGACTTTTTTAAAAGTGGAAAATATTGGAGACAAAAGAAGCTTATATAGTCTCAAGGCACCGTCACCCTAATATTAAATTTATTGTCAATATTTGTGCCTACTAACACTAAATAACCACTCATCACCAAATCTAAAGTAGCACAGTATACGAAGGGAGGTGTTGTCCAGAGTTACGAAAACGACACCCATCGTATAATACGTAAGGGTCGTTCCGTAAGTGACCATAATTACCCCATTCTTGGGTTTATTTTTTTTTTTCTTGATAAATACAAATTGATATTTGATAGCAGTTTTGCAGAATGAGTCTTTTTTACTATTGAATTTAAGGGATATGTGCGTGTATACCTAAAGTCTCGAATTGTGGGGTTTTGGTTGAATGAAGGTCATGTCATACATGCGGTCAATCACATCCAATAAAGGAAAATCACCGATGTTTTCTGATGTGAGTTCTTATGAAATCATATAATAAGTTTGAGGTCTTTTTACATGAATTGCTGCATAAATGTAGATAATATAAATGTTTTGGTTTTAATACATATTTCATTTTGAATTGATGGAGTGAATTGAACGTAATTTTTTGGGGAATATTAAAATTTGCAAAATATGGTAAGTTTTTTTCCTTATAAATGTTTCGAAATAAAGGTTTTGGTACTTTAGAATTTTTCTCGAAAATGACTCTACACATAGTAAGTATATTGTGCTCAGTGTATAATTATTATAGAATTTCATCCGTGTGTGCACTTATAACTCGATAACGGATTGTTCGATTTGTATTATTACAAGGAAAGAGGATTCCAGGAAAATCCGTTTTAGTACATTTGTTTGAAAACAGATGGCGTTGTACATCCACTCTGACATTTTTGGAGATTCAGAACTTACCCACATACAATTTTTTAGCGTCTTCAACCGTGCATCGTTAACAAGTTAACAAGTCGCAAGAACAATACGTTGGATTTGTATGACATCTATCTTGAATTTTTATATTTCTCACTTGGATCAATGTAATTTCTATTAATCTACTAAGTGACCCGGCGACCTCTGTTCGCATTAGATGCAATAAATAAGCAGATTTTGGATTTTATTAAGTTCACTTTTTTATTAGGAAATACATATAAAATAAAATGCACGACTGGATCGCACGAACATGCTCTTATGTTCGATCACATCGTATGCAACAGATTTCTATTAAAAATCTAAATATATATTTAATGTCGTTTCTTACTTTATTTATGTTATGACAATCTTAAATATTTAATAATATAAACTTAAAAACAAAATAGTAATAGCAAAAATGGGACAAATGGGTCCCACTCAGTAGATTATATTATTTCTAACGGTTTTATTTCAAGTTGGCGGCCAATTTGGTGGTGGGTATTGTTGTATGCGTCCAAGCAAAGAGATCATTTACACGTGGAGTTTCAGTTTATTTATTTAGAAGTGGTAAATCAACATAAAATATACATAAACAATAGTGCAAGGCTTCTCCTCATTATCTAAGACTGGTAGGTACCTTTTTTTGTGTAGGTTTCAAAGTTATTCGCCTATTTATGTGATCTGGACGTATTTGTCCCGTCAGTATTTTTGTATGGGCTATAATTGTCCCAGTTGGGGTTTTGAGTAAAAAAATTAAAACACTGTACAGAATCAATATGCCAAGACCACGAAATCAGCCCACCACATCCAATTTTATTGAGGCATCTGATGATGATGATGACTTTTCTAGTGACAGTGGGGATGATTATGAGCCTACGGATTACGAAATCGAATCTAACGAGAGCTGTGCAGGTAAAATGGATTCTGATGATAGCCAAGGCGTTTAACATAGCGATAGTCAAGCCGAAGAAACATCTGACGAAGAGGATGAAGGACAGGAGCTAGAAAAAGTCCACCCTGATGCTAACACTTCCAGACATATTTCAACTGTTTGGTCAACACCAAATGTCGATTTCACTCCAAGAAAAACCGTAAGTAGTTCTCGACTTCCTAACATAAGCCCGAACTTCGAAAGGACTGATGATCCGCTACGCATATTTAGTAAAATTTTCCCTGAAAGTTTGTTTGTATATATAACCCAATGCACCAATGAACGAATTGAAATTTTACGCAAATCGAGACAAGGAAATCGAAATATAAAGCTAACCGATGTTGGAGAAATGAAGATAGTCATTGGATGTATTATTATTATGTCGTACAAGCATCTTCCAGCTTTTAGGAACTATTGGTCTACACACCCTTCTATGGGAAATGATGCAATAAAGTCTGCTATTTCACGAGATCGTTTTCAAAAAAAGCAAAAAGCTGAAAGATGGCTAAAAAATCAACATACCATGTCCGGAAATGATAAAATTTTACAGGCAAATAATGGGTGGAGTAGATCGAGATGACCAAATAGCAGGGCAGTACGAGTTGGATCGAAAATCCAATAAATGGTGGAAAAAGGTGTTCTATCGCTTGCTAATGATGAGCGTTGGGAATTCGTGGGTAATAAATTCACAACTTGGAAGAAAGAAAACACCACTCATAGATTTTATGGTCTTTTTGGCTGAAAACTTCATAAAAGAAGGGAAAAAGACAGCAGTCTTTCAACGTAGCGGAGTATCTGGACGAAAAAGAAAAATATCTGCGGGACACCTACCAATTACAATTGCAACTCGGAGGCGTTGCGCAGGTTGCAGTGAAAAAAACAAAGAAAAACGGACGAAAACTATTTGCGAATAATGTCAAATCCCTCTGTGTGGTGATTGCTTTGCAGCTTATCACAAATAAATGATAACTTATTATTCTTGTTCAATGAACTTTTATATTTTTAATTTCTTACTATGTTCCTACTTACTACTAAAATTAACTATAATAATAAAATAAAATAAATTTTTGTATCAAAATAGATTCGTTTACCCTTCTAAAATTTGTGTCCATAAATAACTTACCGGGACACCCTTTGTCCCATTGAAAAATAAGGTCGGGACATATATGTCCCGGCCACGCCCTCCGCCCCCAAAACTATTTTCTTCGCTTTGAAAAGATAAAACGTCTTAAATTTTGCTATTGTGATGGCGCAACCCAACAAAAATATTTTTTTTACGATCGAAAGGGTTTTAATCAAAAAAAAAAATAATTAAAAATTCTGAAATAAATACTTAAGCTAATTTTAGCTCAAAACAAAGTAAGCCATTTTATCTCTTGCATAAATTTGAATTTAAAAAAAAAATTTAAATCTGTTGAGCGGTTTTTGAGAAAAAAAAGTTTTTTTTTAACTTTTTGAAAACATTTCTCAAAAAAATTCAAAAACCCCAATTCATAAGCATTCAGCAAATACATATAACTATAATTTTTGAAAAAAATTTAACGATTGGTTTTCAAAATATAAATTTTTAATTTTGTTTAAATGCTTTTAAAAATACAAAAAAAATATTAATTAAAAATATTGGTATACAGTATAAATTTGGTGTGAAATTTGGAAAGAATCGGCCATGCCATTTATGACATAGTTGAAGGCAAAACAAACGGTCCTATGGAAAGTACCGTTTTTAGACATATTTAAATTTTTTTTTCAACCATATTTCGGTTGTACCATAAAACCTGCAATGATTTTTTAAATCGAAATTCGTCGAGCCGTTTTTTTTCAGAAAAATAGGCTTTAACGTGACGGTTATATAGCAGGTACCATTTTTTTTTAGCTAAAAAAAAGTTCCTACAATTTGAAGCAATTCCGCCCACCTGTTTGGGCTGTATTTGTCTATACATACATACAGACAGACAGACATACAGACTGGCAGAATTTAGACCATCTTTTTTCGTCCTCGCTATCATTGTAATGTCATGTTTGATTATTATCTCAAAACTTTTTTTCGACTAATGCATAGTACCTTTACCTATAATCTCAAGTAAAAACTAAGTATTTTATTGATTCTTTATTGTATGTATTTTGGTGCATAGGTTGCGTTGCACTCTTAAGTTAAGCACCTTGTGATACACGACATTTTTACTTGCGATTATAGGTACTATAAAGCAATTTATGCATTCGTCGAAAAAAAATTTTGAGATAACAATCAAACATGACATTACGATTAGCGAGACGAAAAAAGATGGTTTAAAAATTCTGTCTGTCTGTATGTCTGTCAGTCTGTCAGTCTGTCAGTCTGTCAGTCTGTCAGTCTGTCAGTCTGTCAGTCTGTCAGTCTGTCAGTCTGTCAGTCTGTCAGTCTGTCAGTCTGTCAGTCTGTCAGTCTGTCAGTCTGTCAGTCTGTCAGTCTGTCAGTCTGTCAGTCTGTCAGTCTGTCAGTCTGTCAGTCTGTCAGTCTGTCAGTCTGTCAGTCTGTCAGTCTGTCAGTCTGTCAGTCTGTCAGTCTGTCAGTCTGTCAGTCTGTCAGTCTGTCAGTCTGTCAGTCTGTCAGTCTGTCAGTCTGTCAGTCTGTCAGTCTGTCAGTCTGTCAGTCTGTCAGTCTGTCAGTCTGTCAGTCTGTCAGTCTGTCAGTCTGTCAGTCTGTCAGTCTGTCAGTCTGTCAGTCTGTCAGTCTGTCAGTCTGTCAGTCTGTCAGTCTGTCAGTCTGTCAGTCTGTCAGTCTGTCAGTCTGTCAGTCTGTCAGTCTGTCAGTCTGTCAGTCTGTCAGTCTGTCAGTCTGTCAGTCTGTCAGTCTGTCAGTCTGTCAGTCTGTCAGTCTGTCAGTCTGTCAGTCTGTCAGTCTGTCAGTCTGTCAGTCTGTCAGTCTGTCAGTCTGTCAGTCTGTCAGTCTGTCAGTCTGTCAGTCTGTCAGTCTGTCAGTCTGTCAGTCTGTCAGTCTGTCAGTCTGTCAGTCTGTCAGTCTGTCAGTCTGTCAGTCTGTCAGTCTGTCAGTCTGTCAGTCTGTCAGTCTGTCAGTCTGTCAGTCTGTCAGTCTGTCAGTCTGTCAGTCTGTCAGTCTGTCAGTCTGTCAGTCTGTCAGTCTATCAGTCTGTCAGTCTGTCAGTCTGTCAGTCTGTCAGTCTGTCAGTCTGTCAGTCTGTCAGTCTGTCAGTCTGTCAGTCTGTCAGTCTGTCAGTCTGTCAGTCTGTCAGTCTGTCAGTCTGTCAGTCTGTCAGTCTGTCAGTCTGTCAGTCTGTCAGTCTGTCAGTCTGTCAGTCTGTCAGTCTGTCAGTCTGTCAGTCTGTCAGTCTGTCAGTCTGTCAGTCTGTCAGTCTGTCAGTCTGTCAGTCTGTCAGTCTGTCAGTCCGTCAGTCTGTCAGTCTGTCAGTCTATCAGTCTCTCAGCCTGTCAGTCTGTCAGTCTGTCTGTATGTATGTATAGACACCTGCAGGCCAACCGGGTGGGCCGAATTGCTTCAAACTTGGTATATAGAGTTTTTTAAGTATTGTACAGAGGGGAAATTAAATTTTTTTTTAAATAACGGTACGGTTTAAACCCATTTTTCTCGGAAACCACTCCAAAGATTTTGATAAAAAAAAAAATCAGTGCGGCTTTTTAGCTTCGACCGATCATATGGTTAAAAAAAAATTAGAAAAATGTGTCAAAACGGTACTTTCCATAAGACCGATTTTTTTGCTTTCGATTATCTCATAAACGGCTCAACCGATTCTTTCGAAACTTCACACACATATAGGTTTAGGTTGCCCAATTATACCGCGTACCAATATTTTTAATTAGTATTTTTTTTGTATTCTTAAAATCATAAAAAAAAAAAATTTAATATTTCGAAAACTGCTCATTAAATTTTTTTCAAAAATTATATTTATATGTACTCGTATTTATTGAATACCTATGAATTGGCGTTTTTGAATTTTTTTTGAAAAATGTTTTCAAAAAGTTTAAAAAAAAACTTTTTTTCTCAAAAACCGCTCCACAGATTTTAAAATATTTTTTTCATTTGAGGCAAGCGTTTATTTCGTTAGAAGCCGTTGATCTTGGAATTACTGGCAGTCTTTGGCGGAAATCGCCAGACAGTAAAATCATTGCTCCTCCAAAACATTTCGAGTCATTGCGTAGATCTTTCAATGTTCGGTTAAATGTGTCTTTTTTTTAAATCTACACGCGCTCAAGGGATTATACTACCCTTTAAATCTTACAACACAGCGTGGTCGTGAGGTTAAGGAAGAGAAAGAATGACAGGAAAGATGTGTGGCGCAATGTTCTGAGACTAGGTGGTTGTTGTCTTAGATTTAATCTCCAGTGTTAACGGCTGAACTAATGCAGAGAATTCCGTTTCTTAATTATCTATGTCCCTTATAATTCGCATTATTTTTTATTCGTTTTCATATTAATCGGTATACTAGTCTTACTCAATCACATGTTTTTAGTGCTATGCTTAAACAGCATGTAATGAGTAAGCCAGCAACTCATTGTATTACATTTTATTTTAGAATTGGCTTAAATGGAAAAATAAGGGGACTTTACGGCAGGGATTGAACCTGCCCGTTTATGCGTCATTGTGAATTCTTCCCAGATGATGATTTTGTATGCTGATTACAAGTTAGCCATTGCTGAGTTTTTTTGCAATATAGAATGTTGGTTATTCAATAGCTTGAAGACTTAACCGCAATTTTAATGCTGAATGAGCAAAAGAAGCAATTGTAACCGCAATGTTGGATCTCACACGAACAGTTGCTAAAACTACTGGCATGATTAATGTCTTACCATTTATGACAGGTGCATTATGGAAATATAAACTACCATTTCCATCACTAATTGCATTCATTAATGGACCATGAGCTTATTTTTGTTTGGAATTCAACAGGGGTACCTACATTCGTTTGAACTACTAAACCTACAAGTTCAACTTGTAGTTTTCATCCCCAAATTACTTTGTTTCCTATAGGTTATGTTCTAACTTCTAAAATACTGTATATTAATCTATGTGTAGAGAACTTAATGCCCCATTATCAAATATTTTGCTGTATATTTGCTGATGCTTCTGATCAAGCTTTATTAATATTCCACTTATATAAAAAGCCGGCTTCAACCATTATCCTGTCTTGCCCCTCAATCATTGCAGTGTAGCTTGGTTTGGCAGTCTCTCGTTGGACATGTTCAGAATTTAGTCCACTAGGGTCACTACGCCATATTAATGTCTTGCAGCCCAACTTACATCCTCATTTTTTTAAGCCGACAAATAACTGTACCTGCCATACATTTGTTTTGCCAAAAAGAAAATCTAATTTTTCTCAAGAACGGCTCCAACGATTTTGATAAGAAGTTTATATTTAGGTGAACCGGTATCAAAAAATCGCTGGCTGAGAACTATAAGGTTGTAGGTAACAAAAAAAAATTTACCGAGACAATGGCTTTCAACTTTTAAAGGCCTGGTTTTTGCACTAAACAGTTAGATATCAGTAAAGCATTGGTGCAATATGATAAAGAACCACCAAAAAGCCATAAAACCGTTAAAATTTGTTAATTTAATCACTTTAGATGATTTTACAAGCATTTAAAAAAACGGCATAGAACCTATTGTTGGGAAAAAGTTGATTAAAAATTCTGAAAAAGGTTCTATGTACAACATATAGAACCTTTTAGTACTCAAGAGATTATTATATGGGAGAAGATGCGTTCGTATGGATAAAAAAAGGATTATCTTAAAAAAAGACCTAGATTACGTTTGATTGATGTTTTTATATTTAAAAATAAGAAAAAATCAATAAAAATTATTTTTTTCAAATGAAATAGTAATAAATAATACAAATCACTGAATTGATGTAAAAACTAAACGGATTTGAAATTATGAAAGATGGTTCTAAGCCATCGAAAACGTAGGACTTTGTGTTTTAATTAAAAAGTAATAAATTCAAAAAGGTTCTGTGTGGATTAATTTTACGAGGCAAAAAATTTCTATGTAACATAAACGCTTTATATTTTTCTGTGACAAAGAGTACGTTAAAGGTTCTGTGTTGAACTATAGAACGTTATAGTACTGAATAAAAGTGCGAATTCAATGAAAGTTCTATGTCTTTTTTGGTTGTAGTGTTGCCACCAATTATTTTTTTTATTTTTCTTTTCTATTCTATCTGAAAGCCGCTAAAATTACAAAAATTTCGGTATATAAAACTCATTTTTGGTAATTTAGTCGACACACAACTTTATAGTTCTCAGCCAGCGAAATGTCAACTTCGTTGTTCCATTGAAGAAACCACAAATATCAAGTAAATATAATTTTTGTTTTTGTGGACTGTGTGGATTAAAGCTAAATTAAAAATTTGTATGACCTGTAGTCCAAAATGCGTTCTAAGACGCAATATTTTTGGTCGCATTTTGGACTACAGGTCATAAAAGTCTTTAATTTGGCTTTAATCCACACAGTCAACAGAACCAAAAACATAAATTATATTTCAAACAATGAAGTGGTATTTTTTTGAAAATTCAGATCAAGTTTTGTAAGACTGGAAGCATACAAATCAGCTGTCATCCACGCCAAAATTGGACTCGTAACATTTTTTCGTATAATGTTTTAAAAATGACATCTTTGGATTTTAAACTGATCCCATTCACTAAGCTCGTACGAATTTAACATTTTTAAAAGAAAATTATTAATTTCAAAAAAATAATTGTTATTTAATTTGTGGTATAGAACTGAAAAAAACTGCCGGAAAAAAAATTTTGCAAGTGCCAATACTGACAACCGAAAGTGCCATTTAAGGCCACTGGGTGCCACCAACAAAAAAGTATAAAAAATTCCGAACATTTCATATGTAATTTTTAATTTTATTTATCGCACCTCAAAACCTAAGGAATAATAATAAATTTAAATTAATAAATTAATAGATAAAATAAAAAAAAACTTCATTAAACTGGGGTAAAATTCAGTTTTTTTCCAAATTACTTTGAAAAAAAAAATGATACACATTGTATATCATGTCATTCTACACAAAAAAACATTCAGACCCTTTTTACGTACAATTGATAGATTTGCAGCAAAATGGTAGAAAATATTGGGGTGTAGTATCTTTATTCCAAGAAATTAAATAAATTAATGTTTGTGAGTGGGGAAATATTTTGTTTTTAGTTATGTTTGGAAGGACATGTTCTATTAAAAAAAACAAGTTTTAATAGTGACACTGGGGGTTAAATACTGCCATCTTAAAAATCCTAATATTATTTTATTTGGTTCAATAACTCCCAAAACCTTTATTTCTATCAACAACTTGTAGACACTATAATTATCTACAAAATGTCATATCAACGATTTCTGTATGTCAATTCGTTCTTGAGTTATAGCGTACCAAAGTTAAATTGCTATTCGAAATGAATAATTCATTCATTAAATCAACCAGACTTAATATAGATGCAAAATTGAGCAATGTACCGCCTACATTCAGCTCATCCCAACAGAATCTTTTAAGAGTATATCCCCAGTTACAAAAGTCCCTTAAGACTGGGAATGGAAGATGGAACAAAATTTACTTGAATCCGTTAAAAACCTCATGCCACCAGCTCCGAAACAACTTGTCAACAATATATTTTGGAATTGCTTAACAAAGGTTGCAGTTGTAGAAAAATTGGTCTACACTGCTCTTTAGTAATGCGAGGCTGAAAACTACGACTCCAATGAAGATAATGAATTGGAAATAAAAATGCGCCTGGAAAATGATTTCACTTAGCTTAATTTTATTATTTTTTTTACTAGTTTCTAGTAAGTTTTTTTAATAATAATTTTTCATTTTTAATAGTGGATTAGGCGTCCTGGGGATATCACAAGATACAAAATATCGGGCCCAGTATATTTTACCTCTGCGGTTTGGTGTTTACTTACTCACGCAGAGTTTAATTTGTCGTTGGATAAACGGTGCACCATTTGTCCGATATTCATGATACAGAGGTCATTTTAAGGTTATTAGGAGCACTACAAAAGCAATAACAAGCGTTATCCAAAAAAGCAAAGGATAAAGTAACAAGAAAGATATCTCAAAAACAGTCCATTCAGATCTCATTTTGGATCGCTATAACTTAAGAACGAATTAACATACAGAAGTCGTTAATATGACATTTTGTAAATAATTATACTGTCAATAAGTTATTCTATAGGAAATTTTGAGAAAAATAAAGGTTTTGGGAGTTATTGAACAGAATAAAATAAATTAGGATTTTTAAGATGGTGGCATTTTCCTTCCGGCGCGGCGCCACGCTTAAAATTTGTGTTTTTTTTTTAAAGAACATGTTTTTCCAAACATAATTAAAAACACAAAATTTCCCCATTCAAAAACATATTTATTAAATTTTTTTGAAAAAAATGTATTACACCCCAATGTTTTCGACCATTTTTCTCCAAATCTATCGATTGTACGATAAAAAGTCTCTTAATCTTTTTTGTGTAGAATGATATGATATACAATGTGCACCAACAACTTTTTTAAAAGAACCTATGGGTTTCGAGTAATTTAAAAAAAAAACTGAATTTCCGCTTTCCCCATTCTAAAATTTTTTCCTCCACTCCAAATTTAAGGTACTTTGTAGAAAATGCTAGGACGTAAAAATATAGCTCTCCACTAAAATTCAGCTTTGTCGAAATTTTTGGAAGTGAATATCTTATTTTGCTGGACTATTTAGGTCGTATGAAGTGCTGGTACGTTGTTTATAAGAAAGTCGATTTTTATTATGGGTTTTAATGTTATTTAAGTATGAAAAAACCCTTTCAGCTGATGCAGTACTTGATCTGATCATGAACTTGGATATATTTAAAAACATTTGCTCGTTGATTCCTAGAGTACCATTTGAAGCCTTGAGTGCCACAGTGCAATTTAAATTAAAAAGTGCCAAGAGTGCCGATGGTGCCACTTCGGCAACGTTGGAACTGATGCAAATATGCAGTGAGATACTAGTGCATATATATTAAACCAGTTGTCAAGACGGGACTTATTGTGATAGATTTCCAAACTGTTTTGAAACCTTTAATTCTAATTAAACCCTTAATTCTAATCATAATTTGAAAGCGTCAGTTATTGAAGCAGTGAATCTTGGCAATTATTTATCAATTCACAAATTAGATCAAACAACTAAATATTTGTTTTGACAATCCCCGATTAACTACATTATAATTGCTTTCGGAACTCATTAAAGGTATCTTGGAAAGTGTCCACAAATATGTAATTAAATTTAAATATTTATTTTTGGTCTATAGGCCATAAATAACTATTTAAATTTAATTACATATTTGTGGACCTAAATTTATATATGTGCTTTTGCTTTTAATCGTTTCAAGGCAGTGTTTTAGCAATTTCTTCTGGCAAATTTTGCACAACACCACCAATCTTGAAGTTTCAGAGTTTCTTTGAGGTATGAGTCCCAGATCGTCGAGTGAAGTAATTTTATAGTTTTTATTGCGAATTTAGAACTCAAAAGCAGCGACATATTCCTTTCAATTATATTTTGATGTGAATATTTCAGGGAATAAAGTACCAAAAACATGAATTCGTTACATATGTTACGTTAGTTACATGATTAACGTTAGTTACATTAGTTACGTTAAGTTCGCGTTACTAAAGAAAATGTGTAAAACTCACGTAACTTGCCAAAACTTGTCTTATAAGAGTAAGATAGCATCTAACTGATGAACCCAACTATTGTGCCATGCATTCGTTGTTCCTTAACCAGTTTCGTTGAAATTGAAATATGTTGCAGCTGACATAGAACTATAAAAGAAATTTTTTTTAAATAGGGTGGGTCAAGAAATTTCATTTTTAAAGGAAATAGTGAGACTTGTTCTACATAATATGCAAATGTTTAAATTATTTTGTTTGCATTAGGAATTATTTTTAAAAGCACTTAGATTTATAGTTACCATCTAACATTTCAATCACGCTTTTCCAGACTTCGTGCTTTGTTAGGCTTTTTAAGGCAATAACACAAAACATAATCAATTTACATAATTGAATAAAGAAAAACTTTTCAAAAAGTTTCCTGGATGCGTTCAATTTGCAATGCTTACAAGGCATGGCATTTATTTTCCTTCTTTTAATTGTCACTTTTTAGATAGAGGCTAATAGTTATGATAAATGTTTAATATACCACATTTTTCGCAGATTCTATTTACTACTCAGATACCCGTTATCGCGTCAAAAGTAAAGACAATCCACCATCTTAGAGAATGTAAAGCATCAGATTCGTTCTACCACAAATATATAAATCGATAGTTTTGTAATTTTTTAAAAATATTTTTAAGTGTTTAACAATATATGTTTTTTTATTTTATTGTCATCAGGAAACATTTGTGTCAGTAGAATAAAATTACCAAACGAGCAGAAAATTGATAAGCTTACAGTATTTTTCATACATGCATGTATGAACTTGCATGGGAAAAAACTTTCTTTTTAGCCTATAAAAATATGGCGCATAGGATTCACTTTCTGTATAGAGAAAAGCATACGAAATCACGGGCCCAATTCCGCAACCGTGAATGATTTTCCGTGCAAAAAAATTATTCACCCTCAAAATATGCGTGAAAAAATTTGCCTAATTGTATACACGTTATCTGTCAAAAAAATATGCATCGCACCCTTGCGGAATCATAAAAATTTATGTGTACACAGAGAAAATTCACGCTTGCGGAATTAGGCCCCAGGGGCCAAGCGTGGGCCCAATTCCGCAAGCATGAGTTTTCTCTGTGAATAATTTTTTTGCCCATGGCCGCATTCGAAAATCGAACCATACCTATCCGGATAGATTGGTGTTGTAATCCCGTGTAAGAACACAGCTGCTGCCGAAAAATAAATCTCAAGCTATCCGAAATCTTTGGTATACTTTTGAATCCCACGAGAAATGTCAGAAAACATATATATTCGCAAGCCCAAAGAAATTTAACCTATTTACTTGATTTATTTGAATTATTAACACGGGTCTGAGTTTTAAATATTTAAGTGCGTAAGTGGTAGGACCCGAAAATTAAAAAGTTTTACTTTTACCAGGCTTAAATAAGTACGCAGACTCTTTTTTTTTTCATTTTAAGCAGTGAAATGACCTGATGTATCTTTTTAGTTCAAGACTCTCAAGTAGACAGAATTATTACCCCATGATAACTATACACAACTAAAAGTCTATAAGAAAGCAAAAAACATTGCACTCCATTGCAATAAAAGTCCTCTTTCGTGTATTGCGGAAAACAATTTTCTCACACTTTAGGCCGAGCTGTAATAAAGACACTTTGAATCAATAGCGATTGTGATAGTGTGAAACCTAAAACATCTTGGTGATAGTATCACATAGAACCATTTATGATAATGACATGGAAAAGTAACAATTGACATGAGTTACACTCATCAGGAAGCTCTCCAAGTGTCTATCCTTTCACAACATCTAGTCAACCCTGCCTGTATGACCGAAGAAAGAATGTCTCAAAAATAGATCCTAATTTCCTTTGGTTACATATCTATATCCAACCCAATAGTATAGGAGTATATTTAGTGTCTGTTGCGTATGTCTTTCTTTCTGACATTGATAGAGAATGATACTATTGCCAAACCCTCTCCCATGTTGGGGTTTTAATGGTCAATGTGAAGAGAACAATAATTGAAAGTCTATTGAAATATATCCTAGAAAAAAAATTCCATTGTGTGCCATTGAATATGTCATCTGAAGAACTATTTAACCACACTTTCATGAATTCACTTTATTTTTTTGTATGTTGTTCATTTTTTCATCCTCAGAACTACTACATGCCCTCAATTCTGAAGCAGAGGCAGCTGCAGCAGCAGCACTAGCAGCGACTGATAACGATGACTTCGGAGGTGATGATGACGATTATATCGATAAAGCTATTAACGACCTGGCAATGCCGGATAAATATGAATTGCTTAGAAAGCTTGATGAGGATATTAAAGAGGAGCAAGATATTGTTAGCAAATCGGCTTTGCTGATGAAATTTTTAGAGGTGAGAAATCATAATATTTTAAATCAACAAAAAAAAAAAAAAAAAAAATTGAAAAAGAGTTATAATGGATTTATTTTATATAATATTTTTTGGGTTATGTATTTACTAAAGGATCCAACAATCGAAACGTTACCAGTGGTTTATGTTGAAGAAAATCCAGCTGTGGACAGCAGCAACTTATATCCTCTTATCACTGGGCTAGAGAAAAGGTCAAGGTATTATCGAAGATATCCATGGAAACGACATAGCCGAAATCGAGGGTGAGCTTATACACAAACATACATACATGCGTCATATATGAAATGTATGCCCCGATTTTGATTTTATTTGATAATTTTTATTGATATTTGTGTAGGCGTAGGTTTAATTGAGGTGTTGTCTATTTAAAGAGCAACATTTTGTATAGGTTATTTCTCTTCCAAAAACATATGGATATTCAAAAATTGTACAATAAATAATTTATACTGGTGATATTATAGGTTGAACTCAAAGGCTGGTACGGGATGGAATAGGCGGATTATTAAATAGTTGTGTTTTATATTAATTGTTATTCCATTTGACTGAAATCATCAATGCTCAAATTCAACAACTTGTTGCAGAAAGGCACTTATTGAATATATAGTTGCCTATAGTTTGTCGTTCTGTCAAACAAACAATACGGGGGCGGCCATTTTTTGTGATATCTGTAGTAGTGGGTCCAGGGAAGAAAACAGCACACGGTGTGTATCAGTCAATTGATTTCTGTCAACTAATGCCGGATTTATATGAGTGACAAATTGCCATTATTTCTTCCATTTTATTGACATTAATCGTGTAAATGTTTTGAAAATTTGTCATTATTTTCGTCATTTAAAAAAATGGCAGGGAAAACTTTTTTACTAATTAAAATGGCGCCATGTAAATGCACAGTGACACCATTTTGAAAATAATGGCACACCGCGAGGAATAATGAACTTGCTCATTCTTTAGTGGCAGATTGCAATTATCAATCAAACAGTCATTATTTTGCCCCGTGTAAGTATTAATCATTAATGATTTGATTTTTCCAATATTTTGCCGGCTTAATGACATGAATTAATAGCGATTTATCTCTCGTGTAAATCTGGCATGTTTGTCTATTTGCTTAAACAAAATTTTCTAGTCTGAAGAATATCAACAGATTTCAATATTTGTCCCTATTGACTAACTTTTTGAGATTTAGGCCGTGTGTGAATTGCGTTAAAATGTTGGTTAACTTTTCTACCTTGGTTAAATTTTCAAGTTTGGTTTGTGGTGGGATCAAATTTAGCTTTTTGCTGTGTGAATTGCGTTAAAAGGGATTTATTAAAACACTATTTTGGTTAAAATTCCTTCAAGATTGAAGAAATTTCCCTAAAAACATTTTGTTTTGTTAAAACTTACATTTATTATATGGTTTCCCAGTAGATCTGGACTTTTTGGAGTTCATCTTTCTTTTCGGTTATCGCTTACAGTTTCAAATTACTCTATCTTGATAAACGTTAAATTTTAACGCAAATTTAGCCTGCTTATATTTTAACCCATTTTATTCACCACGCTAGTGTCAAATTTTAACCAAGGTAGAAAATTTAACCAACATTTTAACGCAATTCACACACGGCCTTAATTCACTTTACGGTTGAGGTTTAATTCGTAAAAAACTGAAGATATTTGATATAAGCCAGTTCCCAAATTTCTGTGGGAGTGTTAGTTCAATGGCAGTTAATTTTGCGAATGGCGGCACATATAAATATTAGGTGTGTTTTATTGGGAATCTATCCATTGTACCGTAAGTAATTCCCAAAAAAACGCATCGACCGTAGCATGGACCGTAGCTTTTTTATTTTTGTAAAAATGGTACACCTGCACAGCAGTCACATGTAATGAAAGAGTCTTTTGCAAAGTAAAATTATTAAAAAATAAAAATTAGGAACAATAATTAGCTTTTATTCATATAAAATAGAAAGTAGAAAAACGTACCAATATTTAATTTATGTTTCAAACCTATTTCTTGTTTTCATTTTATCTCCATTTGTAATTTTAAATTCGAACATTCATTTTGCACCAATAGAAAGGAAATGATAAGTGAATGGGTTTGTTCATAGACTATGGTCAAGTCTCTTTTTACACAGGACAACTTTTCTATTGCTTTAAAAATCGTCTATGCCTTTCACACGAGGAAACAAAATTGCCGGAGATTTGCTTGTTTCCTTTTAATGTTTCTTGGTTTTGAACGCACATTACAATGTTGTTTAAATTGTTCACTCCCTTTAAATTTCCCCTTTATATTTCATGCTTTTATTTATTTTCTGAGTAGATCGATAGCTATAGTTTTATTTTTCAAGTCAATTTTCTGAGTATGTTTTGCTTTCAATTCAATATTCACTCATCAGACTGCCCGTTACATACGCGGAGTAAGGAACAAATAGTTAACATTTGGTTTGCCATTTCCATGCACATGTCCAGAAAAAAAAACCAATGGGATCACAAAAATGTACGCCCAGTCCATGTCCATGTAGTTTTGCGAATACCGTCCATGGCCAACGTCCATTAAACAGTGAAGAAAAAGCACATTTTGTGAAGTTCAGTTACCACTTAGTGCGTTTAGGCGCGCACATGCAATTTTTCCGAAACAAAATAGTTTAATCAATAGTTGAACGATGATCTCGCACATAATCAACTTAAAATAAATCAACGAGATAAAATAACACACTTACAATATTTTGCTTTAATGTGCGCGCAGTTGCATTATAGTTTGGTGTAATACAAACTGAAGAACTTTTAAGTTGCTCGAATCGTGGACTGCATGCGTGCACTCTCGTATAAGTACATGGTATTCACTTTAGCAACAGAACTGTTGCAAGACTGAAAGTTGCATATGTGCGCGCCTAGCCTTATAGCTCATAGAATTTCATACGAATAAATATTTTGCGGCGCAATGTCGAGCAGTTCCTCTATAGTGCAGTTCCACCCAATGCGGTTTGTCTTCTCAAATTGCTTTTTTGTAGTTCTAAATAAAAAGATGATTTTTTTTCACCAAACTCCGTTTATTTATAACTATCAATAAAAATTAAACACAAAACGAGTATTGGTCTTAAGTTAGTCAAAAATAAAAGAAAAACGGAATTCATTCGATAAATATTGGTTTCTTTTTCAAAATTGATATCAAAATTTGTTAAAATTGATTAATTGGCATTAGGGGTATGCTAAATTGCAGATATAGGTGCAATTTTAGACGTACTTCAGAAAATAATTGAGCAAAGAATACAGTTTTTAATAGTAAAAGTCAGAAACTTTTCAGAAGAACAGCTTATAATTTCTTAAAAAATGGAGTTATCTAAGATTTGAGAAATATAAACTGGCCAACTATTAAAAAAAAAGAATCAAAAAGATCGATTTGTCTTACGAATGAAATTAATAATTATAACACTCCATGAACACATCCATCGAAATTCAATTCAATTATCAATCGTACCAACAAAACTAACAAAATCAGAATCGAGACTCGACTGATCATCAACCAGCCATCTACCGTAGCTTCTACTTTAGCTTTTTATCGACCGTAGCGAATTGTATGTAAAATGCTACGACGGATAAACTTACGGCGGATAAATTTCCCAATAAAACACGGCTATTACTTTCACTTTTTGTGAAGTGAACATCAAAATACACAATATAAATAGCCATTGCGGGCGTTCACTCACTTATTAGATATGTTATCTCGGATACCAAGCTATCGGAATATATCTGTGCACGAATCAGATAGGTTAGCAAAAAGCTGTACAAAATCAGAACAAAACGCATACCAATTGAATTTTGCAGTCAGCTGTTCTATACATTTGTTCTCGCATAGGTAGTTATTCCAATTTTTTTTGGGAAAACTCAAGATAGCTTTCACGAGAACAGTTGCTTTTTCATCAGATGTGCTTTTGCACGCATTACAACAACAGAAAGTTATTCTAGATTGCTGAGAATAACTGAGTGAACGTCCCCATTCTCCTAAGCAATGCGCCATGCGGAATAATTCACAATCACATTTACCGCCATTTGGATTATTATACCATCTTGCACTTGATTTTTGATAGTTGTTAAATTTGCATCGCACTGTGAATTACCCCGATCAAAATTATACCCACCACGAATATATTTTCATGCAAAACAATTATAGTGACATTGTTTTGTATAAAAAAAAGAAGATAATAGGTGCGTTTTTTTGCAATCCCCGGGGGAATTGGTTAAAAAAAAACGAACAAGGAGCTTAAGTGAAATACTTGGTAGCACTATTTATTAATTTGCAAGATGACATTTGAAGAACAGCTGTAATGCAAGAAAAAAATAAACATTACTGTTTGCCTCATCCTCATTCTTCTAAAAATCATGGGGTTGATTTGTTTTGTGTAATTTCGATATATTTATTGAATTTAAACTACTTTTCTATTTTAAAAACAATAAAAAGAACCAAGTTAATTATTATTTATACAAAAAAATGTGAATCAAGTAATTTGAAAATTGAAATAAAGTATTTTGGAAATTGTTTTTAGCCGATGTGATTTTCTTTTAATTTTAATTTTCACAAATACATAGAATTCAACTATTTGAAAACTACCCCATTCGTCGGTCACTGGTGACATAATATTAGTGGACGAGTTGCTTATTCGGGCGGGACGCTCAGTTCTTATGTCTTCTCAGAGAAACCTTTGTTTTGTTGTTCATTCAATTCTTGTTAATTGAACGAATATCAACTTCAGGAAATGCTTTTTTATTTAATAATAATTTTACAGTCAAGTTTTAATATACCTATAATAAAAATAAACGCAAAAATGAAAATCGCTGTAGAAGGTTGTGCTCATGGCGAGGTGGAAAAAACCGTAGAGGCAATACAAAAGCGAAAAATGTTAAAATAGATTTGTTTTTGCGGAATGTATATTAAAAGGTAGGTTAGGTTAGGTTGACATGGCCGTCAGGAAAACAACTGACACACTTAGACCAAATGCTCAACCAAACCAAACAAAATTGATAATTATCTGACATGTCAAAATGTCAGTTTTGAAGTTTCTATACATTTTATCGATAACTTGGTGAAAAAGTTTTTGGTAGCACAGTTTTTATCCTCTCCAATAGCTAAGCCCCGAGAATTCTCTGGGTTTAAGCTAAGCACCCCCGGGGATTAGTTGTTGTTGGATTTAACATGCAAATTGTTAATCCTACTCATCGTTTTTTTCGTCCAATTTCCCCGGGGCTTAGAAAAAAACACGCCTAATACGGGCTTACATATTCGTTTCACCTTCAGAAAAAAATACTTGTTCTCATTCAAAATAACTGTATGCTAGGCTTTAATGAAAAAAAAATTGAGGGTGAGAAAAAAAATGTCCCAAACGAAAATTTAAAAAGGAATATTCTTCCTTTTTCCCCCAAAAAAATATTCGTGGTGAGTATATTTTTATTTTACTTTACAGTTCAATAAGAAATTTAAACGTCAAGCATTCTTTTTGTGCAAAAAATACTCCCAGAAGAAATACATGTAGTTGTAGTTTTTTTCGTCGATGAACTGTATACCATATGATAGAAAAAATAGGCAGAAAATCACTTTATGATGTGGATTTTCATGTTACATGTTAAATCGCTGATATTATATGCGAAAAAACATGAAACAATGAGAATATGCTTGCAACATGAGCAAATCTTCGTCAACGTCAAAAAGTTTAGAACTTAAGTGAACTGTCAAAATTTGTGTGAAAAATCTCTTATAACAAGTCGTAAACTATAAACTAGTATTAATTAATTCGAGGAGATTAATTAGTTGAGTTAAAATCGGTGAGTTTAAATTGCTAAACCACGGATCATAATTTTAACCAACGTTGCACCTCACTTAACTACCCGAAATCGGTGAAGTTCGAACGACACGCACGGTGACGTTTGTACAATAAAATGAGGGGCGTTAAGAGTAATGCACTTATGCAAGTACTGGCCGGTATCAACGACTGTCAACTTCGTTGTTCTTTAACCGGTTTCCATTAAATTGAAATATGTTGCACCTGACATAGAATTATGAACGAAAACATTGTTTCAAATTAGGGAATTTTTACTTCTTATAAGTACATATACTCTTTTTTTTAATGTATTAAATATTTATTGTTTTTTTTTTAATATTTAAATTTAAGTTTTAATTTCACCCTTTACAGCAGCAACTATGAACCTGAAATTCGTTATGCCTGCACTCCAAGCAAGGAAGATGTCTTCAAGCTCCTTGTCGGCCTACATGAAAATCGTAACGGAAATCAACACAAAACTGTTCATTTCTGCAATCGCAAACGGCCCGCTAAGGCCATATTTACAAACATTCGATTTCTGGGCTAATTTCGTCTATGGCAAATTAAACAAATCGCAATGACGACAATCGGCCATACTTAATCGAATAGGACTTTTCAAATCCATAACTTTACCTAATATTTGGACTGAAATAAGGGAAATTAAATCAAAGGAAAAACCACAATAGTATACAACTAAATTATCATTTTCTTCATTACAAAATACCATTTTCTGAACTGCATCATTTTCCCTGTCACGCAGGGTAAATTATTGTCAACTTTCTTTCAGAAATGTGTTTATATTTATTTTTGAAATAAATGCAGTATTGTTACCCTTCATATGGCAACTTAAAATTTATAAATGTAAACAAACCTATAAATATTATAAACAAACAAAAAATTTAAATAAAAAAAACACAAATTCCATTCCATTGCACAATTTAATTATATAAATAACTTGTCTTTTTTTCCTTCTATCAAGAAATTAAACAATGCAAAAAGAACATTTTAATTTCTGTGTAAATTTAAGTGTAAATAAAAATGTTTAAAACAAAAACAACTAACAACATTTTAAAATATATACAAAAATTAATTACTTAAAGTTGTATAAGACGTGGCATATCATATATATAATATGAAATAAAAGTTTTAACAAAATAAAAGTAAATTTATTTGTGTGCGTGTATATTTAAAATTAATAATTAATATAAATTAGAAAATCAATTCAATGTGAAGAAATAAAAAATATATAAGAAACAAGGTGAATTTACAATTAAATGTATTTATTTAATTTTTAATAACTTACTAATTTTTAAATGGAAAAAAATATAAAGGAGAGTTCCTCAAATAAAGATTGATTTTGGATTGAAAAGAATTCAAAATTCTTTAATGGAAACTTTGTTTTACTAAATGCAGTTAACGAGCAAAAATGTAATGAATTGCCAGCCGTATTCATAAACAAATTTTAGAGACTGAATAAAGTTACAAGTTAAGCGGAAATGTTATTCATAAAAGTTGTGTAACATTTGAGTATCGAGATGTCATTTAATAAGAATATGTCGCAAAATGTTAATTGAATGTATACAACCTTAAATAGAGCCTTAATACATACTTGTTCTTTTTGTAACTATTGAGAGACGTTCAGTTGAATTCTATTGAATACAAATTTTTATCTAGATCTAAGAATTTCGACATAATGTTGACTCATTGACAAAATTGAGTAAAAATTCTCGTTGGACTTTTTGGTAGGTATGTTCCTTTGTTATCCATACTTAAGATAAGACCTGTAGTTAAAAATAAGTTCTGAGTTCAACATCAATATTCCAAGATAGGCAATTCGTAAGTTCTCCTTTTGTGTAGTATGACAGTGCTTGTTCCGACAATCCCGACTATGTATTGGCTGAGCTTGCCAACAGATTAATTATAGTATTTATAAAAAAATTATTTATTAATTCGCAGCTGATCTATGAAGACCTGTTGCATTATTTGACCAGTTCGCCTACCGGTTCAATGACACAGTGGAACTGGAAAAACTGATGACAGTGACATTGAGGTTAATTTTTCATAGTTGAGAAATTCCGGTGGTATTCCCTTGGAAAGTATCAGAAGTATGTAGATTGTTCCTATTTGTAGAACCATAACTTTGATAAACTCCAAAGAAAGAAGCCTAGAACATTCGAGTAAGTCGATCTTGTTGGGCATTTCCAATTTCATAAGACGGTAGATATTAGATGGCCCTGAGCGAAATAATGTTTTTTTTCTTTAACAAGAAAATATTGAGAAGCATTCCATGATCTTCAGAAATATAGCGTTCCATTTAGTCGTGATATACGAAATATCACAACAAAAACTGTCAGTTTCCGCCATTTGCAACCTACTACCGATCACCCTATATTACCGACTCTAGATAAAAATCTAGAGGCAATTTCTATGGTATGAAGGGTTAAGTTAATGTGGCCTAGCATAACACATCATTGACGGCGTTGTTGATGGCATGTTGTGTCAAAGTTCTGGTACATAACGCTTAACACAAAACTTCCAGGTTTTCCACATATTTAATAAAAAAAAGTCAATAAATAAAATTAAGTCTTAAGTTCGGTGTGGAAAAAGAATATAAGGATAAACATATATAAATCTGTCAAACAGTTGGCAGATTGCATTCTATCAGTGGCATTGGCGTTAAGCAATTTTATTGCGAGATAACAAAACGAAATTTAGTTCAATTATTTCGGAATTGGCATTGAGACTGCTGTTTTATTGAAATACTTATGATCTGAAGCAATATTTCTAAGCCAAATTTTATGATGGTTAATGAATAATTAAATACCGCAAATTTGGATTAGTTCCGAATTAACGAACTGTCAAATTGATCGAAGAATATACGAACAGAGAGACAAGGAGAAATATAAAATAAAAATGAAAGAACAACAACTGCAACGATGATGCAGCCGCAACCAGCTAGTCAACAATCTTATAAAGTAATAAAAAAGAAATTCACGAATTGATAAAAAAGAATGTGCGGTATTTAAAGAAAGTGAAATTATATAAATGTAAGCACAGGGGCATACTGTTGGGTGCCAGGAAACTTCTTGACTTGACCGGGATGCTGAAAGACTTCAAATAAAATTGCAGGAAAAAAATTGGTTTATTTTACCAATGGGATGTTTAAGTTATTTTATTGAATAAAGAGCTGGGAAACCGTTGATAAGCCTGGATTAAACCCAGATTTTTTTAAATATAAATAAAAATAATATATTAAGGGTATTCATCCACCGGCGGAAAACCCGTATAAACTTCAGAAACCAGATAATTTATTTGAAATTGTCTGGTTTCTTAAGTTTATCCGGGTTTTTCTGACGTTACATGAATACCCTTAATATAAATTAAAATTGCGCAAAAGAAAATTATGAAATAAAGCAAACTATCAAATTATGAAACAGTGACAAAAAAACAGTAATAGACCGCTATCGCTCGGTCTCGAAATGACTAATCCAAAAAGCCTAATTTACTTGGGTCACGAGGCCCATAATTTAGGAATAGAAAGCAAAATGGGGAAAAGGCCAACAGACTATATATTTTCACAGGCTTTTCCACAAAATTACAAAAAACTTCTGGCGGCTATTAAGCTAATCTAGAATGGTTAGTCAGGAAGAGCTTTCGTCTTTCTTAACCTTCCGTTTCGCTCACACAATCAAAGAATTCCCCAAGTTGTTGTTATTTCGGTCTTTGGGGACGGGTTAAGTCACCGGATCAAAATAATTACAGAGTTTTGCAGTTATCGGTATTCTCTTTAGAGAAATGAAGGATGAAATTTTCGTTTCCCGTCTGAATGGCATGAATGTGTGAAAAAGATAAGGAGATAGTAGATGAACGCAGTACATGTCATACAACAAATACAATAAATTCCAAAATAAATCATCAGACCCAACAATATTGGACATATACATATACGAGGGCGGTACGATAAATAGTTAGCCTAGAAAAGAAAATCAAACATTTTGGAAAAGTACTGATTTATTTCTCAACATAGTTTTGTTTTAGGTCGATACACTTGATCCAGCGAAGCTCCAACTTCTTTAATCCATCCGAAAAATAGTTTTTCTCGAGGTATGCAAAGAAGGCCTCCGTTAAGGCATTTGATTCAAATTTCTGTCCGGTGAGTGATTTTTTCAAGTTTGGAAATAAAAAACAGTCGATCGGGAAATTTCGACCAATTTGGCCGTTGCGTTGGTCTGAAGTGGTCTCACGATTGCGGTTGTTGTCCGGAGTGAGCAACGTGACCCGTAGTAGCCATTTTCGCGGCACCTGGGCGGGGCTCATAAAGAACCCATGTGCGACCACCTTTACACTCGGAATTCAAATTTTTGACGGACACCGTATATCATCGCATCCCAGCGCTCTTTGATTTCACTGCTTAATTTCCCTTCCAGAAACAATAATCGAGTCACCGTCTGATTTTGCTCTTTTTCCAGTTTGACCTCCACAAGTAGTCAAAACAAAACTACGAGTCTGATTCTGAATTTGATATTTTGAAAGTAGCCGTCTAAGAGAATGTAGTAAACTAACAATAGTAAATCCCTCTTGCGATACTGGCACCATCTAGCAGTGAGGATAAGTACTTATCGGACCGCCCTCGTAAGAGTTGGTCTTAAAGACTAAAATTTGCAAATGGTTTTCTCTTGAATGTCTTTTTCTTCAAAATCAAGGTTAGTACTGGCTTAAAAAAAGACACCTTTTAAATAATGACGCAATTGGATATAATTAAATCTATACATTAATTAGCTCAAGTAGTTACACATATTTTTAAAAAAAATTACAAACAAATAAATAACTAGATTATAATTTGACAAGCAAACGGCCACTTATTATGGATATTTAATCAAATTTAATTCTCTTTAATGTTCGCGTGACACTTTTTAACTATAATCAATTCTGAAAAAAATTTACAATCAACAAAACAAAAAAAGAACATTTAATGACTTAAGCTTGTAATTAACTTAACTTAACAAGTGCCAACAATCATTAGAAAAAACCTTGTTTAACGTTTAGCTGCTTTTTAATATATAAATTAATTTCCCCGTAATGGTTCCGCATACCTATGTTCACTATAATTAACCAACAAAAAAAAATAAACAACAATTAGGCCAACCAGCCACCACTGGGTAAAGTTCAACCCCTAATAGAACTTATCATTGAGGGAAAGATACACAAATTTACTCATATGTAAGTTTAATAATTCCAATGACTCAACAAGCATAGTTAGTTTTCCCAGGAGTACAATAGAACTCTCCTTTTCGTGATGGTAATGAACAATGAAGTTTAAAATTATTTTCTAAGTGGGTTTCATTACCGACTAAACTATGTAATGTTTAGGTCGGAACTGAATCAATAAAAAATGTTTACGTTTTTTTTTTATTGATATTCACTTTGCTTCACCGACTTGTGTTGTATCCTTTAAATCCACAAATTTACCACAATAGATTATTATTAACCCAAAGTTTCGCAAGGGCTATTTTTTTCTACAGAAAGACATCATTGAATCTTTTCCAAAATTATGATTCAATGACAATATAAATCTTAAATGGTTCTGATATATGCTTGTCGACTTGATAGCCAGACTGTAGCACTTTATCTTGAAGGTATTCATGTGGAAAAACATAACACCAAATATAAGCAACTCCCTATTGGCTATGCCAGAAAATGTCAAGTGGCCATAAATGAGAGAACTCTTTCTCTACCGATATTGACACACTTTCAAGAAAAATAGAACAAGCTTGATGGAAGTCTTTTGATATAACATCTCCAAAATACTTATGAAGAAAATGTTGTCGATGCAAACAATGTTCTTCCACTATCATCATCATTATCATCCCCATCAACATCATCACGGACAAGGAGTTATTTTATTTTACCGAATAATATAGTTCAGTTACTTAGTTTTACCACCCTCGTAACCGAAACATCCTTGTTCGCATTGGAAACATGACAACAATTACTTTCCAATAAAGATCAATATTGTGTTCGGACAAAATCATGCTGTGAATGTAGTTTTACTCAACGACAATGGTTTATTACGTTGTCAGCCACTGGAGGTGTATGGAAACCATTTAGGGCTTAAACCAGTTATTTTCCTGGAAAAATTCACAGTGATTTAATTTGCGCGCCCGAGTTTGTGAGAATAAAATAATTACCAACACACATTAAATTCATTAAATCATACAATTTGTTTGTTCAGCAGCAAAGTACTGATGTAGTCGATTTTGATTGCATATGGAGGTGATTATGAAGGCCTGATTGAAATGCTTAAAATTTTGGACTAATATTTTGTTCGTATTTGAAACAAATGGACAAAAAACCATCGCCATTGAAACCTCAATGAAAGTCATCTCCCCCAAGAGGAAAACAACAAGAATCAAAATATAAATATCAAGTGAATGAAATAATCGATTCTTACATAACACTATGAGATAATTTTCCGCTCAGTGGAAAGATATAATTTTCTACACGTTTGCATGAACACCGCCTTAAAAATACTTGCTTAAGTGTTGGAAATATTAAACTGTTCGTTGAACTAACTGTATTGTGAGATAAATTTATCTGGTTTGCAGAATATATTTCCCATACAAACTTTTATACTTTATTTCTGAGCAGATAAAATTATCCTGTTTCTGAGTTTTCCGCTAGTTTTAGTTTTCCTCCTTTGCATGAATAACCTTATCGTCTGAAGACATCTCGAACTTTATCTGAAACCCTTCGAATGACTTTTATTCATCATTCAATTGATATCTCATCTCTTATGCATGGACCTTCTCAATTTCTACTTCACTACTACTACTATGCGTTATGCAAAATTCAATACAAGGCGCTCAAGCAAGAACCATGATCTATTGTGATGTGTAAGTGTCTAGTAGTAGTATGGATTCTATGTTCGTGTACGTGTACTTTCCCATTAAGATTAAAGTGTTTTTATGTATTTCTTTTTGTAGTATTCATCTATCTTATGTATTAATAAAATAGTAACCAGAAGACCCGTGTGGAAATTTCGCACATTCAATTAGGTTTTGCAATTAAATTTTCAAATAGAATATTCTTTATTGATATGAACATATTACTTACTTACTTACTTATCTGGCTCCCGATCAATGGAATGTCGCTGCCCGACATATTGCGGTATTCCATCAGTTGCGGTCCCTCACACGCTCCCTCCAGTCGTCGAGACGAAGCGCTCTTGCGTCTGTAACCGCCTGGTCCCTGTAGCGGAGGTTCGGTCTTCCTTGTCGTCTCGAACCTTCCGAAGAATTTTTCTCTCGAAAGTGCCCAATATCAATTCGGCTTTTTTACTTATCGTCCAGCACTCGGCTCCGTAGAGTAGAATTGGTAAGATTAGCGTTTTGTATAGCGTGCACTTTGGCTTTCGAGACAGGAGTTTTGAACCCATTTGTTTGGCCAAACCGAAGTAGCAGTGGTGCGCTTTGGGTAATTCTTCGTCGTATTTCCAATAAGGTGTAGTTCGTGGAATTGATGTTTGTTCCGAGGTAGGTGAACTCCTTGACTACCTCAAAATTACTTCTACCAACAGTGACGTTTTTCCCTAGGCGATAGACAGATGAGCCTTTGCTTGTTGATAGCATATACTTGGTTTTGTCCTCATTCACTTCAAGACCAACGCATTTCGCTTGGAGCGGCCGATGATATCGATGTCGTCCGCATAACCAAGCAGTTGGGAAGACCTGTTGAAGATAGTGCCATCCAGGTTAACACCACTCTTGCGTACTATCTGCTCCAGGACTATGTTGAAGAAGTCACATGATAGCGCATCTCCTTGTCTGAACCCTGTACACGCCTGGAAAAGCTCGGATGAGCTGTTTCCCATTTGCACGTTGCACCGCGTATTTTTTAACATCATGCGACAGAGCTGGGTCAGTTTTTTCGGGATCCCGAGTTTCGACATCGCCAATAGAAGCTCTTGGCGACTTATGCTATCATATGCGGCTTTGAAGTCGACGAAAATATGGTGCGTTTCGACTTGAAATTCGTTGATCTGCTTGTGTTGCAGAAAGGTTTTAGCCGCTCACATAGTACTTTGGATAGGATCTTGTAAGCAACATTAAGCAGGATTGCCTTTTTTGTAGATTGGGCATATGGACCTATTTCGCCAGTCGCCGGACATACTTTCCTCCTCCCACATTTAGTTGATGAGTTGGTGCATGTACCCTACCAGGACATCTCTTCCATACTTAAACAGTTCCGCAGGTAGGCCATCCGAGCCGGTGGATTTGTAGTTCTTAAGCTTGTGGATGGCTTTCTTAACCTTCAGTACTAGGCGCTGGAACTAGATCTTCATTGATTGGTCTCATGGTTCTTTGTTCTCCCGTTGCTTCCTCTACATAATGTACATTAAGCAGTTGCTGGAAGTGCTGCTTAAACATGTCTACAATTCCCTGTGCTTCGGTGACTAGGTTCTCTTCGCTGTTACGAAGAGCTTGCGTGCCAGGTGCCAGTTGCTTGGCTGTTTTGTAGAACCAGCGGGTGTTGGTGGCGGTGCAAGATTCCTCGAGATACCTGAGCTGAGAGGCTGCGGATGCTCTTTTCTTTCTTCGCAGGGTTTTTTCTCGTTCCTTCTCTTTTCACGGTACTCCTCCCTTGATGCTCTTGTTTTCTTTTGCAGCATTTGCATTCTTGAATTTTCCGTCTCCTGCTTCAATACCGCCCATTCATCATCATTCCACGGGTTCTTTTTCGTGGGTGGTTGGTAACCTATGGTGGTCTTGGCTGTCTCCTTAATGATCTCGCGATACTGGTTCCACTGTAGTCTCCGGCTTTCTCAGATGTGCTGAGGCAGGCGATGTTGAATTTCTTCCATTGGGCGGTCTTCGTTTTCTTTTCGTTTCACAGTCGGGCTCTGAACTTTTACACAACAAGAAAGTGGCCAGAGTCCACGTTTGCACCTCAGAAGGTTCGCACGTCCAAGCATTTGCTATAAGATGTTTGATGCATGCCTTGCGCCAACTAGAACGTGGTCAATTCGGTTGGCAGTTCGACCATTTGGAGATCGTCAAGTTGCCGTGTGTATCCTGCTCCTGGGCAACCTAGTACTACGTATTACGAGCTGCAGCAAAGTCGATTAGTCGGAAGCCGTTATCTGTTGTCGTTTCGTCGAGGCTGTGCCTTCCAACTAATCCCCCAAAGGTATTTTCTTTCCCGGCTTTAGCATTGAAGTCTCCGAGCACGACTTTGACATCGTAATCCGGACAGGCTCCGTAGGCTCTGTCCAAGAGATCGTAAAACTCCTCCTTGTAAGACTCCTCCTAGGGGCATATGCACATAATAGGCTGATGTTTTAAAAGGTAGCTTTGTGGCGGATCACAGCCAGGCGATCGCTAATCGGCTTAAAATCGATGGCTTTACACCTGAGTTGACTTCCCACGACGATTCGGCTTCCTAACATATGCATTCTTTAATGAGAGCTGTAATAAATGTCGCAATCTTTTATTTTCGTTTTTCCTGATCCTATCCATCGTATCTCCTGGATCGCGGTAATGTCCGCCTTGTACCGCGAGCGGACAGATTCAAGTTTTTGAGTAGGACCTGGCGTATAGAGTGTCCTTACATTCCAGGTGCATACTCGTAGGTCGTAGTCCATTTTATTCCGGGTTTGGTTGCCAATTGAGGGGGGTCGTTATCCGAGGCTTCTCGCGTGTCTCTTATAAAAATATTGTTTTTTACTGTGGTCGTTAGCCCAACGCACTAACCTCCAATCTGTAGGGAAATGGGTTAAATGTTGCAATTTTTCCGTGATCAACATTCGCACTTACAAGCTTAGCAAGTCATGACATAAAGTCAGGACCAGTATCCGGCGGCTACCAACTTGGAAGTAATGTAAGCACTTGATGTGTAGGAAAAGATACACCTCGAGGGCCCCCGTTCCTACAACATCCAACCACTTATATGAACATATTAGGAGGAATACAAACAACAGAAGTGACAAATGAATATGTTTGTCCCCCTTTCATTCATTGTGCAGCCAAAAAATGCTTCCCCTCCACTTACTTAATGTTCAAGCGAAAAAAGGAGTATTTTCAATAACAGAAGTAATACATATTTTTCCCTTTCACTCATTCAATACGCTAAAAGTGAAGCATTCTTGATATCAAATTATTCATTTATTGAATTATTTGAAATTACCGAAATTGAAAGAAATTAAGGTGGTATAACATAAAGTTTTTGTGCAACGTCATGGCTATGTTTAAATTCCTATCCAGTGATACTTAATTTAGTGGATTGGACTATTCTATAACTGAGAAAAAATGATTTTGACAACAGAAATAATATATACATACACAGTAATACCCGTATAACTGCCTCTCGTTTAAGTGCCTATCCCGCAGAAGTATCTTTGTTTTTTGGAACCAAAATTCTGAGGATTTTTTCATACAAAACTTCCGCTTAAATACCTTTCCCGCTGAATTGCCTTTTATTTTGTATACTTTTATTGAAATTTGCCTGACAAAAATTCATTTAAGAACACATTTGAAATTATCTGATAAAATAAAACAGTTGATTTTCCCTGAGCGCTCCATTTTGTTTATGCTTCAAAATTTTAATCTATTGTAATGATTCCTGGAGCAAAGGCCGTTAAAATCTATTGTGAATAAATAATTCAACACGACCAATTAAATATAACACAAAACACCTTCCTAATTTACTATGTTTTGCCCAGGACAAAATCTAACAATTTTAAAGATACAAAATTTTAATCTTGTTGGAAGTTCACTTTGGTTTCTTGTCAAAAAATCCATGTAAGATGAATTGAACTTAACAAAAAGTGCATATTGGCCCTTCCAATCCAAAGATATTTTGAATTAAATGTTTTTTTTTATCAAAAATGTTTGTTTAATTTTTGTATATGTAAATATAGAGATAAGTACCTATGTGCACTTAAGCGTGCTTTTTATAACTGCCTAATCCGCATAAGTGCATTTTAAAGGGGGGTATTTAGCGTGAGGCACTTATCCGGGCTTTACTGTACATTATGATGATAGTAATAACTAGGGTTTTGAACGCAGTTTGTTACATATTGATTGATCACTCGAAATACTCGAGTTTATTTGCGATTTTTTTGTTTTATGGAATGACCGTGAGTTTTTAGAGTGGGCTGTAGTCTTGATGCACCTCGATGATGGTGGATTTGAGCATTTCTTATGCATTTTTATATACATTTTTTTTCTCTCGGGTCTTTGCTATAAAATTAATTTTTTCTTAAGTCTAACAAAAATTTGGATTATTTTACGTATGCCCGGATATGTGCTTAGACTGGTTTATTATTTTATATTTTTATTTATTTTATTTCTTAATTTTAAAAAGGAAAGATAATGTACCTAACATTTAAAAGGTTTAAATATATATTGACATATGGGTAGTTAACACAATTCCTTTTCGTGACCTTTCTAAATTCAAAGGAATTATGGAACATCTGCATTATGCTTAGAAAAAAATTGGAGTAATATTGTCCAATTTTCATATACGCTTTTAACGGGTGATTTTTTTGCTACTTGGTTTTTGACGTTTATATTTTTGACAGATCACACATGACAAATTCCACGAAAATTTGACATTTCGATTCAGTATTGTTTGCCATTTCATCATGAATAGACTTACGCCTGAACAACGTTTGCAAATTATTGAAATTTATTATCAAAATTCGTGCTCTGTGAAAAATGTGTTTCGCAAGCTACGTCCGGCAAAATTGTCTTCAGCGACGAGGCTCATTTTTGGCTAAATGGATACGTGAATAAGCAGAATTGCCGTATTTGGAGTGAAGAGCAGCCAGAGGCAATTCAGCAGCTACCAATGCATCACGAAAAATACACTCTTTAATGCGGTTTATGGGCAGGCGGCATCATTGGGCCGTACTTCTTCAAGGACGATGAATGCCGCAGGGTTACGGTCAATGCAGAAAGGTACCGTTCGATGATAACAGATTTTTTTTTGCCGAAAATGCAAGAATTGAACTCGGTCGACATGTGGTTCCAACAGGACGGTGCCACATGCCACACTGCACGCGAAACCATGCATCAATTGAGAGGCGAATTTGGTGAGCAATTGATCTCACGTTTTGGCGCAGTCAATTGGCCACCAAGATCATGTGATTTGACCCCGTTAGACTATTTTTTGTGGGGCTATGTTAAGTCTATTGTCTATGGGGACAAGCCAAACACGATTGCTGCCTTGGAAGCCAACATTGAACGCGTCATTGGTGAGATTCCGGCCGAAATGTGTGAAAAAGTTTGCCAAAATTGGACCCTCAAAATGGACCACCTGAAGCGTAGCCGCGGGCAACATTTAAGTGAAATTATTTTTAAAAAGTAAATGGCAGAAATTGATTTATCAATCCAAATAAAAATTTCATTCACTTTTTACAAGTTTCTGTGTTTTTTTGAATTTTCAAAAACCAAGCTCTTAAAAAATCACCGTTTATAATTCGAATGATCATTCTATTATTTTGGTCACTCGACTACTAATATCTCGATTATTTGAAATTATTCGATTTTGCCCATCACTAGACATAACCTAGTACGAGAGGTAAGTAGGCTCTGAGTTCTTGGGAAAAATTTAGCAACTACATCATGTGCCACATGTTTATCACAGCGGTCATGCACCGGCACTTCCAGTTGGTATCGACTACACTTTTCGGTGGTTTCAAAATATTTTTATAAGATTGTGAAGAAGAACCTTCTGGATCAGAAGATAAGTATTCAGCTAACTGTATGCTCAAGAATTTTTTTATTCCAAAACATGGGCTATACCTATAAAGGCGCACTGACTTTTTCTTATCGTTAAAGCTGTTTTCGAGATAATTGGGATGTACCATTTTTGGTAAACAAAATTCTAATACAGGTACAATTATTTTTCGGACTAAAAAAAAGATTTAAAAAAAGGACCGACGGAATCGCCTAAAATGCTTAAGCAACAAATTTCAAGAAAATCGTTTCAGCTGTCCTCAAATTGTTTCTCATAACGTTTTTTTTTGCGATAAACAAGTTTTGTATTAAAAAAAAATCTAACTCGAGGTTTTAATCAAACGTAACATTACGATGATAGAGACCACCAAAAAAGTGGGTCTCGCAATCCGGTCAATTCGGTCTGCCTGTCTATCTGTCTGACTTTATATATGTCTGTCTGTAGGTCGCTCTACAGCCTAAATGGTTGAAGCGATTTCCTTCAAACTTACTTGGTACGTAAGCGTTTAGGAGCTTGGCTCGATTCTTTTTTTAAATACTTTTTTTAACTTCCAAAATAACGATCCCTGCAATATTTTTGGGGTAAAAATGGTAAGCAAAATTAAATTATTTTTTTAAGTGTATACATATAATTTAAATAAGAAGGTGTTTTTTTTTATAATACATTTCTATATAATACTGAAATTACTCAGCCAAGTAGAAGAATTAGCATTATATTTAATTGGACTTGTTGAATTATTGATTCAAAATAGCTTTTAACGGCCTTTAGCCCACAAAATTTGCGTTTCATCCCGGCAACCTCAATTAGATATATATCTCAATTGGATATAGTTCACATTGCTTTTTTGTCAAAAATGCAAGTAAGTTGAACTGAACTTAACAAAAATTGCATATTTGTAAGGCGCTCACTAACCAACTGATGAGTCCAAGTGAGATTGCCGGGATGAAACGCAAATTTTGTGGACTAAAGGCCGTTAAAAGCTATTTGGAATCTATAATTTAAATACTTAAAACTATATTCCGAATTTGTTTTATAAAAAAATTAAAGAATGTTTTGTATATAAAAAATTAAATAAAAATTAACTATAAACTTAGAATGTGATCGACCAGAAGAACAAGTACGTGCGATCCAGTAGTACATTTTATTTTTATAAGAACTTATTTCTCTAAAAATCTTAGCGCTCACTAGATTACTTGCTCAAATATTCCCATAAGAACACTTAAAATAAATCGATAACCTAAAATTAGTACGTGAGTAAGAGAAGAGGAAAACAAAACACTTATAAGGCTCTTATTATAAGCATTATTTAAATACTAATTTAAATACCAATAAAATATTTTCTGACTATGTTGAAGGTAACCTCAAAATGAACGATAGGAATATTGAAAACTTTTATAAGATACAAAAATGTTACTCTTTTAGCAACGCCCATTGGAGGGAACACATTCTCATAACAAAACTTAGCCAAATTCTATAAGAGTCAAGAGGCATACGTATTTTTATTACCTGTAGCTAAATCGGCCATCCCATAAGAAGAATAAAACGCTAAGGATTAATAAGAGCCTCTCATAACTAGGCCATTTAACGGTTTCAGCACTGGTATATTAATCTATTAGAATTCTTCACGATTACTTTCAGCTCTCTTAAATTAGTCTCTCCCAAGAGTCTAATGAGAGCAAAAATGTAATAATAGAGAGCAACATGGTCAAAATGAATTATCATTTTTGATTTTGACCAAATAAAGTAGAAACTAAATAAACGTTTTCTTCAATAAGATTTTACGACGAAAAAATAACATTAACACAATTTTTTTAATTGCTAAATTTTAAAAATTATTTATTAATTCAACAAATCTTGAAGATTGATTTTTCCCACCATTTTGCCTACCTGGACCACTGTACGGGACGTTTAAATCCCTTTATAATTCTTAACCATAAAAACAATTATGTGCGCTAGCAAGTCATGTTAATTATTTCATTAAACAAATAAATGAATCATTTTCGGTATAATATTATTATATAGTTTTAAGTATTAAAATAATTTAAAAGCTATAATTAAATAGTTTCTTTACATAATCGGTTTTATTTATTTTTTTTTTTATTTATTTTTAGCAGTCATACAGGGTGGATCTAACAACTCATCCGATTTTGTTTTGCTTTGTACATAAATATCTTTTTAAAATCAAATCTTAGGTGAAATCATCGATGTATTATTCTTATTCTCAGACCTGCGTGACGATAAAATAGGGTGATTTTTCAGGCAATCGTCAAAATCACAACTGCACTGATCGCACTTTTGTTTTCTCGAATATTTTTCGAACTTTAGAAGTTGCATCGTTCCATGGCTTGTTTACGTGTATTCTGCGAACTTTACAACAAAACTGACAGTTGGCGCCATTTGCAATATTAATAGTATTTGCCGCTAGGGAGAACGATACATCTTGGATCATATGTAATATATTGTTAATTTATTTTATTTTGTTTTTAAAGAAATCTGTGACTCATTAGAATCATAAATATCTGCGCAACAAAATACATTTACAGTGCAAATATATTTAAAAATTTAGCATTTAGTTACGCTAACCGGAAACGCCCTTTAAATTCACAGTAAGACGGCAAAGACTCACAGATCGCTAATCATTATTGTAGTGACAGATAGCTTAGTTGACAAAAGTAGCATTTAATACAGTAGGGGCATACAACCAAACACCTACCTGTACGAGTATATGGGTAAATATTTAATGTTTACTGTTATTTGCACTGCAGTGAACAATAACAGTGCGCCTTGGCGTGTGCGCACGCTGATTTTTTTTAAATTTTGTATTAATTTCTTTTTTTATATAAAAATACGTCTGTCACCATCTTTGATAAACTGTGCTATTGGTACAGTCATGTAATTTTTAAATTGATAAGAGCTTATCTAAGGGTTTCGGATGAATGCAATCAGGTATTAAATACCACTGTCCAATAGACTTTTAATGCAGTTCAAAGAAATTTATCTGAAAGATTGTTTAAAGAAAAAAGAATAGAAAATAAAATGTTTGCACAAAGACTATTCAAAGGTGCGAAATCAGGTCCACCAACTATCCTGCCTGATTCAAATTATTGTATTGCTGATCATGGCTATGGGAAAGATGCTGTCAAATTGCTGCATGTCCTCCGAAATGGGCCAGTTCACACAATAAAGGAATTCGAAATTGGAACACATCTTAAGTTGTATACACAAAAGGATTATTTAAAAGGTAAGACCGAAGAAATAATAATAATAACTAGAGCAAACACGACTGTGTTGAATTAAAATAAGTTACATATACGACACAGTGAACTTAGTTTTTCTATTATGTACATATCTTATTGTTTCAATACAAGACAGGTACAGATATTTTTTCTCAAGAAATGTGAAGTTATTAATAGAACAAAAATAGTTTTGCAAACTAAATCCATCATTTGATTGCTTGTGGTAAAATAAACACTTTGTTTTATTTTTGTATCTTTATTTTATTATCATGATTTGCAGTTGCAATGATAAACTGAGTGTACGACTTAGATAAAGATGCGATGACATTCAGACACAAGACACACTTATTCTTGACGTTTATCAATAAACAAATATCACGCAGTTGTATTCTTGTAAAAAAATCTGAAATATTTTATGTTCGAGTGTCAAAGTGGATTTGAGTTGATTTTCAATAAATTCATGAACAAAGTTTAAATATTTTTGTAACTTTGGGGGTGGCCGTGGCGCGATAGTTGTGTGTTCGCCTGTCAACCTCATGGTCACAGGTTCGATCCCTGCCGTAGTCTATGTCTTCTTATTTTTCCATTAAAAACGAATTCTAAAAATAAATGTCATACAATGAGTTTCTGGTTTACTCATTACATGCTGTTTAGGCATAGAACTAACAACATGTGATTGAATAAAACTAGTATACCGATAAAATATGTTAAAGAATACAAAAATTAATGCGAATTATAAGGGACATCGATAAATAAGACACGGAAATTTCTCCGCATTAGTCCAGCCGCCATCCCTGGAGATAAGATCTGAGACAACAACCACCTACAGTCTCCGAATATCGCGCCACACATCTTTCCTATCATTCTTTATTCTTTCTCTTTCTTAACCTCACGCCCGCGCTGTGTTGAAACATTTAAAGGGTATTCATAATCCCTTGAGCGCGTGTAGATTATAAAAAAAAAAAAAAAAAAAAAACTAATTTCAAATACGGAAGTACGATGTTAAAATAATAACAACAATGTTCGTCAACTCAAATAACGCTTTGCAGTTTCCCGGTTTGGCTTTTAGGAGATTCCGAGCTCTGAGTTGAACTGGCCGAACACAATGGTGTAGCTGTAGTAGTCACCAGTGGCACTGTCAAAATAACGAATTCTTATAGGTGTTACATATATACAAAACGCTGTCAAAAAAACTGATTACTCAATTTGGATAATTAAAACGATCCGGTTAGATCAGAATAAGTGATATAAGTTGTAAATAGAGGTTACTTTCTGCTTACATTTAGCTGGATTGGATAAATTCCTTAAAACTTCTCCGCATTCTAGCTATTTCAACGTAGGAAGGATCATTTAACTCCTCATTATCATCAAAAAGAAAAGTTCAGTACAAACAATATTTTTCTTATTTTGTTTATTCACAATAATAAAAATATTTTGACGGCAGTCACAATAGCACAATATCTTATAACACAAAGGCAAGGCCCTAATGATACGCAAGAGACTTGTAGGCAAATCGTGAGGTTGCAAGCCCAACATCCTCAAATGGTTGTACACCATGATGGTAAGACACCCATCATTACCTATGGTGCGATTACATAGGACGAACGAACCGAACTATTAACGACTCGGAAAACTCTAGAGAAGGTACCAGGGCTCGCATGTTTACTTATAACTGGAGTAATGAGAACTTGCACTACATCAGCTATGGAGGTTATCCGTTTTCTGTTTCTTCTACACGAGGTTAATGGAAGTGCTGCAAAAGGAGACATTATAAGATTTGCTAAAGAGGGAACTGGGAGGGGCAAATGCATAGATCAGAAACCTTTGGGTCATGAACCAAACTTTCTATACCGATGGGAAAGTATTCTAGTATTTTCCAATCTGAAGTACAAGCTATAGGAAAATGAGCAGATCGTAACCTCGAAGGAAATTACAATAAACAAAACATTATCATCAAGTCAGATATACAAGCCGCATAAAAGGCTTTGAGCTCCTCCACCAATTCTAAACTGGTATGAGAATGTGTAGACAGGTTAAATGAACTCGGCAAAAATAATAATGTCACACTTCATTGGGTGCCTGGCCCACGTAGGTGTCCAGGGCGCTAAGGAGGCAGACTCCTTAGCGAAAATAGATGCGTCGACTCCCTTAGTTGGGTCTGAACAATTTTTCTGAATAGGAGAAAATGTGATTAGGAACAAAATCAAAAAAGAAGAGGAGACCATAAGATCCCACAATTGGAAGCAGAAACAACCTTAGAATAATAACGGATCCCCTTACAGGATACTCAAACTAAAAGACACCTAAATATCCTTGGTCTAATAAGTAGTGCATATACAGGATATGTGATACAAAAGAGGAAACGCCGGAGCATATTCTGGGCAATTGGGATACACTCATCCACCAAAGAAAAAACACCTGGGACGATACCAGATGGATGTGACTTACTATCTCTAAAAATACTCCAAATACTCAAATACGTGAGGGACAAAAATTTTGAAAATGAGCTGTGATATGAACTATTTTCAGCCTGATCTAGGCCGGGGCACAATTGATTTCAAGAAAGCAGTGCAACCACCCCATATTACTTTTCATCCATTCAATATTTTATAAACTCATTTTCACAATATCAAGTTTGATTTCAATTGAAAAATTATATCAATCATCAATCGGCTGAAAGTTGATCTTCACAAATACGAATTACATTACGGTGTGATCAAAGAGCAAGTACGTGTGACCCAGTTGTGCATATTGTTTTTACTTGCGATTATAAGGACTATAAGGCAAGCTATACATTCGTAAAAAAAAATTCGAACAATCAAATCAAACATGAGACTACGATCATTGAGAAGCCTAAAAAAGTGATCGACAAAAAATGTCTGTCTGTCTGTCCGTCTGTATTTATAACGAGTTGAAGCCTAAACGGCTTTAGCGATTACTTTCAAATTTGATATGTGTGATTCTTTTTGTATTCCTCGCAGAGGGAAAGCTTAAATTTTATTTTTGGGCCTAAAAATAACCGTACCTGCCATATAACACTTAAGGAAAATCTTATTTTTCTCGAAAACGGCTCCAACGATTTTGATGAAAGTTTTTGAGAATTTTTTTGTTGGTACTGGCTATCATTTAATCTGAACAATGTTTACGGGGTAAGTTTATTAACGGTACCTTTCACATAACGGTTTTTTTTAATTTTTGGCTTTCTCGTTAACGGTACATTGTATTTCTGTCAAATTTTATATCTGAGAAGATCTATGTAGCCAAACTAACGCTGCATATCAAAATTTTGAATAACATTTAAATTTTTTTTTTTTTTTGAATAATCAATATTTTTAAAACTAATAAAAAAAATAATTTTAAATTTTATAACCACAATAAATTCTAAAAAACTGCATACCAAAATTTAAAAAAAAAACTTTTCTTTTCAAACAACTAAAAATAAAAACCAGAATTTCATCAAAATTAGTCCTACAATTTTCGAAATACATTTTTACAAAATTTTCATTGGTCCGTGGCATCTTATAGTGTTCTTGGTTTTTTCAAGAATACGATTAAAGTGATGGTTTTGGCAATTTTTGTAAGTTTAAAAAACGATTTTTACTTACCTATTATACACCATTCACTTTCATTATATACAAATGTATGCACATACCTAGGTTGAATCTATTTAGGTAGGTACATGTTACCCTCCTAATTTACGCAATTAAGATCCATTTAAATATTCATTTGTAGGAAGGTACCTTTGTAACCATTCATTTATCATTTGACAATTCATTAAAGAATCAAGGTAATCTTAACTACATCGGCTTTAAACATGCATAGTGTAACTAGGTTACATACCGGCCAACAGCGTCAGTGGTTAGCTACAATAAAGTTGCTAGCTACAAGAGCAAGTTCGTACGATCCAGTCGTGCATTTTATTTAATGAAAGATATACATAGTGAAGTGCGCTGTAATACTACGGAAGCCTTTCAATATATAAGTGAACAATTTCAATTACAGTTTGTGCTATTCCATCGTGTTCCAGCAGTAAGTATTCTCACTTTTTCCTCAAAAACGCAAGAGCAAGAGCTCATTGTAAGGTACAAAGAATTCTTACTTATGATGGCCTTGTCTAAGTTATTCTAAAGAATAACTAATTTACTCTCGAACCATCATTTTATCTTTAAGCAGTTAGTTATGAACAGTAATAAATAGAAATGGTCTCAAGGTGGCCCCTTGTTCGAAGCCACTTCCGTTTTTCAAAAATCGATTTCTCAAATGATCAAAATGACATTTTTTACTAATCACCCACGACCAACAAAAAACCTTGTGCTTAGTTACGAAACACATTATGAGACAGTAAATTTAAAGGAACAGGAATGAAAAAATTTGATTTTTGAGCAGGAATATTTAAATTAATCTTTGTTTAATAAATAACTGAATAAAACGGATCCGTTGTGTGTTGGAAGAGAAAGTTTCAAATATTGTTACGAAGCGTTACCCCTACGCACCCCATCACATGCCGAACCCGAATTATTTACCTGACCACCGCCTAACCAGTCAACTCACCAGTCATATTGAGTAAATAAGTCCAGCAAATCCGCATGACCACTACATAACCACAAAACAGACAACAACAGCAGCATGGTGCGACCACTACCGGCACCTAAGCATGTGACTACAGTGCAGTGCTACTACCAGCAACACACGCCAGCAACAACGTACGACCTTAACACCACCCTAACATTTACGTTTGTCAACCTTACAATTCGCACTACATTAGAATAATTAGTAAGAATTATTTTAAGTGGATGTAAGAAACGACGCGACGACAAGGGAGGAGGAAACTTGTACACTCTGAAGCATACGTTGATCTAGGTTTTGGTGATTGCTGAGGATAAAATTCCCATTGATGATTGATCCCCAGTTGCAGCACACTTTGTGGTCAATTCCGTTTAACTTCAAATGGTATATTGTTGTGCCATTTAAGGCGGACTTTTTGGTAAACAAAAGATTTTCCCTTGGGCTGGAATTAGATTCCTAAAACTTAAAGGGGTGTCCATTTTGCTAAGTTGTTAAACCAATTTTTTTTTCAGTTGAAAGTCTGACATTTACGAAAATGGATCACTTAACTATCGCACAACGCATAACAATTGTTAAAACCTATTACAACTACGCAAGCAATTGGCAAAATTGTGACGAAATTTGAAGAGACTGGATTGGTTACAGATATTGTAAGGCCTGTATATCATCGTTTCGCTAGTACCACTGAAAATATCGCTGCTGCAAGTGAAAGTATTGCCGAAGACCCGAATGTGTCGATTCCTCGTCATTCTCAGGAATAAGAACTGTCTTACGGCACATTATGGCGTATTTTGCATTTGGATCTACACCTACATCCATATAAAGTCCAGCTCACTGATTGTACCTTACTTCTTCGAAAACGACGATGGAACGACTGTCACCGTCAATTCGGATCGTTATTGAAGAATACAACTTGGAGAATATGTGGTTTCAACAAGACGGTGCCACATGCTACACAACTCGAGCGAATATGGCTTTATTGCAAGAGACATTTCCTGGCCGCATAATTTCTCGTCGTGGCGATATCAACTGGCCACCAACATCATTCGATTTGACACCGTTGGACTTTTTTTGTGGGGCTACGCGAAAGACCGTGTGTATGCAGATAAACCTTTAATTCTGGAGTATTTGAAAACCGACATTCGTCAATTTATGGCTGAGATACCGGCCAATATGTGTCAAAAAGTTGTCGAAAATTGCCTCAGAAGAATCGATGCTTGCAACAATTCGTGTGGTGGTCATTTTAATGATGTAGTGTTTCACACATATTGTCAACGTTCAAACTTTATAATAAAAAAGAAATATTATGAAAAGAAATATTCTATATGTGTTTTATTTACGTTTACTTTTGAAACCGCTAAATGGATAACCCGTTAATATTCCCCGGTTCGATTCTTCAAAGTGAACGTCTTGGGGCTGAGCTTACTCCTGTAACTCAAATAAACTAGCTTTGTGATTATATGAAATACCTTAGTTATTTTAAGAAAGAGAAAATTGTAATATTGTAAGTCACCCGCTTTGAATTTAAATAAAGAAATAATTATAACTGGTAACTGGCGAGTTCTTCCTTCTACATCCGAGTTTTACTTTGCTTTCGTCGGAAAAACCCTGGATACGACGAGCTTACCTTAGCGTCAGGAAAAAGCATCACAATATTCATATTTTATATTCGTCCCTATCACACAATATTGCAATATTATCGATCCGCTTGTAATCGCAAATTGAATGAGATTGTCCACCAAAATAATTGCAAAGTGTTGTTTCAAGAAGTAACGATATATCTGCAAATTATGAAGTTAAAAATCCATCAAAATGATGATTTTCTTTTTAAAAAAATATCCTAAATTATTTATCTTACCACTTCCATATGAGAAAGAAGCATTCTTGTGCACTCTATTGATATGTTAGTTTGAAGTTGCAACACATTTGAAATTGGCCAGCTTCAGAAATCGAAAATGAGGGTAATTGAAAACAGGACGAATCTTATTTTATATTCTTATCCATCCTGTGGTTCTTTCATACAATCTGTATTATAAGTTAACATACTGACCAAAATAATATAGTGATTTCATTTTATTTCCCCAGGCGATAACTCAGACATTGTCGCAACAGATTCTCAGAAGAACACAATATACCTGTTGGCCAAGAAACATGGCATTCAGAACCCAGAGGAGTTCGGCATACTCCTCAGTAAACATTTCCTTAGCAAATATTCCCACGTCAATGAGGTGCATGTTCATGTAGAGGAGTATCCTTGGCAGCGCATTTGCCAAGAAGAGACAGGTTGCATGGAACCACCAGGCACAACAAATAGCAACTTCAGTTCCTTCAATAACAGGCAGAAGCACAATCATGCATTTGTATTTACACCGACAGCCTCGAGATATTGTGATGTTATTTTCAAGCGAGACGGTGAGTTAATTCACCTACATCATAATACAGGAGACGTGATTTTCAAATGTGTGTTGTTCTCTTATTCTTGCAGCTGCCGCACCAACTGTCATCAGTGGTCTGAAGGGACTACGTGTCCTTAAAACGACACAATCATCATTTGTTAATTTCGTTAACGACGAGTATCGTTCACTTCCTGATCAATATGACAGAATATTCAGCACCGTTGTGGACTGTAGCTGGGAGTATTCAAATACTGAAAATTTGAAATTCTGCAATATCTGGAATATTGTCAGGAATGTTATCATTAAGAATTTCGCTGGAGATCCATATGTTGGTGTCACATCAACAAGTGTTCAGCATACATTGTATTTGGCTGAGAAAGAAGTCCTTGACATGGTTCCTCAGGTAAATATCTTATTCAACATTTTAATAATTATATCATAATAGAATTGTTACTTTTTGTTTTTATTGGTGTTGTAGATTTCAGCAATTTCAATGACAATGCCCAACAAACACTACTTTAACTTCGATACAAAACCCTTCCAAGGATTGGTGCCCGGAGAAAACAATGAAGTGTTTATTCCAGTGGATAAGCCCCATGGAACGATTTATGCCCAGCTCGAGCGTAAAGATATTCAAAGTAAATTATAAAGCTTAACAAAAAAAACTTAATGAAAATGTGATATCCAAAATACAAGAAATGAAAATTAGATTTAGAAAAAAAGACAGTCCCAGTTTCACAGTGGGAGTTTAAACTTGCGATCAGCTGAACCTCAAACTGAGTTTAAATTTTTGGTTTAATTCATCGGGTTTCACAGTGAAATCTGATCTTCAGATCAGATGAACTCCGTTTAACTATAAATTGTATGCCTTTCGCTCTCTGACACAAAAAAAAAACACGAAAAAACAACAAATGCTTTGTGCTGTAGACAAACGAGGCAAGATTTATTTTGTTTCAAATTACCGTCATTATTCTCATTTTGGTCAGCCATAGCTGACAACGAGAATAATAAATCAAATAATGTTCCAAATCACTTTCACAACTCGATAACATTTTAATTCTCAGTTTTTGTTTTAATTATTTTTTTCTGAAAAAGAAACAATACAAACGGCACGAGTACGATAACTTTGGCGCCAAGATATAATAACGGTTTTTGGTAGAGGGGCTTAATACAAGCATTTTTTACTATGGGAGGGGGGGTCTATCTCCCCTCGTTTAGGCGGGAGGGGCAATTTTATAAAAATTTACTTAAAATCTTTAAAAAAATATTAAAAAAGAACGGCAACACTTACAGTTAAAATTATACCTTTTTCAAAAGTCAGAACTCTACAGTTTATAAAAAATTTTAAGTAAAGTTGTTTCAGTCAATAGTTTTTGAAATAATTGACTTCAAACTCAAAATTTATGAAAAAAAAAGTTAAAAAAACCACTTTGAGTATTATTTTTCTCATGATTATAAATACCAATAAGGAAGTAATTGATGTAGTTAACTGTTCCAATTATTTTTTAATCAAACACTGAAAACTATTCGTTTCTATGTTTTCTAGTTTTTGAGAAAATTGAAAAACAAAAAAAAATAATTTTGTATCAGACGGGTACATGTAAAGTTTCTTTTGCATTTAAAGAATCTGGATTAAAAAAAATAATTGATATTATATACATAAACGTATGTACATATGTCATGTCCATTTCAATCTCTTTTTTCTAAATATCCGGTTAGGTACTTGGCCAAAACTTTAACATTTAATATATTTGAGCATGAAAATTTATTGCATTACCTTTACGACAACACAACGGCAGCAAATTCTCATAGTTTCTTAATATGCACATATGTTTGTGTCATACATAGATATGCATATAACTATGTACACACATATAATGCAGCCATAGTAAAAAGTATGTATATAGTTAGATCATAAAAAACAAGAGCATTCGATGTTTGTACCTTTTTTTTATACAGGTTTGGTGCAGGTTATTGTTTACCAAAGCCATTCTTCATTTAACGTTTGAAAGAGTAGTGTTTCCTTTTTAAGAATGGCGGCTAAGCATCCACTTCTTCACCCAAAATTAAATAATTTTTCGATTTTTTGTTCGTTTGAGGATTTGGTGTCAACAAACGAAAAAAGTATCGCGTTTTTAGAAGAAATCGGGTTAATTCCCTCCAAAACGTCTACTCCACCTCTGTGTTGTGATATTTTAATGACCGTGGAAAATTCAAAAAGTGCAAAGTTCGGTTGGTAAATAACCGCATTAACTGTAATAAAATCACAAAGGTATATATGAATTTTACGATGCAAACAGTGAAATGCCTAAGGGGGGCATGCTGCCCCCCTGCAACCCCCCTGCTTGGGCTCACTATAGGCTTTGGGGAGGGTGAAAATTTTATTATATGCAAAGTTTCTTTAAAATTAAAGAATCTAAAATTGAACTCAGTTCAATGTTTAAACGACACTGTGAAACCGAATAAATTGTTGATATGAAGTTTAAACCAATATTTCAGTTTAAAGTTGCACTGTCAAACTGGGGGTAATTGTTTTCTTGAGAATGATCACAAGAGCCGGAAAAAAAATGGATGGAAAAAAACGGTATTGGGAATTATGCAATGAGTAAATTTTCTCTGGTAACACATATTTCTCCGGAATAAAAGCGAAGCGCTCTTAAATTCTTTGCGCTTAGCTCAAATTTGCCCAAAAAAAAGAGGCAATAATTCACAGATCACAGAGAATTTTCAGTGTTTAACTCTTATTTCAAAGAAAATTGTGTTACTGATACGGTTTACCTGTTTGTTATCGATAGTTTGTTTGAAATGTCAAATTTTGTGTGTAATGGTGTCACCAATTTGTAATAGCGATCTAGCGATTACAAAAAAATCCGCCGGATCGAAAATATGGGGCTGCATATCGCTCATTTGTTAGAAGAACTTCATAGCGATTAAAAATTTCGTATTCACGAAGAAGCTGGGTGTTTGTGAAATTGAGATGAGATATCGCGATGTTTGATGTTCTACAGAAATAAGGAGAAAAGCTGTGTCTTCTCAATTTTATACATAACTCAGATCCAGCTGTTTTTGAGCTATGTCGCTCTTGCAGCAACTGCATTTATTGAAACTGCGAAAATCTACGAATTTCTACGAAAAACCGTATTGCTCCCGTACTTCAAATTTTCGTAGTGTTTTACAAACGACAGCGCTCATGAGACAGTAAAATATTTCACCAGGCTGCGAATTTTAGTCCAAGAAAATTTCTTTGGAGAAAATTATGTAGTTGAAGTCTTCTTGAAGGAAAAAAAGAAAAAAAAAACAATAAATAAGCTTTCAGTTGCCAGGAGTAGGCATCGTTAAACATCGATAGTCAAAGGTTTCGATAGTATCGATAGCTTTAAAAAAAACGGTCGATATTTTCTCGTAATGTTTTTTTTAAAAGGCTATATTCAAACAACTAATAATAATAATTTATATTTTTATTATAATATTTATTTATATATATGTAAGCAGCATAGTTAAATATATGTAAAAATGTAGTATATGATTTCCACATATTTTAAATAAAGAAAAAGAAATTAAATAAATTTTAAATTGATACCTATATTATTAAAAAAAAAGTTCAATAAACATTTTTGTTAGGAAAAACAACAAAAGAGAAATTACACTTTGTTACTTCATGTTTTTTAAGCAATAATTGTTATGATTTGCTGGGGTTTGTTGTTGTTGATTAGCAATTCGGTGGTTTGCTGATTTATATGACGTATACCACCACGAGGTGAAAAAATATCGATAGTTCTTACGGTGCATGCTGGAAGAGTACTTTTTTCGCTCAATGGGGCCGTTTTTTCTTCGATTAGGCGTCGAATTGACCCAATAATTCGGCATAGTAGACCCCTGTGATCGTTTTGCCCTTCTCCAGGTAGTCGATTCAAATCACATCTTGTAAGTCCCAGAAAATGGTGGCCAATACCTTTCCGGGCGATTGGACAGTCTTCATCTGCTGTGGACCACGTCAACCGTTTCGACCATTCCTTGGTATCTGATGTACACCAAAATGGATCCATGTTTCGTCGACATTTACGAAATGACGCAAGAACTCCTTCGTATTGCGCTTTAACAGCTTCAAACACTGCTCTGAAATGTTCTCACGGTTGCGGTTTTTGTCCGGAGTGACAAATGCGGTACCCATCGCACCGACAGCTTTCTCATGCCCAAAATTCCATCAAGGATATGACCCACGCGGTCTTATAAGATGACTACGGTTTCATCTATTACGTGCACCTTCAATTGGCGGTGTGCCAATATGAGGTCGTGAACTTTTGACACATTATCCTCCATGGTATCCATTTTCGGAGCATTAGTGCGGGACTCATCAAAAACCGATGTGCGACCACGTTGGAACTCGTTATACCAATTTTTGACAGTCGCCATCGAAGGAGAAGAGTCACCGTACACAGTATCCATTCGTGATTTCCCTTCCAAAACCAAGAATCGAAACAAAGAACGATATTGCTGTTTTTCCAGTTTTCTAAATTTCGCGGACAAGCTGGTTTCCACACATGGTCAAAACTAAACTACGAGTCCGTAGTCATCTAGGAGAATGTACTAGACGGAGAGGCTAAGTACTTATCGGACACGCTACAAAACTTCATTAATCATGGCTCTATAATGCTCTTCACCGATTGTAACCTTCTGGGCGGCATCGTTTTTAAGGAAGTAAGAACCAATTATTCCACCGTCCATAAAGCACACCAAACTGTCAGTTTTTCTGGATGTGGCGTCGCAACAACGGTTTGAGTATTATTTACACTCCAAATGCGCAGTTGTTCTTGTTGACGTAGCCATTCAACCAAAAATGAGCTTCTTTGCTGAACGCGTTTAACGAACAGAACCATGTTTTAATGAATTTGAATGCCCAACAACAACTTGAGTGTGCTACCACCAAGTTTTTTTCAAAACCATGTTTTCTTCGAAATAAGTCTGCACAATTTGTATGCGTCTGATTCCAATCCATTCATGATTAAATGGCAAGCCAAAAGCCAAAATAAAGATAAATGACATGACAGATGACAAAAGGGATATCAATGAAATCAGTGCTGCCAACGCAATGTTAAAGTTCTCTCTCTGAAAAAAAACACCCTATATGAGCCCAAAATCCCTTTAAAGAACCCAAAATATGGTCCAACGCATTTAAAAAATCTTTATTTGATTTCTTGCACGTTGACTTGACGAATTTGAAATTAAATTTTAACTTTACATTAAATTCAGTCAAGAATAAGTTTAAAGCAGTGCCCAAAATATCTCCAGATAAATTATTAAAATTAAATTTTGATCATATTTCAATCTTTTTTCTCGAAATTCATAAATTAAACAACAAACCTCCTTAAGCTCAAAGTTTATTTCAAACGATTTAACTTTTAACAATTTATTTACAAAATGCGCGAAAACCTATTTAAAGTTTAAATATTTACCAAAGAATCAATATAAATATGTACAGACAATCAAAACTCTAAAACCAAACTAATATTTGAGTGTGTCTCGGGACAACATCTCGATTACAATTGATAGAATGCTTTCACCAAAGTGCACTTTCGATTGCACAATAGCAGCAAATTATCATCGACACTCGTAATACCACCCCGAAGCAATGGATATGCATTTTGAATATTTTTAAAATATCCATATGTGAAATGTTTCCATCCTTGAATATATTGATATTTGTATACGTGATAGAAATCAATATCCTGATCCGATAACACCAGCAAATAAATTTCTCCGTCGGAAAGTGTAAATAGATTAAATCTATCGATTCGTGTTTTCAATTTAATTATCTGATAAATATGATACGTGTGACAGTCTTCAATATTCGAAGAAGCGACAGAGTCATATTCAAAAATAACAATCCTCTGACAATGAACACAGCTTAAAAAGAGATGATAACTGTGTGGTGTTATTTGAGCTAATTCGATAATATCAAAATCTCCATCGATAACTTGAACGATTTCAAATATTTGAGTGACTGTGTTAAGATTGTAAATTGTTATCGATGGATAATTTTCTATCACGGTTGACACTACCAAAATAGTATGGGAGATAAATTTGAAAAGTTTTGAAACTTTGCCAACGCCATCCGTTAAAAGTTGCCAGTCACGTATTGTTTTTGATTTAGTATCGATTTTAAGAAATCGAATTTCATTGTACCCTGCATATAAATCAACACTGTGGATCATCACAAACATATCAATCGCATTGTAAATTTCTATTTTGTGCACAAGCTTGTTTAGGACGAATTTTTTAGTGAAATGTGGTTCGGTTATGGTTATGAGGCTATTGGCATGGCGGAAGCCATTTTTGCAATTATTATCAGCTGTCACTCGAATTCCATACTCATTCGCCATAATTGTATTTGACATTGCCTTACTTAGGGAAATTCGATTATGATAACGGGACCATTTGACAATAGTTTGTTCCCGATCACAATACTGATATCGATTGTTATCGAAAACAAACTGTTCTTGAATCGAGTCATTTCTCAATTTCCACTCGATCGAAGTGCTAAAGTCGTAATCGAGATACACTAATCTCTTCATATTCATAGCTTTTGTATCGATAATATTCTCGGCTGACCGCAGGTCAATTTGGATATTCTTAAGAGTTTGTGTATGGATCTTGAAACTGTCTTTGTATGTTTTATTTTGAATCAAATCAAGCATCGGATTCTTCGTACCTAGATCAGAGACAATCAACTTGTGTTTAAACGTTGCATTTGTTATCGATAACCTATCGAAATCATAGTTTTTGTCTAGAAATATTGTTTGCTTGTAACGGTCAACTAAATCGACATTATTTAGTCTTACAACCATAGCGGGACCAATTAATTCTAGTTCACCTTCGATAGTCTTTGTTCCAGTGATCTCTTGAAGAATTGTTGAAAATTTCTGTACGAGTCTATCTATCGAAATGCCATTTATCGATTGTAGGTAGATCCTTTTATCCAGCACCAGATGTTCAAATGTTAAATGTCCAAAAATTTCCTGAGCAGGTCCCGATTTTCGAATTCGATTTTTAAGCAAAAATTTCAAACTCATATGATCGATATCGAATAGTTGAAGATTTCCTGCAACTTGAAGACTATGCATCCTTACTGGAGGCCATACACGATCACTATATGCTAGGAATATAGCATCTGTTGGCATGTTATTTACGAAACCTTCAACAGTGAGATGTCCAAAAATTGGTGAAACTAGGAATTCTATCGGTCCATAAATCAAAGATGACTGACTTAATCGATATAGTGATGAGTTAAATTGTAAAATATCGATTCTGTTTATTATTTTTGAACCCAAATGACTCAAAGCTGTAAGTTCAGCAAATTGAACAGGCTTTAAGAAGATCTTGCTCGCTAAAACCACTTCTTCCATAGAGCTATTATGATATAGACAGTCCGTGGCAATGTGATCGAAATCGATATCTTTTGGGAAAATCTCCTTGGTACTCATCGTGCTGATGAGAGGTTTCTTGAGTTTAACATTTCCAGTTATAACTTGATCATCGAAATGCCTTACGGCATTTTCAAACAAATATTGCAGGTCTAAGCTTTGTTGATCAACACCCCAAGGCCAGTTTGCATTTCCAAGAACATAAAGGTTCTTCCAGGGCTTGGTAAGTATAGAATTGATCCGATTCTGTATGGTATTAAAATCTACCTCTAGATTTCCAAAGACGTTCCCATGAACAGTTAGGCTCTTTAGAACAACGTCGGAGTTCAATATGACCTTAGGAGATCGTGTATCGATAAAGTCAGAAGTAGGGAAATCATTTATGTAAGGAACATTGATGTTATTCAGCTTCAGAGTATCGAAAGTGTAAGCTCCACTTACAGTTTGATGTTCGGACTTGAGGAGAGCATTTTTAAAGATATCATCTACCAGACGATTATTGATGGTTTTGGCCTTAAGCTCAGTAACAATTGTGAGTTGATTGGTGAATGTTTTACTTCCATTGATTGCAGCATTTTCATTTACACGAACCAAGGATTTAAGGTATTTTTTCCATTCGATGTTATTAAGAGTATCCACATGAAGATCAGCTTTGAATTCCATGCTTCCTTCAACAAAGAGATCCTTATGAAGCATAAAATAATTGTCAACTCTGCGGATGCTACTGAAAATCTCTTCTGAGGAGAAACCATTGAGAAAATGAAAATCCACATTGTTAGCTATTAAAGTTGAGCTTAAAACAATGGTTCCAAAACGATCGTCAGTTTCTGGAAGAACTCCCACTGGTACAGTTCCATTCAAAAAACTAGCATTGAGGTTCTCAGTTATAGTTGCAATTTTTGTCACATGAATCGATTTAAAGGTCTTATGACCGACGAAGTTTACTATCTTTCTGTTATTCGAAATAAGGTCTTCAGCTGGTAGTTGATTCAAAAGCTCAATTTCACCGTGATCGAATGTTAAACTTCCCTGGAAGACCTTTTCCCCCGAGACAATCATTGGACCAGTTGTTTTGACTGCAGTGTTGTTTATGTGTCGAAGCTTGGTGCCAAGTACAGCATCTGCTATTAAACTTCCTTGAATATGAGCCGAAAGAAAGATCAATAGAATGGGCTTAATGCTCTGTTGAGTAGTTGTCAAAAGATAGTCGGCAACGGGTAGTTGGTTTAGGTAAACAGTGTTTAAAGTTGGAGCCGTAATTGTGCAATTAATGAATGATATTGGAATGCCGAATTTCTGAAAAAGAATTTAAAGAAATATTTCACAACAAAAGATGTACACAGATTAATTTACCTGCGGAACAGATTTCATCCAAAAGTTCTGTCTAACGTCTGCTGATATTTCTTCATCATCAACGACTATCAGAGTTTTTTGCTGATCTTCCACGAAGACATTTGCCAAAGTTAGTGATCCATTGATCACAACTTTTCCAGTGTAAGTCTGTCGTAAATCCGACACGCTAGTACCAAAAATGTGTCTTGCTCGCTGATCATTCTCAGTTAAAATAAGCTCTCCAGTAACAGTGACATCTTCAGCAACAACAGGTGCTGAAAAAATATCATTAATACTATTTCGCATTTTTCCAAACAACTGACAGTTAATTATGTTTTCCGTTCCTTTCATAGCTACTTCCCGTTGGATGTCTAAGCCATTCAATAGATCAGCTCGAAGATCACTTGTAAAAAATCTTGACACCATAATTTCTGATGTTATATTTTGAACACTGACAAGATCGAACAAACTTTCTGTTGGAATCCGATTTAAAATTGGAGTTTTAAGATTATCAATTTCAACTGTTGATTGTAAGATCAAGCGACCATTTATTGAACGATCACGTGATCGTAAGAAAACATTCTGATAGAAATCATCCCATGATATACCATTGATTCTATTAACTTTCAGCTTTCGAACATTAGCTGTTGATTCAATGATTGAACGGGTAAAGAACTTCCTCGAACTGCTAGGTGTCATAACTGTGGCTGTCAATAGTTCTCTTGTTTCAAGAATTTTCGTTGTCACTGGCACTGCGATCTCAAGATGATCGGGATCGGTACTTTTATTGAAACCTTTTAAAGAAAAATCAATTATTTGTTGTATAATTTACTTGGAAGTTTTCAATTACCTGGGACTAGATCATTCTCAAGAATCAAATTTCCAACTTGAAGACTCTTTACTTTAAGATTTAAAGTCGCCGTTTTGTTGAAACCTTTAACTAATCCTCGACTATATCGTGTTCTTCGCAATCCACTTGAAATAGCTTGTAATCGTTCCCGAATTTGTATTGGACTTCTCAACTTAGATCCCACAAGCTTTACAATTCCGATATTACCAGAATATATTCGGATTGGATTTTGATAAGCCACATTTTTCGATTCGCCGTGTATGGCTTTTTTTATTTCGTCAAAGGAATACCTTTGACTAAGTAGAATTTTGCGCAACTTTGCAATGCTCTCTTCAAATGCGAATCTTTGATGGTTTAATGGATCACCGAGCTCTGAAATAGATTTTACAATTCCATAATTGCACAAAAAATAGGAAAGATTTGATTCGTCGTCTCACCATCATCAACATCTTGGTCTGCTAATGGGGAAATCTGTTCGAATTCAAGTTCCACAAAGCGTAATAATGTCAAATTAGCTCGAACGAAGTTTAACAATATAAAATGGCTTCCTTCCCTGCTGATATGTGTCAAAATTGTCGAAATATTATTTGTATCCGTTCTGAAAGTTCCATAGCACTCCAAGCGTGTGTTCAAATAGACTGATACTTTGTCGTCTTTTAGACCAACCAAAAAATGATCTCCAGCTGTGAAATGGCTAAAGTTCACCTCAGTAGCTGGTCGTTTCGTATAAACTGTGAATTGCTTGTCGGCCATCTTGAAAGTGATGCATTTTGTTTGTCCTGTAGGGCATGCTAGTAAGTAATTGTTATCTTGATATGTAAACGGATGAACAAGTTTGGATACCAATTGCATAACTTGTATTTGTTTTAAAATTGGCAAAATGGTATAAGTTGTGACTGTCATCTAATATTCATAGAAATATAATTAGGTAATTTTCTGTTGTAAAAAAAAACAATAAAAATCATTATTTCTCTACCTTTGTTTGACTTCTTGACAATTGGCTGGTGATAATGTATTTATTTCCTGACGAACCAATAAGATTTATGTTCTGAACTGGGGGAATAGTTTTTTCCTCAATTGGATCAAAATATGTTTTAGACCATTCATATGTACTTTTTTTTGAAGTTAAGGTAAAATCAGTCTAATATCAAAAAAATAATATTATGTTGATGCTTACTTAATTCGACCGTATAGTCTGTTGAAGTTGACTAAAACGATTAGAGTCACACTATCATCTGTTGGTTCGCAAAGAAACAATTTTCTATAACTCCCAGGTAGAGTTATTTGTTGGACGGAATCCATTGTTGGTACTTTTGTGCCCACCGCAGCAGTTGGAAAACCCCTTAGAATTGTATCATTGGCAAATTGGTATACTTCCAAGTAATCTTCAAGAGCAACAACAAGGAGGAATAAGTGACGCCATGATATTATCTGAAAACATACACGATTATTAATCTGGACTACTTACTATTAATGTCGTCTACCTGGATGAAAAGTCTCACAACTCAACAATTAGTTTTTTTTAAGTTAACAATGCAGTTTTGTGCAAAATAAAATAACAGGGAAAGGGGCGAAAGGGGGCACTTATAAAAATTCCAACCACAACTTAATTTGAATAATTTTAACTAAAAAACTTTTTTTTATTCATTCCTCAGTTTTAGACAACCTCTACAGTAACTTTAGTTAAAGCCTGTTTAGCTGTTTAATTAATAAATATGATATTTAAAGCGCCCAAGGGGAAGACTGGTCCGAAATTTTGTAGTTCCCTACTGTAATTATTTTCTTATTTGCAATTTTTTTAGTCCTTATAAGGGAAAATAGTTTCATATTGAGCTACTGTGACACTAAGAATACCTGTTGGGCGGCCATAACAAGTGTAGAGCAATTTAAGTTCAAAGTTACGCTCCAGACAGCCAAAAAAACTGAGCTTGCAGGCAATCAGATAAACATTTGTTAAGCTTTGTTTTATATTTTTTAGAACTAAGTTTGAAGCACTTTCAGTTATTCTAACGGAAACCTTTCTCACAAAGGCCTGATGATTGCAACACCAAATAGGGGCTTCCAACTCAAATATAAAGCTATTAGTGTGCTAATGAATTATTAAGCGTGTCCCCTCAGATAATAAAATTAATTTAATTAGGGGCCCTTTTAAAGTTGGGGATCTGTGCGTTGAGGTCCCTTTTTTCAATTCATTTCAAGGTTAACTCGTTCTAACTTCTGCATGTTCCTTTCGTAAATATTAATCGCCCTCGCTTATTTATTTTAGAACCGAAGAACCTAGTTTTTCTGACAACTCTTGGGGTTGTCAAGGAAACCCCTGGGTCGACCCTCGGTAAAGTTCAATGAACGAACCTATTTATGGTAAAAAAAAAACAATTCTCATTATTGTAAAGTAGCAAAGTGGTAGTGGTAACTTAAAAAATATATATTTAGAATTGAAAAAAAAATTCAAAATTGCAAAAAAAAATTTATTTTTTAAGTTAAAATTTTCATTAAAGATTTTATTTTATCAACTTAAAACAGAAATTATTTATAATAATAAAGGGGCATATTCAAAGCATTTTAAAACTGGTAAGTTAAGCCTATGTTAAGTTGAAATTTCGGTTATTGATTATATTATTGTAAGTGTATTATTCCAAAATATTTGAAACTATTTGTGTGGTGTAACAAGTTAATAATCTTATAAAAATATAAAACCAACAATTTATAAGTAAAATCCGTCGTTATTCATTGAGCCAATATTGTCTTAAACTGTAGTTTAATAAAACCCGTGCTTATCAACGACTATGAATATGCCCCAATGTTTTCTATACTTAATAAAAAAATACGTTAAAAATGGGTGGCAATGGCGCAGTGGATAAAGTGCTTGATTGCTAACTAGGACGTGTGGGTTCGATCCCCACGCTAGGCGCATTCTTTTCTATACCTCCAATTTTAATTGGATGCCGCCCATGGGTTAAAATAAGACAGTCAATATCTGGTTCTTAAATCCATTGTGCCAAACTAGTGCCGTGCAATTCAGGTTGCATTTAAAAGACCTTAGGTCTTACAGGCATATAGTTAAATTAAAAGAAAAAATCTCCACTATGAAATTAATTTAATTCAAATTTTGGCAAATTTATATTATTAGGTTTATTTGGCTTATTTTATGTTTTAATGTCACAATAGGCAGTTTTGAGAACTTGATCGGTTAACAAAATTGAAATATGATTGCTTTTAAAGCTACATTAGGCGTTTTTCTTTTTTAATTCAGAACAGAGTCTGAGTTATTAAAAAAATTGTTTGTGTTTCTTTTTCACTCAGAGCGCTTAGAGCTCCGAATGTATTTCTTTTTTCACTCTGAACATGTCCACAGCGCGCTCAATGTGCTCGGACATCATCCACTGAACATTATAAGTAAATTGCTAAGCACACGAAATGTCATGTGTGTCAAGAAGGAAAATGTAAAGACAAAATAATCAGATACAATTAAAATGGCGAAATAACTGGGTCGCTTGTTGATTTTCTGTATCTGCTGTCTATCTTTGTGGGTAGTTTGGTGTTATATTGCTTTTTATGGTTAAAATGAAAATTTATTCTGGTGTGTCAAATCAGTGTTCAGAGCTCGTTCTGTTTGGAACAAGTTAACAGCATACGCTATGCACTCAATAAAATAATAATTAATAAAATAAAATATTAGCTTATTTAGAAAAACATAAAAAAAAAAGTTTCAAACAGAAAAAGGTTAAAACATTTGACAGATCTTACTACTATCTCGTATTGTATTATCATTCAATTTTAACATGCGATATATAAGCGCTATGTTCTGGATTCGTAAAAAAATCGAACTTGAGATTTGGATCAAACTTAATATTACGATGATGAAGAACACCAAAAAAGTTGATCGCGCAATTCCGTCTGTCTGTCTGTAAGTCTGTACAGCGCTCTATAGCCTAAACGGCTGAGGCGACTTTCTTGATACTTGTTATTTAAGTGTTTTAGGTGATTGTATAACATATAATTTTGAATTGTTGTTTTAGCCCCAAGAATAACGGTACATACTTGTCATACAATTTTGTCTACCATCTTAATTATCTCGAAAACGGCACTAACGATTTTGATAAAAATAAGTGTGCACTACTTTAAGTATAATCTACATTTTGGTCAAACAAAATATTTAAATATTTTTTCTACCTATTTCTATATTCTATATTTCGAAAACGGATAAAGGAGTTTTTTCAAATATTGATTTTAAGTTTACATTATTAAGTAAAAAACGACTTTAAAAATATATTTAAATTCTTAATTGAAATCTTTTGCGTACGATATGATCCAAACATAAGAGCAAGTACGTGCGATCTAGTCGTGCATTTTATTTCATTTGTTTAAGAAGAAAAATAACGGTACCTGCCATACATTTTGTTTGCAATAAAGGTTTCTTTAGAAATCAGTTCATTAGGGAATACAGGGAAAAGAACATTTTGGTAATTTTTTTTGTTGAAAAAAATGGTTATTTTTGGTACCTCTTGTAGTGCCATTTGTTTGGTTTTCGATTTTCTGGTGGTGGTTCATTTGATTTTTATTTAAATTTTTTAAGCAGACGCTCCTAAAAAGCTTAAAACCTAAGCCAACATTTTTTCAAAATCGTGTTTTTTTTTTAATAAAAAAAAATTGTTTGAAAACTTTAAATTTCGAAAACGACTCAATCGATTTGTTCGAAATTTTGTATTTGGTAGTTTTTTGACTTTATCTTGGATAGTTAAAAAACTATTTTCCTAAAATAAAAATCAACGGTACCTACCATACAAAATGTTGAAAAAAACCTCTAACAAAAATGTATTTCTCAAAAACGGCTCCAAGAATGTGGACAAAAAAATGTGTGTTCTTAAATTAGAGCAGTCCACTTTTAAGTATAAAAATATTTTATTTTGCTACTTATTAACGGTACTTCCCATAGTACCACTCTTCATATTTTCGACTTTCTCACTCTTGAACGAACCGATTGAAATAATTTTTTTTAAGCAAATGCTTCCTAAAAGTGTTAATAAAACTGCACTTCAAATTTTCAAAAAATTGGTTTTTCGATTTTAAAAAAATAAATATATTTTTTTTTTAATTAAACATTATATATGTATGTTAATAATTACTTAAAAATTATTAAAATGGCTAAAAAATTATTTTCTTAAGAAACCGCTCAAACGATTTTTGATTTTTTATATGTATTCATATTTGTCTATTAATTAAAATTGTATCTTGTTTTTCCCTCAAACTTTAACAACTAACCAATCTTAAAAGATCTTATGTGTATCATACATTTACCCAATTATATTTGATGTTTACGCATTTTTTCGAATGTCACTGAATACCTACATAATACTATTTAATCCCTCATACTTTTATATATCGCGCAAAATTTTAGTCGATTTAGTAATATGTTAAATCATTTTTAGTATGATACTAGGCTAAAAAGGGGATTTGCTAATTTTAAACCAGTTTAGTATCGCACTATTTCCTTAACATTTTACTAAAGTTAAAATCACAAAATGTCTACTTTATTTTTTTAGTATCGTACTAAATCCATATGCCGAAAAGTTATGTTCGCTCACTTTTTGCACTATTTTAGGCGTGTTTAGTTGTAGTTTATTGAGAAAATAGATTTAGTATGGTGCTAGTTAAAAAGCTTTTAAAAATAGGAAAATATTAGTAAAGTGCTTTAGTATTAGCAAACTGTTAAGTAGTATCATACTAAGCCCTTAATATTAGACTGTTTAAAACTTTACGCCTATATCTTTAAAAATCACATGAATAGTATTTATATTGCAATTAAATTAAAAGTCATATACATTACCCACCTATATTATTCACATTCATTATTATGTGTACATATTTACATACCTAGGTTCAATATATATGTATATAGGAGCATATTACGCTCCTTACTTACATAATCATTCCTCTTGACAATTCATTATACTAAGAATCAAGGTAATCTTACCTACGTCGTGTCGTCTTTTAACTTTCATAGGATTACTAGACTATCTACCTAGTAACGGCGTCAATGTTTAGCTAAATTAATGTTGTTAGCTACAAGAGCAAGTTCGTACGATCCAGTCGTGCATTTTATTTTTAAAGCAATATTAAACGCATTTTCTGCACATCCACCAGGTAGGTGGAATTAATATAATTACGTACACGACTTACAATACAAAAGTTTTCAAAATCATATGAAGAGGTCAAGAAAAGTATAATACATTTTTAAGTCTCAAGTCATTTGTGACAGAACTAAATATTTAATTTAAAAAAAATCGAGTCTATTAAAATCTACCTCAGCATCCAATAGTTCTGATTCCTTCCAAGTTCCTTCCAAATTGCCAATTAAATTTATCATCTTCGTCTCTCTTTCCAAGGTCAATCGATATAATTCAACTCCATGGATTAAAAACACTTCTTGACCAGCAACGTCTTTAATTATCTTCAAATTCAAGACACTTTGTATGTTCATATCAATGAAAGGTAACCGAAATCGCATACCGAAGCCGCGGCTGGCATTTTTAGCATTCGTCACATTTGATGCAGATAATATCTAGAAAGGAATTAATAAAATTATTAATAAGCATACCACCAATTGTAATTATAACTAACGGACTGATCTTAACTAAGAAAACTTAACAAACACTTTGTGATAATTACCCGACTTTGAAATAAAATTAAAATAAATATGCCAACACCGATGTATTTTGTGCACATGGCTTCGAGAGAGGAAGGTTTTATTTATATTAAATAAACTTTATTTAGTACATATGTACATATATTTTTAAGACTTTATTTTACTGAGTAAAGTTTACAATATTTTATATTTTATAATTATTTTGATATAAGCAAAAAATAAAAAAAAAAATTGTCACTTGACATCAACCTGATACACAAATGGTTAACAAATAAAAAAAAAGAGGGCAGGGTTGCCAGAAAACATGGTTTACCTATACATTATGTAATTTTAAAAAATTATAATGATTTCACATATTTTTTTGTTGTTGTAATTATTTTTTCTAGAACTAAATTATATATTCAATATTATTTATTATAATAAAAAAGTGTATTTAAAAATAAATATCGTTAATGAATTTATTAGGTAGCGGCAAATATTTAGAATAGATTCACACTTTTTCTCCAAAAAAGCTTTACAAAAAGCCGTTCACTATCATAACGGTAAGTTTCAATGCCCATAAAATAAGATGTTCAAAGCTTCAAAATGAGTGTTTGCGCAGAATTTCATTTGTATGAATTCGCAAAAATTCGTAAAAATTTTCAAAAAATGCTGTTTGTTAACTCTAAAATATTACTACAAAGACTGTCAAAAAAATTGTGAATTCTTACTACAGGAATGAATTTTTGTGGGCAACTGGTGTACAAACTGTCAAAGCACAAAGCCGGCAAGATTGTTCTGCCATTTCCTTAGTGAAGGGCACATCCGAAAGAAATGAGAACTTGAGAGAATAGTTCATTATTTGTGAATTAGAATGAAATATTTGTGTTTAAAATAAAGACAAACGGGAATAAAGAAAAAAACGCAGTAAGGAAAGTTCTAATATTTGTTCACTGGAATTCTGGGTGTTTTCTCATTTTATTTTTATAGAATATTTTTGTTTTCCGAACAGTTCTTTGTGTTGCGTATTGGTTTAATAGGTACTATAAGGCAAGTTATGTATTCGTAAAAAAAAAAAATTTTTTCATGACAGTACTATCATAGAGAACACCAAAAAAAGTGGGTCCCGCAATTTCGTCTGTCTGTCTGTCTGTCAAACTGGGTACTTAGGCGTTTAAGGTGATTGTCCAAAATAAATTTTTGAATCGTTGTTTTAGGCCCAAAAATAAAGGTACATGCCATACAAATTTTTCTACCATCTTAATTGTCTCAAATACGGCTCTAACGATTTTGATAAAAATTGGTGTGTGTACTACTTTGGGTATGGTCTACATTTCGGCAAAAAAAGTGTTTAAAATATTTTGTTATTAACGGTACCTGCCATACAACCATTTTATTGATTTTCGACTTTCTCATAAACGGCTTAACGGATTTCGATAAAAAAATTTATACAGGAGCCTTCAAATTCTAAATAGTATTACATTTCAAGATTTTCGAAAAATAGTTTTTTTGGATTTAAAAAAATATATTTTTTTTTTTTGAAAATTCAATATTTCGAAAACGGTGGACAATTTTTTCTGAGATTTTGTTTTTTGAATTTATATTATTAAATATTTAAAATGTTCATACCAATTTTTTTTTAGAAAAGCTAAAGCATTTTTATATATAAAAAATTAAGTAAAAAACTTTAAAAAATATATTTAGCGGTTTTATTAAAAATCATTTGCATATAATGTGATCGAACATAGGAGCAAGTAAGTGTGATCAAGTCGTGCATTTTATTTAATTGCGATATAGGTAATATAGGGCAAGTTTTGCATTTGGAAAAAATTCGAACTCCCGCAATTCCGTCTGCAAACGGCTGAACCGATTTTGTTTAACATGGTGCTTAGGCGTTTTAGGTGATTGTCCGAAATAGATTTTTGAATCATTGTTTAAGCCCCAAAAATAACGGTACTTGCCATACAAATTTTTTTACCATCTTAATTATCTCGAAAACGGCTCTAACGATTTTGATAAGAAATTGGTGTTTGTACCACTTTGGGTATGGTCTACATTTTGGTCAAACATTTTTTTTAAATATTTTGTTATTAACGGTACCAAACGACTCAACGGATTTCGATAAAAATTTTTATACAGGAGCTTCTTCTAATTGTTTTGGATTTTTGAAAAAAAAAAATATTTTTTTTTTTGAAAATTCAGAAAACGGGTGGACGATTTTTTTTGTAATTTTGTTTTTAATTTTATATTATTAAATATTTGAAATAGTCATACGAATTTTTTTTTTAGAAAAAAATTAAGAATTTTTATATATACAAAATTAAGTAAGAAACGACTTTAAAAATACATTTAGCCGTTTCTATTCTATCTTTTTCATATAATGTCATCAAACATAGGAGCAAGTACGTGCGATCCAGTCGTGCATTTTATTTTAGTTTGGTTTTGGTAATGTCTTCAGTGATCATTCAATTATGCCCATCACCACTTTCTGCCCTTGCATCCGGAGGATCACTATTGACGTTTTAAACACAAATGACCCATGTGTTGTTGCAAGACTTACAAAATTTCCCCACTCTTGAAGTTAGACAGTTGTCACACTTCTTACTACAAAAACAAACCTTATGTCGACGAGCTTTTGTCAGTAAAGAATTGAGCGACTAATCAAAACACTTTTTTAAGAAATGCAATGTTGCTTGTGCCTTAATTACGAGGAAAAATATACTAATCGAGTGTTACATGCGAAAAATCGGAGGATCGTAGTGAAAATTTTCTTTAAAAACAAATCCAGGAAAACTAAGAGAGTCTCAATTGTGGCATGAAACTCCAAACGTTTTTTTTTTAAATATATCATTACGATAGTTGTCTGCCTTTTTTCTTATAAATGGCTTTGTTCAGTTCTGAACTATTCTGGACAGAAAATTTTAACTTTTTACTATTCTGTCAGGAATTTACTCTTCTAACTTGCTCTGTTTTGATAGTCAGTGAAGTGTTCTAGAACAGATTAGAGCAGACAATAACAGGACGTTCCGTTCTGGCTTTTCTGTTTCGTATATTTTGCATTTAACAGAAAAACACTAACTGTTTTGACAAATGCCATTTAATTAACTGTTCTATCTTCTTCTGACTTTTCTTTTCTGTCCTGTTCTATTCTGATAATTTTTTCAGTGAACACAGCTAATATGTCGGAAAAAGAATACGCTTTGAAAGTGTTAAGTGCATAAAGCTTCTTTTTCTATTGGCTGGAAGTGTATTTTTTATTTCATTATGCGAACTTAATTTTAATTTTTTTTTTATCAAAAACTGATTTTTTTTTAGTTTTCGAAAAACAAGCAAGACTTTTTATTTGTGTCATTGACATTTAGAATAAGAAATTTTAAGTTATGTCTTCTGATAGCTTAAACTTAAAAGAGTCATCCAATTAGTGGTCGGAATTTGACATCGCTGCTTCAATCACAAATTTTAAAGCAAGATGTCAACCTAGACTAAATTGTTTAATTTAAACTCAGAATTCTACATACTACCTCGAAGATGTCCAATGGCGCACCAAAAAGTAAAGCCGAGCCTCAATCTTGGAGAAGGCAAAAAAAGCTGTTCTCATATAAAGGGTCCGCCAAATAACTTTTCTTTTTTTTTGAAAATGCTATAAAAAAAACTACTGACTATTTTCTCAAATTTCTTTTTTTTATTTGAAAGTACAATCCTTCCGGTTAATAACGGAAAATAATTTCATTCAAATGGCTGCCTCAGCTGGCCATGCAGTAGCCTACACGATCGGTCCAATTATCCACTTATCTTTTACGGCACCCCACAAATAATAGTCCAACGGTGTCAGATCGCAGCTCCGAGGTGGCCAAACGACATCAGCTCTGCGGCTGATAATGAGATCTTCAAAAACAGGGCGCAAAACATCGAGTGTAGCTTCGGCTGTGTGGCACGTAGCGCCGTCCTGTTGAAACCAAATATTGCCAATATCCTCCTCTTCAATTTTTGTGAAGAAAAATTCGTTTAACATGGCCCGATAACGATCGCCATTGACTGTAACGGCCACTCCTTGCTCATTTCAAAATCCGCACCAAACAGCGAATCGTTTTGGGTATATCGGCTTTTCAATGTATGCGTGCGGGTTTTCTGTGCCCCAAATGCGACAATTTTGCTTGTTTAAATACCCGCCAAGATCAAAATGAGCTTCATCTGAAAAGATGAAAGTCGATCGCAGGCCCACTTAGCGAAGCGAAAACTCATTGGATGGCCAGTTGGCTTCAACTCCTGAACCAATTGGACTTTGTATGGAGTCATACCAAGGTCTTTATGCAAAATTCGTCTCAATGATGTCTCCGAAATGTTCAATTGTTGAGAACGACGGTGAATTGATGTTGATGGCGCTTCACGCACACTTTCTGCCACAGCAGCAATATTCTCGGGTGAACGAAGTGCTTTTGGCTTTTCAAGCTTTGGTTTATCGATGAGGATGCCGGTTTCTTTCACTTTTTTTCACAAGATAACGAACATACGGAGCTGACGGTGCTTCTCTTCTTTCAAAATCCGTACGCAATTTTCGCAAACACATTCTGCAACATTACCATGATTTTCAAAGTAATGTAGCAATATTTCTCAGCGTTGTTCAAGCGTAGACACAACCATATTTGTTCAGCGGAACGATAAAACTAATTATCTGTCAAATCAGACATGAGCTAAGTGTTACCATTCACAAAATAAGCACTAGTTGAAAAAAAACGTTAGATGGCGTACCCTTTATAAGTATAAGTACGAGTATATTAAGACTTTCGTGAAATGTATTTTTTTTTTAAATTTTAATTTTTTTAATTTTTTTTATTTTAACTATATGCCTGTAAGACCTAAGGTCTTTTAAATGCAACCGAAATTGCACGGCACTAGTTTGGCACAGTGGATTTGAGAACCAGGTATTGACTGTCTCATTTTTAACCCATGGGCGGCATCCAATTAAAATTGGAGGTATAGAAAAGAATGCGCCTAGCGTGAGGATCGAACCCACACGCCTAAGTTAGCAATCAAGCACTTTATCCACTGCGCCATTGCCACCCTGTTTTAAATATTTGGAATTTAATTTTGTTTAAAGATATTTGTATGCCGTTTGATGATTTTATACTACTGGGATAACAGAAACATTTTCTTTAGTTGAATAAAATCGCCATTCGGACAAGAAAATTTTAAAAAAATATAAATAAAATCTCAGAACTTTCCATTGGTTGTGTGGAATGAATCTGCTTTTTCGTATGATGGCCAGTATAATTAATAAATATATGATTGTCTAATAGCAGTATTCATTATAAAGCGATTATGCCAAGTCTCATCCACGACTTCATCTGCGAGTTAAAATTTTCATTTAATAGAAAATCTTCTACAGTAAGTTTTTTTTGTCCTATGGTTCTGTAAATTATTGTTTTACTGCTTCGCCAAGACACCTCCTTCGGTGGGTTAACGAAGCAATAAGCTTAAGAATATCAAACAACAGACATTTCATTTTAATTATCGGTTTAGCAAACCCATATCGGATGTGTTAAAGTGTATAGTTATGCTACAAATCGCTTAAGTATTAATAAAGATTCAAATCTATCGATATCACAGTGAACACATTATTTGGAAAGAATGTATTCGTAACAATTCAGGCTTATTTCACAATCGGTGTATTTACCGATTAAAGCCTAGTTTATACATCCAAGCCAATTGATTTTCTCATACAAAAGTTTTTTCCCAATCGAGAAAATTAATTCCACAAAAATCCACGTAGCTTGAGCTATAAGCCAAAGTGACATGCGAGAAAATTTTTTTGTTGTACGAAATTTTTCGTTTGTCAGTTACTTTTTCCTGCCTGATTTTTGAACGGAAATCATTTTGGCAAGTGTGTAATTTTTGTGTTTTGTAAGAGTTAACAAATACCGGGAGTGTTGAGCTTATTGGTCCCTTTGAAACTCCGCCAATAAGAAGTTTCGACCAAAACCCATTGACAAAAGTCGAGAGGCCAAAAAAGTTAAAAAGTGCAAACCAAAAATAAAATTCTCGCTGAGATAGTCGAACAAGAAGAACTTATTTGGAACAGACAAGCAACAACCACTCCATAGCTATTCCAATGCATTAAACGCTGCATTGAATAGGGTAACAAATGGAATGTCCTTGCGGCTTCTGGAAGGTAATAAGTGTGAAATTTCTTGAAAAATATTTTAATATTTGAAATTTATTAAGTGCAAGAAACGAAAAGCTTTCCGGATCCCTTGCGGCATTTTGTTCCATTCATCCATTTTTAAATAAAATGCATTTCGTTCAGCAAAAAAAAGAAAACGAAAAACTCATTAAAAAATAAATAGGTTAGGATTTTAAGTTTTCTATTTTCGATGTGAAGTTTTCGACGTTTCACTCAGATTTCAATTTCTCTTCGCATTGATGCATAAACTAGGATTAATAAACAAAATTGTCGTATATAGGAAAAAGATAATTCACATACATATAACAGTTCAGATACCGTTTTAACCATTAAATGTAGAAGACATGTGGTTTCAAAACAACGCGACACGGCGCACAGTGGGGCAAACAGGGAAATAATTCCAATTTTTTTTATTTATTTTTTGCGGTGTTTGATAGCCTATTGTTTTCATTAATAATCAGAGAAAACAGTTGTAACTCCTTTTCTTCATTTAATTTTTGTTTGTGGCTGTGAGGGACTTAGGAAGTTCGACAATATTATTTTACCCAAAAATCACCTGTTTTTACTAATGAACAGTTTGGCCTACTGTGGTTTTATTTGTAAAGATACAATTATGAAATTTTCCATATTTGTAGTTCATTTACAAAAGCAAAATAAAAAAATATAAAATAGCCCAAATTTTTAAAATATGACATTAAAAAAAATTTATAGTGCGAGTAGGAAAGAGTAAGCAGATAATCTGAACGTTTGTAAGCTTACAAAAAAGCTCCGCTGAGCTCCGGTCTAAAATTGTAATTTTCTTAAGGCTTATAAAGGGTTTTCCAATAAGAGGTGTTATTTTGATATTCAAAGAAAAATAGCATTTTTGGAGATAAATGATCGGATGTTTATTTCATTATAAAGAGGAAGGTATGCCGTTAATAATGGAACACAGCATCAGCCAAATGGCCGCCAAGACCACGCTTACAGGACCATATCCTTTTCATGAAATTTTCCATAACCAAATCGCAAAGTGGCTGCCCTATGTCCTCGATAGCCTCACGAATTTCATCTTTGAGGTCTTGAATCGACGCTGGGCTGTTGGCGTAGACCTTATCTTTCACGTGGCCCCAAAGGAAGAAGTCGCAAGGTGTTAAATCACAAGATCTCGGTGGCCAATTGTGATCACCTCTTCGAGAGATAACACGGTCCGGAAACTTTTTCCGTAAAAGATCGATGGTTTCATTGCTTGTGTGGCACGTACCGCCGTCTTGTTGAAAGTAAACGTTGTCCAGATCAATACCATCCAATTCAGGCCATAAAAAATCATTAATCATCTCTCGATAGCGCAATCCATTGACCGTAACTGTTGCTCCAGCCTCATTTTCGAAAAAGTAAGGTCCAATGACCCCGCGGGACCATAAACCGCACCAAACAGTCACGCGTTGAGGATGGAGAGGCTTTTCAACAATAACTCTTGGGTTTTCCGAGCCCCAGATGCGACAGTTTTGCTTGTTGACGTAGCCTCCGAGGTGGAAATGGGCCTCATCAGTCAAGATGATTTTTCGATGAAATTCCGGTTCATTTTCATGCATTTCAAGGACCCAATCAGCAAACACACGACGTTGTTGATGATCAGCCGGGTTGAGTTCTTGTGTTAACTGAACTTTATAAGCCTTAAGACCCAAGTCTTTATGCAAAATACGGTGTAATGACGTTTGTGGAATGCCTAATTCCAAAGAACGACGAGGAATGGACAAACCTGGGTTTTCTTCAACACTTTGGGCTACAACAGCAATATTCTCAGTTGTTCTTGAGCGACGTGCACGAGTCTTATTCTTCACATCACTAACTTGTCCCAACAGCTCGAATTTGTCCACCAATTTCTGTATTGCGGTCCGACAAGGTGCTTCACGACGACCCAAAAATGTTTTAGTTTTACGAACCGTCTCTGCCAAGTTTTCACCATTTTTATAGTGAATTTTAATAATTTCAATGCGTTGTTGAAGCGTGTATCGTTCCATTTTTATTAATAGCGTAGTTTCTACTTGTCAAATGTCAAAAAATGATAGCGTCAAAAGTGACAGCTACCGAAATAACGGGCTATTCAAAATAACACCTCTTATTGGAAAACCCGTTACTATTGCCTAAAATTCCTATGAATTGCATTGACAACTACAGACAACTGCCGAACAAAGTAATAAAAATAAGAGCTTAGGAGCTACTTTTCAAAAGGCTATAAAATCATTTTCTCTACATTCTAATGCTCAATTAAGGTGGTTGAAGTTAATTTAAAACAAAACTGAACCCTGTAAATCGTACTTTGAAAAAAAGCGAAAACATGAAATTATATGGGAAATCAAAATTTTGCTTTTTTTTTTTTTTTTTTGAGTTTTCTGAGAAATGACTATAAGTATTTAAATTCTCTTTTGAAAACTCACTTAGCAATTATAAAAAATAAATTGCAGGCTGCATTGCTTTCTCACCGTTATATTAACACTGAAAGTTTTTAATGTCACAACAACCATTTGATGGTCTATTACAAAGAAAGTATGCATTTGTAGTATACCACCAAGTTGTTGTTGTTGCATTAAAAACTTTCAATATTAATATAACAGTCCAAAAGCAATGCGGAAAGAGTATATCTGGTTGTTGTTATATTCAACATCTTCAACAACAAAAAAAATTGTTTACACCGGTGATTTGTTAATTTATATAATTATGATTCAGACTTGTTCTTAAAGAGTTTGAACATTAATCATTATGGAGACAATTAAAATAAAATATGATGATCTGTTTGATAATTGAAATAAGATAGAGATAAATTGATTTATAATTAAGTGAAACTTAATTTTAAAGAAATAATTAAAAACATCAGTACTCAAGTTGTAAATATGGTTATAGAATAAATTGATTTACATAAATCATAAAAATAAAATGAAATAGTTATTCCATTTTTTGCGTTTTTCCCCATTTCCTTCTAAAAATAGTAACCAGGATTAAAATCTTTTTTTTTAGAAGTAGGTTGAAATTTTCACTGCTTGTTTTCTATACTATCCTCCATATGCCTGAAAATTTGATAAAAATCATTCAAGTAGTTCAAATTTTATTGAACTAAAAACAAGTCTATACAAAAAAATTAAAAAAAGCTTTGTTTTAAAACGAGAACAAAACTAGGAGGGGCAGTGGGCGGAAACTAAGTGTAAATTTGTCTTATCAGTGACTATCGTTCCTAAAAATTTCATTAATATCGGTTTAGTGCTTTAGTTTTTATTAAAACGAGCAAAATGTAGGCGTGCCAGTGGGCGGAAATTAAAATACAAAATTTCTTTTGCCATTGATTATCATTCCTGAAAATTTCAACTTAATCGGTATAGTGGTTTAGTTTTTATGTAGTTTTTTCCGCTCTCCCATACAAATGGCCCCACTGTGCGGCATTGCCATTTTTCACACAAAACCAATCGCTTTTTTTTAATTTTGAAAAAAATTCCTGGTCGTGTTATTTCACATTTTAGTGCTGTAATGGCACTAAGATCGTGGGTGAATTATTGTCGTTGTTCAAATTGTGTTTAAGCATACATTTCCAAATTCTTGATATTTTTTTTTAAGTTAAAAAACTGCCTTACTGTTGTACCTACTCCCCTTTTAATAACATTAAAACAAATAACCAGAACTCAATTTACAGCAGAGAGAAGATAATTGAATCTTAAACAAAAGGAGCTTATCTCTGCCAAGATAGAAGTTTCACATCGTTGGTAATGATGTGATGTATAATGCAAGTCAACTCAATGTTTACCATGTAGTCTTTTTTTAGACACGACTTTAAAATGTTTCCTCAAAATCTTTACGCAAACATTTCATCAAATCCCTCAAAACATCCTGATCCAAGGTTTCCACAATATAGACTCGATGATTTTGGTTACGGCAAAGAGAACGTTCGAGTTATGGCTTTAGTCAAAAATGGGACTTACCATACGGTAAGTGAGTACACTGTAACATCCCATATGAAGTTAGCCACTCACAAAGAATATTATGAGGGTAAGTTGGTCTAGTTTACTTTCAATATTAAATAATTATTAACTGTGGAATCTGTTCCTTATATGGTTAGCTGACAATACTGATATAATTGGGAGTGACGTTCAGGAAGTGAATATTTTTTTGCATGCTAAAAGGCACGGCCTTTGTTCTCCAGAAGACTTTGCTCTTAGTCTTACCCGTCATTTTCTAGACACTTATCCAATTGTAACGGAGTCCCATGTACGAGTGGAGGAAAAACCTTGGATGAGACTTAATGCGGAACACAACCATGCCTTCACATTGACATCTACAGTTAAACGCTTTTGTGATGCTGTACGGAAAAGAAATGGCAAGAGATAACGGGATTATAAAGAATTTATATTATTTTTTAAATATGTTAACATAGATTCCGAGCCTCTAGTGATGAGTGGAATCGATGGATTGCGAATTATGAAGACCGCTCAAGCACCATTCGTTGGATATGTTAAGGCTGGACTTCATACCGAAGGTGATCAACCCGATCGAGTTTTGTGCGCCGATATCTTTGCAAATTGGCAATACTCAACTATTAATGAAATTGACTTTTCGACTAATTGGCATCAAGTTAAAGATCTGATTCTTCAAGCATATGCTGGTGATCCAAAAACTGGAATTACAACGACTAGTGTTCAATATATTTCATATGAAGCGGAGAAACTTGTTTTGAGTGAAATACCTCAAGTAAATTGAATTACTTGGGTATTTTTTTCCTATTTATTAATTAGTTTAAAATTGTTATATTTCAGATTTCTTGTATAACAGTTGCATTGCCCAATATAAGATATGCCGAATATGATTTTAGCCGTTTTGCTGAAACAAAATCAAATGCTAAAAATTTAAATATTTATCAAACTTCGGAAGTGCCCAATGGAATTGGGTTTTCTAAATTGGATAGAATTGTTTGTTCAACAAGTAAAATAAGTAAATTATAATATGACCTACCTACCCGTTATCAAATATACTTATATCTCGATTTTGGAATTCATGTGCGTTTTTACTTGAGAGACACTAATTGAGCACCGAACACTTGATTACCCTGTTTAAAAGCTGAGATGGAATTTTCGAAACAGGTTTTTCATCAATTCGAGCCGCATGTAAATGGGGTAACTTAATTCAATCCTTGGTTTGATCATACTATACTACGACTTTACTTTGGTCGGGAATTGGAAGTAAGTTAACTTCAAGGTGGTAAAAAATATCTTAAAATTTTGATCAAATGGGGATGCGATGGAGATCAGCAATACAAATAATGACAATACTGCAAAACGTTTTTCCCGAGCTGCAGAAAAAAGTTCAGAAATAGCTGAAATTTTCACATTATTTTATTTTAAATGTATTTGAAAACTATGTATCTGAAACAAGAAACCTTTACTTAAAGGAGTATTCATGGTACACTATTCCTATTCACAAAGTGCCTTTTAATGGAAAAGACATCACTGCATCTTGTATTCTTTCTATAGGACAGCTTTCAGAAGAGGCTAGAAATAAGGAGAAAACATAGAGAGATATTCACAAGGTAGAATTCAAGATTGAACACAAACACAGATCTCTTAAGTCGGCTATTGATTTCTTCAAATCCATATATCACGTTCCAAAACGAATACGTGGCATGATACTATTTATGTTCTTTCTTCATAAATGTATGTGTCAGTCATTCATCAATATTACTATTTAATCTGGAAACAAGTTTCATTTACATGATCATATGTCGATTTTGTGGGATCTTTGAAATTTGAATTAAACTTGTTATAAAGCACGTCGCCTACGTCTTCTGAACGTGCCCATTCTTACATAGTTTTTTAGTCGCTTTGAATGATCGACAGAGAACTTCAGAGAGAATCCACAAAGCAATAACGAACGTATGAAATCAATTTTGTTTCGGATTGAGGTGTTAAATAAAGTCTCCAATATTGATGGTTCCAAAATAACCGCTCACACAGCTTAGCGACTATTAATATTTTAAAATATCAATATTCATGACCGCGTTAAATTTAATTCTGGCGATTTGAGCTGGTCAGCTAGATTTGCAGATCCCACATTAATGGGGTTTCCATTGGTAAGTTCAGAATTTGATGTTTTTCGTGGTGAATCCAACGCGATTTATACAGATTTTGTTGTTAGGTATTGGCGTATATTCGTGTCTGATGTGAAACTGCTAGAGATTAAACTAATGGGCTTTTCGATTTTTTTTTAAATTTAACTACATATATGCCTATAAGACCTACGGTCTTTTAAATGCAACCTGAACTTACGGCACTAGTTTGGCACAGTGGATTTTTTGAGAACTAGGTATTGACTGTCTCATTTTAACCCATGAGCGGCATCCAATTAAAATTAGAGGTATAGTAAAGAATGCGCCTAGCGTGGGGATCGAACCCACACGTCTAAGTTAGCAATCAAGCACTTTATCCACTGTGCCATTGCCACCCATTGGCCGACCGGAACACGTTCCTCCAATAAAACACTCGGAAACTATTAGAATGATTCTGAATAATATGTATCACCGTGTTTGTGAAAATTAAATTTAAAAAAAAATCACATCGGCTAAAAAGAATTTCCGAAACACTTGATTTCAATATAGATACACATTTTCTTGTATCGATAATAATTAACTTGCTTCTTTTTATGTTATTTTACCAGAAAAGTAGTTTAAATTCAATAAACTCATCGAAATTACACAAAGCAAATTAACCCGGTGATTTTGACATTTTAATTATGTGAGTGTATTAGTGATTCTGTTTTCGATTCTGAATTAAAATCCAGAATCGTTTTCTGTTCTGTTTAGAGTAACAACTGTCATTTTGTGGGGGTCAGAACAGTTGTGGATGCCCAATCGAAAAGTCCATACACTAGTAGTACTAATTAGAGTTAAAAAATAGGGGTACATTCACCGAAAAATGCGGATCTTTATGATTTAGAATCAGAAAAAAATAATTTTTGACAGATTTGTAGCAAAATGAATTGAATTCTTGTATCAGTGGAAAACCACATAAGATTTAACGATTCTGCAATTAATTTTTTTTTCAAGGATCAAATTTTCACCGGATACATATACAAAACATGGTTTGTCTGTATACATAGATAACACAATTTTCCCATAAATTTAGCTCAGGTCTTCATTTTTCATAAGCTGACTGTATTTTATTTTTCTATTTTGTTGTAATCGTGTGGTATTTTGAGGCTTTGTTGAAATTTTTCTTCCAATTTTTCCATTGAGCACTGGAAAAATTGTTTCATGTAAAAACAATAGGTATCTATTAATTTTGTTCTTAGAAATCGGGAGAAAATTTAGCAACGAATGAATTTAAAATGATTTTTGTTTTCTTCATTTTTCGCTTAGGCTTCCCGATAGAACACACCAATGCTCACTTATAAACAATGCAAAGATAGCAATTTTACTGACACACCTTTACACAAATCTAATAACCAAAATTCAAATCTGAAATCACGGATTTGCCAATGGAAAACCGGCAGTCTGCCATATTATTTGCCCTTTTGCAAATTAAATGAAATATTTAAATGTATGTATATAAAGTTTTAATGGAATCGAATAAAAGCCAACAAATCATTTTTGTAGTTAATAATATTTCTGTTTTTATTATTATACACAATAATTCAAATTAGTTAAAATACTTTCGGTATGATAGGTTGAATTTGTTCAGCTACACTCTTCGACTTTTTCGAACGCTTTGCCTTAGTAGAAGCACTTTTCTTATTACCCAGAATAATCTTTCCCACCAAACCTTTTTTCATTGCGAAAAGAGTTGTATTTTTATTGAGAACCAACAACGATTGATCAAGTTTTAGTCGTATTTCCGCAAGATATTTTTTCATATTTTTTATTTCAGCAGTTAGAATGGTTTTGTCTTTTGAAATGTGATCATACTCTTTCAGAATATCAGCAAGCATTTGTTTCGTTTGTAGAAAATTTTGTTCATGTTCTGCATTGCTCTGATGTTGTTCATCAGCATTTTTTCGCAGTGTCTTTTGCAATTTCATTTCGAGCAAAACGGTATTCCTAGGAACTTTTTGAGTGTCATCTGAAAATTGTCAACGGAAGGAATGTTCAGGAAATAATGCAGTTTTAAGAAATGTACCTTTTTTGTTTTTTGGTTTTAATTTTTTTTTAGTTGCTGTTGTTGTTTTTTTCAGGGATGTTATTGACAACCGTTTGGTGCTTTGAATTGAGTTTGTTTTCTTTTTTGAAATTATATTATTTAAACTATTATGTCGTTGGACCGGTGTTGTTATAATCATTTTTTTTTTATTTTATTTGTTGCTCTTCACTTTTAAAATTTTGATTATTTGAAAATAAATATATTTCTATATGTACATTATGCCAAATTGTAGTTTCCTTTTTCGTTTTTTTAAGCAATTTTTGTATACAGTAAAAGTTTTATATTTTTGTTATTATCTATTATTAAATACGAGTATCTATAATACGAATAATTAACTTATAACAGGTTGGTTCGTTGAACTTTATCCAGGGTCGACCCATTTTTTTTACAGCAGCCCCAAAAGTTAGCAATAAAAATCTAGTTTTTAGGTTCTCGAAAAACACTCGAGAACCATAAAATATGTATGTTGTTAAGACCAAGGTTATGTATCTAATAAATAAAACTTAAAATATGTTTAAATTTGATTCTTTAGTACATTTGGTGGCACCCTATGCACAATCCAGACCTTCATAAAAGTTCCTATTTCTTATTTCTGTGCATGAAAATAAGTGTGAGTTATCTTTTAATTTCCATTTTAAAAATAACAAATTTCATACAAAATGCGAATCCAAACATAACTAAGATTAAGGATGAGCGATAATAAAACATCGACATAAACAAAATTCAATGATTTAACATCGATGTTGAAGGAAGGAATTAATGTAAAAAAATGTAGATCGGTCTTTGTTAGATATAAGTATTTAAAAAATAATACACATTTGTTTTTTCCTTTCTGCCTGTTGTTAACTGTTTCCAAGTCTTGGATTCGACTTGGCTGCCATTCGCTAGACAGTTTTGTCCTATTTTTTTGTCTACTTGCTGCAACGGAAGAAATAAAATTAACAGGCAAAAAAGCTTTTTGACCTATTTAATGATAAAACAAACAAAAAATAAATTTATTACTTATACTTTTCACAAAATTTTACTTAAAAATTCTTTAAAAGAAGATTATGTTATCTATTTAAAACAAGATGATTTCTTGGGAGGCCCAAAATTTTAAGCCAATATCTGATATTTTTCTTGAGAATCTATGTAGGAACTTTTAAGCTTTAGTACTGATGCAAAATTAAATGTATTGAAAAATTATCGTACAACAAGATATTATATAATATCGCAAGATATTGAAAGAAAGCTTAATTTAAAAGACGAGGTGAAAAATGCTTTGAAAATTATTGACGCTGCCTTTGTAAGACAAAATTCAACAAAGTATTTGTTCATATTTTACAATTCTTGTTTCAAAATGTTCTCATCTATTTGAGTGCGAAAAGTATGTTCCTTTCATCGAATTGAGAAACATTTTTGAGTCGGGCTAGCTGAAAATGTTTTTCTAGGTGATTCGAAACCTTTTTGGATTAAGCTATATAAACTAAGAAAGAATATTAATGAACGAATGCTGTTTATTAGTCGAGCGAGTTTTTTCTAGGCTTAATAACAAGACATTTCACGAAAACAAACTGTCATATAAAACATTAAATGTAATTATGGCATAGGTATAATGAAATTCTAAAGCCAAATAATTGCCAACATTTCAAACCACCTGCGAATTTAATTATTTAAATCTTTTTTTGTATTATTTAATTAACAACACCCTTAATCCTTAAATAAAAAATATTATTTTTTGTTATTTTTTAAATTAATTTTAGTACAAGGTTTCGCACGATAGTGCTACAATAAGAAATTTAAATAACTTTTATTTTAATCGATATATTTCATTAATAAATGACCTGCACTCATCCACGCATATGCGACACCTGATCAGAAAATTGTTCATTGCGGCCTGAATGGTTGAAATTGGGATCGCCTCACTTATTGTCTTAATGGACTGCTTCAATTCAGTCAAATTCCTGGGTTTCGTTTTGTACACTTCCTGCGTGACATAACCCCATAAAAAAAAGTCTGGTGCAGTCAATAATCTAGTACGACAATACAACTTGATGAAACTGCGCACCACACAGTGACTCGTTCTGGGTGCAGTTCCGTCTCATGGAGCATTTCTGGATTAGATTCACTCCATATACGGCAATTTTGCCTGTTAACATTGACGTTTAAGTCAAAATGGGCCTCATCAGACATGAACAAACAATTTATCAATGTGTTGTCTTCTTCGGCCATTGCAATCAATTTTCGGCAAAATTCCAGGCGGACAGGCAAATCCTGAGGGCTTAACTTGCTTGTAATTTTGACTTTGTACGGAAATAAGTTTAAGTCATCATGAAGTATCCGTTGTAATGACCGTCTGCTAACTCCAATTTAGCCCGATAAGTTTCGAGTCGAAACACTTGGATTTGCCTGTATTGCCGATGCAACAGCCACGATTGTATCCTGAATCCGAATATTGGGATTTCGATGATACGGTCTTAGTTCGATGCTTCCAGATTCGGCAAATATGTTCACCAGCCTCATAATGGTCCAACTACTCGGGGGAGTACCACCAAATTCCAGTCGAAATTCCCTTTGGAGGGAAATGACGGACTGCAAAGAATGGTATCGCTGCACTATCCAAATCCTTTTTTTGGTATCCGAAGCATTAATTTTGATAAATCTAGATAGTAGCCTATAAAATAAAAAAAATAAGCCGATTACTCACACTGACAAAAAGTTATTACGTTTTATTTTTGTAGCACGATTCGTGCGCCACCCTGTTTTATAAAAGAATACATGTGATCTTTATTTTAATTTTTATTATACCATACGAAATGAAGTAAATAAAGTCTTATTTTGTTTTTGATTGAAAATGATTGGCGCAAAATTTTAGTCCATTTAATAATATATTCGAAGAAAACGCTTACATATTATTTTTGTTTTTGTTTTTGTGGACTGTGTGGATTAAGGCCAATTGAAATATTTTGTGACCTATAGTCCAAAATGCGTTTCCCCCGGGCACGATAGTTGGGCTCATCAGTTAGATGCTATCGTACCTTTCTAAGACGCAATATTTTTGGTCGATGTCTACCGACTCTAATAGAATTTCCAGTATATATATGCTCATAAAAGTAACTCATAAAACAGAAAAATATTACAAGACAGTACTTACTTTTTTAAGAACACTGCTCAATTTTTAGTAAGTTCACTGTTCTATATACATTTTCTTAATTTTCTTGAACACAACGGTTTTCCGCATAAAATTAAATCTGTTGGCGACGATACACCTGGCACTACTCTGAGTTACGTCTGTGTTTTCCATTGGCAATTGGCAAATAAAGAAATAGGACAAAGTACAAATTGGCAATAGACCCATCTAGAGGGGTTTTGAAGAGATACAGTTATACCGATCTTACAGAAAGATAGAGAATGTTTTTTTTTAGTCGATTGGTGTCATTAATACAAAAATTGAATTTTTTCAGTTTTGCCAGTTTTCTTAAACAGCTACTATATGTAACAATTTCTGAAGTTTTGTTGGCAAAAAAATGTACCTACATTTTAACGTATTTTTGTAGGTAGTTTCTATATAAATGCAAATTTAAAATTACGTTTTAGGTAGGTTGCAGTATATTCCGTAAGGCCTAGCACAGCCTCGATGACTTAACCTCTGACACCAAAGGTTTTCCTCTCAAGTCGTGCTTTCATAGGTTATAATTGTTAAAAATTCAACGCTTTCTATGTTAATTTTAATAAATACGTAGATGTATACACACTTTGTTATTTATTCAGAAAGATTTAAAGCCATTTTCTTCACTATTTGTCAACTTGCCGCAAACTATCAAGTTGGTCAACTCTAGAGTTGACATAAACTTAAGAGTTGTGTGGCAAGTTGAAATTTGTTTTTCTTCACCATTTTAAATCTAAACTCGAAAGTTGAAATTTAAAGGTTTGTCTACTTGCATTTTTAAAAACTTCCTTAGGAAAACAGATACGTGTGTTTCAACTTTAGATTTATTCTGTGAGATTAGAATTTATCTTGTGATTGTTTGAATAATAAATGAACACATTGTTTGAGAATCAGGACCATCAATATACATATATTAAGGGTATTCATGCAACGAGATAATTTTCCGCTTTGCAGAATGGAATAATTTTGCACCAGACGTTTGCATGAACACCCCCTTAAAAATACTTGCGCAAATGTTGGAAATAATCGGAATGGTTTTCCATTGGTAAATGAACAATTTGATGCGGAATTTGGGTTTTTTTCGTGGCGAATGGAATTTTATGTGGATTTAATTTTGTTTTGTTCCGGTGTTGGCTTATATTCGCATCTGTGAAACTAGTAGCTTCCAATTACACTTGTGCTTAGTAGTGTTAGTAAAAGAGGGGTAGATTCGCCAAAAAATACGGATCTGCGAATTTGATTCATAAGCAAAAAAATATCAATTTTTGTTGCCCAATGCAAGAACTTAATAGTCAAAATCCATGTTTTGATAGATTCGTATCAAAAACGAATTTGATTCTTCTACCAATGGAAAGCCATATTAGTTTGTGTTAAAAAAATTTTACACTCCTGTATTTTTCTGTCCAAAAAAATGCTACACTTTTACACTTTTGCAATGATACAAATCAGTTGCATCGGATCGTGAATACACCTATAGGCGTTTTTCTTTTTTCGTTCAGAGCGGAGCGCTGAACAGAGTTCGAACACATAGATTATGCACTGAACTTATTCTAAACAGAGCGAGCTCTGAACACTGATATGTTTTTTAAACACACTGAAACCACACAAATCAGAACACATTTTCATTTTTAACCATAAAAAGCAATACTTACACTTGTTTGTACACTGATACACACCAGATACAGAAAATCAAAAAGCTGTTTCGCCAACTTATGTATATAATTATTTTTTTCTTCATATTTTCCTGCTTGGCACACATGGCATTTGGTGCGTTCAGCAATTTACTAACATGCTCAGTCAATTATGTTCGAGCTCGTCGAGTACGATCTACACACGTTCCGAACAAAAAAAGAAACACACATTTGGATCTCTGCATTATCTTAGTTAAAAAGAAACACAAACAATTTTGTTGTCAACTCAGACTCTGTTCTGAACTAAAAAAGGAAAACCGCCTTATATAAAAATGCTGATCAATTTATTTAAATCCAACTGATTAATCGTGTGTACGCATTTTCCAACTGCACCCTAATTCGAATCCAATTTTATCCGTATCAGACCAACCATCTCGCTGATTGTCAAATAAAAAGCAAACCGATAAACGTACATAACTACAAGCAACAACAACAAAATGCAAACTGTCAAAGTGTATTGTATTCGGACGCGTCTTTCTTTAGTTCAGTTTTGTTTTCTCCCAACATTTTGATTAATTTCTTTTTCAGTTTTATTATTTTCCACAAATTACAAACTTCAAAAAACAACCTACGCAAATATTATGGGTTCAAAGAAACACAAAAAACATAAATCAGAACGACGTGATAAATACGAAGGTAAGTCGGCTTGTTGATTGATTGATTGTGTACAAAAAAAAAAAGAATCGGCATCTGCCAGCTGCGTGGGATGAGATGTTATTCTCGCTCTGCGCAGAATTTGTAATTTTCTTCTTCCCATCCTCCATCAGTTAGAAGTTTGTGCAAGAATATTAAAAAGCCAAATTTTTCTTGTCGTTAATCTTTTACCAGAATATAGCATGGATCATCGGCCAAGTAGTCTGAAATTAATTCTTAAAGTTGGAAGCAACTCTACCCCTGAATATGGTAACGATTCGCCGGCATACGGCCAACTACAAGGAATCGACACAGAAATGGCTAGCTCGAGTAAAGAACCTCAGCCCGGAGGCTCGTCGTCTATGGGCGAGGAACAGAATTTCTTCGGAAATCCCGAAGAAGTTCCCGAGAAGCACAAAAAGTCCAAGAAGAAAAAGAAGAAGAAGGACCGCGAGAAGAAGCACAAGCATCACAAGGAGAAGCGACACAGACATCGTGAGGACTCGAGCCAAGATGAATTCAGTTTTGTTGACGAAAACTCTGGGCCTCTGCCGGAAAACATTCTCTACTATGCCGGTGTAACGACTGGGAACAGTCCCTCTTGTCGCCCTGTAGCTAAGCCAATTGTTCCCAAGAAAATCGAGGAGACAGTCAGCTCACCGCTGAGTAGTCCTGTAAAACAGACCGAGCCCACGCAGATACCGACTGGCGGAAAGAATTACTTCGACGCAATCTCGCCACAACCTATACAAATCAATATCCCTTCGCCGGGTAGCGCCTCTACGCCAGGCACATCTACAACGCCCGGCAATTCTACACCTGGGCCGGCCCTAACCCCAAAGGCGCTGGAAGCTCCGAAAACTCCCAGTTCCTCGAGTGAATCTGGCCGGGAGCCACGGACATGTGTCCTCAAATTGAAGCAAAGTAAGTCGCCACTAACGAAACTTCTCGACCATCTACTGCGCTCGTTAGAGAAACGCGATCCACACCAGTTCTTCGCCTGGCCTGTGACAGACGATATTGCGCCGGGCTACTCGTCGATCATCACCAAGCCGATGGACTTCTCGACGATGCGTCAAAAAATCGAAGACAACGACTACACAACTCTGGTGGAGTTCTCCGATGATTTCAAGTTGATGTGCGAGAATGCGATTCGCTACAACCACATTGAAACGGTCTATCACAAAGCGGCTAAGCGACTGCTACAAATGGGCTCCAAGCTGCTGCAACCAGACAGTTTGATGCGCAGCCTAAAACCTTTATCCGGTTATATGCGTGAACTGACTGCTAAAGAACTCGGCTTTGAGTTGCTCCATGGCGAATTCAATGACCATCACATGGCCGATTCGGCAGATGAAGGTGCTTCGACAGGAGCTGAAGAACCAACACAAGCTCAGCTCGAGGAAGAAGAGAAACGTCGTGCGCTGCGCGAAGAAAACGAACCAAAAAATCGTTTCCAGCCATACGTGGATGATTTGACCTCAGAAGAGATTCTAGCTCAGGTGCAGAATGCTTCGCGTATTGCTAAGAAGAAACTCACAGCCAAGGAAAAGGCTCATTCAATGGGTTTTCTAAGACAAAACAAAGATGGAACTACGTCGTTGAAAATTTTACTAAAAGACGAAAACGAAGGTCCGGAAAAGGTGGTTTCCATAGGTGATTTGGTTGGCAAGCTTAAAACTGGAACTGGACAGTTGCAGGGACTACGTGAAGACAAGCGTAATTCCGCTAAACTAGTCAAACCGTTGAATTACGGAGCATTTGCATCGTTTGCGCCGGTGTTTGATTCTAGATTCTCGAATCTGGGAAAAGAGGAAACCGATTTGGTGCTCAGGACCTATGGTAAGTTTTATTTTTGCTCACACACGGTACACCCCATTTTAAATTTATTTTTGTCGTTTACCTTCAGGTGACGCAAGTAGTGGGGAATATGCTGAAAGCATTATGCAATTTACAAAAGACAGCAACTATGCCACTGTATTGGCCAGTGGCCTATTAGATGTCCTCACAAATGGCGAACATAGCAAAGCTATGGCCGAGCTCTACGACTTGCAGTGTGAAACTTACGAAACTAAAGAAATCGAAAAATGCTTCCCTGAGACCAAGGAACAAATCGAAGAAGAATATGAAAAGTACAAGACCACAAAAATCGATTTCAACCGATTGAAGTCATTGAACGAAATTGGTATAGATATGTCCTTCCTAAACGACATGGAATCCGAGACCAAGAATTACGAATTGACTCGGCGTCTTCAAGAGCATTTAAGTAATAATCTTTCGCTGCTTGAAAAACTTCGCAGCACTCAACATGATCGGCTGTCACAACCGTTACCAGCACATTTGGCACATGTCCAACAACCAGGTACTGACGAAACTCAGCTGGCCAATCAGGTTACTTTGCATTTGTCTGATATTTGTAAGAAACTGCCACCGGGCGCAATTGCTGATCCATATGGTTTGAGGAAGGCAATGGGTCTATCCAATGGTAAAATTATTTATATTTTGATTTTTGTTGTTTGAAATTAATTGTTTTCGTTTGCTGTTTACAGTGGGCTTGCCTCCGCCTCCATCACCACGTTTAGTTGTTCCAGCAATGCTGCAAGAACCGTGTCAGTCAATGACAATTGTTGATCCGCCAGACTCGATTGGTGTAGTTGATGTGGTTCCGATGGAAATCGAGGATGATGATGTTACCGATTCAAATCCGGTGCAAACCTCTGTTGATTTGGAAAATGAATTGCGAGAGTTTCTAGAGAGTGGACCATCATTGACTACTAACGATGAGACGAGTAACATTGATCAGTTGCTGCTTACTTAACTAACCCATGATGCATTTCATGGCAATTCCAACAAAAAAAAAAACGAAAGCCTTTTTTAAAGGCTGAAATTGTTTAAACTTTTCTTTCTTTTGTTTTTCATTTAATTTCATTTGTCTGCGTTTGTGCGTTTGCTATTTGTACTTTTTTCTTTTTGTTTCAATTTAAGATTTTTTTAATAAAACAAATTTTATCTAGTTCTCATGTTTGAGAATAAAATTGATTATTTTATTTTCTATCAGCATCGATGCAAGTAGTCAAACTGAATGCTTCCAATTATACTAGGGTTTAGTGGTGTTAGTAAAAAGAGAGAGAGTAGATTCACCAAAAATATGGATATGCGAGTTTGATTCAGAATTTAAAAAAAATTAATTTTTGGCAGATTTGTATTAAAAAATTAAATTAAATTCTTGTACCAATGGAAAACCACATAAGTATCAAGTTTGAAGAAAATCGCTTAAGTCGTTATACAGTGGCCTGATTAGGGATTACGAAGCGAATCATTTTAGGTGGCGAAAATGAGACTTGATATTACTGTTTTCGCTTTCGTCTCTTTCGTTTCACATTCGCCCTATTTTCGAAATCGAAAGCGAATTTGATTTGACATTTCAATTTTTAGCGCGTGCATTTCCGATAGGGTTTCTTTGGCGGATTGGTTTATCGACACGGTCGAAAGTGATATTTTAGTGGATTTTTTTCATTTAGATAAATAAAAATGTGAGTTTAACTATTTTTTTTTATAAAAACAAACTAAAGAAATAAACAATCATTTTTTTGCAATAAATGTGCAATTTTCTCCTCTCATCGAATTTATTAGGGAAAACGAAGGGATAGCCAAAGGACACAACATACAATGTTCTCTGCAATATGTCTAGCGCTTCGGACATTGAATTGCATACTGTAGGTTGCGCCATTCCAATGTTTGTACCTTGCCCAACCACTTTCTGGTATGATCCGTCTGCAAGGAATCTCAATGTTGCAGCTAATTTTATAATTGGTGGTGTCCCATTTTTGCTCTGTGGTTTATATTTGACTTTTATTTCGTCCAAGACAATTTTAAATGTCTCTTTTGGAAGGCGAAACAACTTATCGAACCAAGTTTTTATGAAATAAAGCTAATTTAACAAATAATAAACACATTAAGCAAAAACACTGACTCGAAGCAAGGAAGATCAAAATGTGAAGAAGCACTTCTTAATAATTTTCTTTTCGAGTTTGAATTTTAAGATTCTTTTTCTTCCTCACGTTATGCATTTATATAAATAACATTTGAGTCCATTTTTTATTTAAATAAATATTTTATTACAAAGTAAATGCATCTCGGACAAAACACAAATGATTTTGATTGAAATAATAAATATTCACTGGCAATTAGCTGTCAATTATCTGGAAATCTTGAAAGTAGCATTTACGATTCGCTTCGAATTCGATAATTGATCAAAACGAAGCTAGTCAAAAATGAGATATCGAATTAAAAACGATTCGCTTCGTATTCCCTAATCAGCCCACAGGTTATCTATCATCGTATTGTCAAATTTGATTAAAATTTCGAGTTCGAGAGGGGGAAAACTTGACCTATAGTGCCTATTTATATCGCAAGTACAAATGTATTAAAATTGTAATAAATTAAATAATCAGAATATAACCTCATATTTGTAGCTTCTTTGGTAAAACCCTAGATCCGAAGTCTACACCTCAGCAGATTCTAAATAGAAACGGCTAAATGTATTTTTAAAAAAATTATATTTTTTTTTAACCCAAAAAAACTATTCGAAAGAGCTCCTGCATAAAAATATTGATCGATATCAAATCCGTTGAGCCATTTATGAGAAAGTCGAATATCAATAATCACCCCTATCACAGAGTCCCTCGTAGCAAAGTTCCGAATGTTTTATTACGCTACGAATACGAATAAATTCACATCTTAAGTCCCGAACGAAATCAAAAATCATTGATTGACAATAGAGAAGAAATATGGATTTCAATGTTTGTTCTTAATTCTTTGACAATTTAATTGTTTTGTGAATCAAAAATGGATTTAATAGGAATTTTGGAATATCCTTGGGCTTTTTCAGGATTTTCTAGGAGCATTTAAAAAATCATTTTATATTGAGTGTGATTTGTAATTGCTTTGTTTGCCCTTTGAAAATTAAAATTATTATATATTTTCAGATTTAATTTTGCAATAAGCTTACATATCTCTTTTAGTTTAATATTTTTGTGCGATGTGCCTATTTGTTTGCAAGTAATTTATTTTTGCTTCCACTTCCATTGGCAAGGCTACTATGAAAATAACTGTTCGTAGAAAAAACAGTCAAACTTCCTATTCATTCGGGGCTAGTGATGCCAATTATCCCGAACTTCGAATTTTGTAGGGAATATTTTTAGTACGACGGGGCCTATAATACATTTGTTCGGGATTCGTAGTACGAATATATTACGGCGGGGCCTGTGATAAGGCTGAATATGGTTGTATGGTACCGTTAATAACAAAATATTTAAAAAAAAAAAATGTTGGCTAAAATATAGACCATACCCAAGGTAGTACACACACTTTTATTAAAATCGATACAGCCGTTATCGAGATAATTAGGATGGTAGAAAAATTTGTATTGCACGTACCGTTATTTTTGGGGCTAAAACAACGATTAAAAAATTTATTTCGGAAAATCACCTTAAAGGCTTAAGTTTAAGCAAAATCGGTTATGCCGTTTAGGCTATAGATCGTTTTACAGATACACAGGCGAAATTGCGGGGACCCACTTTTTTCCAAATGCAAAACTTTCCCAATAGTACATATAGCGCAAGTAAAAAGGCCAAGCAACTGGTTGATTGGGACGCAGGATCTCCGAAATAACGAAGGCAAAAATAATAAAATGTACGACTGGATCGCACGAACTTGCTCTTATGTTCGATCACATCGTATGGAAAAGATTTCTATTAAAAATCTAAATATATTTTTAAAGTCATTTTTAACTCAATTTTGTATATATGTACATATACAAATGTTTTCTTAAACTAATTTGAGCTAAAAAAAAGTAGGTAATTTTATTTCTTGGATAAATTTGAATTTACGAAAAAAATTTTTGTTTAATCTGTGAAGCGGTTTTTGAGAAAAAAAGTTTTTTTTTACAAACTTTTTGAAAATATTTAAAAAAAATTCAAAAACGCCAATTCATAGGTATTCAGAAAATACATAACGGGTGATTTTTTTGCTACTTGGTTTTTGACGTTTATATTTTTGACAGATCACACATGACAAATTCCACGAACATTTGACATTTCGATTTAGTATTGTTTGCCATTTCATCATGAATAGACTTACGCCTGAACAACGTTTGCAAATTATTGAAATTTATTATCAAAATTCGTGCTCTGTGAAAAATGTGTTTCGCAAGCTACGTCCGATTTTTTTCCGCTCATTTTTGGCTAAATGGATACGTGAATAAGCAGAATTGCCGTATTTGGAGTGAAGAGCAGCCAGAGGCAATTCAGCAGCTACCAATGCATCCTGAAAATGAACTGTTTGGTGCGGTTTATGGGCAGGCGGCATCATTGGGCCGTACTTCTTCAAGGACGATGAAGGCCGCAGGGTTACGGTCAATGGAGAAAGGTACCGTTCGATGATAACAGATTTTTTTTTGCCGAAAATGCAAGAATTGAACTCGGTCGACATGTGGTTCCAACAGTACGGTGCCACATGCCACACTGCACGCGAAACCATGCATCAATTGAGAGGCGAATTTGGTGAGCAGTTGATCTCACGTTTTGGCGCAGTCAATTGGCCACCAAGATCATGTGATTTGACCCCGTTAGACTATGTTAAGTCTATTGTCTATGGGGACAAGCCAAACACGATTGCTGCCTTGGAAGCCAACATTGAACGCGTCATTGGTGAGATTCCGGCCGAAATGTGTGAAAAAGTTTGCCAAAATTGGACCTTCAGAATGGACCATCTGAAGCGTAGCCGCGGGCAACATTTAAGTGAAATTATTTTTAAAAAGTAGATGGCAGAAATTGATTTATCGATCCAAATAAAAATTTCATTCACTTTTTACAAGTTTCTGTGTTTTTTTGAATTTTCAAAAACCAAGCTCTTAAAAAGTCACCGTTTATAAATATAATTTTTAAGAAAAATTTAATGAGCAATTTTGGAAATATAATAATCAGAAATTCTTAAAGTAGGCGTGGTTGTGGGTGGATTTTACTAATCTGCCCTATCGAGGTAACCGTCGGAGCGGAATTCTCTCCGATTTACTACGAATCGGAGACATTTTACTTCAAGGTAATTCTCCGATCGGCTGATCGGAAATTCTGTCCGACGAAATTCAACTCATGCCATTTGTATGCGATGAAGTACTTTTAATGGTTTTATTTATGACAGATACAAACAAAATATTCTCCGAAGTCCTCCGACAAGTTCTCGTTGCGGAAAGTGTTTTCTTTTTAAAGAAATTGTTTATTAAAATTTAAGTAATAAAGAAATAAACCTTATGTATGTACGTTAACTTGTGGGCATTTTGTTTTTAGGCACAACGAATAAACAAGTTCACAGCAATATGAGCGGATGATAAATCTGCCCAGCGAATATCCCGATATGGCATGTCTAAAATTACACAAGGACACCAGAAGTTGTGGCTGTGTTTTAGTTTTGAATACGTCATATATTTATTTAAAGGTTTGGAGTAACACCATCAGACCGATAATTTGTTTTGTATTTGTGTTGAATCTGCTCCAAAACAAAAGCAAAAGCAAACCCATTTTTATTTAGGCGAAAGTTTTACTTCAATCTTGAAGGGAATTATAGAATTAGAGCTGCGTCAGGTAGTCAGCGTATATTGTTTTCGTTCTTGCAATATTTTATTTTCTAAATAAATAATATTTAATTTCAAAAGTTTTTTTTTCAAATTATTCTTTTGTTGACAGTTCAAACGGAAACAAAACATGTGTTTGGAAATAGGGAATGGACTTTATTCGATAGTTTTGATTTTAAAATCGGTGCATCTGATTACATTTCTTAAAAACTCTAGCGCATTATAATTGAAAAAAATTCTTTCAATAAACAATAAATTACACTCTCTTGCCAATTTTTCATGGCTTAAAACGTTTATAGTATTTATTAATTAAAAAATTATCGAAAATATATCGCATTTTCGATATATCAGTTAAGTTGCTCATCTCTGCCTGAAGTTTATATCTATCGCAATGCGTCGTCGTATTTCTTTAAAATTTCTTCCGATGACAGCTACTTCGAACTGAAATTGAATTTCCGACGAAGAAGCGTTGCGGTGAAAACTCCGCTCCGACGGTTACCTCGATAGGGCAGATAAATTTTTTAAAAATGATTTTAAAAATACAAAAAAAAATATTAATTAAAAATATTGGTACGCGGTATAATTTGGGCAACCTAAACCTATATACATATGTGTGAAATTTCGAAAGAATCAGTTGAGCCGTTTATGAGATAGTCGAAAGCAAAAAAAACGGTCCTATGGAAAATACCGTTTTTAGACATTTTTCTAATATTTTTTTCAACCATAAAATCGTTAGAGCCGTTTCCGAGAAAAATAGGTTTGAACGTAACGGTTATAAGGCAGGCACCGTTATTTTTTGAGCTAAAAAAAAATTTCAATTTCCCCTCTGTACAATACCTAAAAAATCTATATACCAAGCTTGAAGCAAATCCGTTTCGGCTGTAGGTAGACACCTACATACATACAGACAGACTGACAGACAGGGATACAGACGGACAGAATTTTTAGACATCTTTTTTCGTCTTCGCTATCATCGTAATATCATGTTGGATTGTTATCTCAAAACTTTTTTTTTCGACGAATGTATAACTTGCCTTATTGTACCTATAATCGCAAGTAAAAATTGGCGTTTACATCCACTGCTAATTCCCAGAAGCGGATCGTCCCTTGTAACTGCCAATGACGAATCCATGGGGCAAGATGTTACCCTGCAGTACTTTACAATGATTTCTAAGTAACAAGACAACAGGACTTAAAATATGGTCGAACAAAAATATGCCCGATTAATGGACAATCACCTCTATATGACCCATTTTTTAAAAAAATTGATCTTATGTCAAGATCGTATCTAGTGTACCGACAAGCCATCTGTGGGGCTTCAGACCTGACAAGCAAGTCTTTCTTATTTGTTTTTAGGTTCAACTTCAACGACAGCGTATGATAAGCTCATTAAATTTTGATCTTGATAGTGGGAAATAAAAAACCGCATAGAATTTAATGCTTCAAAAACTCCCTTTAAAAACATGCCTTTAATTAAATTAACAATAGGGCCATGTATTTTAGCATTTGTCAATCGGAAATATTTGTAAAGCATTTCATTTCGTTGCTATAATAGCGAATAGAATTTGATTTTTTTGAAAAGGGATATGCGATAGCGAAGAACATTCCGCTAGAATATATGCAGTTTTATACTAAATAAGAAAACTATAAGTTAAATTCAGACTAATGAGTTGCTTTGCGGCATGACGGTTAGATTTGAGATTAGTATTCCCAGAGTCTAGGGATGTGACCCTTCACTCGTTGGAGTGCCATGCCTGAGCTCATGATGTGCTATACGTGATGGAGTTATCAGGGCATTTTGTTGTTTTTTTTTTTTGGTTATTCGGAAGAATAAAGGTTGAATGAATTGGCACAATGCAATAATTGTTGCCGAAGTTAGTATGCACCAACTCATCGACCTAACACAAATATGGTTGAAGTAAAGCTTGCCCGATGAATGGAACCTCAGCATTATTTGCCCGTTTTTTAAGAATGCAGACACTCTTAATTGCGCTGCATACTAATGGTTTTAGACCAGGAATAACGACTTTCGATAGAAAATTTACATTTCGGTAGAATTTGGAAAAAACAGAGAAACTTCTAATCGATACCAACTACATAAATACATAAGGCAACGAACCTTGCAACTGCTCTTGGCTTTTAGTTATGTAGGTTCAGGCATGATTAAAGTTCCCACACACTTAACTGTTGCCAAATTAATCAGTCCTATTTTAAATTCCATCGTAATAATTCAACGAACGGACAGTAACGCCGATCTACGACAAACAGCTTTCACAAAATCAGAGTGAATCTTCCTATTTTCGAAATCCGCTGTGTTATGTCAAAATGAAATGATAAATAACAAAACCGTGGCTATTTGGAATTTCAATTAAGTTTACACATATGCTATTTGAAAATTTAAAACAACCTTGTGGTTCAAGAATATTAAGTTTGTCTTTTATAATTTCCCAAAACTTCTTCTTTGGTAAGTTTTTATAGCCTTGGGCCAGGTTAGCTCTCTCGCTCATTAGCTAAGTCTTTCATATTGGATTTTGTTCGTTAAAATCAAATATTATTTATATAGAATTTATATATGTACATAGAATTTGTAAAAATACTTACATTTTTCTTTAAAATAACTGTTAACGACGCATTAATGTCGTGGAAAAAGTTTGGTCCAAATCGATTCCATTCGTATTCAGTGAGAATCGTAAGCGATTTTTTCACTCCGAATCCACTACGATGGAATTTCTGATAGGGCCGAATATATGTATTGTAAGGAATTGAAAAATTAAACATTTTGCTTTTAATTATAAAAGAATAGATTTGTTTTATTAAATTGCTAGATTTTTGTTTTATATAAAATTGCTAGTGCTTATTGTTAGTTATTTAATATAACACATATAATTAAACTGAACAAATAATATTGTAGGAGAATTTACACTTTGTTTTATGTTTTATACATTTTCATTTGCTTAATATTAGTTTGAGGTATTGCCGAATCTCTAAATGTGATTTAATTTTGTTTGTTTCTATTATTATTAATCTTTAAGAGAATAGTGTGTGTTTATTGCTTTAAAAAATTAAGTAAATCCCGTGTAAGTAATGCCACTTTTGTTTTATTATAACATACAGCTATAAAATTCAAAAGAAATAAGTTTTAAAAAAATAATAAACTAATTTTTAATAGTTCCTTAATAACTGGCTAAGTTAACAGCTGCGGAAGCAGCAGAAAGAGTAGGCACTTCACACAACATTTTATACAATAATATATAAAAACAAAAAGTAAAGTTTAATTAATTTTTGTTTTCTCTTTCTTACTTTGTATTTAAATGTTTAAGGCAGTTTTTTTTACATATTACAGATTTTTTTTAAGTAAATACAATATTGTATTTTTATATAAAAATTACAAATTACAATATTAGTTCTGAGTTGTATTCATAAAAACCTTTAAAAAAATGTATTATTGTTTTTATTTAAGTAATTTTAAGTAATTTTTTTAATAATAAACTGAACAGAATAAAAATAAAAAAAAATCAGAATATGCTAAATTGAAAACAAAATAAGATACAATAAAAAAACGGATAAGTACAAAAATTTTACATTGCTATGTTTTAACAAAAATTATTACAATAAGTTAAATAAAAAGATCTTTGATTTGGAGGGTTTATGGATACACTTTCATTTGAACTAGATAGATGTTGTATTGCATATTATATAACTCTTAAGTAAGTGTTGTTTTTATCGCAGATTTAGTTTTGTTTATTATAAATATATTGCCAGCAAAAAATTCGATATTTTTAAATTACAAGTGTTTTAGTTAGGAAATTCCTTGAGTTAAGTAACTTTTTTTTAAATTTAAATTTGTATTTACACCAGATTTGCATCCTTTGCCATGCTGTAGAAAGATGAGTTCTTGTCTTCCAGCAAAGACGCAGGCGAATCGAATTCAATAATTTCACCCCGATCCAACACAATGACCTTGTCGGAATCGAGGATGGTATTCAAACGATGGGCAATAGTGAGTACAGTACAATCCCTGAACTCTGATCGAATTGTTTTCTAAAAAAAAGAAAAAACACACAAAGGCGGTGATGATTTTGAAATTATAAAATACTGTTAGTACCCAACTCACCTGAATTAAGTCATCAGTTTCCAAGTCAACAGCAGCCGTCGCTTCATCCAACACCAATACTTTGGTCTTCCTCAATAATGCACGAGCCAAACAAACCAATTGCCTCTGTCCCACTGATAGATTTTCACCGCCTTCATTTATTTCATGATTCAAACCAGCTGTCATTCCTTTTACAAAAGTTTTCAAATGAGACAATTCTAGAGCTGTCCAAATTTCATCGTCTGAATTCTTTTGAAAGGGATCCAAATTCATACGCAATGATCCTGAGAACAAAACAGGATCTTGTGGGATAATTGTTAATCGCGAACGAAGCATATGCAGACCAAGTGTGGCGATATCGACACCATCGATAAGAATGCGTCCTTCAGCTGCTTCAATGATTCTATAGATAAAGTAACATTTAAAATATTATATATATTAAGGAATTTCTTTTGAGCATACCTGAACAGAGACAATGTAAGACTTGATTTACCAGCTCCAGTACGTCCCACAATACCGACTTTTTCTCCACCCCGTATATCAAAGTTAACTCCTCTCAATACCAGATCAAGTCCTTCCCTATATCTGACCTTATAATTCTCAAACACAACACGTCCTTCATTTGGCCAACCTTGGGGCGTCTTAACATTATCAACAACCCATGGAGCTTCCTGTTTGGTTTCACCATATTCCTTAATACGTTCCACAGCGACAATGTTCGTTTCAATGTCGGATGTCATTCGCACCAACCAATTGAGGGTTTGTGTGATTTGCAGTGAATAACTCACAGACAATCCAACTAGGGCAGCATCTGTCTGACCACCGAGAACGGCAAATAGGGATGCAAATAGAATAATCAAATTTCCAATCATTTCCAAACGAACGGCCAGCCAACGATTGGCAATGACACTGGGATATTTGCACAGTTGATTCAAGTCCACACGATTATCAGATTCATCGACAAATCTGTTTGGTTATACGAATTTTTGTGTTAATTTATTTTGTTGTTTACTTTTGTTGTTTGTTACCTTTGACCGACATCATAGGCGCGTATTGTTGTAACGCCAGTTACGGTCTCACTAAAATGCGAGTAAATTGGTGATCTTGTAACCGATTCCAGACGCATCAGTTGCCTTGATGTTGCCACGTAAAACCGTTGAGCAAAATAGTAAATTAAGGCAATTGGTACAATTGCAACAATGAATATAGGCGTAGCTATACAAATGACAGCAACAGTAGCTAAAACCTATTTTTTTTTATTTTTGTAAATTATGTATACAAAAAAAAGGAGTTAATTAAAAAAAATAAATATAGAAACGATTAAAATTGATTTAAATACAAAATTATGTTGAGAAAAAAAATGAAATTAATGTGTGAAATTAGAAGATAAATGGGGATAAAGATTATTGTTTTTTTTTGCCATTACTTGATTTGGAGTGAAGAAGAAAATGATAATTAAGAATACATAGAAGAAAGAAAGAAAATTGAGAAGGAATTTTGTACTTTTTTGTTTGTTTTAGTATTTGTCAACTATAGAACTACCAGAGCATGATTAGAAGAGGATTAAAGAAGATGTTTTGATAATACGAGTAGAGTAGTTACTTGTTCTGTGGTTAGGGTTAGGTTTTTCTTTTTTTTTTAAAGTTAATCACTTGGGTGTGAGTAAGAGGTTGTTAAATAAAGCTGATGACTTTTTGACTCTGTATGTAATAATATGATTGCTCCTAACGAAAAACATCCTGAGTAATGATATGAATTTCATCACTTGGAGGCTTTGTAAAATTTGAATATGTATGGACAGTGATGTCGTTTTTATTTGGCAATCTGGAAGAGCCTACTTTCGGACTCTTCTGAAAGCGTTCACTTGGGCAAAAATGACAGTTCTAATTCTGAAAAGAAGAGAATTTTGCTTCTGGATTTGAAATCAGAATCAGAACCAGAAGCACACATTCATATACTTGAACGTCAAACTCGATTGTTGTCATTTTTTGTATCATAATTGTGCAACAAACATTTTTTTTGAATTTGAATATTCTCATACAATTGTTTTTACAAATACAATCTCATTAAAATTCAGAATCGTCAGAATCACAGAAAAGTGTTCAGTTGGGATCCCGGATCGGAGAAGAATTCCGGATTGCCAAATAAAAACGCCACGAGTTTCATGAAAATCTTAAAAATTCATTAGGAGCAATTACAGTAAGTCACATTTTAGTAGTTAGTGGAAACGAAGCGAACATTTTAATAATTTCTAACATTTTAAGGCAAAGTTTAGATTTTTTTTTGTATTGTTTCTTAAAATTTTATTATTTTATATTAACTTATTTAAATTAATTTAACTAAACATGGAATTTTTTTACATTCATTTATCTAAATTTTAACTAAGGACTAAAGAAATTAAACGGTTTAACTAAACATGCTTTAAACTTATGCACTTTTATTATACATCTAAATAAATTGAAATTCATTGAAATCATACATTAAATAGATGATGCATATCTATTAAGCAAATAAAGAAGAATCGAGACATTTGTATGTTATTAGGCTAGAAGATCGTGTTAAGCAGGAAAAAGGTTTACTTAGTTTTAAAATTTTGTTTAGCCATTATAGTGCTAAAGCCTATTACTATAGCTGAATGCTGAACACACCTAAAACCGTTAAAGTTCATGCAAAAATACTCAACAAACAAAGATTTTTGGGAATTTCAGTATCATGTGGATTTTGTACGATATTCATTCCATTTTTTATTGGTTTTACTCATTCTGAAATCATCCAATGGAACAGTGCTAATTGCTCCTACTCAATTCTGATATTTTGTCTTTGAGTGTGTGTAGTTTTCAATTATAAATTCATTATCAGATGACGACGAAGACGAATAAATATATAGAAAATCAGAGGTTTGACATTTGAGTATGAATGTATTAGTACTTCTTGAGTGGATTCTGATTTGAAATCAAGAAGAAAATTTCTCTTCTCAGAATCGACAGATAATTTCTTTATAAATGAAATGGTTTTAGAAAACTTCCGGACAATTTGGAATGTTTCTGGATGTCCAATGGAAAACGGCATTATTAGTTTTTTGATTGATAATCCGGAAGAACTCTCCGATCCGGGATTAAAATGGACCAAGTTAACACTCCAATCTTGATTCTGAAGTTAAAAGTGAGTGTTTGTTTAAGACGGGAAATTTCAAACGCACATTTGTGATTATTTTATTTATAGCGAGTTTTATTCAAGAAAATATTTTATCTTTCTAGCAAAAGATTTGATCTTTTTGAATTTTGAGAGTTTCACTGCAACTAAAAGAGCAAATCTAGATCAATTCTCAACACGAAAGATTTGATCTCTGATGGGTTGGCAGATTTCTGTCAAACCTCAAATGAAAAATATTTTGTTATTAATTTGTTGTGAACTTGTGCCGTACTAAAAAATTAAAAAAAATAACCAATCAATGGAATAATAATTTAGATTTAATAAATTTAGTTGAGTTTTTGTCATCTCATGCTGAAGGTTAAACGCGATAAAATATCGATTTTGAGAACAGATCATTATAATTTGTATGAAACTCGCTTCATTCCAGGAGATGAAATCTCATTTAATACAAATCGAACACAGCTTCTTATCCGGAAGCCTTCCGGACGACCAATCGAAAACGAAATTAAAACATTGGACATGGCCAGAAGACATAAGGTAATTCGTATGTAGAACTGCATTTATTGGACGAAAATTTGACCAATGACCTTCTTTTTGATTGCTAATCTAGAAGCTTTCGGAATCTTCTATTAAAAACGCTTTTGAGTCTTCTAATAAAATTCAGAATAGCAGTTTCTCTTCTAAAAAAGAAGAGAGAATAGTTCCGGATTTTATTTCAGAACATTCACACACAAAGTTGTGAAACGTCATTTTAAATGAACAACACTCTGACATTTGGATTCCATTTAAAAATATTTAAAATGGGAATGCACATGTCTGCGATGCGATGTATTTGACCTTTTTATTGACAAACGACATGTTTGCATGTCAAATTTCACAAATATTATGATGCAAATTGATTTTTTTTGTCGTTTCATTAGCATTCGGATTAGAATCGGAGAGCTCTTTCAAACTCTCAATCGAAAAGGCCATAAGAGAACTGGTTACCTAATTTTTGAAATGTCATTGATGTCACACTTACTCAACTTAAATAGCGTTTTCGTTTAGCAAAGTAGACAGTTCTTCATCAAAAATGAAGAAAAAAATTGATTCTGAATTTAAAGAAAGAATCAAAATACGCACACTTTGAACGTCACCATCGTGAAATGTCATTTTATAATTTATTGGGTTTTCTTTTGGTAACAAAATTTAATTTTGTTCCGCTTTAGATCTGTCAAAACACAGATTTTTACAATTAAAGCCTTGAAATGGGCAAAAAAATCAATTTATTTTTTGATCGGATATACACTTCTTTTACCAATACCATAACACCATCAAAACAATGGAAAGATTTTGTTTTCAGTAGTTATGTGAATAGTGAAATAAGGTTGTGAAAACATACATATGTACATTTAAAAAAAATAATAGCAATTGTGTAATCCTCCAAATTAATTTCGGCATTCATTTTTTTAAAAATTGAAATCGCTTTGTGTTACAAAAGAAAAAAAAACTTGAATAAAAAACTATTTTCGTTCCACAGACACGATATACACCAATATCGTGATAAAAAAATAAATCCGAAATCGTATACCATTAGCAACGAAAAAAATCAAATTTCCGATCAAAATCTGAAATGACCAAAAGAAAACCCCATTAGTTTTTGTACTGTGCATTTGTAATTTATAACGCTAAATTAACATTTATTTAAAACAAAAAAGTAATACGAAAATGGATAATTAAACATTTCATTTTCTTCATCATCGTGATCTTCACATTCTCAAATGATAATTATGAATTCGTTATGGAAGTTTTACTAAGGTCGTTTCATCAAACAAATACAACGAAACACAAACTTCGGAATCAAAAACAGTGTTGCATTCCGGATCGGGCAATTCCGAAACGTTCTATCGAATTGCCAAACAAAAATGCTCGCGACTTTTGCAGACCGCGTGGGTTTCAATTGCTTAATTCAGAATTTGATGCGTAATTTTATAATTTTCGTGGCGAATGGAACTCGATTTGAATTCATTTTTTTATGGTTTTGGTATTTATTCCTGAAACTAAACGCTTCGAAATTGTATTATTGTTTAGTAGAGCTAGTAAAAACCAAAAAATACAGATCTTTGCGAATTGATTCAGAATACTAAACAAAAATAATTTTGTTTGTCCAATCGAACCATTTAATTGTCAAAATCCGTGTTTTGAAAGATTTGTATGAAAAAAGAATCGAATTCTTGTAACAATGTAAAACCACATAAGCGTAATTAAAATGGAATAGAACTGTTATAAATTTATCATTTTCACATCGAAATTAAAAACTTCTTTAATGCCAACTTGTGCAGTATAGGTATGTATAAATAAATTCTGATTTAGCCAAAACTGCAGATGTATCCCCAAATGCAGCCAATCCTATATATAAATTTCTGTTTTACAATCTGTCAGAAAAATCAATCCAATAAGTTCAGTTCTCCAAAACAACTATCACGAATGAAATTGACTGAAATAATGTTTAAGGAGAAGTTAATTAGAGTACAATTTTATCATCACCAGGTGGCGCAGAGTATATTATTCTATCGCAGAATGTAATGGCGGATTTACACTACTGTCAAGTTCGCAGTATTTACTGCCAAAATACTGCTGTCAATAATATAATTAACGACATTCGATTACATGAAGCTAAAATAATAACTGATAAAAATACTGCCAACACTGGCAGTAAAGAATGAGCAATTTCATTCTTTATTACAAATTGTCATTATTTGAAAATTGTTGTCAGTACTGAATTTACACAATGTCAGTATAATGCCACAACTTAACGAAAATTCTGGCTGGCAGTTTTTTAATGACAAATATACTGCCACATTTTCGACAATTTATACGACAAACAAAATATTGCCAAAATTTTGACAGTAATACTGCCAATTTGGGAGTCGTGTAAATCCGGCATAAGAATTTTTGCAAATGGCCGCAACTGTCGCTTTTCCTTCAATATTTTCGAAGTAAACACATGAAATCCCTAAAATCGTGAATACTTTTGACTTTTTGCGGAATAATTTGTCAGTGATTTTGGTGCAATGTGAATTTCTGATCAAACGGTATAGCGTTTTGCTGCTCACCACTAAAAGGCTGAAACAACACATGCGAAAAGAAGCCCCAGAAAGCCTCCTTTCGAAGAAAATATTGCTAGAAGAATCATTGGGCTTCATTTCTTCGATCACGGAGTGGGTATTTGATGAATTCACACTAAAGGGCATTTATAACCAACAAAATGTTGCATACACAACTCGCTTGTATTTTAAAGGGCGCTTTTCAGTTCGCTTAATACGAGTACTTCATTATGTCGATCTTCACTGACCAGAAAGGCTTGATCGGTACGATTAAAATTGGCTCTTTGGGGCAAAACCAACATCGGCTTCGAGTGAGTATAATTTGGGCCATCCTGTATAATATGCAAGTACGAATTTGATAGACGCTTTTAAGCTAATAAGATGGAAGCAAATTTTGCCACAGTTATATACATATAATTAATTTAAATTAATCATTAAACTTTTAAAATAAATATCTTTATCATTATTAAATAAATTGATAGATAGTGTAAAATAAATGATCTGAAAATATAGTGTGACTGTTTGATGAAATTTTAAAATTTGTTTTTTTATTCACAAAACATACATAGTACAACCTCTCCAACAAAATCATCTTTTCTTTTAAATTATTTAATATATGTTCTTTTTTTAAATATTTATATTTTTTTTACAAGCAAAAAATGAATATCCCTTTTTAAGCATACCTCATAAGCACAATACAGAGAATCACTTAAATTTTGCGGCAATGTTGTATCTACAGATTCAATATCTTTGGAAAATCTTGCTAGAATTCTTCCGGATGGTATTGTATCAAAAAATGCCGATGGTACTCTCATGATTCTATTTAATAAAAGTTTGTGCAGGGCAACACTTGCCCTTAGAGCACCTAGATAAGGTGAAATATCCGATCCAAATGAAGTTAGCGCTGTAAAAATGTTTTTTTTGTTTTGTTTTGTTTTTAGATTTTATGTAATAAAAAATGAGATAAATATTAATATTAATTTTCTGAGAAAACAAACTTTATAAATTTCTTTGATTGGTTCAATTTAATTTCAAGAAAGCCAAATTACATGCCAATTGTTGGCGTGTTTTTGTGAGTATTTGAAACTCACTAAAAAAAGTAACTATACTCACTTAATTCTCACTAAAACACGCTTGATAATTTTTTCGATTTTCTTATAATTTTATGTTTTGTATCGAATTATAAATCAATCAATGTTTTCTCAAAACTAGTGTTCTACTTATTAGGTACTTTTAAATTAAAACCCATTCTACAATTTTTTTTTAAATTATTGCCTTGCACTAGTATGAGGTTAGAAAATAACAAACAATGTTTTTTTAAATTTTGTTTGTGTTTATATTGAAGCTATTTGGCTTGAGAGCGAAAGCAGGCATAGTTTGTCCGTGAAAAAGTATTCGGAGCACAGCTGGAAACAATTTTTAAAGTTTTAAAGGAAAACAATTTATTTTAGAAAAAACAATTTAAAGTGCGTAATATTTATATGAGTTAGTTACAAAAAAACTGTTCTACCAAAAAAAAAAAACTATATTAAGCGGAGAAAAAGAAAAAAGCGGTAGAAATATTTATTATTTATTTTTATTAAAAAAAAAGTAAAAACAAATAGCTATTTGTCTGTAAATATTACAGTGCCAATGCGATAGCCATCGAGTCTGAATGTGTATTTATAGTGACACATTTATTGAAATGGTAAATTTCTTTTACTGTTCATCAAAATGCTTCAAGTGCATATGGAACATTTTAGGGTTATTTAAGTTTCTTTATTTTAGTTACTTATTTAACCTGCCAGCATTTTTACAAACAATTATGATTAAAAATGAATCATGGTTAAATTAAAAAATAAATGCATATGTATGAATTTTTATTTTTAAACTTAATTTAACTGTCACGCTGTATAAAGTCTGCTCCTTCATCTGTCAAAAACATTATTTTTCTCATTTCATGAAACGAACTATAGAATCGAGTCTGTTACATTGTTTATAAAGATGAATTTAGTTTTAAAAAAATGTAACAATTCTTATATTTCGCAGAAAAGTTTAGTTTTAAAGTGAAGTTGAACTACATATCGAACGCCTTGTACATTTGGCTTTGATTTAAAATATGGGCATTGTTTGACAGTTATTCAATGACTTCGCTACACACAGTTCAACTGGTGTCATTTTCGATTGGCTGTTCGGAGTTACTCTTTTTACTTCTAATTTTTTTTTAAATTCTAGAGGATTGAAGTAGAAGTAAAAAAGAGTAATTCCGATCAGCCAATCGAAAACGAAATGAGTTTGGAGATTTGCGCAAAAACTTAAAAATTGTCAAAATATTTTAGTTTTCTTCTTTAAATTAAACGTCAACCGTCGGATTGATCAAATGACAAGCTCACACAAAAGTTGATTTGATCAACTTGACAGCATGTTGGCAACTAAATTGAATCATATATCATGGCAATATTCATTGAAATTTATTATTTTTGTTTTGTTTTCAAACTGACTCATTTCTCTCTTAACTGCATAACCGTGGATAAAACTGAAAGCTGTAAGAGAATCTCATCGTGTGTAAAAAGAGATAAGGTAAGATTATGACAGTTTTCTATCGGAAAGTCATTTTCAGTCGATTTTTCGAGTGTCAAATTCCTAACAAGATCAAATCATTTTTAAATCGATTTTTTTTATTATAAGCCTAGGACGCATCTTGCGCTAAAATTTGACTCCCATACAAAATCCTCTCCAAAATTTAGCGTAGCTTAAATTTAGCCAAGCATTTTAGATGATTTGTTTCATCTCCAGCTAAAAAAGCTAGCTTTTGTTTTCCACTGTACCTCAACTATCTGCCAGAATCCGGCACGTAAATACTTAAGCTAAATTTTGAGAGACTGATTTTCTGTTGGACTTATATCGAATTCCAAACAGCCATTTCAAATCGATTTTTTGGTTTGCCGTATTGAACTTGCAAAAAAAAGTGTGCGTGTAAAGTCTATGAAATCATGCTAAAAACGCAAGAACTTTTTTGACAGATTTTGTTTATAAATAATTCGATTTTGTTCAGAAAAAAATCGAATGTTTGGTTGTTTGGAATTCGACATTAGTGTCATGTGACATTTACTACCTATTGGTTGCTTCTGCTTTCTACGAATTTTTTTTATAAAATATCGATTTAAATAAAATAAGTTATGGATTATGTTTGAGGAGCCAATCTCAAGGAAAAAGAATACGGGGCAAAAAAAAATCTACGTTCAAGGTAGGCACCAGAAAAAATGCCTTTAATCGCAAGTTAAAATTGCTTTGCTGATGGAGCAACACCTGTTATATGGTACCTTGAAGAAAGGCAAACAGCAATTTGTATGCCATAAATAAATAAATAATAAATGAAAATGACCACTTCTTTAAGTTGTTCAATATTAATTCCAATTATCACTTAAATTGTTTGTGTTTAACCTGTTTAGCCTTTGACTGATTCTCCACAGAACTCTTGTGTCAAACTTCAAAATCTGCACAACTCCACCATGTCTGATTTTAGCTGATGTTTGGAGAGAAAAATGCTAAATTTTAGCTAATAGGTTGCGTGTAAAGCCGATGATCGTGTTAAACACACAAGATTTTTTTAAGAGCATAAAATGTATTTTTTTTTTACAAATATATAGATTGTGTTCAGAAAAAAATCGAATATTTGGTTGTTAGGAATTCGACATTAAGCAAATGAATTATTTCCAGATAATGGTTGACAGAAATTGGCAACTTGTCGAATTTTGAAGAGTGGAGATGGAATTAATTTTATAATTAAATGAAGTTCGATGTTATATGTAGGATTATCTTACATATAACAAGGTAGCTCTAAGGTCGACGAATCCATTTACTATGGATAGATTTCCCAATAAAACACGCTATTGTAGCCAGATTCGTGGTAACTCGAAAAATGTCAATTTGACATTTATAAAAATGTTGGAAAAGTCTCTAAGGGATTCATGGAACGACGAAAACCCCGGATAAATCTGAGAAAATGGATAATTTTGTCTCCGCAGTAACGAGATGTAAAAAATGCCTACAGTTCTGATACATTGGCCCCTATTGCCGTTTTATTAATGGAAACCCAATATGTGCTGTAAATAAGTATTCAATGTTAATTTTGTTTAACATTTTAACTAACATTTTTACAACAAAAAGAAAGTTGCGCAAGAGCCGGATTCGAACCCAGAACAGTTGGGTTGCATATGGCTCTTCGATCAGATAATTACAACCGACAAATTTCGATCAAAAACCACAATTATAATATGTAATGCAGATATCGATGATCGATAATCGAAAAATTCGTGCATCGATCAGCAAATCGACCACCGGGCTTTGGGGCCATTATCTTACGAATTTTATGTGGAAAGAATAGAAGCAAACCTAATAAACTTGATAAGCCATTTGTAGGGATTGATGCCACATAAATGACGCGGATGAATGTTTTCTCAATCTTTCATCATGGATACGATAGAGACAAGTACCATCAAAACTATTATCGGCAAATTGACAATGAACTTAGGCGTATACTTTTTTTTTAATCTTAGCTTATTTAATGTATGAGTTTAATTACTGTATTTGTTCTTAAATGAGTTTGAGTTTTAACTGCCAAGTACTTTGCTGACCGGTATTTGTTCTTGTGCCTGAAGTGACCTTAGGGTTTTTTTTTTTTTGAAAAAAGCAATTAAAAAAGATCTGTTTTATTTTGCTGTGGAGAGTTGAAGTAACGAACAAATTGTCAAGAGCTGCGTTTTATTATAAGTCTGGGATATTTTTTAACACGTATTCCACAAACAACACCAGATCCAGGTTTCTATTGGGGATTCTATCTGGGTTTGCAAATATAAGTATTAAGTTTGGTGAACAGATGGTACATTTAAGTACATAACCCAGATCGTTTTATTTTCACGGGGTGAACCATATGGGTTGTGAATTGTGATTCGGGTGATTCTGTCCAATGTACTCGGGAATTGCATTTTTAAAAAATAGGTTGTAATTATAAGAGGGCATATACCTTGTTGTTTCTTGCTACATGGGTAAACAACAAAAATATTTGCGGCCCTTTGATGTTTTTTTGAGAACCGAAAACCCCATTTTTGTGTTGTCAACACTTGGAGTTATCAAGAAAACCTGGATTAACCCTGTTCCACAAATATTTTGACTACAAGTTATACTACGTTTCCACCGAACTTTAATCTCTTGTAGATTTACTAATCTCAAAAAGTGTTTCCACCGATCCAAAAGTAGATGAATTTTGACAACACTATTCAAAATGCATATATCTTTTCATTTTCTCTTATGATGTACAAGTGAGACAGGCAGCTTCATCTGTGTCAACCGATGAGAAAAATTCACTTTCCCGATGAATTTGTTCATTTCGATATGGAAATATGGTAGTTCGATTGAAGATTTAAATGAGATTTATTTTAAATATTCATCTGAGAAGATTAAAATTTGTATGGTAAATCCTCAAGATTTGTCGGAGATTTAGCTAGATCTACTTAAATCTCGGCTTAGTGGTCGGTGGAAACGTAGTATTAGACCTATTGATATTGTGAAATTGAATAATGAGCATCAATTATCTTATAAGTTTTATAAATGCAACTTTCAAAAAACTGACAAAGCTCTAAAGAAATATACATAGGTGTAGATAGATCTAATCTAAAAATGTCTATTCTAAGGCATGAAAGGATTTCAAATTATTTACATAGGTATAGAAGAATATTATTATTGGGTGCATGCATTTAAAAATGCACTAAACAAACTATCTGTAATTAGCAAGAGTTGCATACTCTACCTTCATTGTAAGGTACACATAAAAAGGATTATACAATTTATAAGAAAAAAATAAAAAAAAAATATAGGTAGGTACTAAGTTTCCTTCTTTTTCTTTCATTTTCACAAAAAAAAAATCATACCTCGTAAGCACAATATAAAAAATCATACAAGATTCTTGGCATTGTGGCATCAGTTGATTCAATATCTTTGGAAAATCTTGACAAAATTCTTCCGGTTGGATTTGTTTCGAAAAAATCAACTGGCACTTTCATCATTCTTGTTAAAAGTTTTGCATGCAAAACTATAGAACCTTGTAAGCAACCAATTACTAGTGCTATATCCGATCCAAAAGATGTTATTGCTGCAAAAATCATATGTTTGTTTTTTTTTGTCTATATTTTGTATAGATACATTATGTAGTTAAAATTCCATAGTTATATATTTATGTATAGCTTTTTTTTATATATTGTTAGTATAAGCATTATACATATACATATAAAATAAACAACAAAAATGCAGAGTTATTTATCTGCGGAAGAATTATTAACAATTATAAACGAACCCATTCGTATAAGGCCTTATTTAGCGATAGGAATTTTTTAACATGCAAATTTCTGAAATATACAATTTTGGACACAATTGTTTTTATGGCACGTACAAACGAAAGCAATGAAATGTTAGCATTTTAAGGGATTTCTTTTTTTTTTTGTCATTTAAAATTTTGTAGCGATTGAATATTGTTATATATACAATATATACATATGTATGTACGAGTATGTATGTCATTTACGATAGACTGTTCTGAGTTACTCTTTTTTTACTCCTTATGTTCTATTCCTAAAGAAAATAAAAAAATCGGAGTAAAAAGATTAATTCCGAACGCCCAATGGAAAACGACAATAATAATAAAAATTGCTCATATCGTTTTCGAGTGACATTCGGAGTTTTTTTACTCCGAATATTCCATATTCTATAGGAATAGAACATAATGAGTGGAAACGGATTAACTTCAAAAAGCCTAAACAAAGCGACATTAATAATTGCAATGAATTTTTAGTGCATTGCATACGCCATTTGTACGAATGAGTATCTTTATCGAAAAAATAAATATTAATGGATGTCAAACACAAATACAAAGCATTTGGTTGTTGTATGAAATGACATGAGTGTGTTTCTTTATTCATTCGGAATATTCCGAATACCAGTTTTGCGTTTCTTTGTTCATCGGAATATTCAGATTGTTGTTTATTTATTGGTTCCCTATTTTGTATTCCATAGGGGTATTCACGATCCGGTGTATCTGGTCTTGTATCATTGTAAAAGTGTAGCATTTTTTTGCACGACAACAACAAAATATACTGAATGTCAAAATCTTACACTTTTACACTTTTACAATACCCGAACCCTATTGTAACAGAAAAATACAAGGGTGTAAGATTTTTTTAACACAAACTTAAGCCTTCTTCAGAACAAATGTGAAACAGATTTTGATATTTGCTTCAGTGTTGCTACAGATTAGTAAAGGTGTGTTCACAGTCTGTTGTAAAAAAATAAAATTTTACACTTTTACAAGACTTGGTACACCAGATCGTGAATACCCCTCATGTAAATCACGGAATTAAAGTAAGAATATTTTCGGAATATCTGCCATATGTCTACGGCCGCGTTCGATAATATACACAACGCCATCTGTGTTGGTTTCCCTTTGGGAAAGATAGTTGATTCTAGCTATTCTAGAATTATTGTATTCATTGTGAAAGTTTGGGAAGAGCTAATTAAGAAATCACAAAATCAAAATGCCAAGGAGTGTAAAAATTTCAATTTTGTTTTTCGTTTGTCGACTGTTTTAACTTTTGGCAGAAAATATTACATGGCCGTTCGGGTATTAAGTTATCCATATAACCTAGCGCATCACCTATCGATCGAACGCGTGCAATGTCTAGTGATCACTTTCTAATTTGGCTATTCTTTTTCTTCTAATTTCTTTATTCATTCTATTTTGGACATTCTGAATAATCATTTTATTATTTTCATCTTCAATTTATTTCACAAAATAAATTAAAGAAAGACACTCTATATGATGTTAATCTTATGAAATTCCGTGTAGAGTTGGTAATTCGATTGTTAGTCCGGATTTTGACATTACTGTTTTAATTACATACGACAAACCAAGCTGTCATCCGAGACTTTGTAGCTTTGTTTAATGAAAAAAAGACATAACAACACAGGATAGAACAATACAGGACAAAGCAAACATAAATGTCAGAAAAACGAGAACGTAAGTCAGTTGTTGTCAAAAGTTTTCAAACAAAAAAACATTTTACACGTTCTTATTGAAAAGCATGATGATGTCGTTTTCGAGTGGACCGGAAGTTCGAAGTTACTATTTGTCTAATTTCGTTTTGGATTGGAGTTTATGAGTTGCTCTTTTTTCCTTTTTAACACTAGACAGATAAACTGCGCCTCAGAGGCGCCCGCGAAATATAAATATGCGTTTATTATTTAAACCGACGCACGTTCGAAAAAAACTTGTGTTCTTAAGCCAACTGAATCCTGGATCTACGTTTGCGAGAGACATTCGTTTCGGTTCGGTAGGTACCACAGTTTTTACTGTGCCAAACAATTCGTATCATATTCATTGAATAAATCTTATGTCAAGTTTAAGGTTTGTTCCTAAACAATATACATATGCACGTCAATAAATCTCTAACAATAGCTAAATGTGTTAAATTAAAAAATCTTAATGAAAAAATAGGGATTCTGTAATAGGAACTTTTCAGGCAATACAAGCAGAATATCGCCTAATTATTTACGACAACTATGACTGAAGTTGTGTTGTAATCAACAATCAGTATCATCGACCACAACTAGTTGTCTGTCAAAAGCCAACCATCAGTCAACCGAAACTATTACGAAAATGTACGCATTTTGTGTTCTAAAACTGATTTGAATCAAAATTAAACAACTGCTATTTATTTAGTACATCTTTCGAACGCAATAACATTTTGAATGTTGTAAAAAGCGAAGAATCGTCATATGAAAATGGCCTTGGTAATTAACAAAATGATAATGCAAACAATATTGGGCGAGAATTCTGACAACAAAGTTCCATCGACACAACAAATCATCATGCTTTTTGATAGAAATATAGTTATTCGAAAAGGAGGAATGTTACAGCAACCGTCAACTGTCAACCGCTTATTGACATGGATGTGGATGACATGTGGTTTCAACAAATCAAGGCAATATCGACGACTCGTTTCGACATTATTGTAAAACGAATCACACCAAAAACATAAATGTTAAAAAATTAGAAAAGTTCTTCTAAACGGTGATTTTTTAAGAGCTTGGTTTTTGAAAATTCAAAAAAACACAGAAACTTGTAAAAAGTGAATGAAATTTTTATTTGGATCGATAAATCAATTTCTGCTTTACTTTTTAAAAATAATTTCACTTAAATGTTGCCCGCGGCTACGCTTCAGGTGGTCCATTCTGAAGGTCCAATTTTGGCAAACTTTTTCAGACATTTCGGCCGGAATCTCACCAATGACGCGTTCAATGTTGGCTTCCAAGGCAGCAATCGTGTTTGGCTTGTCCCCATAGACAATAGACTTACATAGCCCCACAAAAAATAGTCTAACGGGGTCAAATCACATGATCTTGGTGGCCAATTGACTGCGCCAAAACGTGAGATCAACTGCTCACCAAATTCGCCTCTCAATTGATGCATGGTTTCGCGTGCAGTGTGGCATGTGGCACCGTCCTGTTGGAACCACATGTCGACCGAGTTCAATTCTTGCATTTTCGGCAAAAAAAATCTGTTATCATCGAACGGTACCTTTCTCCATTGACCGTAACCCTGCGGCCTTCATCGTCCTTGAAGAAGTACGGCCTAATGATGCCGCCTGCCCATAAACCGCACCAAACAGTGCATTTTTCGGGATGCATTGGTAGCTGCTGAATTGCCTCTGGCTGCTCTTCACTCCAAATACGTCAATTCTGCTTATTCACGTATCCATTTAGCCAAAAATGAGCCTCGTCGCTGAAGACAATTTTGCCGGACGTAGCTTACGAAACACATTTTTCACAGAGCACGAATTTTGATAATAAATTTCAATAATTTGCAAACGTTGTTCAGGCGTAAATCTATTTATGATGAAATGGCAAACAATACTGAATCGTCGTGGAATTTGTCATGTGTGATCTGTCAAAAATATAAACGTCAAAAACCAAGTAGCAAAAAAATCACCCGTTATATACAAAAACCCTTGAGTAAAAAGTCAGCCGTGAAAAGTAGTGAGATCTAAAAGATCGCCAAGTTCTAAGTTTATTAATGTTAAATGTAAAATATTTTAAGTAAAGTATATCAGAGAAATCTGGTATTTTATGAATACTGGTTTTAATTTTGTTGGTTTACTTGGCAAGTTTTCATTTCAATTATAAGGAAATGGGCGGTTACCACGCCCCTGAATGAGAAATCTCAAATTTTAAAATGATGCCTTTGCTTGCACCTTGATCTCTACCGCTGTACCAAATTTCATTATTCCACGACAATCAGAAGTGTTCCAAATGATTTATATCAATTCGATGAAAATGGGCGGGCACCACGCCCCCTTAATGGAAAATCTTCAATTTTCGATTTTTTCTTTTGTGAACAGCACAAGAGTCTACGATGTCGGGAAGTGCTCCATAATTTTGATGATCTGTCTGTGAGTGGGTCGGTTACGGTTTTTGCGATTTTTGCAGTCTTATATCTCGGGAACCACTAAAGCTAAAGAATTGAAATTTGGTGAGTTGCCTAAGCCTGGTGAGCTTAGCAAATGCTGAGAGTTTGAAGTTCCTTACTTTATTGGTACTGAAGTTAGAGGGGGGGGGTCGAAAATTGCCTGAGTTTGTTCATGTAAATAGGGTGTAGTGCCAGAACTATGCTGGGCACTACCGTGCCCTTTGATTTCTGAGGTGTATTTAGAGATTTTGTGATGTGAATTGGCTACAAAATCATGTCATATATGTATGTATGCTTAAAAGTTTCCTTAGTTGTCGGGAATAAATTTCCAGAAGCATTTCGCTATCAGTTGATAATATTTTTTGTTATTTCAGGGAAAGATCGCAGAATAAAAAATCGAGGGAAAAAAATATTCCGGGGCAAACAAAATCCTCTCAAGATTCCCGATAATGCCCATAAATGTCAATGAAACCCTTTGATAACAAATTTTCTGACACTTTTTAAATGTCACAAACAAACATATTTCTGACGTTTAAAAAGTGTCAGAAAATTTGTTTTGGTATATTTACCCTTCTTGAACATAAATTGACAGGAAGGGGATGTGCTTTACTCGCTCATGAGCGCTCTCTTCGGGCTGTATGTCTGTATGTCTGAATTCTGGAACAGAAATAAGTACGATTTGATGACAATTGCTGATAATAAATGGCAGTTTTATGCAGGGTTTTAACTGACGTTTATGCTTTACGGGGCTGAATACGGGACAATAAGGAGAAAATGGCGAGCTGATATTGTGTTCTATCAAAACAAGGTTGCAAATTCGACCTTTATTTCGGGAGGGGGGATGTTGACCAATGGTGAAAGAATATACGACGCGAACTCTTTGAATTGTACAAAAATGGGGATGTGGTCGAAAAATTCATAAACGTCGACTCCATGGGTAAGGCCATAATGTGCGAATGGATTGAAATGATCCAGTCCCTATGTTCGAGACAACAAAAGAGACCCAAAATCCGTCTTAAATACCAAGTTAATGTCATGGATCGAGAAGGATAGCACAATGCAGTGTCTAATGTAGGGACCTTCCCGAATCGGAAATCTGAAGAGCTCCCTGTCAAGTAAGTAATATACACACATTTTATAACATCTGGAAATTTCTAATATTGCTTATTATACGTTAATCAAACTGTCGGGCATAAACGCCCAAAAAAACGTTGGTGTGGTAAAAAAATAACTACATACTTATGAATTATAAAATCTGTAACCAAACATCATTACAAATTTGTATGATCTTAAATAAATACTAGTTTGGCTGTCCCAACTATTTAAACAAAATATAAATAAATATTTGGAAAAATACAAAAACAAAAAATATTTTAAGTTAAATAATAACTTTGCCTTAAATTGTTAAATATTAGCACTTAAAACATTATTAGTATGGACATGTTGTTTTAAATAAAAACAAAGTTAATTATACATATGTACATTAATATTACATATTTTGTTAGCATACAATTTTTGATTAAATGTTTTTTTTTTGTTGTTGTATAACATACCCGATATGCATTAGATAAAAATGCTCTTATATTGGGTGGTAACACTGAGTCTAAAAAGTACACATCATTTGCCAAACGATCTAAAATTCTTGCCTTTGGTATTATATCGAAAAATGAATTTGGTGAACGAATAACTCTTCGAAATAGGTTTTGAAAAATCCTATTCGAACCCAAAACTGAGCCCAATTCAATTGACAATGCGGCCATGCAGTAAAATATTACTAAGCGGATGGTATCATTGTAGAATGGGTTAGAAACAAAATTAATAAAATTTAAGATTTTTCTTTGTCACAACATTGTACATTTGACTTTGAACAATTTGAACAAAAAACAATTGAAACAATTTATTGCACAAAATTTTTAACATTAACAATAAACATACATAAATGTATAACTGTTATGAACTTTGACATTGGGCATTTTGTAATCAGTGTAAATAATGGATTTTATTTAAATGGAAATGAAAGGAAAATATTTAGGTTTCTGGACCCCATGGTATTATATGAATATTGAACTACGAAGTGACAATCGAACAGAGTGAATTTTCGTCATTGCGAGGAACTTCAATTATTGATGATAACTAAAGATTGGCTGTTCGGAGTTACTCTTTTCACTCCGAAGAAATAACTCCGAACAGTCAATCGAAAACGACATCAGTTGTTTGAATAGCAGAAATTTTCGATTGACGTTTCGAAAAAAAAACTCTCCAATTCGTAATAATAAAATAAAACACATAAACACATGTAATTCGATTATTAACGTAACTTTATAGAAAAGGCAAATATGGATATCAAGTTCATCCATTGTTAAAATGTCAAATAAATCGTGTTACAGATATGTTGGGTGGATGTCCATTTTAATGCCAAAGTGATGTTATTGTTTAGCTTAAATGACGTTTGTGAAAGAAAATTCGAACATTCTTTTTTCAGAAAAACAGCTTCACAATCAGGCATTTCCGTGATTATAAAAATGGTTTGTTCACTTTTCTACATCCCAGCATTTATTTCAAAATGTAATAACTTCTACATCCCAACACATTAACGTATGATTCAATGTCCGAAAAGAGCAGTTTCACAAGTTTGATCACGGTTTTTTTAACAACCGAAAGAATTTTCAAAAAAAGAGTTTTTTTTTCAATTGCTCTTCTGGAGTGAATGTGATCTTAACGAAATCGCAGGATGCACAATCCACACAACATACCAGGTTTCAATTTCCTATTTCTATCTATTAAATTAAATGCTGATACATACTATTTTAAATTCTATTTTACAAAAATAAGACAAATTTTTCAGAAATCATCACTTTGACACTTGTTTTTCATTACTTCAAATCGTCACAACCAAAAAACCAGATCTATTTTAATTTCCTTTTCCATTGGTAATGCGGAAGAACTCACCGACCGGGGATAACAATCGATCATTAAACACTAAATTCTTGATTCTGAAGTTTCGTGTAAGTGGATGTATAATACGGGAAATGTCAAACGCGCATGGAAATTACAAAATGTCAGCCCACCAAATCAAAACAATTGGGCGTTCACTCATTTGTTAGATAAGTTATCTCGGATACCAAACTATCCGAATATATTTGTGAACGATTCAGATAGTTTAACTGAAATCTGTCCAAATACCAAAACAAAATTCATACCAAATGAAGTTTGCAGTCAGCTGCTTTATACATTTGTTCTCGGAGAGATACATAGGTATACCAAAATGTTTGGATAGATTTCATGAGAACAGCTGTTTATTCATCAGATGTTACAACAACAGAAAGTTATTTCAGATTGCACAAAATAAATGACTGAACGCCCCCAATGACATGACAATGTAGATGTTAGACGAAAAACACATCGATGTTGAAGCAAGCGAAACATCGCAACACCGTTTTAACATTAAAACATCGACTTAAAAAAAGCTGAAATCTTTTGGAAGTATTTTTTAATGTACTAATATTTTCAGAAAAATGCATTAAAAGAACATTGATATTTCTGATTCTATAATTTCTGATATCCATGTTGTTTTGTTGATGTTTATAATATCGTTCATCCGTACACAACATTGTTATTGACAATGAATTCGAGTTTGACATTTAGTGGGTGTGAGGAGAAGAACTGTCATTTGATACCAATCGAACACTTTCAGAAGCATTCGGAAGCCTTCCGTACGAAAACGACATAAGCCGAGTTCAGAGTAAATGCTCCCTCAGAATTTTCTCACCAGGGCAAATTCAGGTTTAAAAAAAAATGCTTTGAGCGATTTTAAAACATAAATTCTCCTCAAAATGTTTAACAATGTACAAATATAATATTATTTGTCAATTCTCAGAAAATAAAATGTGATTTTTAAGTGTCAAAATATATTTTGATTGTTACAAAATGTCAAATTCAATTCACGTTCCACATACCATCCACACTTCAACGAATAAATTGTATGCTCGTGACTAACCTCAAAATCAGAGATTATCAATTATAAGGATGGACAGATTCGCGAGGAATAATAAAAGCCTTGTGAAACAAACGTGAGAAAAGACGAAAATTCGTTAACTTGTTGGTCGTTCTCATGTGAATATACCTTTACTCCCAATTCACATAGAGCTGGGTTAAGGTTTTGGTGTGATTCTGGTGTGGTGCATACATTTGCCACTTTGTGTAGTTTACATGTTCTCTTATAGAACAATACACACACATATGAAGAGGCGAGGGTATGGTCTGTCCTGTCATTGCCACGCCCCCATATTGAAAACTCTAGTGGCCTACGTAAACGTCACGCCACAATGAAATCACTCATTCATATGTCAAATCGAGATTAAATGAAAATCCAATGCAAATGGTATTTTTTTAAATCATTATTTTTATTCTTTATGAAAGCCATTTTAGCAAACAAATAAAAGTATAGTTGTTTATTGTTTTTTTGTTTTTTCTATGTTGTTTGTGTTTTTTTTTTGATTTGTGTATTAAAATTGAAATTTTCTGTCTGAATTAAGTTCATCACACCCACTCTACCCCCGTAACAGACCATAACTACACCAGCAACATAAGCCAGTTCTGTGTGAATCGCGCTTTAAAGCGACCCAATGGTTGCTTAAAAACTCAATGAACAAACCTAACCTTATCATTTTCTGGATTACCAATCGAAAAAGCCTTATAAGCATTTCTAAATGCAAGTGTCCCTTGGAGATAGTTACAGGCCGCCTTCACATGCCATAAACGATGACAGAACTATGAACATGCCATAAAAACATCCCATGGGGTCCAAAAAATCTATGTCCATGCAGCGACATTTTGGGAAAAATTACTTCTTGAACAAGACATGATCGTTGTTTAGAGATTGACCATAGATTGACGTTTCATGTATGTGTTTATGTTTATGTCAGTATATTTGACGTTTCATTTACACGTAATTTGTTTGCTTGGTTTGGTGTTGAATGTGGATATGAATGTTGTTGAAAAAAATTAGAAGTAGTGGTACGACATGACAGTGAGTACAAAATGGACTGTGTGCGGATTGGATTGTGGTTGTGATGTTGGCCATCTGTATGGCCAGTGGAGTCGGCGTACAAGATACGAAAATGATAAAATAGGTACACGGCGATTTTGACCGAAATAATATATTAGAGATAGTATTTACGATGCTAAAGCTCGATCATTTTAAAACTAACGACTAAAATTATGATTATCCTTTTTTAATCCGATTATTTAAAGAATCTTGAATATATTCTAAAGTTCAGGACTCCAAATCCCAAAAATATTGAAAACTTTAAATTAATAACTAAGAATAATTGGTTGTTAGTAAAAGGTGTAAGGTTATGATAACAAAGTAAAAATAAAATAAAATAAAAATAAAATTTTAAAAAAATAGAAATAAAATCAAAAATAAAAATAGAAGCTTACAAAAAGCACACACACTTAAATAAACTTTGTAAAAACAAAAATCTTAAACAATTTGTATTTATTTTGGATTTAAAATTATAAATATGAATCAATATTTCTTTTAATCTCTGCTCTAATATTCTATGTACATTTTCGATTTTGCCAATACTCCACATTATCCATCTTTTCGTATCTATTTTGCATTTTTCAAATACCAGCAATATCGATAACGTACTGATTGTGTTCTGTATATCATTGAAAATAAATAAAGAAAAAAACATACCTGGTACAATGTAGATATAAACATTTTCATATTAAGTGGCATTACTAGATCTAATACTGATATATCATTCGAGCATCTATCTAAGATACGTCCTTTCGGTGTTGTGTCAAAAAAATCTGATGGTGCCTTAAGTATGCATCGAAATAAATGTTTCAAAATGTTTGCCGATGCATTTAAAGTTGCCAATGATAGAGTTATCGTAGCTCCGAAATTGCAAAGCGCTGATAGTATTCATTGTATGTATGAACATATGTAATGTTTGTAAGTATGTATGATATTTTTTCGAGCAGGTTTTTTTTTTTTAATTTGGAAAATGTGATTTTTTTTTTTTGGATTTTTGTGAATGTCAAAGTTTTCGAAAGAAATAAGAGATAAAATATAAAAATGTAGTAGTTTTTGAGTGTTATGATTATTATTTGAAGAAAAAAGATAATAGAGTAAAAATTTGATTTTGTAAAATTAAAATATATTTTTAAAATACCACAAAGCCAGTAATATAGTATATTTACATTATACATAATTATATATGCATATAAATAAATAATAAAAATTAAGCTTAGTATTTGTTTTAATTGGCGGGATGCTAAATAAACAAATGATAATAATAATAATATGTGCATCGATATTACTGAAATAATATTAAAACAAAAAATTAAAATTATTATTGTATTGTATACCACAAATATAAACGTCAATAACGAGTCCAATGAAGCTGAAACTTCTTCGTCGATTGTTTCCATATCGGCACTAAAATTATTCAATAGACGACCAATTGGTGTGACATCGAAGAAATTTGGCAACGAAGCACGTATAATTTTCTTAAGTAAATTATCGTGCATAACTTTCGAGGCTTTGAGGCATCCGGCGTAAAGTATTACAATGGCGAAATACGCAAATATTCCTGGGTGTTTTTTTTTTTTGGTTTTTGAATTTTGAAAATACAGACATAAAAATTGAAATTTAAGAAATATACAAAAATATTTTATTGAAATCAAAAATGTCCTATACAAGTGGAATGACACTCTTTATTTTACCTTTTCCAATTTATGACGATTGATTAAATGGAAAGTCCTGTAGGCTTTTGTGAAATAAGCAGTGGTTTTTTTTAAACCTAATACCTTAATGTTTTTGTATGTTTTGTACTTAAACACACCTTGAAGAATGTAATGTTGTGTTTTTTTTTTAATATGTTTTCTGAATTTAGGGATTTTATTTTTTTATGAAAATTAAGTAAATGATACCTCCATGCATTTTGTTATATTTGATAAATTGGGATTTATTGATCTGTTTTTTACCAATGATAGTAAATGATATAAAAAATGTATTAAAATTATATTTTATGAAGAAATACTATGATTTTGATTTATAAGCTGATTTTTTTCTTTAAATTCTGAATAAAGATTTTTGTTTTGATATTTTCTGGTCTCTAAGAAAAACAGACCAGACATTTTATGTTATATTTAATAGCAACAACAGCAATCGAATTATTAGTCCCCGAAAATAACACAAATTGTGTTGTTACCTTAAAGTTACTATCATTTTCCTCAAAAATCATATTTCAAAAGAATGCGCCCACATTTTCAGACAGATCTGATGTCAAACAGTTTTGTTGTGGCAGCCATTTTATAGAAGCATTTTCGTTAAAATAGAAAAAAGTGGATTGCGAGTGCTCATTAAATACAATTTTTTGCGAGAGAAAGTATCACGCCCAAAACAAAAGCTTGATAAATATTATGAGGACAGTTCACTATCAATTGGAACCATTTACAAATTCCAATTTCGATGCGAGAAAAATTTTCTCAGATCTGTTTGAAATCGAAGAATTGTCTACCGAAGTTTAAGTTCCGAATGACACATCGTAGTTATCTTCCATTGAAATGAAACGACACATCAAATTGATCCGATAAAGTGCGTTCAATAAAGATTTTTTCATAGCTGGGCGTTGAATAATTTCTGAAGTTCTTCGACATAGAATGGTTGCGGAATCTGATTTGAAATGGCGTCTATTCCTAAATTGTAAGTAAGATATTTATATTTTATTTGGGCGTAATACTAATCCACTCAAGAAGCGCTAATACATTCATACTCAAATGTCAAACCACTGATTTTCTATTTGGGTCTTCGTCTTCGTCGTCATTTGATGATGAATTCATAATTGAAAACTACACACACGCACAAAGGCAAATTTCAGAATTGAGTAGAAGCAATTAGCACTGTTCCATTGGATTTTAGAATGAGTGAATATATGAAACCAATGGAAAACGGAAAAAATTAGTTTGACTTTTTAAATTTAACGAATGCCTTAATAAGGATAGATGTAAAGCAACTTATTGGCATCATTTACGAATTTCCAATTCAGAATTCCCAAATTAAGAAATATTCTCACGCCGCTATCAATAACTGGGGCTGGAAGTAGAGTTTTTCCGTGGAACACATTAAACCAGCAACATCATCGTCCACCACAACAGCATGCAGTTTGACATTTCGCATAAAAACAAATACACCTACAATATCGTTTTGGAAAAGTTGTCAGTAATGCAAAAGCAACAGCTAATTTTTGTGTTGATGTTGCTGGAGCTGGTCTAGTATGCTGAATATTTAAAATACATTTATTAGCGCAAAATGTTAGAAAGTAAAAACAACACGACTCTAGTTAAACAAGTCATTTATTTGCAAGCGAACAACTCTTTTAAATAATGTAGAGTTTTAACGCGATTTTAAAAATTTTCAGTTCAACGCGCCTATTTTTGACAGATGTAGGAATCAAACAGATCTAGAATTAGACATAAACACTGAAACATATCAATTTCAAATTAAATGCATTTAAATTTGTTTTACATGTTTGCTTTGAGAATGTGGATTGTGAAAATAAAATAAAAAAAATAAACACTTGGTTAGTGTTTCAACTATAAATTCGTGAAGAAAGGAATTTAACTTACATTGGAGACAATTAATATATAATTTATTTCTCGGTATCTTAAATCAAATTCAAGGTCTCAAGTTGATCGAACGGAATTGCTGGCACTTTATATATTTGTGATTTTCCACAAAGCTCAAAATATTGAAAATATCAAAATCTTCAGAAAACGTTTTCTTTAATTTTTTGTTGCGAAATGTCAAATGTCAACTTGATAAAGTATATATTTACTTTAAGAAAGATCAAAAAGGCTTTTCTTGTTTTTGTGTATCATTTAAAATGATCAAAATGTCGATTCTTATTTTAAAACTAATTCTTAGAGTCCATTCCACATTTTGAAACTGATTTAGAGTAGGTTTTAAATGTTTAAAATTTTGCGCCATTCATTCTAAATTCATTGTTGCTGGTAACGCTGTTGGTGTTGGTTTACTCTGTTTTACGCTTTAGGATAGTGTTGGAATAGAAGTGTTTTATGAAATAAAACAGTGAAATACTGAATGCCCAACTATAATACGCATGAACTAGCCCAGTTAGCCCCGTCGAGAAATGTTTTCTCGTCTCATTTATAATTTTTATATGGAAATTGTGATCAAATGGTTGGCTGATGAACATTTATAATTGAAAAATTAAACTGGCTAAAATAATTCAAACACATGTAGCATAGCTTTTGTAATAATTATATCACCTATCATTTTTAGAGATCTATTTTGAATTATATCCAAGAGATTCAAATAAGTTTTAGGAGCTTCTGGCCCAGATGTGAGAGTTATACTCAAGCAGCAGGGGAGAAGAATTTATTTCATCATCGAAAAATGGTGTTCCTTAATACGCATACCGGGAACTTTCTATTCGATTCAAGTGACACAGACTTGGCCGATTGGAAAATGCTTTAGTTATTGAAAAACAAGGCAGTGAAAAGTGAAAGAAGATCGCCCAATACAACTTGTACCTAATGAATGGTTTTAATGCAGCGAAGAAGAGATTTATCGATACCAAATGCAGGTATTTTCGATAAAAAAGCAGGATCCCAGGCCCTATCAAATGCCCTAGAAATATCAAGTGCAATAATTTTATCTTATCTCACCCAAAACGATGTAAGGATTTGAGCCACTATTCGAATTACCGGTGATGGACATATTGCTACGAAAGCCGTAGATACTACTGGTCATTAAGGAATTTTCGATTTCAAAATATTTCTTAAGCTGATTATTTAACCGTGTTTTCATGACCTTGGAAAGTGTGAAAAGGATTCGCCGGTGTGAGTGAATCGCAATGAAAAATTAAACAAAAATATATCACTCAAAACATTGTTAAGAGAAAAATCATTCAATGTGATTCCATGCTTGTGGCGAACAATTTTAAAAAAAACACGATGCAAATCTAGTCTTACCGTAGCCTCAAGCTAGTTTTTTTTTTAAATACATAATCTAATCTAGACTTTGAAGCGTGCAACTGATCTAACAAAAAATATAGCAAACTCAATCGATTTTTTGAAAAGACGAGACTAGAGAAATGTCAATTTATAACAGTTTTATAATAGTTGATCACTATTGTGAAATATTCAAAGCGGTTCGCGTGGTTGTAAGGGAGTTGGAACCACAGATGAGAAATACCAAGATGGGAAACTTTCGTACGTTTCACCCTCCGAAATCCAAGCCAAAATTTCGCATCTTTATATTCCTCATCTATGCAACTGACATCCGGAAGTCAAATGCCATTCTGACCCTGTTTGGCTGGATAAGCACAACTCTTATAAATTGACAGGTCTGCAGTTACTTCCATCTTTTAAATCCCGATTCATTAAAAAGTAAATAACAAAATTATTTCTTAAACTTAAGATATAACAAAAATCAAGTAATGGCAAACAAAATTTTAATTTAAAGTTAAAAAAAAATATAAACTCATCATAATTAGTGGTGAGGATGTATGCATTTGTGGTTACAAATACATATTTTTATTAACGACATTTTGCATTTGTAGATTTTTAGAAGAAAAAAAAAACAAGACAAAAGGAAATGTGGAGAAGACAAAAATTTCAAAAGTATTTACCCCAAAAAGTGTCATAAGCATTGATCTTATGCTGCCGGGCAAGACGTTATCTAAAGAATCGACATCTTTTGAAAAACGATTAACAATTCGACCCACAGGTGTGATATCGAATAATTCCATTGGCCAACGTAGTACATTGTGTACAAGGTCGCGATTCATTCCATTGGCACCTTTCAGACATCCCAAATTCAAAAAAAGATGACCCGACAGTTGGGAACAGACTTTTTTCGTGGGAGTTGTTGAAAAATCAGCAATGTTTTTTTTTTTTTGAAAAGATTGTTTGTTATGTATTTTTTGGAAATAAAAATAAAAATACATATTTGAATTTGTTTTCCAAAGTTAGTAAGTTTATACAACATAAAACAAATAGCATGCGAAATTAAATGTTAAAACATATAATATTTAAACAATTTGTTAGCAAATATAATTAGGTATAAGGAAATAACAAAAATAAAGATCAAATCAAGCTTGTAGCTATATTTACACTAAAAAAAATATTAAGAACACCTGACGAATGCAAGCAAGGCATGGCCCAGCAGAGAACAACTGAAATAAGTATAAGTTCCGTTTTTAAATTTAACGGAATCACACGTTATTCATTGGATGAATGACACTATTCGTTTAAATAACCCTTATTTACATATGTACACTAAAAATGTTTTAATATCATTAGACATTTTTGTTTATTTAAAATTGACAAGTTTGTATCATTTAATTAAGAGTTTTGTATCTGAACATTTTTAAAGTATTTTTTTTTTTGTTCAATCGAATTGTTTGCCACAACCACCATTTCTTTTTCATGACAAACGTCAACCTGGCGCCTAAAAGACGTTTTAAGATGAGAGCAGAGTTTGAAATGTGAAAAAAAAGTAGGGCTTTATTTTTTTCATTCAGAGCTTTCAGAGGTTGTATTTCCTCTTCTTTCGAACTGAATATATTTGGAGCGCTCTGGATGAGATCGGTTGGGGCATTTTGGGAGTTAATCAGCAATATCAAAAATTCCATCGTAATAATTTACCGCACGGACAGTTACGCCCCGATATACGACAAACAGCTTCCATAAAATCCGAGTGGAAACTTCTTATTTTCCAAATGAAATGATAAATAACAAAACCGTGGCTATTTGGAATTTCAATTAAGTTTACACATATATTATTTGAAAATTTAAAACAACCTTGAACATTAAGTTCGCCTTTTACAATTTCCCAGAAATTTTGAAACTCTACTTTTGCCAGTTTTTTTATAGCATCTCGCTCATTAGCTAAAAAGAGTCTTTCATATTGGACTTTGTCTGTTGTTTTTGTTCTTTAAAATCAAATATTATTTATATAACGATAGAATTTGTAAAAATACTTAAATTTAAAATAACTGTTAACGACACCTTACTTTCAGTGTCCGACACAAATGGTGTGCCGTAGAAAAAGTTTCTTCCATTCCATTTCATTCGAATTCATAGTGATACCAATTTATACGAACTTCGAAAATCGTAAGCGATTTTTTCACTCTGAATCCACTACGATAGAATTTGTGATAGTTTTATCAGGAAACGAAGCATAATTTGTATTACGATGGAATTTGTGAAAGACTGAATTGCTAAATATACCAATGCCGAGATTCAGATATCTCAGCGAGAGTGAGGCCCCATATTTATACAATTACATCTATGTATTGTGTAAAAATGCATAAGCATCTTCCTACTTTCTGGTTCTTTTGGCCTAGTTCATTCTGTTGGTAATTTTTATTTCCTGTATGAGAAATTTCATATTCCAACAACCATTTCAAATCGATTTCGGATCAATTTTTTTTTGTTGTAAGGAACTTGCAAAAAATAGTGTAAAATCTATGAAATGTTGCTAAAACGCAAGATCTTTTTTGACAGCATAAAATCGATGATCATGTCATTTGGAATTCGACAAAAGAAAAGAACAGATAAGTATAACCAAAAATGTAAATTCACGCCAAGTCACTGCTAAAGTCCCAGGCGAGTAATGTGAAATTTGATTTCACTCACTCACTGTCTCACTTTTACTAGCTGAAACTGCAGTTTCAAATTATCTGAATCTCGGTGCAAATGTCGTGTGTTATACAAAATAATAGAAACACAATTTGCACTTTTTTGCTAACTGACAAAAACTCTTGAATGGGGAATGTTTCATTCTCTCATGAGTGATCTTTTCTATTTCAAACTAGGGATTTTGAAAGAATTAGTAGGGTCGTTCGTTGAGGTTGATTCGTTAGAGCATTTGCTTTAGCCCTATGAACAATTCACATGTTCAAAGGTTTCTATTTTCTATCTCTAGGAATGAGCGATGTTCATCGATGTTAACGAAACAGCGATGTTAAAACAAAATAAATCGATGATTCAACATGAAAGAAGGAATTAAGGAAATTCGTTAAAAAAATCGATGTTTTCGATTCGATATTTATCGATATCGTTGATGAGTCTTCGATATTTACATCCATGTTTTCTAAATATCGCTCATCACTACTGCAGATCACTTGTTACTTTGACAGTTTATTCGTTTACCTAAGCCTGCACCAGCTAAAAACCTGAAGTCTAAAAAAAAACACAGAATTTGTTCATCAGGGTGAGTCCAATTTTTCCAAAAAAAAAAACGATTTAGGGCGACTCTAGGGCAACTTCATGGCTCAACGAACTAGCCTAGTGATAAGTGGCAGTTTTGAAAAAGGTATGGAACAAAGCTTTGTGCGAAACTGACAACACAGCTTATGTATTGTTTCTTTTTTCTTTCATTTAACAGTCTTCGTAATTTTGCTCAAAGAAATTTCTGGGACTTAAATTCCCAGCCTGGTTTTTCTGTGAAAAACTACGGGAGCAGGATATGACAGTTTTTTTTCTAGAAATTCGGAGATTCTCCAGTTTTAGGGAGTTAGGGAACACACCTATTGTTTTATTGGAAAAACTAGTTTGTTTTCAATTTTCGTTCTGGGTCGGAGTTTATTGAGCAGTGTGCCCTTGGGTAGAAAACATCGAACAAACCTTATATCGTGATGGGTTTTAAAACATCGGAGTGCTGTATTTATAATGATAAAAAAATAAATTATTTCACTTTTTAACTTTTAGAGCAGTGCTTAAGAGGCCTTAAAGAATTCATTTGAAGTAGCAAGTTGAGATAGCAAATAAGATGGACAAATTCAGAAGACGAATGCCAATTGAATTTATGAAATTGAAATTTTATGAAAATTGTGAAAAAGAAAGATGGACATTTTGTATATTAAGTTAAGCTCTCTTTAAGTGCGATTTTTAGTACATTCAATATAGCCTGTATTTGAATAATATTTACATCAAAAAGATCAAATTTTTGAAGAATTCGAAGCTTTTTTGGCAATTCCGAACATGTCAACATCTGCGGGGTAACTGTAAATAAAATTTTCCATGTGTGAGACAAACTTATTTAAATGTTCGTACCTCACAACAACCTCCAAAGAAAAGAACATTTTACTTTTTTAATTATTCTCATATCATGTTAACTGAAAAAAAAAACGATTTTTGACGTATCGTGTGTCAGTTCACAGATAAGCACTCCATTTATCTACATAGGCATTGTCACAGAGGGTCACTGAATTCTAAGCCATATTCTCAACTCTCCTTCTCAGCTAAAACTAGACCATACTTTATTTAACTTTCCAGTGTAGTAGTAAGTATTAGAGTTTTTTTTTTTAGATATAGTTTTTGAAAAATACTTTCTACTTAACACATGCTATATTTAATACAAATTAGTTTACATTATATTATAGTAAATTCGTTAACAATAATTAATTATTAAAGTTTCTGAGCAATTTTACTTAGCGTATGAAGACACTGATCTCTATATAGAACCAATTTGAATTCGTCTCTTTACGAGAGTATAAAATAATTTAAGTAGTTATTGTTTTAATTTGCATTTGAATATTCGTGATTCTATGATAATAAAGAAAAATTACAGATCTTTGAGGTTTAAAAATATGTCTTTCGGCTGTTTTGGTCGTAATGTTTTTTTTTAATGAACAAATTTCATTTCCATCCCGACGTTTCGGCAGTAATTGCCGTCTTCTTCAGGGGATCTTTTATTTACAAAAATATGAGCTGGTGAAATGGCTACATGCAAATAAGTTGATTTACGATATTGAAAAGACATTGATGACGACATACACATCACAAATACCTACAATTTATGGATTACCAAAAATTCACAAACGAAACATGCCTCTTAAGCGGTCCATTCACATGACTCTCGTGTCGACATCGGTGCGGTGACACAAAATATCCATTCGGACCATTTATTTTCTACGTCAAAAACTACGCGTAGTAAATGGAATAAACTATTTGCTACGCCTACATTAACGTAGTAAATTAAGAACATCAATAGAATTTAAACCGGATATGAACAAATTCCAAAATTTTGAATAAAAAAATATCTCACCGAAGGACCCAAGTCCAATGAAACCGGATTCACGCCAATAAAATGTTTATGCATAGGTAGAGAAATAGCGGTACCCCATTTTTTTTTCTTGTGCCATATAATTTGCTTTAATTTGCCTTTTTTCCTAAATCTTTAAAAAAACGTCCAAAAAACTGTGACAATATTGTATTTTAATTGCTTTTATTCTGATAAAAACTTTAACTTGTTCAATAGTCGCCAAATACAAAAGAAATGATAAATAAATATGAGTTCAAACTTCAAAATGAAATGACATTTCAGACGATTTGAGATTTGAAACTACGTCTGCTACAATTTGTTTCATTTACTACATTAATTACATTTAACTACATTGACTACGTAGCAGACGTAGTTAATGTAGTTTATACAAGAAAGTGACAGTTCCGCCAACCCTGATTCGGGCACACACGCAACACCAATCCGAACACATTAGTTGTTTATTTACCGTCAACGAGACAATAAGACAAGCAATGTTCGGCATATTAACGTCTATACGAGAACACGATCGCAATGCAACTGAAACTGAAATATTCATAGAATGTGTTATACACAAGCCCACACACACTCCACATTCAATAACACTGACACAAATGTTATACACCAGTGTTGTGTATGGGCAGCTTTAGACATATAACAACGTCATCAATGAGAGTTCTTTGTTATGAACTTGCGAAACACTTAGGGACAACTTTACAGTGTGTGACAAGAGATTCGGTCCACTCAATTAAAAATTCTTATGAATTTGAAGATAAGGTAAACAATCTGGTTCTTAAACAAACTGATGTTTTAGTATCTTATGATTTTGTATCACTATTTAATAATGTTCCTGTATAACTGCCAGTATTCATTATTAAGAAAAAATGGGAGACTATTAGTAAACATATCCAGTTGAGCCAAACCAAATTCATAGAGTTGTAGAATTTTTGTCTTAAAGAAAATAAAGTATAAAGATAAATTATACAGACAAATTCATTGAATGCCAATGGGAAATCCAGTTTCTCCAAGCATTGGCGATTTGGTTTTAGAGAACCGTTTTGACAACAATTTTTCCGAAAATAATACACCAAAAATAATCGTCAAATTTGTAGATGATATATTTGCAGTTGTTATAATGGGGCGGAGGTTGACAATGTTTTACGATGCCTTAATACATATCATGGAAAAATTCAATTTACCGTTGAGAGGGAACAAAACAGAGCTTAACGATAACACAGCATCTGGAAGACTTATCAACTTTAGATCCAATCAAGCAAAACATATTCTTATTAATACAGCCTACAAAGACAAGACTCAAAAGTCTATGCGTTGAGTGACCGCAAATTCCAATCCGTAAATGTGAAAATAATCACTCAAATTCTCCTAGACAATGGCTATCCCATCAAAATCATACGGAACTTGTTACTTCGCCAAAAACACAAAGCTGCACATGAAAACAAAAACGGAAAAGGATAAGTGCGCCGACGTAGTATATAAAATTAACTGACGTGGCAATGCGGACGAAAATTGCAACCATTCCTACATCGGTACAACGAAACAAATTCTTCATCAAAGAATTTCTAACCACAAATCCGACATTAATTTAAAAAGCGCTTAGAAGACAGCATTGGCCTTACACAGCATCGAGCGTGGACCCAAACCAGACTTTGAAGAGTGGAAATCTTGGAAAGGGAGAAATGCCGCGGTATACTCTGGAACGCTTCATATTATTAATAACAAAAATAATATGAATCGTAAACAATACAACCAAAAAATTTCATCGGTTTACTGCTCTTTGGTGACTAGGAAGAATCTCTGACAATTAAAAGCCAACTAATCTTCAACCGAAGTCTTTTTAAGATAAAATTTTTTAAACATTTCATTGTATTTGAGTTTTTCGTTCGTTATTTTATGTATGTATATTTTAAATAATATAATAAAAATAGAAATATTATTTTAAATACCTACTAAATGTAAGTTTGCCAAAATATTACACCAAATATTCTTATGTGTATAATATGTCCAATTTATTTTTCTAAATAAAAGATCCCCTGAAGAAAACGACAACCACCGTCGAAACTTCGGGAAGGGAAAAAAAAACATTTGACCAAAACAACTGAAGGATATATATTTTTAAATCTCAAAAATGTATAATAATTCAACCAAATGGTCAATAACTTAACAATAAGTTTTATAGAAAAATCCAATAAAAACAATTCGAAAGGGTTATATTAAAATCAATTTTAGAAGTATGTACATACATTGAATGTACTATAAAATTTACATCAATGTAAACCAATACAATCTTCAAATGGTTTATTAATTTCAATTTCAAACAGAGATCAGTGAATCGTAACTATCAAAAATTCGAGATCTACTCGAATGATTTTTTTTTTTTGTCAAATTATGTACAAGAAAAGGAAAAAAAATAAACAATGTTTACCCAAAAACCATGTAAAAGTATAGCTCGAATATTCATTGGAATCACATTATCCACTGTGTCAATGTCTTTTGAATAACGATTCAATATACGCCCCAACGGAGTTGTATCAAAGAAATCCATTGGCAAACGTAAAGCATTTCTTACAAGGAATTCATGTAGTTGTTTTGAGCAATAAATACATCCCAATGATAATGCCACGGAGCCAATAAAATCCACTGCCACTGTATATAGGTATATAATAATATATTTGTGTTAAAGTTGTGCTTTTTTTTAATTTACTCGTATATAGATATCTATACTTATTTGGCTTTTCTACATTTTTAGAATACAATTATAGAATAGTAAAATATTGCATACAAGAATTATCCATCTTAACCAAGAACCATGAATGTGCTAAATTAAAAACTGTTTTTGCATTTATTCTAGACATTCAGAAATTAAATGGAACAATTGTATATTTACATGGCTCATGATTATAAGGGACAATTAATATGGTCAGAAATATAATATTTAAAACACATATTATTTACGTTAATTGAATTTGCCTAGATTGAATATTATTTACAATAAGTTTTTTCATATGTACCAAATGTGTGTACGAATTAAAAGTAGGAATTATTTATTAGTTTTCTGTAATTAAATGACTGCAATTTGTGTATACCTGCATAATATGACTGTAATTGGATCATTTTATGTTGTGAATTAAATAAAAAAAATCATAAAAAAAATGTGTGTCTTCAATGAGGCTGTTCGGAACAGGTTAGAACACTTTAGAACAAAAAAGTACAGGATTTTGCTGTTCAATGGGAAATTTTCTGTTTTAAACTGTTCTAAATTTGTGTGAAATTAGTCAGTTTGGAACGCTTTAGAAAAGGATTTTTTTGCACTTGCTTTTTAGGTAGAACAGGTTAGAACACATTTGTGAGAACTGTCAAACCCAATTGTTGTTGGTAAAAAATATATTTTGGTGTTAGATTTAGATTTATGTCGTTTTTATTTGGCAATCCGGAAGCCTTCCAGACTCTTCTGAAAGCGTTCACTTGGGAAAAAATGACAGCTCTAATTCTGAAAAGAAGAGAATTTTGCTTCAGGATTTGAAATCAGAATCAGAACCAGAAGCACTCACATATTCATATACTTGAACGTCAAACTGGACTGTTGTCATTTTTTGTATGATAATTGTGCAACAAACATTTTTTTTTAATTTGAATATTCTCACGTACACAATTATTTTCACACATACAATCTCATTAAAATTCAGAATCGTCAGAATCACACAAAAGTGTTCAGTTGGGATCCCAGATCGGAGAACAATTCCGGATTGCCAAATAAAAACGCCATTAGTTGATAAATCACTTTCCGTGTCAGAATCAGATCAATTTCATGGAAAATATTTTATTTTATACATTCAACTCCATTTCAGATTATTTTTAAAAATTTGTATGTAAGAATAAACGAACTTGAATTGTAGGTAAACAACAATAATTTTTTTATAATCTCTGTCAGATGACTGACTGTTCTAAGTTCTTCTATCTTGTTCAGATTTTTCGCACGAATCTGTTCTGTTCTGTCCTGTTCGGTTCTATTCTGTTCTAACTTTTTCGTCACTGAACAATCTTAATGACAACTACTGTTTGTCTTAACAAACATTACGGCTCGCTTGGTTAGACGGGAATCAAAAGTTTTCTTAAATATCAGCACCACATGTAGACTGGATTTATAGCTAAATACATATCGCTCATTTGCTACATGACGAACAAAACTTAAAAACATCAGATTCTGAATCTGAGCTAAGTACCAAATTGTGGAGAAATTCAGCAACGATCTCCAACCGGATCAAACTCATTTGTTGAATAGAATTGAGAACATCGATCATTAGAGTTAAATGTGGTGAACTTGAAATTTGTGCGTTAATCGTCTATTGGACGACCGGCATTACTGTCGATGTGAAGATTTGCTCCACTATTCGGAGAGATACATATAGCATCAAAACACCTATGGACATATTGTTACGAAATCCATAGGTTCTGCTAATCATTAAGCAGTTTTCCTTCCAAAACCTTGCAACAAATATCAAATGGACTTCTAACAGAGATCATAAAGTCGAGAAATTTTTCTTTAAATCAAACGGCAAATATTATAAAAATACATATCTCTGATTTTCTTGTATTTTGTCACTAAAATTATTCATGTAAACTTGTCGCTTTTATCTATAAAAACAAAACAAAAAAAAACAGATTCTAGAAAAAGTTTGGAATTCGTCTAAACAAGCAAGCATGTTCTGTTAATAAAAGATATTCGATGCAATTTTAGCTACAATAACAATGTGCGCTTTAGATATAATCTTTCATTTGATACTTATTGTTGGTACTGCATAGCAGCAACAAATGGTTTCTTAGTTGCGATTTATTTTAAGTAAAAATAACTATCCGGAAAAAGAACTTCAAACTGAAAACAATTACGGCGACAACTGAAATTTTACCGGAAATTGAAAACCATTATAAAAATCTGCTAACAAATGACTTTTTGATGAGATTTTTAAAAATATAATCTAGAAAATAGCTTTGAAATAATATAACTCTCAACAAAGTATTGTATTTTCTTAAAAATCTGTACATATTTTGTATAAAGTATGTGATTTTAACTAAAGTCGAAATTTGTTTCAGGAACTTTGGGTAGTTGAAGCTACAAATTTAGACTCTTAAAAGGTAATATAATATATAATCTAAAAGCTTATTAGAAAAAAAAATGGATATTTAAGCTTTTTTTATCTCGGCAACAATTTTTTACATATAGGTTTTGAGTTTGTGACGGTGTGTATTTGTATTGTTAGTATTTTTCAGTGTGATACTTGGAAAGAGAGTATTAATTGCCAACTATGAAAAAACAAAAACGATTTCAGGATTTTTAACTAACTGAATTTTAACTGTCCTGAACACAGAAGTCTTAGCTTTTAAACTAAACCAAATTAATATGAAATTTGCAAGATGAAATGATGAAAATTTTGTCAAGTATTATTTTTGTATTAATAATTTACCGCAAATAATTGTACAAGTAACGATCGAACATTCATCGGCAAAACATTATCCACTGTATCAATATCCTTTGCGAAACGATTAATTATTCGTCCCAATGGTGTTGTATCAAAATATTCCATTGGAACTCGCAATACATTTTTTATAAGAAATGCATGCATTTCCTTTGAGCAATAGATGCATGCCAATGCCAGTATTAATGAAGACACGAAATTCGAGATGACTATGTGTGTTAGTAGTTTTGCATTCGATACATCATGTTGTTGTTGTTGTTTGAATGTTTAAAATGTAAATGAAGATTAAAAAATGTAAATTATGTTCAAAAAAAAAAACTATTTTTAATGTATTGACTTGGTTTTTTGCATTTAAATTACAGAATATTTAACAAGGCACAGACGATTTTGTTTTGTATTTTACAGAAATATTTTTTTAAACAAATATCCCATCTAACAACTTTTTAACCATAATACCATTGACTTCACAGATAAACGATTCTTTTATTTTTACAATTAAGTGTTTTTTGTTTTGTTTTAATTTTGCAGCAATCAAAAGCATATATTGTGAATCACTAAACATTGCAGAGTGCAGACGATCAGGTTTGTGTTTAATATCTCAATAATCTGTGGCGAAAGTTATGGATTTAAGAAGTATAAATACTAAATTAATTAAACCAAAGTTATTAAGATAACAAGTGCTTAAATATTTCGACTCAAAATAAAATAAAAACTGCGATAGTTTCGGAATAGGTTTAATGAAGATTCAGTCAAAAGTATTCTTTAAAAAACATTCCCACAAAAAACTTTAACATTTTACTATTTAGCGTTCATATTGGGTTGAGTGGTGTTGAAAGGGTAGACACGTGCATTCAAGGAGACACAAGCGTCCATAATCTTTTCTCAAAGCGAACCTCTGTCTATCAACTCCTACTCTAAAAGAGGAACGCCGAATTCTCAAGAGAAAGAGGGAGAGCACGAGAAGCGGGTAGTCGAGTCTATTGAGGGGTGTAGCAGCAGGGGTGATGTTCGAAAATTTTATCAGAGAGTGAAGCGATCCACCCAAGGATACAAAGCTAGAACGGAAGCCTGCCGAGATGAGAGTGGGAATATAGTAGTAGACACACAGTCAGTGCTGAGGATCTGGAAAGAATACTTTTCTAGATTGCTTAACGGCGAAGACAACCAAGATACCGCTAGTAGGCAGAACGTCCAATTCAAGGCTGCTGGTGCGGATGGTCTACCAGCTGAGTTATTCAAATCAGCGAAAGATGAATTGGTAAGAAACATACACCAACTCATCGGCAAAATTTCGGCTCGGTCAAAATATCACGATGGATAGATATAACTTCGAAATTGCCAAGGACTTTGTCTACCTGGGCTCCACTATAACCTCGCAAAATGACATCAGTGCAGACATCAAACGAAGAATTACTCTTGCCAACCGTTGTTTCTTCGGGTTAAGAAGGCATCTAAGTAGTAAGGCCCTCTCTCAGAGAACTAAGGAGGCTTTATACAAGACCCTTATCATCCCGGTCCTGCTCTATGGGGCAGAAGCATGGACATTGAAAAAATCGGATAAAAGTCTGCTAGGGTACTTTGAGAGGAAGATTCTTCGTGTGATTTTCGGTCCGGTGTATATCGAAGGAGTGTGGAGGAGAAGATTCAACGACGAGCTATACGGGCTATACAGCGACATTGGCCTGGTCAAAAAGCTGAAAATACAACGGCTGAGATGGCCGGGGCATGTGGAGCGTATGGACAGCAAAGCACCTGCCCCTATGGTGTACACAGCAGAGGAAGAACCCATAACAGGTAGCGCACACAAGTGGAAGAACGACCTCAAACAACTTGGTGTGTGAAACTGGAAGCGGCTAGCTAGGGACAGAGCTGACTGGAGGGGATTGTTGTTTGAGGCCGTAGCCATCCTGTGCTGTGAGCCCATCTAAAGGAAGTAAGTAATTGGGTTGAGTGCAAGCCGACTCACCTCACTCGAATCCACTGCGTTCTAAGGGTAGGACTGGTATAGTTTAAGGAAGGAAGAAAAACAGAAAAGGAGTATGTGGGGAGATTATATGCGGGGTGCTTACCTAAGCTATTCTGACATTTGATTAAATTTCAGGATATATTTAAGTAGCTTAGTAGAGATATCGCGTAGCCCATCGAAGAATTTTTCTCCGCGGGCTACTTTTCTGGTTTTCCCGTAATTATTCGGTTTTTTTTTTCTTAGAGATATTCAGCCAAAAATTCCTCGAAACTTGACAACTATCGTTTGCGTTTTTGAGCAAAGTTTGTTGGATTCTAAAATGTTCTAGCTCCAGTAGCACAAGTATCCCGGAAACGATTTGGCTCAGTTCAAGTGATGATCCTGTTTTGGTCAGTTCGTCTGCGATTTCGTAATCCCTTGTATGTCACTATGTGCTGGGACCCAGATTAGGGTGACTTAGTTCGATTCGCTGAGCAATTTTGGTTCATTGCGGCAACGATCTAAAAGTTTCGACTATGTGACAATTGAGAAAATGACTTTGATTGCCGTCTGGCTGTCTACGAAGATATCTATGTTCTTGTTGCCCAGTTGTCCTGAAAAACTGAGCAAAAGGTTGGAACCCCTCCTTTCAGTCGTCATGTACGTATATGGTGCGTATTCGTGAAAACGAAACTCCAGACGAACGCTTAAAGCGGACAATACACAATCGAGCGAATATGTGTCAACTTAAAGGAAGATTATTTCAAGAAAAACGTGCTGTCATCCAAACTAGAGACCGAGATAAACAATAAACGCAAACGGTATTATCAGAGCGTTATATTAAGATGATGGATTGAGTGCACGGTTGCGAAAAGCAAGGACATCGAAATTTCGTCATTCAAAATCGAATAGCCGCGCTGGCCAGTGATTTAATTATACATACATTAGACACCGTTTTCGATGAAAACAAAACCACCAACTATCCTACGGAATTTTCGAATTCTCTGGATGTTCGGAACTTGCCGTAACACAATTTAAAATTAAGAGTCGGCTGAATTATAATTTTATTGCACAACATCAATGCACCGAAACTTTGTACTAGAACGTATTTCATTCTGAAATGAAATCCGTGGATTCCGCGGGATTTGGCTTTCGTATTTAAGCGTCTTCAATTTCCAGTGCGTTTCGCTTTTGCTAAGACAATTAATAAGCCACAAAGACAATCGCTGGATGTTTGTGGCATCAATCAAAAGCGAAAGATTCAACAGAACTTTAATAATTGCGGTTTAATTGAAACTTATCGATATTGTTACACTTCTGTTATTTTATTTAACAGAATTTGAATTAAACGAAGTTTGCCGGGCAGCTAGTTTTTAATATTAGTGGAAAAGGTTCAATTTTTGTCTGCACTTTAGTATTTTGAATGGAATCATATGGGAAATACCCGGCTTTGACCACGTCAGATTATAGCTTTTATTGAACACGGTTTTTCAACGCTAAATAGTGAAACATTTATTGTGGGAACGTTTTCTGGGAAGCCATATGACACATGAAAAATTCGACACATTGACTTGAATCAAATTATTTTTCCAAAAAGACTGCTGCTGGATTATCAACTCGATTTTCAAATAACTAAATATCTAAAAAGAAATCCATCTTCTTCTTTTTTATATTTCATTTCAACAAAAAAAGAAAATCAAAATTAAGCAGAAAAACTTAAAACAAATTCACTTAATTAACAAATAAAAAGAAGTTCGTACATATTTGTTCAGCAAATTATAACTTGGCAAGCATATTAAAGAATACAAAAAAATAAAACATAGCAAAAGCAAAATAAGCATAAACATCGAATGCAAAGCAAGCCAATTCAACACTAAGCTCAAAAAAAACAATTCAAATGATAAACATTAAAATAAAAAGATTTAAAAAAAAAACATACCTTGTCCGAAACCAAATGCACCATAAACACCCAAGTACATATTCCTAAGACCTGTGTCATTTTGGGCTGATTTATCATTTGACCATTTTGTAAGCCATAAATTCGAGCCAATGGCAAATATTTGGAAAAGGAAATTCAATAGAATTGTTGCAACAGCTAATGTTATACCAATGCTCTTGATATAATGTTTATAGACTGCAAAGTCAACCTGGAAAAAATAATAAAATGTAGTAATAAATATTTAAATCATTATTGTTTTGAACTTACTCCTCCAGTTTGGGATTTTTCTATTTCAATTAATTTACCATCATCTTTAGTAGGTAATGCTTGATCGGAGAGTTTTGAAACGGTAGAATCTATGGAGTCTTGTCGATTATTTTTACGCTTACGTATACTGCCCTTATCACTGCCAAATGATCGAACGGATCTATAACCGTACATTTAAATAAATAAATCAAATTCTAATTTTTTTTTGCAATGTTACTCTACTTACGCAGTTTCAGAAATACTCTCTGTCCTTGCTCGACTTATAACTCGTTCTAATTTGCCTCTTAATTCATCAGATTGTATAGTTTTCTCAAGTTGTTCTTTAATCTCTTCTAATTCCTCTTTTTCGGCATTGTTTTCGGATAAATGTTGAATTAAGAAATCGGAGAAAGCTCCTTTTTTATTCAGCAACTCTGAATATGTACCGTCTTCACTAACTTCACCATCCTTCAGAACATAGATGTTATCGACTTTAGGCAGATAAGTGATTCCATGTGTAACCAGGACTCGAGTTTTTTTAGCCAATAGACCAGTGGGCCCTATGACTTGTTCGAAAATATGTTTTCCCACATGCGCGTCAACAGCACTCAGAGGATCATCCAATAAATATAAATCCGAATCACTATACACTGCCCTTGCCAATGATATTCTCTGTTTTTGTCCACCCGACAAATTGATACCTTTCTCACCGATTTCCGTTTTATCACCAGCAGACAACATTTGAATATCAGCTCGTAGGGCACAAGCGTCAATAACCTGTTCATACCTTTTACGATCGTATTCCTTGCCAAAGAGAACATTATCGCGTAGCGTGGCATTTTGAATCCACGCCTGCTGTGGTACATAGGCTACAGATCCTACAGTATTGACTCTGCCATTAAGCTTGTCCATTTCGCCTAGGAATGCCGATATTACAGAACTTTTACCAGAACCAACAGTACCAACAATTGCAACGAGTGAATTCTTCTTTATTTCCATGTTGATATTTTTAAGAATTGCATTTTCATCGCCCCAAGAAAAGGTTCCATTTTGAATTAACATTGGATGAGCTATTATTAGGGAAATATTATTTTTGAACTTAAAATATAGATTAAGGACTTACGTAATGATTTATCGTGCCCCACACAATTAGGATCTAATTCTTCGCTGTTCAAGAATTTATTGATACGTTTCACAGAAACTTGAGTCTGTTTAAAAATAAGTAGAATATTGAATTAGTTAGTGGGTGATATAAAGAAACTTTGTTAACAAAAAAGAACATGCAAGCTAAATGAGGACATATGTACGTCTTTTAAGCTCAAAATGAGTTAATTTGATCTTTGAATATGTTACTGCTGAGTTAATTTGAGCAGATTTTTTTTTATAAATATATATGCAGTGTAATAGTGTATGTTTGCTTAACTTAAGGCCAGTTGTAAAAACGTGTTTTAAATATTTGATCCTTGGTTCAGGCATTTTAACTCCGGATTTCGGTTGATTACCTGTGGTCAAACGATGGTTCACGGTTCAAGTATGTTGATAGCAGCCAAATGCAAGCTGGGACCATGTTGAACATGGATTAATCCGCCGAAATCGGCGACTTAAAATTGCTACACCACGGATCAAATATTTGTACAACTGGCCGATAAATTCTATGAATTTGGTTTATTGTAAAAATGAAGAGGATACTTAGATGAATTTTCTTCCTGTGAAAATAGGATTTAATATTTTTTTTTTTTTTTGTCAAAATATGTACCTAAACCATTTTTGAATTAATGAATAAATCACCAAAGTTTTATGAGGTTTAATCTTATGTTTCTCTAGTTTTGTTTGTATGTGTTTGGTTTAAAAACTTAAATCAAATGAAAATGTATCAGTTTAAATTTGAATTATATTATATGTTCATGGAATAGTATATGTGTGAATGAAAACTACCAAATAATATGTCGAATGAGTCATAGGTTTTGACAACACGACCAGCACTATAATTCTTGGAATAAGAAGAAAATTTAATTTTATACTTTGGAATTTATTGAAATGAACCCTTTTGAATCTTACTACAGAAAATAAGAAGATAAATAAATATTTTGTTAAAAACATTTAATATCATTTAAGTTTAGTGCCACCTTAAGAAAGAATTTCTATGATACAGTACGTCCGAAGTTGGACTCAAGGGTAAACTGATGAGTATTCATTATCATTATCTATAATCCAACGAAGAAGATATTCATTTATTACAAATTCAATCAATTTCGATAAGAGAAAGTGATGCCAATTTCAATCAAATGCTTTTGAAATATCTCTAAAGCGATGTAAAGATTTGTGCCACTGTTCGGTGAGATATACCATCAGATCAACAGTGGACCTATTGCTACGAAAGCCATACTGCCGGTCATTAAGGGGATTTCGTTCTTCAAGATGCTTCTTAAGCTGATAATTTATCAGCGTTTCCATGACCTTGGACGTAGGCACAGAATGGACAAGAGACTAGTATTGTAGGACAAATGGAAAACCTTACACAGTGGTTTTGCGAGCGTAGCAGAAAACCTCTTCAGAACAATAGGGGAAATACTATCTGTAATAGCGGATTTGTGTACAATCGAGATCTTTAATGCTATAACAAATAAAAATTAATCAGAACATGTATTTGATTCGTTACGAAAAATATCAATTTATAGATCAAAATATAAATTTACCAACGAAAACCCCATAAGAACTCTAGCAACTGTACGAGTACGAAAGAACATACTTCTCACAAAAGTGTTAATGATCTCAATTACAGAAGAAGTTATAACACTTCGTAGAAGCGTAAAAAGCAAACTGTGCTGCTAGCAAATTTATTTTTCTTGTGAGTTTACCACAGGAGTGTAATTGAAATGGAACCGACGACGCGACGGAGACCAAAAATGTTTACTTCTCTTGAGACATTGTAGTAATTGTTGCCTTCAAATTTGTTCATGTACGAATTTGGTTTGTTGAATATGACTATTGCAGATGTTTTTAGCTTGTTTGGACTTATTCCGGTTTTCCTCAGTGGATTTGGCTTTTACAATATCAGAAAAAGAGTTTTCTTTTGGTTTGAATTCATCATTTAAGAATTATGTTTGCAATCATATTAGTGCTAGAATCAACGTCATTATTGATAAAACATAATGACCAGTTAAGGATCCTGAAAAAAAAAATACTTAGACCGTCCTAGTTGGCTTTCTCGTATTGCAATACGGTCCTCTTAGAAATGTTTTCCTTAACTGAGAAGTTTGAGCACGGGAAATTAGCTGATATGATACAATGGTCTGGTCCTGAGCCCAGAGAGTAATGCCCTCTGTAGGTGTATGAGGAGACATCAGACCATATATTAAATAAATGTCATAGCATCATTCACCAGATACACATATATTTCAGACATTACCTAATAGAGGAAAAGGAACTATCTTCTGTTAGAATAACCCAAATACTAAAATTCCATACAGGAATTAATTTGGAGGGCGTAGTGTAGAGTGAGAAATACCATTAAGTTACGTAGGGGCTTAATAAATCTCAAGGTCGCAGTGCATCAATACACCAAAATATATATTATTCATTTAAATTGCAGCGAAAACAAAGTAAGAGCACGTGCGAGATATGACCACCAGAACTATGTATATATTAACGAAGGAAAAGAAACAAAATTACTTCAGTGTAACTGAGCCAATATAATTCAATTTGATTTATTTCAAGTACGAGTACGACACATTTCTTGCCACTTTTGGTGGGCGTTTGGTTGAGTGCAGCGTTACTTTAAGCTGCGTGCATCCCAAAATCATTAATCAGAGCATATTTCGCTTAAATTTATTCAAATATAAAATTTGCTTAACCCATCGGACCGTCTTCAATCCCCCTGCACTAGCCCCGGTGACAACTCCTGCCAGACGATTGAATTTTAAATATGGGCACTACTACCTCAACATAATGTAGTTTTCATTTGGGAATCCAGAAACCTTCTGGAATCTTCTAAAAACGTTCACTTGAGAAAAAATAACGGTTCTGATTCTGAAAAAAGAGACATTGGCCACGTTCTGGACATGGTCGAATTGAAAACCAGTCAAATTTCAGCTTTCAGCAGCTGCCAAACAACAAGGACGTTCTTGCCAATTAAAAACCAGACACTTGACTACCTCTTCTGAACAAGGGCATTTACTTCGCTATTTGAAATCAGACTCGAAACCAGAGAAACCATAGTAATCGGCAATTGTCATTTTTTGTATCATAAATGTGCCAAAAACATTTATTTTTGATTTTCACATATACAATCCCAGGATCCCAGATCGGAGAGAGATTTCGAATTGCCAATAAGAAAACAATAAGTGTTACTAGCTCAAAATTTGCTATCGGCTCCACTTGAACTTTCAACTAAATTAGAAGCCAGAACTGATTTGTTGAAAAGAAAAAATACAATCATAAACAAATCTCATAAAAAATCATTAGAGGTGACAATTCATACACAGTTATCTTAATAATAAATGCATAAAAATATATGATTAAATAATCAAATTTTGAAGTAGATAGTTAATTGAGTGTTGTGAAGTCAAGTGTGCTGATAACAAGTGACAAATATATCAAAACTTGGCAGTGAGATATAATAATTATCATGTCCCTTATTATTTTTAATTTAATAAACCAATCATTTACTAGATATGCGTGGGAATAAAAATTTTCTGATAATGTTTGGGCATTTTCCAATAAATCTTTTTAGTCAATTTTGTACCCATATTCTCTTTTATAATTATTTATGTATAAATAAAGTTAGCTACACAAAAACAGGGCAACACATGTATAATACAACAACAACTAAAAATAAACAATCAATTTATTTTTAAAAACTTACTTGAACTAAATTCGTTATCAACATGGGCAACATAGCTAATGGAAAACGCAAAATGTTGAATAATGATAATGAAACAAAAGCTGTTGAAGGATCTAATACGTTATTTTCATCGATCAATACATATGTGGCAAATGTTACCAATGAAACCTATAAAAATAGAAAATGTTTAATGAAAAAAGAAGAATAAAAGATAGAAAAATTGGGTGTTAAAAGATTATTAATTAAAATTATGACCAATTTTCCGATATATCGAGATGTCTTAGTTTCCATTTTAAGTTTTTTATATCAATTTTACGATCAGTCAGTGACCGGTTTTTTTAGGAAATGAAGAATGTTCGTAGAGTGGTAAAATTAGCATTTTTCCTTAACCATATCCAATCGTTTTTTTTGTCGCAGTTTTACCTCAACGATATCAACCATTAGCATTGGTAAGGTTGTCAATGGCAATTTCAATAGTTCAAATAGAGTAATTGCTACAAAGACCTTATCAGCTGTTAGATAATTTTCCTCGTCAATTAACACGTAACAAGAAAATGTCACCAATGAAACCTTTTTTGTAGTAAAATAATTAAATAAAATCACAAAATTTCGTTATCCTGAAAAGAAAGACAAAAAAAACACAACCAAAACTGTTTTAAATATTTGTCTTACCAAAAATGGAGCACATGACCACAGGAAAGATGTTCCAGCATTTAAGTACGCAGCCGATTTAAGTGTTTCAATTTCTTTGTCACGTATTTCCAAAACCTGTTCCTCGAAACTTGGCTCCCAAGCATACAATTTCAAAACCTTTGTAAAAGGTTGTGCAAAAATAAATAAAAATTAAAATACATTTTTAAAAATATTCATACCTTAATTCCGCCCAAAACCTCGTTCATCAATTTGACACGGTCATCTTTGTATTTCATTTGTTTAACTTGCAGTATTTTAATGCGATTTGCAATAACTCCATTGATAGGAATTAATATGATCATAACAGCTAAACCAGCTAGAACGGAAATTCCAAGAAGATTCCATAGGAAATAGAGAGCTAGTATGATTTGCAATGGAGCTGACCACAACATATTCAAATAAGTTGTCAATTCCATGAAACGTTGAGCATCAACAGCCATTAAATTTACAATTTCACCAACTGTCGATTCTTTTTTAGCCGAATTTGAAATTATAAGCGCTTTACGATAGATAGCATTTATTAAAGCCGTTCGAATACGCAAACCAACAATGTACATTTTTTGGAAATATTGAGATAGGAAGAATGTCTGCACAGCAGCACAAATAAACAACAGAACGGCATAGAATATACCTTTCCATTCTGGTTCTGTATCTTTTTCCGGGTCAGCTTTGTTCTCTACATATTTGATTATCAATCCAAGAATTTGTGGTGAAGCGAATGTCAACATATCACATACTAGTTTAAGGCAAGAACCAAATAGAAATATTCCACCGAATGATTTTACTATTGGTGGCATTATTGAAGCAAAACCTTTGGTTTTCGAACCATGAGGATTTTCGAATGTAACATTTCCGTTGCTAAATTGAGCTTTAGGTGCACGATTTTCGACTGCATAATGTTTGCGAACATTTTTGTTCCAGTGTTTTGCGAATATAGGCATAACCTCTTTGGAGCTCTCTTGCGGACGCAAATCCCAGAGATCTTTCTCTTCCAGAGGATTGCGGTATCCTTTCAGAGCCATTTTGTCGAACCATGAGTACGTGATGCGGGACAGAAAACTTGCTGAAAGCTCGGGAATTTCTTTCTAAAATTAATAAATAATTTTTTTAATATTTATTTTAAATATTATTTCTATTGCTTTATATTAAAAAAAAAAATTCACAAGAAAACAAATTTTTAAAAATATTATTTATAATGAGGATTTATCATTGCAAAAGTAAAACATTGTCCCTTTTTCACATGTCATTACAGCCAATTTCTTAACACTGATTTTAATGTCATCTGGTCAAAATCTACGGTAAGAACTACGGTATGGAAAGTAATTTAACTTCTAACGAACTCGATGCTCTGCCCGATTCCATTCAACGATTTTTTCGCCTGTATACTCGCACTGAAATTGTCGTTGCGGGCGATTTCAATGTAAGCAATTTATCTTGGTTCCGCTTTTGAAGCCAAACAACAAGGTATGCAAGAATCTTTGCTGAGTTAAGCCTCCTTACTCAGCTTATGGACAAGCCAACGCGAATATCGGACGTTAATTTTCAAGCGAAAATACCCTAGACTTGTTCCTTACATCTGACCGAGATATATACATGGTATCCGCCGGGAAGGTATTCTACTTTGTTTTGCCGCCATTTTGATAAGCATTAGTCTTGACAGTTCATATTTGGCAGTGGTGAAGTAGACACGTTGCAAATTTATTATGGAAAAATATTCGATAAAACAACGTGTTTTAATTGTTAAAACATTTAATTAAAATCCATAATCGATTACTGTAACGATAAGAAAGTTACGTGAAATTTTTGGGAGAAACAACGTGCCAACAAAACGCACTATTTATTGTGCAGTGAATGATTTCGAAGAAAGACGGCGTGTAGGTGAAACGCCCAAGCACGGACCACAACGTACTGCAAGATCGGCTGAGAACATTACTGCTGCTCAAGGAAGTGTTCAAAACAATCCATCAACCTCAATTCGACGCCGTGCTCAGGAGCTTGGTCTTCAAAGAACAACTTTTGCCACAATTTTGCACAAGGATTTGCATTTGTTTCCATTTAAGATTCAGTTGACACAAGAGCTTCTGCCACAAGACCATTTACAACGCCGTAAAGCTGATGTTACAGCTAGCCCATGACAACCCCGATTTTCATGAAAAAATCATAATGAGTGACGAGACACATTTTCATTTGAATGGATATGTGAATAAACAGAATAGTCGATTCTGGGTAATGGAAAACCCTCAAATTATTCATCAGTAACCTTTACACCCATTAAAAGTTACATTCTGGTGTGCAATTTGGTCAGGAAGAATCATTGGACATTACTTCTTTGAAAATGAAGTAATTATTATAAATTACGGAGTAACGGTAACTGTGAAAGGGGAGCCATATTGATGAGATTGAAAACTTTTTAACACCGCAACTTCATGCTTTGGGCTTTATCAACATGTATTATCAACAAGACCACATCGCGTACAGATAGGATTACAATGGAATTACTGCGAGACCTCTTTCCACAACAAGTTATTTCAAGAAATGGTGTTGTTGATTAGCCTCCATGCTCGCCTGATTTGACTGCGCCGGAATTCTTTTTGTGGGCATATCTGAAAAACAAGGTTTATGCAAACAAACCAGAAACGCTTGAGCAACTCAAAAAAAATATTCGTGATGAAATTAATGAAATACCGCGTGAAATGCGTAAGAATGTAATGAAAAATGTGCCAAAAAAGAGCTCGCACTTGTGAGATTAACAGAGGTGGGCATTAACCTGATATTGTGTTCCATACATAATTGCAGACATTAAATAAAATATTTATCAATAAGATCCATTCTCTTTCATTTAATCAAAAATTATAAACAAACAAAGTAGTATACCTTCCCGGCGGACACCCTGTACATATACTATCAGTGTATTATCGCATCTAGGCACATCATTCAAAAGCTCCTAGTAGAACAACTGGGACAGTCTAAATAATTTCTTCAAGACCTTTAACTGGTCACTTCCTCGATAGTGACGTTGACTATAGCGCTGATAGGATTGCAAACTTAATTCTTAAATAGATGTAGGCTTTTATGCCCAACAGAACCAAACGCATCAAACCAAAAGAAAACTCTTGGTTCAATTTGAGCAGTAAAGAGGTTATCAGGTTAAGTGAGTTAAGTTTCCGATAGTATAAGGCCAACCCCACAGTTCAAAAAGGTAGAATGACCTGCTATAGTCATATTCAAGGAATCAAATCCTTACATGAACAAAAATTAAGGTAAAAAATACTACAATGTCCCAAAGGTAGTAGAAATGTTTGGTCATTTGTAAAAACAGTACGAAATTCTACCTCCGACGCTCGTTTCCAATGATACTCATGTGGCACTCACATGACAAAGCAAATTTCATTTCGGCTGGTACAGATATTATCTGCCCTATTGTTCTGAAGAAGTGTACTTCAATGGTGGCAAAACCACTGCGTCAGCTTTTCCATCTGTCCTAATCTACTGATCTCTTCCCGAATGAATGGAAAACAGCATTTGTCCAGCCTGTCCCTAAAAAGGCGAATCTTTTTACCCTTATCGTCTAATTGCACTTAACTCCCTTCTTTCCAAGGCCATGGAAACCCTAAAAAATTATCAGCTTAAGAAGTAGCTTGAAGAACGAAATCTCCTTAATGAACGGCAGTATGGATTTCGTAGCAATAGGACCACTGCTGATCTGATGGTATATCTCACTGAACAGTGGCACAAATCTTAAAATCCCTTTGGAGAAAATAAGATTATTGCACTTGATATTTCAAGAGCATTTGATAGATTTTGGCATAAAGCTCTCTTATCGAAATTGCATGTATTTGGTACCGATAAATCTTTTCATTGTTGGATTAGAAACTACCTTTAGGACCGTTCAATACAAGTTGAATTGGACGGTTTCAAGTCTGAATTCATAAAATAAATGCTGCTGTGCCACAGAGTTCCGTTTTGTCTCCAACCCTTTTTCTCATTTTCATTAATGATCTCTTTTCTGGAACTTCCAATCCACTGAATTGTTTTGCTGAAGATACAATACTTCATATGCTTTTCCTAATTCACGCCTTTGTCCGTCGGATGTAGAACTAAAGCCGCCAAGCATGATAAAGTAATTAATTTCTTATCGCGTAAAATTTAATGCTGTTTACTTTAATTAAAGCGAAACACACCCTCAATTCCACTGTTGATGAGTGATTCTTGTATTGAGGAAACCGAACAACTCTCTTTCTTGGTATCCAACAAATCATCTACTTTGCAACGATCAATTATGTGAAGTCGCCAAAAACGCAGCCAAAAAATCGTTTCCCTGTCTAATATACTTGTAATTTATAAGGCTTATTTATTAATTCCGAAGAATGAGCAGGTGCTCCCAAATGTACCTCAATTTTTAGGACATACACAAAAATGAGCTTTTAGACCAGTGTCGCTCGAACACTGACGTAACATTTCCTGGAATGCTCAACTTCTTCTTCCTATTGTCATATATAAAATTTCAAAGTTCAGTTCCATCGGTTTCTCCTTTTAAACCCTCTCCTGTTTTACTAATGACCATACTGTGTGTTCAACATATTAAGGGCAGCCTACTCCCTTTAGTGTGCGCTAAATATAAAAAAAATACTTTTTATCCATTCTTTAACATTGCTAATAGGTGTATATTCTTCCTTTTACTTTAAGGGAATAGTACAAAGCCACCCCACCCTTATATTGACGTTACTCTTTAACTTCCTTTAAGAGATTTTAATAATTTAAATTTGGTCAATAAAAAAAATCGTTTACATTGCGTGTCTGAATGCCTGATAATAATAATATTAATAATTCCAAGGTATTTTAAACGCAATCTGAATTGTACAGCACTATAAATAGAAGAAATAGAAATACAGGCAAGAATAATTGTTGGCACAGTGGATTGAGAATTTCATGTTTTTATTTCATTACAACCCACCGCGTGGCATACAGTTAAAATTCATGTATCAAAAGCATGCTTCATCGAATCGTCTATGTTAGCAGTAAAGTACTATATCCACATGTCGAATTTTCGGTCATTACCAAACTAGCTTATAGGCTAAACTAATTAACGCTGTATAACGTCGTTTTGATACCATAATTCGTATATATTTACCTCAGGATTTATTAATCCTTAATCCCTTGATTTATTGCTTGTGGAATTAAACGGGTGGATCTTATAGCCCTCACTCGATTGCTAAACATCTGAATTATGCAAAACTAGGCTAGCAGACTACCACCGATGCGACAACGATCCTATTTCTCGGCTGGGTTTACGTTTAAGGTCGTTTCGTTTTATTTACTATAGTAGGGCCAGATTTTTCTGGAAATTTTGCAACAAGTTATACTACCCCACTTGCGATTGGATTCGCTGAGAAAAATTAACTATATAATGCCCTTAACAACTCCAAGAGAATATGTCCTCTTTCTCATTTCCCCCAATGCTACAGTAACCTGGCACTCAGATAAGTCTGACCTTTAGGTCAATATTCAAGCTTTCGAACTCGTTTCGGCATCGTTTGAAGAATTTAGATGTTATTGATGCTGATTTAGTGGCTATTACTGATGCCTATCTGTCAGAATCACAATATTACTTTATGTCGATTTCGTTTCAATAATTAGGATTCGCTACTAAAACCAATACTTTTTGGCTTTGAAAAGAACGATTACGGACCGAATCTCTTTTTGGGACTGTGTGTGTTGCTTGGCAGCTCTAAAAAAAAAACAAATCTTCAATTCGTTAAAACATCATTATTTCGTTTTAATTTCCCGATTCCGACCCGGGAGAGTTCCTAAACCCACTTGCACTTTTTTAATATTTGTTTCCAAGAAGTTTTTAACAATTTTTTTTTATTTTTTAATATATTAATTTACTTTTTCTGTACACTGCCACAAAATAAAAATTAATTCACAACACAACAATTGAGAAACGTCAAAACAAATATTGTAGTGTGTGTACGAATCTGTGCACAAATCCGTTTTGAATCCGTCTCCAAAAAGAGATTCAATACGGATCTGTTTTTGAAGAAAAAGTATTGGTTTTAATTTGAAACGAATTTGATTTTCAGAAAAAAATTGACGGCGGATCGACGGCAAGTCGATGTTTTTGTTGAAACGAAATCGACATTAGGTTAGGTTAGGTTATTGGTCTGACAATTGATGCCGTTATCGTCACTCTTAGATCAATGTAGATCCATTATGTTTACCCGGGAGTGTAATCATTCTTTTCCGATAAAAACCTATGTATTCTCTTAACCAGTCAGGTCATTAGAAGGCATTCACGAAGTTCAATATTATCATTCCTGAAGTATTAGAGAGTTCTTCTAAATTATCAAAGAAGTAACTGCCTATAAGATTCCTTCTCTGGCGGAGAAAGTTTGAGGTGTCCTCATCCACCCCTGCATAGGTGGCCTGTACTGAGTTTCATTTTTAATTTATGATATCCCAGTAAATTGTGTCCGGTGATTATGCTTAGAAGAGAGCGAAGGGATATCCTGTTGTGTTGCATAATTGCATAATTTTTCTGTCCTCTGCGTGTTAACGCATAGCCCTATTTTGCTAGTAGTATCCTTGCGTTGGATATCCTTAGAATCCTGTCAGAAATTTCCTGTTTAATGTAACGGGATGGGATGTTCACCAGTTCTGCTTGACTAACGTCAAGCTCTGATCGATCCCTGTCTTGTCAACTCATTGGCATTTTCGTTACTCGGTATGCCGCTGTGTCACGAGACCCAGCAGAGTCTAACATTGTTCTGCGTGCCAAGAACTTTAATGTCTTCGCGGCAGCAAGAAACAAGCTTCTATTTTATAACAGTGGCAGAAGTCGCTTTTATTGCCGCTTGGATATTTTGGTAGTACCATCATTGATACATTACTTTAAGGTAGGATCTTGTTTTATTATTTTGCATGCTTCAATGATTGCCAGCAAATTTAGACAAGCATAGTTGGGAAGAAACATTTAGAGACTCGGACTGAATTCCTGCGCCCACCCTAAATTCCATCTTGTAGTTTCGAAGTCTTCGTCACGACATCATTTACCCAGTCCTTTCTGGTTGCAAATGTAAGCCCTTTCTGAGGCTCATAGTAAGTGTGCAGTTGCCAGTGGATGTCGAAAATATATCACTAGCAATCAATCCATCAATTTTATGATATTGCTGTGACCGTTAGTAAGAGTATACCAAATAAATAATTTTATAACATACAGGATATGAATACCGTCTTACTTCCAAAGGTATGTCTAAGATAATTATGAATGCGTTAAAACTAACATGAAAACGAGAAAAAAAATAATAATTAATGGCAGTTTGAGAGGAGTGCCTGTTTCTTTCCGTTTAGGCGATAATTAATTTTTTTCAGACTGCCATACCCTTTGTACTAAAAGATTTTTATTGCATTCAATACTTTAACGTTTCCTTGTGAAATTTTCAAAAAGAAAAAAAAAAACTTAAACTTACCTTTGACCTTGTGTATTTGGTTTTTCTAGGCATGTTATCAGCAAAGAAATTGAAAACCAATATTGCTATTGATAAAGCGAAATAAATCATAAAACTAGTAAATCTATAGTCTGCCCAAGAGTTTTGCTCTTTCGTCGCATTCGCTCCCAAACTATCATTTTGTCGATCATTACTATCTCGGATTTCGGTTCGGCATTGAGGAATTGCTAAAATCACTAACGCAAGCCAAAACATAAACAAAGTTCCGGATGTTTGTACACCAAATTTCCGATTCAACAAAACCAACATTGTCGCCACAGCCTGTAACAAAAATAAATAACCAATCAATAATCCTATTTCACCACAATAACTTCATGTGGATGAGTCGTAAATATATAGATATGTACTTACAAATGTGAAGAATTTAATAACAGGTCCCCAAATATCTATTGGGAATATAACATCTGTTGTGGAACTATTTACAATAATTGCTCTTACAAAGTCCACTACACACAATGCTAAAAGTGCAACATGTAGTATTACTTTGGTAAGGTTTTTGAAATTCCATGGTATATTTCTATCTAAACTTGCACGCAAGTAATATAATTCTAGAAACATAAAAACCCATAAAAAGGCACAGGGAATCCACACGAGAATTGTTTGCTCGAAGCAAGGTGTGAAGTCAGGATCTTCTGTGTACCAAGTTCGATTTAGATTCTAAGAATTCCAAAGGATTAAAATGGTGTGATTTTTATTTCAATTCATAAAACTTACCCAAAATTGTGATCCACAAAATTTGTCCATTGGACTGGTGTCATCTTCCATTGTGCTCTTGTGATATTTTTCTTTTATTGGCCAGTGGTTTAGGAAAGTGTTTGTAGATTTTATTAATTTATAATAATTAAATGAATATTAAAACTTCGGTTTCACAGTTTTCTCGGCCACAGCAAAAGCAAATTAGTTCTCAGACTGGTCTTTTCCACACTGTCTGACTGGCGGTGGCGGGGTAAATGACAGTAGTTGTCTGCACGGAAAACCAAAAAACAAAACATGAGTGACATATATAAGTTCAGGGATGGTAAATTAGGAATTGTTATTCGGAGTTTTTACCAAACACTAGTAGCACACAATCATACAAAAAATGCTATAAAGATAGAAGTTAATCTAGGAGTGCCTATTTATAATTGTTCTACGTATTAAAGTAATGATTATGAGAACCCGTAAGGTCCGTAACGTACTTATTTTTTGCAGATCCGTCAAATTTGATATTAGATAACGATGACAAAACGGGTTGGCTGCTGGCTTTCGCCATGGACGGACGTGTGCCTCGTCACACAAAAAAAAAAAAAATATAATCGTGTATAATTAAACTTAATTAATTAATTAAAAAAAAAAAAAAAAAATTGTGCGCTCTACCTGTGCAAAATATACTAATCTAAACAAGTGATGTGTGTGTCGAAACTCCTTTGGAACAGCAACTGAAGAAGCCAACCAAATTCCATCTCCCCAGTTCCTTGTTTCGCACATCATTATAGAATCACACATCTTCCGTAATGGATGATGCTGTCCCAAAATTGGAGCATCCTCAGGATGCATACAACAACAGCCCGTAAAGGACACATGCTGTACAATTCTTCTACTAACGGACCGAAACATAATTCTCGAATGTTAATAATAACGGAACTGAACTCATCCCGTAAATAAATCCCCGCTATAATTAACGGACGAAACCACACAATTGCTTGAACCAATCTCAACGATCAAGGCAACACCACAGCAATAGAGGATTTCTATTCGTTTCAAAAATTGCTGAGATTTCGCTTCTCATTTTCAAATAAACGAAAAGTGTCATAGTATTATATGTTAATATTCCAAAGGAAAAAAAATGAGTTTTCGCTCTATTGACAAAAAAGAAACCTATCGTATGTTCCGCATATATGTATATGGAAAAGTGACTTTCTTTAATGCGCTTGCGCTGTATAGTTTTAAGTTAGTATAAGTTAGAATAAGTTAGAATAAGTGAATATGTAGAGACTCTCGTCTCGTACTACTCAAAGAATGCTTCTGAGCAAAAGCAGTTCAACAACAATATCCATTATACAAATAGTCTGCCACGAGGCTTAGCTCTTACTCCATCAGAGTCAGAAAATTGAAAAGAAGGCAATACATTATAGCCACTTGTTTCTAACAAATTAAATATCGTTAGTAATATCGTATAAAAGTCTCAATAAAATTTGAATTGAATTGAATAACGATGACAAAACAGAATCGACAGAGGTATTACGCCGGTATTAACCTACCGCAATTAAGTGACGCTTAAGTTTATGAGGCTCATAACTTGAAAACTATTTGTGGTATTCACCAAACACTCATAAGATTGCTTTCTCACAAGGATACTCAGCTCAGTTTATTTGTGTGAAAGCAGTCTAACTATTTTTTGAAATCCGAAAATTTCCTCGTTCGGTGGCACAACCTAACCGATCCGGGTTGATTGGTGTTGTTGTAACGCCTAAGGAAAAATCAGCTGATTAACTAAACATATGGTGTCAAACACAAATCTCAAACTACCGATTCGTTGAGATTCGTTTGGAAATGTGAGGAACAGCTGATTCAAAACTTCAGATGTGTATGCAATACAACTGACATAACGAGAAAACTACCTAGGAGGCTTTACATGCATCTTCATCTTCATCTGCATTGACATCTGCAAAAAAAGAGGAAACAAAATAAAAAATTCATACTTGTGCGATAGAGAGCGAAAACCAAAATGGAGATCATCTTTATGTATGAAGATTATAGGAAGTACGAATCTGAAGATTGCAGATTATAGTGAAGATGAACATGTTCATCTTCATTATAGCATTTTCATCTGCACCATAATTTGTTCCGTTCAGATAACGAATTTTAAAGTTTTTTTTTACCATTTCACCTCAGTTTGCTTAAAAACAATGAAAAAAGCGAACATTTTCTTCTCAAAACTACATACCTGAACGCTAAGAACATGTGATTGTGAGATGTGTCAAGAAAGTTATAGCAGAGTTCGAGTAAGTTATTAGTGTGTACCCTGTCTTACTTTTAAGTTGGTTTTATATTATTGGCCCGCTCTACTTTTCTTCAAATCTGCAGATGCAGATCCATGTAAAGCCGCCTTGAATCGTTCGGAAATAAATTCGCTACAAAGGTATCTTGGATAGCCTATCGGCCGCGCACCGAACGAGGCCAATGAGAACAATTTTCATTCAATAACCGAACTAGTCCCCTTTCACACAGTTGCTGGAGATTTTGTTGACGTTTTCCTTTAATTGCCTTGTAGCTTTCACACGAAAAAACTGACATCAAGAAACTAATGGTCTTTTCGATTGGCCGTCCGGAACACGTTCCCCCAATAAAACACCCTGAAATAATTTGACTGATTGTGAATTGTATGTATCACTGTATTTGTGAAAATTAAATTAAAAAAAATCTCATTGTCTAAAAAGAAATTCCAAAACACTTGATTTTAATTTAGATACACATTTTCTTGTATCAATAATAATTATAACTTGCTTCTTTTTACCTTATTTTACCAGAAAAGTAGTTTAAATTCAATAAGCACATCGAAATTACACAACAAAACAACCCTATGATTTTATGTGAGTGTATTAGTAATTCTGTTTTCGATTCTGAAATGAAATCCAGAATCGTTTTCTGTTCTGTTTAGAGTAACAACTGTCATTTTGTGGGGGTCAGAACAGCTCTGGACGGCCAATCGAAAAGGCTATAAGGAGGAAACTGGTAATATTATGTTAGGCTTATTGGAATGCAAAGGAAAACGTCAACAAATCTCTTCAAGTCGTTGACCGGGGAGATTTTTTTCATTCCCCTTACTTTTTGCCCTTCTCGCAAACTCAACAAACTCCCAGTTGCCGGCAACTCAAGTTTTCTTGTGTGAAAGCAGTCTATAGCTATCCGAATAGCTTGGTGTTGTTGTATTTCAATGTAAGAACACATTTCATTTGCTGATGACAAAGCAACTGCTGCCAACAAAAATCTTACATGGGAATACAACAACACCAACCTATCCGGATAGCTAAAAATTCTGGTTCAATTTTGCCTCATTGGTGACGTTCACTCATTTATTCTCAGCATCTAGAATAACTTTCTGTTGTTGTAATGCGTGCAAAATCACATCTGATGAGAAAACAGCTGTCCTCATGAAAGCTATTTGTGTTATCCCAAAAAATTTGGAATAACTAGCTATTCGAGAACAAATGTATAGAACAGCTGACTGCAAAATTCATTTGGTATGCGGTTCTGATTTTTTTTACCGCTTTCAGCTAACCTATTTGATTCGTCTACATATATACTCCGATAGCTTGGTATGCGAGATAACATATATAATAAGTGAGTGAACGCACGCATTCAATAACCGAACTTCAGCTATCTGGATAGGTTGGTATGTTAGGCGTGTTTTTTTCTAAGCCCCGTGGAAATTGGACGAAAAAAACGATGAGTAGGATTAACAATTTGCATGTTAAATCCAACAACAACTAATCCCCGGGGGTGCTTAGCTTAAACCCAGAGAATTCTCGGGGCTTAGCTATTGGAGAGGATAAAAACTGTGCTACCAAAACCTTTTTCACCAAGTTATCGATAAAATGTATAGAAACTTAAAAACTGACATTTTGACATGCCAGATAATTATCAATTTTGTTTGGTTTGGTTGAGCCACAAATAAGCCATACTAAGATCGGAAACCTTCGTACGTTTCACCCCCCAAGACCCATTTGTTTACATTGTTGTATTTGTACCTTTGAAACTATATCCATGAATAGATGGGAAATCGAAAAGCAAAACAAAAACAAATTACTAGGGCTGTGTTGTCTATGTGTCTATAGGAAGAGAAACAGAAAAGATTCTTGTGTGCGTTTCTATCAATGTGTCTATTGGAAGAGGAACAGAAATGTTACTTGTGTGCGTGTTTCAGCTTGTAGGCAAATGTCAAATGAAAGCAGAGGTTTCCGGTCTTTACATTATTAGTTTATGGGTTGAGCATTTAATTATAACTTGCTTCTTTTTACCTTATTTTACCAGAAAAGTAGTTTAAATTCAATAAGCACATCGAAATTACACAACAAAACAACCCGATGATTTTATGTGAGTGTATTAGTAATTCTGTTTTCGATTCTGAAATGAAATCCAGAATCGTTTTCTGTTCTGTTTAGAGTAACAACTGTCATTTTGTGGGGGTCAGAACAGCTCTGGACGGCCAATCGAAAAGGCTATAAGGAGGAAACTGGTAATATTATGTTAGGCTTATTGGAATGCAAAGGAAAACGTCAACAAATCTCTTCAAGTCGTTGACCGGGGAGATTTTTTTCATTCCCCTTACTTTTTGCCCTTCTCGCCTACAAACTCCCAGTTGCCGGCAACTCAAGTTTTCTTGTGTGAAAGCAGTCTATAGCTATCCGAATAGCTTGGTGTTGTTGTATTTCAATGTAAGAACACATTTCATTTGCTGATGACAAAGCAACTGCTGCCAACAAAAATCTTACATGGGAATACAACAACACCAACCTATCCGGATAGCTAAAAATTCTGGTTCAATTTTGCCTCATTGGTGACGTTCACTCATTTATTCTCAGCATCTAGAATAACTTTCTGTTGTTGTAATGCGTGCAAAATCACATCTGATGAGAAAACAGCTGTCCTCATGAAAGCTATTTGTGTTATCCCAAAAAATTTGGAATAACTAGCTATTCGAGAACAAATGTATAGAACAGCTGACTGCAAAATTCATTTGGTATGCGGTTCTGATTTTTTTTACCGCTTTCAGCTAACCTATTTGATTCGTCTACATATATACTCCGATAGCTTGGTATGCGAGATAACATATATAATAAGTGAGTGAACGCACGCATTCAATAACCGAACTTCAGCTATCTGGATAGGTTGGTATGTTAGGCGTGTTTTTTTCTAAGCCCCGTGGAAATTGGACGAAAAAAACGATGAGTAGGATTAACAATTTGCATGTTAAATCCAACAACAACTAATCCCCGGGGGTGCTTAGCTTAAACCCAGAGAATTCTCGGGGCTTAGCTATTGGAGAGGATAAAAACTGTGCTACCAAAACCTTTTTCACCAAGTTATCGATAAAATGTATAGAAACTTAAAAACTGACATTTTGACATGCCAGATAATTATCAATTTTGTTTGGTTTGGTTGAGCCACAAATAAGCCATACTAAGATCGGAAACCTTCGTACGTTTCACCCCCCAAGACCCATTTGTTTACATTGTTGTATTTGTACCTTTGAAACTCTATCCATGAATAGATGGGAAATCGAAAAGCAAAACAAAAACAAATTACTAGGGCTGTGTTGTCTATGTGTCTATAGGAAGAGGAACAGAAAAGATTCTTGTGTGCGTTTCTATCAATGTGTCTATTGGAAGAGGAACAGAAATGTTACTTGTGTGCGTGTTTCAGCTTGTAGGCAAATGTCAAATGAAAGCAGAGGTTTCCGGTCTTTACATTATTAGTTTATGGGTTGAGCATTTGGTCTAAGTGTGTCAGTAGTTTTCCTGACGGCCATGTCAACCTAACCTACCTTTTAATATACATTCCGCAAAAACAAATCTATTTTAACATTTTTCGCTTTTGTATTGCCTCTACGGTTTTTTCCACCTCGCCATGAGCACAGCCTTCTACAGCGATTTTCATTTTTAAGTTTATTTTTATTATAGGTATATTAAAACTTGACTGTAAAATTATTATTAAATAAAAAAGCATTTCCTGAAGTTGATATTCGTTCAATTAAGAAGAATTGAATGAACAACAAAACAAAGGTTTCTCTGAGAAGACATAGGAACTGAGCGTCCCGCCCGAATAAGCAACTCGTCCACTAATATCACGCCACTAGTGACCGACGAATGGGGTAGTTTTCAAGTAGTTGAATTCTATCTATCACTGCATTTGTGAAAATGAAATTAAAAGAAAATCACATCGGCTAAAAACAATTTCCAAAATACTTGATTTCAATTTTCAAATTACTTGATTCACATTTTTTTGTATAAATAATAATTAACTTGGTTCTTTTTATGTTATTTTAATAGAAAAGTAGTTTAAATTGAATAAATTTATCGAAATTACACAAAACAAATCAACCCGATGATTTTTAGAAAAATAAGGATGAGGCAAACAGTAATGTTTATTTTTTTCTTGCATTACAGCTGTTCTTCAAATGTCATCTTGCAAATTAATAAATAGTGCTACCAAGTGTTTCACTAAGCGCCTTGGTCGTTTTTTCCAACCAATTCCCCCGGGGATTGCAAAAAAACGCACCTGTTGTTGCATTCCCATGTAAGAACACAGCTGATGACAAAGCAGCTGATGCCACAACAAAAAATTTTACATGGGAATACAACAACACCAACCTATTCGCATATCCAATAGTTCTATTACTGAATTAGGCCAATCAAACTGTTTTCTCGAAAACGAGTGACAGCCAGCTGACCGTAAACTGAGAATCAATTGAAAGATGTATTTTCAAACAAATTTGTTTTCTAGTTATATTCAACACCTTTATATATCAAACAGACAGTCGAGTCGTGTCTTTTGAAGACACAATCTGGAAGATATCCATCCACCTTGTAAAAACAAATATGTAGTTGCATCATTGCTGCCCGTGTAAATCAGTCTGTCTGATTACAGATATACACACTAAACGCGAAGCCGCGGAGACAAAAATGGAAAACACATTCATCAAATACAGGGCGTCCGCCGGGAAGGTATACTACTTTGTTTGTTTATAATTTTCAATTAAATGAAAGAGAATTGATCTTATATTGATAAATGTTTTATTTAATGTCGGAAATTATGTATAGAATACAATATCAGGTAAATTTCCGCCTCTGCTAGTGTAACAAATGCGAGCCCTTTTGAGCACATTTTTCATTACATTCTCACGCATTACACACGATATATCATTATTTGAGTTGCTCAAGCGTTTCTGGTTTGTTTGCATAAAACATGCTTTTCAGATATCCCCACAAAAATAAGTCCGGAGCAGTCAAATGAAGCGACCGTGGAGGCCAATCAACATCACCATTTTTTGAAATAACTTGTTCTGGAAAGAGGTCTCGCAGTAATTCCATTGTAATCCTGACTGTATGCGATGGGGCACCGTCTTGTTGATACCACATGTAGATCAAGCGCAAATCATGCAGTTGTGGTGTTAAAAAGTTTTCAATCATATCACGATATCGCTTCTCATTCACAGTTACCGTTACGCCGTTTTCATTTTCAAGGAAGTAAGGTCCAATGATTCCTCCTGACCAAATTGCACACCAGAATGTAACTTTTAATGCATGCAAAGGTGACTGATGAATAATTTGAGGGTTTTTCATTGCCAAGAACCGACCACTCTGTTTATTTACATATCCATTTAAATGAAAATGTGCCCCGTCCCTCATGATTTTTTCATGAAAATCGGGGTTGTCATGGGCTAGCTGTAACATCCTATTGGCATCTTTACGGCGGCGTAAATGGTCTTTTGGCAGAAGCTCTTATGGCAACTGAATCTTAATTAGAAGCAAATGCAAATCCTTGTGCAAAATTGTGGCCAAAGTTGTTATTTGAAGACCAAGCTCCTGAGCACGGCGTCGAATTGAGGTTGATGGATTGTTTTGAACACTTCCTTGAGAAGCAGTAATAGTTTCAGTCGATCTTGCAGTACGTTGTGGTCCATGCTTGGACCTATCACGTACACACTCTTTCTTTCAAATCATTCCTTACACGATGAATAGTGCGTTATGTTGGCACGTTGTTTCTCCCAAAAATTTCACGTAACTTTCTCATTGTCACAGTAATCGATGATTGATTTTGATAAAATGTTTTAACGATTAAAACGCGTTGCCTTATCGAATATTTTTCCATAATAAATTTGCCACGTATCTACTTCACGATTGCCAAATATGTCACTTCTAATGTTTACCAAAATGGCCGCAAAACAAATTAGTATACCTTTCAAAATTTTTATACCTTTTTGTTTATATATTTATCTTGACTTGTGTTTGATTTGCAATTAAAGTTGTCTGAAAAAAAATTAAGGCATTGTTACATTAACAGTGCCATTGTATGCCGAAAATTTTCGATGAGAGCGCTCATAACTTAAGTGTGGTCGCGACCACTCATAAGTCTTATGGGCGCTCATAAATATTCACTATTAATGGTTGATGAATAGGTTTATGAGCCTCTTAGTTTATGAACGCTTCGTGAATACCGGCCGTCTCAGGATGAGTATTCTGAGAATTTATTGCACATGGCGTCGTCGGCCTGTAACTACGATAAGTGCATTGAATATTTCCTACTTTAGAGAACGAACAATTGATACAAGACTATTGTATAATAAGTGTTATAAATTGGAATTATAGTCTCGCTCATAAGGAACATGTGATCTTTTGATTAAAGATAGACTTATGCTGAGTATACACGGTTGGACGATCTTCCAAAAACCCGAACTGTCAAAAATCTGCCATGGCAACTAATGAGCTGACAATTTCAAATTTTCTATCAAGCGGTAGATCAGTTTATATAGTTGGTTGATTTTATCTAAAAATTGGATAATTCTTTGGTAAACAATCGGCTGACAATAGCCGACATTTTTTTAACTTTTGGAAAACAAAAGCTGGTAGGCAGAGAATATAAAACTTTATTTTAAGCTAAGTATACACAAGTTGAAAATCTTCCAATATTGGCCGAAATTGTCCGTTTATACGGTTGGTTAATTTTATCAAAAAATTAGACAATTTATTGTTAGAAAATCTGCTTTTTCGTGTTTCAATTTAAATTGTCTGCTTACACGGTTGGAATGACTTTAGAAAACAATAAATTGGTAGACTCATTGGAAGACAATTTTCTTGACAGATGATATAGAAAAATTACAGTTATTTCTTTGTGATGTTATGGCTATGGTACAATTGAAATTTTTCTAAAATATTTGGATTTAAGAGAGCGGATATGCATAACGTTAAAAGAAAAATAACACCTCATCGGCTTTATTGGTCTTTATGATAATTAAATGAAAGCAATTTTCATTTTATTTTCCCATCGTTTCGACGGTGGTTGCCGTCTTCTTCAGGGGTCTTTATTTACAAAATACAAAAACTTTCCCAAACTTCCTAAAATTTCAAAGAAATGGTGGCAAAAAACAACCCGGAAGTCAACTTGGCATATAAGTCAAACCAGACTGTTGCAACTCTATTCACCAACCTGAAGCCAAAAACCGCAAAGATCGCCGTTCATACGCAGTTTACAAAATAAATTGCCAAGGGAAATCGGATGAATCTAGCAATCTTTGCTACATCGGCACCACCAAACAACTCCTTCGGCAAAGAATAGCGAACCACAAGTCAGATATTCACCTAAAAAGTTCTGAGAAGACGGCACTGGCTTCTCACAGCGTTGATACCCGTCATACACCAAACTTTGAGGGAGTGGAAATCCATAAAAACATACATCTAAACGTTAAACACTAGAGAAACTGCACATAATTAACAACAAAAATAATATGAACCGCAAACAAGACACACAAAATATATCAGCCGTTTACTGTTCCTTAGTTTCTGACAGTAAATATCATTAAGCCTAGACAAATCTTCAAATAAGAAGTGTTCAAAATCTGTTTTTCAATCTGTTTTTTAATCTGTTTTTTTTTTTTTAATATTTTAAACAAATTATTGTTTAGCTTAGTGTAATCTTAAAATTTAACGTTATGTATGTCATATTTTGTTCGTTTACTTGTATATATATGTTCAAACATAATATCTCTATAAATTTTGTATTTTGTAAATAAAGACACCCCTGAAGAAGACGGCAACCACCGTCGAAACGTTCGGAAAATAAAATGAAAATTGCTTTCATTTAATCATCACAAAGACCAATAAAGCCGATGAGAATCACTTTTTAAAAATTCTCCAAAGTCCACAAAACTTCTCAAACATTATGAAAAATAACACCTGTTAAATATCGCAGTGCTTAAAAGTATATTTTGCAACTGAAAGAAGTGTAAAACAGAAACAAGGATTAAAAATTGCTCTGACCTAAAAGCAGTCTAAGGGCTATGCACATTCGTGCGACCAACGAATTAACGAATATTTGTCCATTTAAAATTTCGACTGACTTTTTATTATTCATCACGAAAGTAAAGTTGATAGTCTGATTTTGAGGTTAGTCACGAAAACAATTTATTCGTTGAAGTGTGGATAGTATGTGGAACGCGAATTAAGTTTGAATGTTCGAAGAGCGCTTTTTCATATGAGCTGCGCATTGAGAGTGATCGCATATTTTGACGTTTGACGATAAATTGCTGATCTGACTGATCAAAATGTCATTAATATGTAAATAGTTATTTGTTCGCCGATTTTTGGATTGCTTGTATCCTGTTTTTGTTCATTTCAAATTTACATTTGACAGTCCGCAGAAGTCTGTTATTGGTCGTGTAGAAAATATTAAAATGTAATTTTTTGATATATAAAGTTTTTGTAGTGTTTTCCTATTAAGTTTTGTAAATAAGATCATTTATTAACTTATTTGAAAAGTTAAAATACAAATACGTTGACATTTCCTTTTGAAATCGCTTAAAAAGATGTAATCGTATTCGCAGCTCATGTAAAAGGCGTGTCTTATTATTAATATACATTATATTTCTAAAGGGTTTACCAATATTGACGGATTGGTTTTGACAGCTCGTGGCGGTCTTATTGTTTCTTTTACTTTCTGTAATAAATAAAATATGTAAAATATCGTCTTTTAATTGGTCACTAAAGACAAATCATCATGGCAAGTTACAACGTTGAGTAACACATGCAAATGATAAAACTTTATTATCAAAATGGGTGTTCTCTAGTAGCATAACGATTCGCGCGTTGCAGATTTGCGACGACAAAACTCTACGCGAGATTCACGAGGTGCCAATACATCCAAATAAAGTTACTGTTTGGTGTGGATTTTGGACTGCACGAGCGGTATCATGGCATGGTTATCTCGCGTCGAGGCGACGGCGAGGTGAATTGGCCACCAAGATCGTGTGATTTGATCCCTTTAGACTTTTTCTTGTGGGGCTTTCTTAAGTCGCAAGTCTATGCGAATAAGCAGTAAACCACCGCTGCCCTCAGAGACAACATAATCGATGCCATCGATCAAATTCAGCCTGAATTATGCGCCAAAGTCATCGAAAACTGCACCTTTCGAATGCGCGCCGCTCAGCGAACCCGCGGCGGCCATTTGAACAATGTTATATTTCACACATATACCCCTATTACACGCCAGTATCGAAACACCTTACCGGCAAAGCAATCCGATTCTGTATGGACAATTACACACCATGTATGCCGGTGTGGGGCTGTCAAAAATCAATTGTCAAAAATTAAAAAAAAAATGTTAAAGTGAAAATGGACGATGATTTAAAATTGTTTCTGTCCTACAACTCATTGGATACTATTTTGATTAGATTTTCACGATATGATCTTTAATCATTTCCAGCAGAATAGTTACTTCTGGTTGAAACCAGATACATTTATCGTTTTCAGCCATCATTTCGTTTCAATAAATAGGATTCGCTACTAAAACCAATACTTTTTTGCTTTGAAAAGAACGATTACGGATCTAATCTCTTTTTGTGACTGTGTATGTTTCGTTTGACAACCATAAAGAAAAAAAAAACAAAATCAAATCGTTGTTTCTTGTCTAGAGTTTTGGCGGCAAATCGAATTTTTTATCAATTATTAATTAATAAAAAACAAAAGTTTAGAAATATGGACAGTGATATCACAATTATTGAGCTCTGTGAATACGATGTCGTGTGTGACCACAGTGGAAACCCAATTTTTTTGAATAATATAAATATAAATATAAATATTATGATCCCGAGTACTATAAGTAAGCACGCTTTTGCTTGAAATAAAAGATAAAAATTAATTTATTGTGTTATTTTGCAGCAAATCAAATTGTTAAAGTTAAATTTGAGGAAGTTGCAGCATATTACGGGCTTTGTAGTACCGAGAAGGTTTTAAAAAAGCATTTTTCTGAAAATGGGTAAACTATATAGAGAACTTTTTATATTCCATAAATCATCTTTTGGTAATTAGATATTTAATGAAATTTTGATATACATTTTTTATTTCTTTTCTTAATTATTTCAATTTGTATTAATTTATATGACTTTTGCTGTTGTATATAAAATCAGCTTGTAACTAAATTAAAAGATATTATATCTTACTGTTATCAGGCAATATCGAAATAAAAAATTTAAAAAAATGCCCACAAGAATTACAAGCAGTATAAGAAATACCACCAGCAACATCAACAGATGGACAAAGGACAAAAAGTGCCACCAACAACAGCAGTGCGACCAGCAGCCGCAGTACCACCAGCAGCACCAGACACCCAGCAGCAGCAGTAACACCAGCAGCAGCGGTACCTCCAGCAGCAATTCCATCAGCCGCAGTACCTCTAGTAGCAGCAGTAATACCAGCAGCAGCAGTAACACCAGCAGCAGCAGTACCTTCAGCAGCAATGCCATCAGCAGCAGTACCTCTAGCAGCAGCAGTACACCAAGCAGCTGCAGTACACCTAGTAGCATTAACACCAGCAGCAGCAGTACCGCCAGCAGCAGCAGTACCTCCAGCAGCAGCAGTGCACCTAGCAGCAGCAATACACCTAGCAGCAGCAGTAACACCAGCTGCAGCAGTACCTCCAGCAGCAATACCACCAGCCGCAGTAGCTCTAGCAGCCACCGTCCTAATAGCCACTGGTATGGCATACTTGGAACACAAACGCTTTCTACATCGTGACCTGGTTTGCCAAAATGTGCTTTTGGCATCAGGGGACAAAATTAAAATAGGTGATTTTGGTCTAATGCGAGCATTGCCCCAGGAGGACAACTGCTATGTGATGTCAGAGCATAAAAAAGTTGCGTTTCCATGGTGTGCCCCCGAGTCGTTGCGGTATCGGCAATTTAGCCATGCGTCTGATACTTGCATGTTTGGTGTTACATTGTGGGAGATGTTAACATTTGGAGAAGACCCCTGGGTGGGCTTGAATGGATCTCAAATTCAGGGGAAAATCGACCGGGAAGGTGAGCGATTGCATCATCCAGAAGCATGCCCACCGGATGTCTATGAATTAATGTTGCAATGATGGGATAAAACACCCTCTGAACGACCTACATTTGCTGCAAATAAGGAGTTTCTATTTTATTTTGTTTGGACGAAGCAACCAACTTGGTACTTTTTGATCACGAACGCTCATATTTTTAATTTATAATTTAATTTATCAATCAAAAACATTTTTCACGAATTCACAAATGAATGCAGCATTACCAATTCTATTATATATCTTTTTACCTGGGTTATCTGCTTCGGAGAAATTCCTAAATCAATTTGCACTCTTTCTTATTGCACTTGCAAACAAGTTTTTGGTAACAGTTCCAATTAATATTAATGTATGTCTATTTATTTAAACAAATATGCTCTTAATAAATTCACTGCCACAAAATAAAAACTTCATTGACAGAACAATATTTGAGAAACTTCAAAACAAATATTGTAGTGTGTGTGAGAATCTGTGTACAAATCCCTTTTGAATCCGTCTTCAAAAGAGATTCAATACGGATCTGTTTTTCCACAAAAGAATTGGTTTTAATTTGAAACGAATTTGATTTTCAGAAAAAAATTGACGGAGGATCGACGGCAGATTGATGTTTCTATAGAAACGAAATCGACATCAGTCAAAACAGTCAGTAACAGGGAAATTACCAAAACAAAACATCAAATCGCATCGGTAAACCATTCCGAACCTTTTTACATGCCATGTCGGCACACTATACCGGAACAATATTTCTCGAAAAACTGTGTCGGTATATCTCCTTTTCACACGACCATAAAACTTTATCGACACTATGTATCGGTACAGTGTTTCGCGGCGTGTAAAAAGGGTAATGATGTCATTGATAGGGCTCTCATAATAATAAAGCCTCAAAAAAAATAAAACCTTATTGATATCTTATATATCTCATATACAATACTTGCTTTATTCAATTTTAAAATCGATCCGTCCTTAATGGAAAATCCTTTATAATTCTGTTAGAATTTCTAAAGAATTAAGCATTTGTTCGTTCATTCTTCGGTCGTTGGTCGCTCCTATGTTAATAATCCTTCATTTTAACTTACTACCAAATTATTGAGCTAATATTTGTATACGAATAAATTATAGCTTGATGGTAAATATCCGAAGTGAATCGAAAGTGAAAACAATTAAATTAATTTAAAAATAAAAACACCACAAACGTCACTAAACGCATTTAAATTGATATCTCCACCCCACAATTCAATGAGTTAGACAATCTAATGTTTTTGTAAGCATACATAGCAAAATCGATCGACAGACGAATACAATTGATCTAGTTTCCATTCACAATCTCTCAATTCTTTATTATTACTCATCGAAGAATTGGATTGGTATAGGGGGAAAGAATCTCGATCTAAAAAAAACACCAACAAAATAGTATTCAATTGACATTAATCAACAATACTAATTAAATTGTAATCAAACTCACAAAATGTGGATATACGTACAATCTTATCATGCAGATGAATTTAATTCTTGAATTTATTTTCATCACCAAGCGAGTAGTATCTATATAGGAGGCACATTATACAAAAGTCAATCAACGATAATAACGTAGGGGTATATATTATACGAGCTGTAGGTAAGGTATGAGTTTTCTTATAGCTGGTCATACTGGTTAGATGGTTCAAGGTGAAGATATTCTTGGCCAAGTTATCACATTTAACTCGTGTTTAAAGTCATTAGACTAACAATAGTCAAAAAGCTAGAACCTGTTTTATGTATTATTAATATATCCATTCTAGTTGGCTATTTTTTTTTTTAAATTTAGGTTCATAGAATAAAATAGGAATGTGTTAGTACCTTAACTAGTTTTTTTTTTTTGGCCGAGACTAGAAAAGTAGAAATATGCGAATTTATAACAATTTTATAACAGTTATTCAGCATAAAAAAAGTGTCAAAACGCCACACGCAAAAGTATATGTAACCCTTGATTGAGCAAAAGGGAAAACATTTTATCGACCGCCATGAGGCAAACATTGTATAACTTAATACAAAGCAATAGAAAGAGCAGGCAATACATTATAGCCGCCTATGTACTAATTTTAAACCGAAATAAGAATTGTATTAGACTAAGACAGAAACTGTAACCATAAAGACTCAATAAAATTAAATTCAAAAAAAAAATTCAGCATAAAAAGTGTGGGATAAATTTACCACGCTTGCGTAGTTGGCGGACAGTTGAAAAAGCAACTAGTTAATTTCCGGAAGTCGAATGCCCTTCTGACCCTTTGACCCTGCGAGTCATATGAGTCGTATTTTTATAATCAGAACTGTCATAATCTGACATGTCACTTGCTTATTTTTTAGCCGAAAGAAATAATTCCTTACGTAACTCTTTTAACACATATGTATGTGTTTTGTGTGGTATAGGTATAGGTACTAAAACCTAAAATGGGAATTATTTTGTAATTATTTATAATTTAATGTTCAATTATGAAGCTTGAAGTAACAAAACATATGCACTTATAGGAAGGTATATGATAAAGCGCTTACTTCAACGATTGTAAAGATTTTTTAATAATTTACAAAAACAGGTCATAAATAGCAAATTAGTATTAGTCAGAGCTATCAATTTGTAATAATGACCAAAAATCAAGGTAAGCTTTGACTAACTTTTATAATATGTTTGTGTTTATATGTAATGTTGGAGAATAACTTTATAATTATAGACACAGTAGTAGCTGGCAACAATTGAAAATAAAAATATGAAAACCTTAGCACATTTCCAGTTGTTTTTTTTTGTTGGTGTAATTTATTCTTATCAAATTTTATTGCAATAATTATATTAAGCAAATACAATGTAAGTACATACATACATACCATAAAAGATATTTAAATTATTATTTGTAAAAAACAAGTTTGGGATGGCATTTTCATAGGGTAAGTATATAAAACAGATTAAAATTGGAAAGAACTTAATCCACGCGCTTATATCATATTTAGAAATAATAGACCGACTTAAAATATATTGGTAAGAAAATGTATTTTTGTTGTTTTCTTAATAGAGAAATTATTATTTCTTATAACTGTGTTGTTCTCATTCACTAATAAAAAAAATTATGCAAAGCCGCTTAATTGTGAACGTAAGAGCTGTTAAAAATGGTTTTCCATTAAAACACAAATCAGGAGAAATATTTTCGTCATTCGCATTCGTATTATAATGAGGAAGTCGTTAAAATTGGTGGGCTTTTTATGTGCCTACATCTTTGGTTTCTGAATTCTTATAATAATACATGCTCATACATTTTCAGTTCTGAAATTTAAGACAGCGCGTACCTGTAACGCGCAAGCCTTGGTTATTTTCTTTTGAACTTCTATTCGGTAACGCGCGTGTTTTTACACTAAGCTTTTATATCATTTTCAGTACTGCCCGTTTATTTGACAGCTATCTTTCATTTTATCTTCTTTATCTTCTTTGCCCAGAAAAATGGAAGGCAAAATTATTTATATAGGTATTCCGGATGACAAAGACAAGGATTGTAGAGAACACAAATAAGCCATACTAAGATCGGAAACCTTCGTACGTTTCACCCCCCAAAACCAATTAGTTTACATTGTTTTATTTGTACATTTAGCACCCTATCCATGAACCGATGTGAAAGCGAAAAACAAAACAAAAACAAATTACTAGGGCTGTGTTATTTATGTGGCTATAGGAAGAGGAACAGAAAAGATTCTTGTGTGCATTTTTATCAATGTGTCTATTGGAATAGGAACGGAAAAGTTATATGTGTGCGTGTTTCAGCTTGTAGGCAAATGTCAAATTAAAGCAGAGGTTTCGGGTCTTCATGTTATTAGTTTATGGTAGAGAATGGGGTTCATTTGGTAATTTAAAATAAGCTTAGAAGTTTTTTCTTTGCTCCATTTAAATTCGTCAGCCATTTGGATTTGTGTTCATGCATCTACAGCGAAAATTAAATTAAGCAAATCCGAAAAAAAGAATAAGGAGAAAGAGAAACATCAAAAACACGCAGGAAAAATTCTACCCGCGCGTGTTCAGATAGATTTATTTCTGTTTCATCGTTTCGTTCTCTCTTTCTTTCTTGCAATAACTCGGCCACATAAATTGGCGAATATTATTTTCTTTAATGCAAGTGTTTGCGGATTGTGTGCATAAACATGAACATCAGTAATGAATTTTTATGATTATAAAACATATATATATTGGCTTATATCGTTTTTTATTGGTCGTCCGGAATACTTCGAAATGCTTCTGAAAGTGTTCGATTAATATTAAATATCTCCTTGAAAGAAGGGAAATTTTATTCTGGATTTGAATTCAGAATCGAAACCCGTAGCGCCCACATACACTAAATGTCAAACTTGTATTCAATGTTTAGTCGACCCTAGTCACAAAAACAAATAATCACGTTTGACATTTCCTGCTTGATACATTATAGTTACATTAAACATCACAATCGAAAATCTGGTGTTTAATTCTTCTATTGGGATCAAGGATTGGAGAGTTTTTCTGAATTACCAATCGAAAACGACATTAAATTTTAATTTACCGCCTTGTTCCGCCGCCGGCCATTATCAATTCAAAAGAATTTTTAATCACTTGGCAAAAAAAGTTATGAAAGCAATTTTAAGTAGAATTTCTTACAACCAAATATTCGACTTTTTTCTGAACACCATCGAAATATTTATTTAAAAAACATCGATTTTATGTTGTAGAAACAAATCTTGCATTCTTAGTAATATTTCATCGACTTTACATGCACACTAGCAAGAAACATGCACTATTTTACAAGAAAAAAAATATGATCAATTGTCAGTAGATGTCCTAAGAGGCCAACAATAACAAAAAACTTATGTTCAGATATTTGACAGGTACCTGACAATTTCATTGTCAATTTAATTTGGCAATGACTTTTCTAACAAAATGGTGAGAGAAAAGTGGTCTCGTTCACAAGAAACAAGGAGCAACTTTTTAAGTTAAGTTCATTTATGTCAAAATTATCAGCTGTTATAGTTATCTATCAGTTCAAATTTATATGAATTACTTTTGCAGTCAAGTTATTCAAAAAAATAGTTTCCTTAAACTATAACGGATTTTTCTATAATCTCGATGATTGTGAAGATTCTTTGAATGTATATTGAATGTGTGTATTGTACAATTTACCAAGAAAAAATATTATTTATATCACAAAACTTTTTGGAAGATCAGCTTTAGGTCAATGTTTGAATTAAATTTGCAAGCTTGACATACATGACATTACAAATTAACTAATGTTCTATTATAATTAAATTTATATTCACTTTTCTTTTTTAATTTAAAAGTTGGTAATCGTTATGAAAATTTACTGAGGTACGTTCGAAAGTTCGTTTCTACACCTTGTTTCAGGAAAAAATTGATATCCCGAACTTAGATGAGTTACGATTAGACAGTCAAAACCAAATTGTCAACTCGACTCTGAAAACAAAAAGGCATGAAATTCTATCACAAAATTGTCAAGTCGTCTGACCATCAATGCAGAATATTCACTGCCAACGCGTTAACCCTGAAACGGTTTTTACGATCAAGTCGATTATTTACAATATCCTTCAATGAAATTTAACATTTTTACGACACCATAGGCAATAAACTAAATATGTCATTAATGTTTCTGGGAAAAATATCAATCAGAATAATTTAGAATTTTCAGTGAAAAAATGAAAATTTTGAAAGATTTTCAATCCATCGCATTCTTACCCATCCTTTGAAATCTGACAGTTCTTAGCTTGACATATAGACAAAAGTTTTTATTTAACAACATTTACTCACAACAAAATAACCACATACAGGATGTATATATTCAATTCTCTTGAAGCTTTCTTTCGAAATAAAATAACATAATATTTGGATTACTTAGAAAAAAGTAAACACATCCGATTTTTTGAAAGATATGGAATGCATTCCAGAACACATCCTAACCAACCTTTCCCAAACAAATATCGAATTAAGCGCTATATAATTATATTCACTGTTGAAGTTGTTATTGTTTACCTGTAAAATATTTTTCAAAAAAAAACACGGTTATGATCTTACGACAATTTTATGACTTCCAACTTTTTTGTAAAGAGCCTAACTCGTGCATGACAACTCGGTTTGATGTTTTGTATTGAAACAGTGATGTCAAATCCAGACCAAGCATTGGATGACCCTGTATACATAAGAACATATAACATTTAATAGCACCCAACCGGTTTTATTCTTCTTTAATTTTTTTTTTATTTTTTCCAATATTTTATTTTGGTTTATATATTACTCAAGGGGTTTTGACTGCTACTAAAATATTAAAAACACAGTACGAGTGGTTGGAAAAATAAGGAGATATGTGGAAGGAAAACATACAGGGTGCAATTAATTTTGATATGAAAACAATTTATTTTTTTTGAAATAATCAAATAATTAATTAATAAAAATGTAATTCTTTTAGATCACAAATTAAAGAAAAACTATTTTATTTTCAAAAGACAACAATCTAGTTTTTTATAAGACTAACACAAAAAATAAGTTATAAAATAAGTACATCATTGTTAGGAAAAATATAACACGGTTTGTGTAATAAATATTTACATAAAATATGGTAAGGTTTTTCATGAAAACATTACATAATTATTTAATAAATAATAACATATAATCAAGTTCCATTATATAAATAAAACTAGATAACTATTACATAATAACTAACGTAACTTGTCGTAATGAAGCGGAAATTGCTTCTGTCCTTATGGTTTGGGGCTAATTTCCAATAGCGCATTCGCGTTAGACACGTTTAGGTGAATAATTATATTTAAGAAATTTCAAGAGAAAACATCAACTTATATTAGTTTCAACTTTTCAACGAATTGAATATTTAATTTAAAAAGAAAACACAACAACAAAACTGTTAAAATTTCAACTGTCAAATGTAAACACAACAATTTGCGCATAACATTACTTAAACGACTTTTGCGGACGCCTCAGCATGATAGGTGACCTTAACAGGCCGACTCTAATTGCAATAAATTTAAATTCTTTCAGAATACTTATCCTGATATGAAATGTCTAATGGAGTCGCGTTATTTCATGGTGTGTTGGAATGTTAGCGAGCTTTCTCCCTTGGATTCTGTTTTGTCATCTATGCCCGACATCAAATTTGACGGGAGTGTTTGTTTTTCCGTTTTTGTGTGCAGATGACATTTCATCTCAAAATTATACATAACTATATTTCTTTGGCGCCCGTCAAACATTTTTGTCTGTACTCAAATTCTTCATATACACCATTTTTATTAGTATTAAAAGGAGTATATCAGGTCGTAAGACATTTTTTTCATGAAATATATATTTTTGATTAATCTTTTTTAAATAACCTTACCTACACCTCAACCTCTCTTACTTTAATGAAACATCAAGACATGAACTGCTCAGCGCAGAAAAAAAATGATGAAATTCGTGTTACAGATATTGTTTTTGATACGTATTATAGATATCAAGTGGAGTCGGTCTGTAAGCGAACTTTATATTAAGGGTATTCATGCAACGAGATAATTTTCCGCTTTGCAGAAAGATATTATTTTACGCCAGACGTTTTCATGAACACCCCCTTAAAAATACTTGCGTAATTGTGGGAAATAATCAGATGTTCTTTGAAATAAATGTATGAGGTTTATTTATTCTCTTTCTACATCAAATTCGTGAGATAATTTTATCTGATTTCCAGAATATTTTTCCCATACAAACTTTGACAGTTCATTTCTGCGGAGATAAAATTATCTGGTTTCTGAGGTTTATCTGGGTTTTCGCCATTACATAAATACCCTTATTATACATAATAACATAATAATTGTATAGTGTAATTAGGGATTTTCATCAGTTTTTAATTAGTTGGGATGTACAAAATTTGAGTTTGGAATACACCCTGGAATGTAGAACAATGAAATTCTCGATTGTCAAATCGACGCAAAAAATTATTTTTTTAACTTGAACGTTGCTGTCGCTTATGATATATTGGCTTGTATACTTGCTAATATATGCCGAATCGTAACACTAGAACCCAACGCCTCTGCGTCATTAGGCGTTTTCCTTTTTTCGTTCAGAGCAGAGCACTGAACAGAGTTCGAATACGTAGGTTATGCACTGACCAGATCGAGCTCTGAGCACTGATATGTGTTTTAAACACATTTGAACCACACAAATCAGAATAATACATTTTCATTTTAATCATAAAAAGCACACAAAACTACAATTTTTTGTACACAAATACAGAAAATCAACAAGCGATCAAGTTCTTTTGCCAAATTATGTAATTGTACTTAATTTTTTTTTCACCTTTTTCCTTATTGACACTCAAGGCATTTGGTGCGTTCAGAAATTTGCTCACATGCTCAGTCAATTATGTCCGATCACATCGAATGCGATCTACACATATTCAGAACAAAAAAAAGAAATACACATTTGGAGCTCTAAATGCTCTGAATTAAAAAGAAACACAAACAAATTGTTTGACAACTTAGACTCTACTCTGAACTAAAAAAGAAAAACAGCTATTGTAAACACTTTACAAAAATTGCTATGTCTGAACTTCCGCGATGAGAAAAAAATCTGCCAAAGCGGCAACGAACAACGCGACATTGGAAATGAGCAATTAGTTGTACATTAACCGAAAGAGAGAAAAATTGAGTAGCGACTTGGAACAACGATAAGAGGGCATTTTCGTTCCGAGAAGTGGTCCCTGGTTTTTGTATGAGACCACGAATATAATCGAGGAATCCTTGGACTTGAACCTCAAATTTGTTAATGTCGTTAGTTTTATAGTTGCCTTATCAAAATCCAATGCTATTATGGTCATGTCTATTATAATAATTGATATACCTAATATGCATATCTAAAGTTGATATACCTAATATGCATATCTAAAGTTACCTAGATGTATTTATATCCGCTTGACTGATTTGCTTGCGACACGGCGGCGGCCAGTGTGGTATTGGAATCACAGCGGACGAAGTTATTGATAGATTGGGTTAATGAATTAAATTGATAATTGTTACTAGTGATGAGCATAATCGAATGATTTCAATGATCGAGATGAATATATAATATTCGAGTGATCAAAAAAATCGAATGATCATTCGAATTATGAAGGAGTAAGAAAATTTTAATAGTTGGTTCATATTTCATTTCAATTTAGAAACGTCACGAAAAGAAATAATAGGTGTGCTTGGTAATGTGAAAATTCATACGAATTTGTACAAACTTTCACATTTTACTGTCAAAACCCATATGAAAAAATGTTGTTATATATCATAAATCAAAAGATACTTTAACTTTAATAGTTAAAGAACATGATTTTTTCTTTCCCAAATAAAGAAATAAAATAAATAAAAATGTAAAATAAAAAAAAAACAGTCAAAAACACAAATCCGAATATACGTAAAACATCCTTAATTCTCTTCACCTTTATCAAATTAAAATTTTATAGCGGTAAACATAAACGCATTCATTCTTTTTTTTAATTTTTATGAAATGAAATCATTCGATTCTTCCATTTTCAATCGGTCATTCCATAAAACAAAAAATCTCAAAACCTACCTGTATCTCGGGGATTAGCTATAACATATGACAAACTTTATTCGAGAACCGAGTTATTACAATTACGATTTTACTAATTCATTCGAATGATCAATGCTACAGAAGCATATTAAAAGCTTAAGTAAGTACAGTTGTACAGGTACACACAATCCACACAAAGGCTAGACACACACATCACAATATCTCGTATCTGTTGCTCGAGCTTTTAATATTGCTTTTGCATTACTTAAATAGTAGTAGCAGTGAAGTAGAAATTGAGAAATCCCACGTTTGAGAGATGAGACATCATTAGAACGATGAATGAAAATCATTCGAATGATTTCAGATGAAGTATCGAAATGTCTTGACATAATGTAAGAATCGATTAGGAAAAGCTAATCGATTATTTCATTCAAATACGCACATAATTAATTGTTACCAAAAGAATTTAAGTAATTGCTGTATTTGTTTTTTTCACACAAAAATATTCAAACTCAATTATTTTTGTCATGACCCTATAGGCAATAAAAGCTATCCACGCCACTGATTGGATACAAACATACAAAGCAAACTTTCTATTAAATAATATTATCATAATCAAAACCCACTCGCTTGTATGTTCCTTGCCATATTAAATAGGAAATTTAAAGTGAAATTTATCTTAAATAAATATTGTTTTATTCCCAGTATTAAATTCCTTTTTAAACTTTAGAACCTTCTCACACATATAGTTCGTATCCCAAGCCGGCATTGATATTAAATAAATAAATAGTAGATACAGCTTACCAGAGTAGTTGTTTTAACTGTAAGGTTATAGGTATTGTATCTATTGTAAGTATTTATAATGAAATGAGGAATACATTCCACAGACAATCATTTAAAACTACTTCTGAAGGTACGGTAATTATTGGCACGATTTTTTTTTTAACTAAACCAAAGTATGAATCACAAAGTAATATCTGAATGTGGCTATTTTTTTTTTTTGGAAAATATAAATATTACAATCATTTTATTTATATGTGTCATTAAATTTAATCTGCAAAGCGGGTAACCAAATTTCACAATATATATGTCGTTTTTCACTTTAAGTAAGCGAATAGAATGTAATTGTGTATCTATACAACACTGATGCTTTATTGAGCCTATAGATAGACTCTTATCTTGTATACAACTAATAATGTTTATAAGTATCTTGACTAGATAGTGAATGAGTACGTAATACCATTTATTTTAATTAACAATAATTTCACCATACAAAGAGCACGCGTATTATTATTAAGGCTGAATTATTAACACGATAAACAATACGAGCGCACATACTATCTAATCTCAAAACGATTTCTTTGTATATACTAGATTATTGTTTATGCACATTTCTAAATTGTGTGATCACTAAAGGAAATCACTAGACACTGCGGTCAGGGACAAATTTTGCAAAAACAACATAACTTTAACTAAAATACAAATTGTACTTTTAAAGAATTTTCTCTTAAATCGAATCTGCAAAATTCACTTAACCGCATTATTTTTCTCTCGTCTGCAATTAACGATTTTAAACGTTGTGAGGGTCAAAGTTTAATAACTTTCCTGAACTTAAAATACGATAAAGCAAGACAACACTTGTTTTGGGGTTTTATATTATAATTTGATGTTTTTTTTGTTTGTTAATTTTTTGCACGCACTTACTTGTTGTTTTATAATTTTCTCTTTTGAAAGAGTTTAACGAAACAAAAAAAATTTCTCTCTCTCTCTCTTATATAAGAGATATATTTGGGACGGGATTTACAAAACCAACCGCCACGATCGGTCTCCAAAAACCAACTAAAGTAATGATCTGACCAAATATTAAACGAGCTTACAATCAAGTGTGTCTGCTTTCTATGAATGGTCTTTAGGTTAGTCTAGAAAATCTAGATATCTAAAGAGTATAGGGTTAGGAGTGTATTGTATATTGGCAGGCAATATTTAATCATTGTTGTTAGTTTAAGGGATATAAGAGGGGACGAGGAATGACTGAAACACTACTAAAACAAGAAAAGCAACAAAATGCAGAAGCAATACGAGCTTCCTCTTGGTTATTATCTGAAGTATCTTACTATAAAACTGTTTGAACTTTGAAGATAGAAGCGGCAAGCATGACGCTGCGTATTTTGGACATTTGTATTTGTTTGAGTATTTATACATACCTAGTTATTTATTATTTTTTTGTTTAAATTATAATTGCCATACGAACAATTAGTATACAGTGAGTTGCGTAAACAATTTATTTTTAATAAAGTTATATGTAGGTATGTACATATATTAATAAAAAAAACATTTCTAAGACTAATTTATTAATATTCAAGTCGTGTGCACGTGAGTTAGAGCAAAATACTCGTAAAGCGAACTGCAGCTGGTTTTATTCCTTAAGGAGTTACCTATATAGTTATTCAAGGTGGGGAAATAGTAATGTCATAATTTGAATTGGAATTTATTTTATTTTATTTCAACGGAACATTTATTTGAATTTGTAAAGTTGTGGACATTAATTTGAGAAAATAATATCGGTCAAATAAATTCATCTGAGACTTCCTAGATTGATGGTTCTGCCAACCAAAATGGTTGGGAAAATAACAATTTGGTGAGGAAAATGACGGAAACAAAATCATGGTGTGAAAATATTTCAGATTTCAAAGGCTTAGCAATTAACATAATAAAAACAATTGTTTATTGATTAATTATAATTCACTGTTCATAGTACACATATAAAAGTTATGGCGCAAAATTTTAAACGATTTAGTAATATGTTAAATCAATTATAGTATGATTTTATAGCTAATTTTAATCTTATTAACATTTTACTAAAGTTAAAATCACCGAATGGTTACTTTAAATTTTTAGTATCGTACTAAATCCACATGTCAATCTGATAGTACTCGTATATCGGCTTTGCACGCGGGAAGCCCAGGTTCGAGTCCTGCTGGTGTCAATTTTTTTTATTTTTCTATTTTTCGAATACTTATTTAGAGCACATGTTGGGTTTCTCTCAACATATAATCAATTTACAACGTATAAACACAATAACTTTGTATATCATAATTCAAACCCAACAAATGCTTTGCTATCTGCTTTATTAGCATTACTAGTTAACAAAAGGTTTAAATTTATGAAAAGTTAGTAGAATACTATGTATATAGTAAATTGCTAACTAGTATCGTGTTAAGGACTTAATAATAGGTTGCTTACAATTTTGCGCCATTATCTTTTGCATGTTTAAAAAAAAAGGTTATCAGATAATGACAAAAAAAAAAATTAATTCTCAGAGACCTCATCAAAATATTTTTACTTGCGATACAGGAACTATAGGGCAAGTTTTGCATTTAGAAAAAAAATCGAACTCGAGATTTTAATCAAAGTTGACATTACAATGATAGAGAACACCAAAAAAGTGGGTCCCATAATTCCGTCTGTCTGTCTGTAGAACGATCTACAGCTTAAACAGCTGAACCGATTTTATTCAAACTTGGTGCTTAGGTGTTTTAGGTGATTGTCCAAAATAGATTTTTGAATCGTTGTTTTAGCCCCAAAAATAACGTACTTGTCATACAAATTTTTCTACCATCTTAATTATCTCGAAAACTGCTCTAACGATTTTGATCAAAATTTGTGTGAGTTATGCCTTGAGTATGGTCTATATTTTGGCCAAAAAAAATTAAAATATTTTGTTATTAACGGTACCTGCCAAACAACCATTTTATTGATTTTCGACTTTCTCGTAAATGACTAAACCGATTTGGATCAAAATTTTTATACAGGATCTCCTTTGAATTCTAAATAATACTATTCAAAATTTTCGAAAAATAGTTTTTCTGGATTTTTGAAAAAAAAAAATATATTCAATATTTTGAAAACGGGTGGACGATTTTTTCTGAATTTTTTTTTAAATTTATATTATTAAATATTTTAAATTTTCATACCAATTTTTCTTATAAAAAATTAAAGAATTTTTATAAAAAAAAATTAAGTGAAACACGACTTTAAAAATACATTTAGACGTTTTCATTAAGAATCTTTTGCAAATAATATGATCAAACATAGGAGTCAGTACGTGCGATTCAGTCAGGCATTCTATTTTATTGTTGTAATTGAATGCAATAGGTGCACTTTTATTAAATAGAAATATGCACTGCGACGTTTTGAGAAGATAAAATCTTGCTTACTTAATTGATAAAAACAACAGTTTTTTAATTAAAAAAAAGTGACAGGGTGTGAAAACTTTTTTAGCTTAGCTTTCTTTTGAACTCAATTGAATTCTGAAAGAATTTTGTTTTGAACATTTCTTTACCTTCCCATATAGTTTGTTAAACCGACAAATTAATATTTTTTGATTATTTTGTTTGTAAGCATCAGAGAATGTTATAGTGCTATGAACCTCCCAGTTGTCCTTTGATTCTTTAAAAGCTTCAACTAAGGCGCGGGTTAAAAGTTTGGATCTGTTAGACCCCCGAGGATATAAGTTTAACTATTTTGGATAGCTTGTAAGCTGTAATGAAGCTTTACATGTTTTTTTAAAGAAAAGAAATTTAATTACAAATAAACGTCACTCACGATATTATATTCCAGTTCGATACAATTCACAGTCATTATGTATAGACGTATGACATAACTGACAAAATAAGTCGGGTTACGTTTTTCGTTCATCACTTTAGAGCTTACACTTACATGCGGGCTTGAAAAGACAACCGAAAAAGCATGGCCCTTCGACCATATATCTTTTGGTGATATTAAATCTCGTTTTGGTTTAGAGTACGATAATTCAGGCGCCAAGAAATAAAAATCGAGTCTTGTAGAACAGTTACAAGTATTTTTTTATATTTTATATTAGGCGGTAGGGGTTATTTTCTAAAAAAAAGAACTTGAAATAGAAACAAAATATTAAAAAAACAACGACAATATAACAATAGAAAACTTATAGATTTTCTGAAAGCCAGAAATCTGTTCTTTTATATTTTGTTTCAGTATACATATATATTTGTGAAATTTTTTTTCAAATTTGTAGAAAGTTAGTTTCACAAATTTAATAAAAAAAATTGATAAATTTCGAGTTTGAAAGTATTTTTTCAAAAACTGTTAACACAAATAACTATAGTGAAACAAAATGAGTGTGTTCCTTTATTTGTTCCGGATAAGGAATAGAATGGATGGAAAAGACAAATGTTTATCCAGAGTATTCAGAATGGAATAAATAAAGAAACAAAAATACTCTCCGGAATAGAAAAGAAAAAGATGCCATCAATCAGCCGTTTGAAAGTGTTGTGATGATGAAAAAAAAACAGGAGAAATAGTAAAAATAAAATATTATTGATTTATTAATTAATGAAAACTCGCATTTAATTATTAGATATTTATATATTTACTTCAATAATAAAAATATGAAAAATGTTTGCTCATCCATTTTGTTTAGTTACTTGGTTTCCGTCTTTGGTTGCTGTCATTTTTTTGGTTTCATATGAGAGTGTTATTCCGAGAATAATCTTTTCATTCCATGTTTGACATGAAATAAAAAGAATAAATTCCAAACGCTCCGGAATGAAGAAAGAAACAACAAAATAGTTTATCCGGAATATTCCATGGAATAAAGAAACGCAAAATTGGCATTCCGAATATTCTGGACATACCAGAATGAATAAGGAAACACACTCAATATAAAATAACAGGATTCTGGCTTTTAGAAAACCTACACTTTTCTTGTAAGTGTTGCCGTTGTTTTTTAATATATTTTTTTTTATTTTAAGTAATTTTTTTAGATAATTACCCCTTCCGCCTTAAAAGGGGGGATATTCCCCTCTGCCATAGTAAGAAATGATGGTATTGAACCCTACTAAAACAAATCCTTTATTACCTTGCGGCACCTGAGTTATCGTACTTGTACCCTGATATTATTCATCAGTTTGAACCTGTAGGCGAAATATTTCGATCTGGTCATTTTAGCTTTATTACCAGAAAGCAGTAACAAATCCAGAAGTAGTACTAAGAACTACTTAAAACCAAAATATACATGAACCACAATGAGGAAATACCTCAACTTCCCTTTCGAGAACCGAATACCAGTGTTGTTTTTAAAAAAGATTTTATAACAAGGTTCTAAAGACCTTTCATTTTTAGTTTCGAGTTTTCTTTATTACGACCCTTGCTAACCGACCCGATCAAATGCTCTGCTATAAAGCAAAAAGCACATAACAAGGTTAAGTTTTGAATTGAGCGATATCTACAACTTGTGTCAAGTTAGAATCAGACTTTCTGAAATTCAAGAAAGTTTTTTATTATATTATCTTTAAGATAGCAAAACAGCTTTTAAAGCTTTTCTAAGAAAAAGCTTTTGTTAACAATGTTATACACAATGCATTTTTTCCTTACAAAAATTATGATAGACTCTAAATTTCGGCCCAAGTTACCGACGCGGAAAAATTAAGGTAGAACAATAATGATCGAAAATTTTCCGAAGCAAATGTCATAAGCCATCGTAAAAGAGCTTTTCGAACAGTAAAAGGCGAAGTCAGCAGTATTCAATTCAATTCAAATGAATAGAATTACTATGTTTCTTTCTTACTTAACCAAATGCCTTTCTCCGGCGTGCTCTTTCCCATACAAAAAAGTGAACGAAACTAAACAAAAACCAACTTATCGCCATTAAAGGCTGATATCATTTTTTTGTTTTCGTTCAACCACTTAAGTATCCCTAAGCAGGGTTTGCCGAACTGTCACTTTTTTGTATAAACTACATTAACTACGTCTGCTACGTAGACAATGTAGTTAAATGTAGTAAATGAAACAATTTGTAGCAGACGTAGTTTAAAATGTCAAATCGTCTGAAATATCAATTCATTTTGAAGTTTGAACTCATATTCATTTATCATTTCTTTTGTATTTGGCGACTATTGAACAAGTTAAAGTTTTTATCAGAATAAAAAGAATAAAATTACGAGATTGTCACAGTTTTTTGGATGTTTTCAAGTTTTTTTTCGCACTGGTTTTTGGTCATAAGAAACCGACTTGGGCAAGGAAAATCCAAAAAACTTGTTCACATTCACTATACGTTGAAAATGAATGATAAAAATAAATGAGATGATTTCTGAATGAGTTTATTTTTTTTTTACTTTTTTGTTCTTTAGGCACGATTTAAAAAAAATGGCCAATTAAAGCAAATTATATGTGGCACAAGAAAAAAAAATGGGATACCCCTATTTCTCTACCTATGCCTATACATTTTATTAGCCGGAATCCGGTTTCATTGAACTTGGGTCCTTCGGTGAAGTATTTTTTTATTCAAAATTTGGAATTTGTTCATATCCGGTTTAAATTCTATTGATTTTTTTAATTTACTACGTTAATGTAGCAAATTGTAGTAAATATGACGCGTAGTTTATTGCATTTACTACGCGTAGTTTTTGACGTAGAAAATAGAATGTAGTTAATTCGGCTAACCCTGTCCCTAAGACTATTATAATTATACTTTAGGACTTATTTTAGTTTACTCAGTTGCGATAATCAAAGGTGAGAACTTGCTTACATTGTTTACTTTACATAGAATTATAATGGTGTTTTTTAATGTTTCGTAGGAAAAAATATTTTGCTTTTTTTCTTTCTAGTATACAAATTGTGGGATTTTTTTTAACTCGGTGGGATTTTAAAAATCTGATCAAGTATCACTGACACATCAAGTTGATGTCTATTTTACATCATTTTTGTGACATTTGTAATTGTTTGCGGGAAAACATTTTTTTTTTAAGGCCAAAGTGTCGAACGAGGGTCAAATAACTTAAAGATATTTATTACTAGGGGCTATAGAAATTAAGGGGAACTACAATTTTTTGCCGAATTCGAATTGCAACACGAGAGGCACTAAATCATCGCAGATATACTCTTGGAAGATTTTGTTTCGTTTTTTTTAGTCAGTACGGGATGATTCCGAACCTATATTTCTCCCTATATAGTCTAATTTTTAACCAACCTAATACCGTAAGAATATCTATTCGTCAATAACTTAACCGGATTTAATTAACAATTATTGCGAAATATTTATCAAAACATACACTCTCATTCTACAGATTGTTCATGAACTTCGTATGACGTCATCATAATTCAAGAACGTTCATGAACAATAATAAAAAAGATACGCGTTGTTATTTAATACTTTTCTCATTTTATCAACAATTCCGGCAATGTCTGTCATTATCCCCAATTAACACTAAAATTATGGGAATTTCATTAAATATAGCTGCTCATACATAAACCTTAAATAATTTACATTGTTTGTGATCCAACAGCAGAAAAGTGATTCCCCGGAAATAAAATAACATCAATTTCATGCTCTCCGATAAACAAATAAAATGCACGACTGGATCGCACGAACTTGCTCTTGTAGCTAACAACTTTATTGTAGCTAACCATTGATGTTTACTTAGTTAGGAGTAGTTATCCTATGCAGGTTTAAAGCCTATGTAGGTAATGATTCTTAGTATAATTAATTGTGGAATGGATGATTCAAAGAATAGTATATTTAAATGTAAGTTAGGAGAGTAAAATGTATCTACATATTAATGGATCCTAAGTATGTAAACATGAACATATAATAATGAAAATGAAGGATGTAGGTGGGTAGGCAGCTAACATACAACTTCATAATTTAGATGCAATATGCATACATAGGATTCATATGATTTTTAAAGCACATATGTGTACATAAATGTATGAGGGCCTACATTGTATTTAGTATTCAGTGACGTACGCAAAAATTCGTAAAAAAGGAATAATAATAAGGTAGACATAAATAGATAATACACACACTTAAATGTTTTTATATTGCTTAGTCGTTATAGTTTGAGGGAAAACAAAGATGCCATTTGAATTCATGGATAAATAAGAATATATCAAAATAAATTCAAAAATCGTTGGAGCGTTTTTTTAATAAATTAATTTTGTATGTATAAAATTTTGAAAACATTTCAAGAAAAAAAAAATTGAAACGCTATTTTGAAGATGTTATTAATATACATAAAAAATTCTAATTTAAAAAAAACTTCTGTGACTGTTTTTTGAAAAATCGATGTTTCAACAAAATTTTTTTTTTTAAATCGAAAAACTTATTTTTTGAAAATTTGAGTACACAGTTTTATTAAAAATTTTGGGGAGCATTTGGATACAAACATTTATTTTAAACGCTTTATCCAATATTGAGAAAGTACGCAAAAAAATAATTTTATACTTAAAAGTGAACTGTACTAAATTAGGAACACACAATTTTTTTATAAAAATTCTTGGAGCCGTTTTCGAGAAATAATTTTTTTTAACGGTTTTTTATTATTTGTATGGAGGTACATTTGTTTTTATTTTAGAAAAATAGTTTTTTTTTTAACTATTCAAGATAATGTCAAAAAACCACCAAATACGAAGTTTTGAAAAAGTTTATTCGAAATTTTGACTTTTCACAAAAAAAAATTAATTTCCAAAAAAAAAATTTTGAAAAATTTTAGTATACAATAGTGTTTGAATTCTCTAGGAGCTCCTGCGTTAAAAATTAAAAAAAATCAAATTAACCGTTTCCGAGAAAATCAAAAACCAAGAAAATGGTTCTACTATAGGTACCAAAAATAACAATTTTTTTCCAAAAAAAAAAAATTATCAAAAGGTATCCTTTCCCTTCATTAATGAACTAATTTTTTTAAATAAAAATCGTAGGAGCCGTTTTTGAAAAAATAAGTTTTTTTTTGGAAAAAAATGTATTTATTTGTCGTCTTAAAAAAATGAAAAACCGTGTGTGCATATTACCGAAAAAACAATAAGTACCAAGTTTGAATCAAACCCACCGAACCGTTAATGCTGCAGACCCGAGGACATACAGACAGACTGACAGAATGACAGACAGGCAGAGTTGGGGGACCCACTTTTTTGGTGTTCTCTATGATCGTAATATCATGTTTGATTGTTAGAAAAAACATTTTTTTTACGAATACATAACTTGCCTTATAGTACCTACCTATAATCGCAAGTAAAAATGGTTAAAATACTGAATGAAGTATTTTTATAGCAAAAACAATAATTATATTATTTGCTTATCTGACTTTCTCTTTATTTGTATATCAAACAAAAACTACATACATACATAAATTCATAAATCTGAAGCGAATATTATTTAAAATAACAGTTTTTATCAACGGAGTTTGCGTTGAAAGGTATGAAACAATTAAATCAACAATAAAGATTGTTTTTTAAATCTGAATATTAAGCCACTAGCAGGGTCGAGCTTATTTTGTGATTTATAAAACTATAAAATTTTAGAATGATATAAAGCTATTAAGATGCCTATCTGCCTCCCACCCTATTATAAAAGTGACTTATTGTTCAATATCGAGTGTATGTCTGGCAAAAAAAGCTTTTGAGATAAGTTACTGGCACGGCCGAGTCAACATGGAGGTACAGCATTTCCCGCTTAATTATACTGACAATATCTTTCTGGTGAACGGCTAATGTATTTTATGAACTTCATTCACATACGGTTTAACGATCGAGTTGGAGTAGAGGTGTTAATTAAGAAAGACTTATATTAAACATTAATCTTAAGCTGTTTTAGCTACGACTTTTATAAATAGATTAATTTATTTCAAAAACCACCTTATAATAAGTTTTTATAGTTTCGAAAATTTGCCACCAAAAAATATTACATTATACCAAAAGATCATCATACCACGGCATATATTTGACAGCTTACCACTGCAAAAAATAACAATTATTATTTTTTTTTTTAAATCATTTTTATTTACCATTAACTTATAACTAACTTAAGGCTAGACAAAAAATTGATAAAACTAGCCTACTTATCAATAGCTTATAACTAACTTACTGACCGTTTACGGACACTCTAAGCTAAACTACATCTCTAAATACTAATGTCTTTCGACCCAAAAACTATATGAATCCATGCTTATTATTTTATTTTTAATTTTCACCAAGAAAACTTATTGGAAAAAAAACTTAGTATCATATCATTTTTATATTTTATTTCAACTTACAAACTACCTAAAGCTAGACTTAAAATAATAAAAAACTAGATACAACTAACTTATACTAACCAAAAATAACTTAAACTACTTAAGATACCTAAATATACCAAAAACTACTTAAAAACTAGAACAGCCACAGCAGCATTTTCGGTTTTTAAATTTTGTTTGTGTATTTTTAGAATAAGCATGCAGACACCTATCCATCCATACATACACATATGTACATATGCATATACGTACATAAATATACACATGCGCACATATATCCACATATGCCTCCGCCTGTTTTATTTTTTTTTTGGCGCCACCCTGACTGTCTCTTACCTAATTACCCTTAATTCTATGTAAGTCGGCCAAGACAAAATCTTATCCGGCATTATATATCGGTATGTTGTTCAGAAAGCCACCAGAACTGGTTCTACTGCTTCACCCTATCCCACCGGTCCCGATCGGACATAGTCCTACTGAACAGAAGGCGCTCTTCTCCACCTTGAGCGACGACGTCTCGATCATATAGGAGTCGCCTGTCTACAGTTCTTCGGCTGACGTGGTAGATTAGCGGAACCGCCATTCTATCCTGTATCAGCCCTCGACTGTCTAAAAAGAGGAATACATTAGGAGGGATGTAGCCACTTAGCCGCACATTCTCAAAGTATTCGTTATTGGGGTAATAAGCCCCAAAAATTAAGCTGTTGGTTGAGGACATCGCTCTTGCAATGTGACCCCGAATCAGTTTAATCAAAAAATTATCTATTTTGTTTATGTTGGCTCTGTTGTATAGAACCTGGTTGAAATAATATCGTTTTTACTCCGGCTTTCGTATTCTGTGTAATCCAAGGCAACGTCTAAGACATTGCCTCTCAAACACCTGAATCTTTTAAATTTGAGATGGGGCAACGTTGAACCACACCGGGCATCCATAGGCAATCATCGGTCTGATGAGGACCATGTAGCAAATCACCTTTACCCTGCTGTCAAGACGGCTGCTATAAGACAAGCGTTTTGTCAGGTCAAATCTCCCCTAGCCCTAGCCAGAGCAGCACTTATATGTCTGTCGAAATACAAGTACTGATCCAACCAGATGCCAAGGTACTTTACTACAATTTTACTCGCCAGTGGATGTACATGTGGCCCTACGATCACCAGCTTCCGCCAGTTATTTCTCGTATCCCTTGAGGCGCTAGACAACGGAGTCCTAAGCAGAATAGTTTCTGATTTCTGGAAGTTTATTTTCAACTTCCAGTCATCACAATATCGCTGAATCTTGCCAAAGTCACGCTGCAAAAGAAATTTGATGACCTCAACTGTTGGAGCTGTTCTGTACGCAATTAGATCATCGGCATACACAATTGCCTGAGTTAGACTACATATCAGATCGCTGGTGTAAATGTTGAAGAGAATCAGCTAGTTAACCGCTCCCTGCTGAAGACCATTTTTAAGATTAAAAACCGCGGTAGAAATTACATTGCCACTATTGACAACAAACTTTCTACCATTTAGCATGTCATAAGGTATATACAATAGAGGTTTACTTATACCTAGTCTGGTTAGCTTTAGATAACCATACGGTGTCGAAGGCCTTCTCCAGATCAACCGGACAGGCACCCGTACACTGCTTTTTACTTTTGTTCCATTGGATATCAGAAACCAGTTTAGACGCTGCATGAATTGTGTCATGTCCCGCCTTAAAACCGAACTGATTATCCGGTATGGTATTGTTGTCCTCCGCCCACTTGAACAGAGCCCTTTTAATAATCTTTTCAAATACCTTGCTGATACTCAGAAGAAGACATATCGACCAAAGATTTGCCGGATTGGAACTGTCCTTTCCCTTTTTCGGGAGAGGATGCACCACAGCTGTCATTCACCGCATTGGATAATATGCATTATTCAGCGCGTTGTAAAACAGTGTGGAATAAATGTCAACTGCTTCCTGGGGCAAATGTCGTAGTACAACATTGGATATAACGGGTTTTCCAAAAAGAGGTGTTATTTTGAATAGCCCGCTATGTCGGTAGCTGTCACTTTTGAAGCTGTCATTTTTCGACATTTGACAAGTAGAAACTACGCTATTAATAAAAATGGAACGATACACGCTTCAACAACGCATTGAAATTATTAAAATTCACTATAAAAATGGTGAAAATTTGGCAGAGACGGTTCGTAAAACTAAAACATTTTTGGGTCGTCGTGAAGCACCTTGTCGGACCGCAATACAGAAATTGGTGGACAAATTCGAGCTGTTGGGACAAGTTAGTGATGTGAAGAATAAAACCCGTGCACGTCGCTCAAGAACAACTGAGAATATTGCTGTTGTAGCCCAAAGTGTTGAAGAAAACCCAGGTTTGTCCATTCCTCGTCGTTCTTTGGAATTAGGCATTCCACAAACGTCATTACACCGTATTTTGCATAAAGACTTGGGTCTTAAGGCTTATAAAGTTCAGTTAACACAAGAACTCAAGCCGGCTGATCATCAACAACGTCGTGTCTTTGCTGATTGGGTCCTTGAAATGCATGAAAATGAACCGGAATTTCATCGAAAAATCATCTTGACTGATGAGGCCCATTTCCACCTCGGAGGCTACGTCAACAAGCAAAACTGTCGCATCTGGGGCTCGGAAAACCCAAGAGTTATTGTTGAAAAGCCTCTCCATCCTCAACGCGTGACTGTTTGGTGCGCATTATGGTCCCGCGGGGTCATGGGCCACGTGAAAGATAAGGTCTACGCCAACAGCCCAGCGTCGATTCAAGACCTCAAAGATGAAATTCGTGAGGCTATCGAGGACATAGGGCAGCCACTTTGCGATTTGGTTATGGAATGGATATGGTCCTGTAAGCGTGGTCTTGGCGGCCATTTGGCTGATGTTGTGTTCCATTATTAACGGCATACCTTCCTCTTTATAATGCAATAAACATCCGATCATTTATATCCAAAAATGCCATTTTTCTTTGAATATCAAAATAACACCTCTTATTGGAAAACCCTTTACCATCGACTCCTGCTGACTTCTTTTTCTTTAATCAATCGAAGATGAACTGGAACTCATTTTTCGAAATTAATAGGGGACGGGCACATTTCGGCTGTCGATTATGGCATTTGCCAAATCTTCATCATTAAACTCGTCAAAACGAAGGTTCTCAAATCGCCATTCGGTTATATCGTTCCGGAGCCATAAATGATGAAGCAGAGCTCTGTCTCCAGGTCATGATTCGGGCGAATGCTAGAATTTACCTTGTACACTTGCTGGAAAGCAGCCTCCAACTTCTCCTGCGGATCCTCGATTATAAAAAGATCATCGTCCAAGACTTCTTCATCTGGGTCTATGCCTGTTGTCAGAAGTACGTCTCTATTCTCTGTCGCCCTCTCGAGCTTAAGACACGGAAGATCGTTCTGATCCTTTCTTTTAAATATCTTATTTATTTTTGGGAACATACTCGGGTCGCTAGAGCTAATGGCCCGAATTGTATTGTCCCAAAACAAATTAATGGACAACCGATAATTTTCTTTGTTCAATTGGTTGATGTTTTTGATGGACGACTTCAGTGTGCTAACCTATAGATCTCGTGAGTCAGTAAACCGTCTGTACAATCGTTTTAGTCTTGTCAGTAGTCCACTTTTTTGTCTGTGAAGTGCGTCAATGGTCGAGTTATGGTACATGTCAGTTGCATTACGTTCTTTGTATTTCGGTATTGTTCTGTTCATTGTTCGTAGAATCGTTTCATCCATTTGTTCTAAGTATCTGTCGCTTTCCGTATTTGTCAGGTTCCTGCCATTTGGTGGGAATATACCATTTGAGCGTAATTCGCTCAATAAGGCGTTGGAAAAGCGTGGCCAGCGCACCTTACTGTAATTGTGAGTGTGCGCAGGCACATACTCCTCCAACTCCATAAGCTCGTTCGGAAGTTGTTTTACGGTGGCGAGTTCGCAGTGGTTACTGCCGTACTCGATCGTGCATAAACAATTTCTTGGCCAAGCTCTGTTATAAACTGGGTGGATTTAGGTATTCCCGGTGCATAGGCACCAATCACATACATTCGCTAACCCTGTTGGAGATGAATGCATATGATGCCTGCTTCTAGCGTCCGAAATTTTCGTACATCACTGTTATATATTACCTTGTGACTAATGCCTTTACGTAAAAAGATTGCGACACCTCCTCCTTGAGTGGAGTTGGGTCGGTCTCTTCTTACGATATTGTAATTGCTGTCAGTCAATTTATGTTTATGGTTAAGCTTAGTTTCGCTAGTCAAAAGCACATCTGGACTTAGGTCTTTAAGCAATTGGAATATATTCGCTCTACGTTCGGTCCTAATCTGTGAATTTACATTCACAGCTATGATCTTATAGGGCCTCTCCGGCAGCACGCTATTAACCTCTAAGTTGCGTTAAGCTCGGCAAAATAGGGTAAATATGATTCACCCTAGTCGCCTGCTCCCTGATCTGATTCTGAAGGCCTGTCAAAACTGGCCCTGAATGGCCAGCAGAATGCCCATATCTGCCTGTGCCGCCGGCGCCTTAGGCACGTGGGCCTGTTGGGCTACCTTTGGTGTAGGCTGTACCGTGCTCCCCCTTCCTGACGCCATTTGGGTTGACGGTCGTTGTTGTAGGAGGGCGCACTGTTGGGCATTTCTCTACTACTGTCTGCTTTGCTGTTTTGTTGTTTTTCATTAGCTGAAACATCGGGCAGTCCCGATAATTTGCGGGGTGTCCGTCGCCTCGGTAAGTGCACATTTAATCTGGGTCCTATCTTCGACCCGTTCCTTCATTAACTTACATTCATCTGCGTTGTGGTTCTCTCCACACTTAACGCAGAGCGTGACTGCATTTTGCAGTTTTCTGCGGCATGGCCGACCTTTGACAGCGCATGCATTGAAGCATGTTGCCGCACCTTTTTAATTTATCCCAAGTTACAACCTGGTAGTTAAGGATGGAGATACTCCTCAAACTATCTAGTTTGCTGCTGGGTGAAAGCTGATGCACAAGGAAGAAGGGAAGATTCCGCTTCTCCCGCCTAGCTCTAACTTTAGCTTGACCCCGATAAATTCGAGATCGTCATTCGCTTTTTGGCGGAGCTAACTAAAGAGCACCTGTGGTTCCGTACAGGAATATATGCCCTTCAAAAGAACCGTTTGATAATTTTCGTTCTTGGGGGTGAAGCTAAAGAATTCAATGGTTGATTCCTTTAGCAACGCTTTAATTTTTGTCTGCTGCTCCACTGTGAAGCAGTGGATGGCATGTTTATCATTACTCAATCTTTTAATTATAAAATTTTGACCTATGGCCGACTTACATAAATGAATGGTGTCCTGTAATTCCATTTTGTAGGTGTTTATTGGTGGCACCTTCTCTTTTATTTGCTTTTCTGTGGCTGCTGTTGATTTGTTTGTTTTTTTGGCCGTTGTTTCTTCGGCTGTTGTTCTTGTTTTTTTCTTCATGTGGCTGTTGCGCTACTTTTGTCTGCCCCTGTAGCGACTTTTTTAAATCGAGCTCTTCTCTTTCCCTTTGTCGGCGTGCCTCTTGCTTGCCTTTTAGAACCAGTATTAGGGGGTTCATTTGAGATTTGACGCGTTTGATTTCCGCCTCCATTGCTTCAATTTTATATAAAATTATTTGCTCAGTCTCCTCCTCTGATGACGCCTCTGTGGTTTCAAGATTTGCAAACATATTGCTGTCACCTGTATAATGCCCTTCTCCTTCCTCGGCGCCGCCTCCTTCGCCCAGCTGGCAGCTTAGCTGAAGTGGTCCTGGAGCGGCGCTTGACGAGGTTCGGTGCACAGCGAATCCTCTTCCTCCTCTTAAATGGCATATCTGCTGATTTTGCCGTTGTCACTTGTTGTACCTCTGCTAGGGTATCCTCCGATGATCCCGGTTTCGGTGCCGTTGATGTTGTTGTTGCTGGAACATCTTTCGATGTCCCCGCAATGTTCTTATCTGCCATATGGCGATTCTCCCAGTTAATAAAATTTACAACTTCTCTATTGTGGAAAAAAGCTTCCAAACATTTTGCGCCCGGCTGGGAATCGAACCAGCGACCCTTAGTATTGCGATCCGCCACTACTTCCTACGTGCTGCTGTACTTATTGAAAAATGTATGTTTAATTTTTTACTTAATCACTCGATAATAGTTTAAACACTGCGAAAGCCGACTACACTCTTCCACAGTTTAGGATCGACTTATGTTCGATTATGTTCACATTTATATTCACTAAACAGATAATAAGAAGAATTTTTTTTTATAATACAATTCTATATACAAATGACATTATTCAGCACAGTAGAAGACTTAGCATGATATATAATTATATAATAACGACCTTTAGTCCACAAACTTTGCGTTTTGCCCCGGCGACCTCACTTTGACTCATCATGGCTAGTGAGCGCCTTACCAATACGAACTTTTTGTTAAGTTCAGTTCAACTTACATGGATGTTTTGACAAAAATACAATGTGAACTATATCCAATAAGATTAAAAAACACCTTCTTATTAACCATAATTTGCCCAGGACAAAATCTTCCAATTTGAATGATTAAAATTTTACCTAAAGGTATTTTTCGATAGCAAGTTTTTTAATTAATTAAGCAGAAGTGTCAATTAACCGATAGGCAATTAAACAATTTAATATGAAAAATTATTTAAAATGTGGTTTAGATATACATAGGTAGAGTACAAACAGGTTTTTGATCACTCATGTCATTTTCCATTGGTTTCACTCATCAGGTATTCACTCATTCTGAAATCCAATGAAACAGTGCTAATGGCTCCTACTCAATTTTGATGTTTTGTTTTCGTGTTAAGGGGTTTTCAATTATAAATGCATTATCTGATAAAGACGAAGAACCAAAAATAAAATCGGATATCGACGTTAACGTTTGACATATGAATATGCATTTTTAGTGCTTCTTGAGCGGACTCTGATTAGAAATCCAGAAGATAATTTCTCTTCTCAGCATCGTCAGATCAGAAGTGGATATTTTTGCCAATGGAATGGTTTTAGACTTCCAGGTTCCGAGCGCTTCGGAATGCATATTGTCCAAATTCATCTGCAATTTCGTTTCTGCGTATGTATGAAATGTGCATCCTGATGTTTCTCAACATATTGCGAGAACAACATGTAAATTCTAATCTTATGACGATCGGAAAAATGGCTTTGACTGCCACCTGGCTATTTTGAGGCATCTGGCTCTGAGGCAATATATATATAACTTTTGATCAGAATATGTGAGGGTTATCTGAATATTAATATCAATAACAATTTTGTCTTAAATCAAACCTATGTATATACAATAATGAACGTCAAAATAATTCCTTCTTTTGATTTCGGTATAAAAATGCCAAAGTCATATTTATTTAAAATTAATTATTGTTGTACATATGTATAGATTTTTTTTAATCTCTCATGCTCTTCTGCTTACTGGAAGCAGAAAATAATTTTATAACTTAAGTTTTTAATTGCTCACTTTATCATTATAACCTAATTTTAACACAAGATTAAATATAAATAAAACATGATTATTTTTATCGAGCTATAGGTACCTAGTTGTTTCATTACTTATTTCTATCAACAATTAATATGTGTATGTATAATTTACACAAGATTAGCATCTTTTGCCATGCCAAAGAATGATGAGTTTTTGTTTTCCAATAAAGATGTGGGAGCGTCAAATTCAATAATTTCACCTTTGTCCAAAACGATAACCTTATCTGAGTCAAGTATAGTATTAAGACGATGTGCAATAGTTAGCACAGTGCAATCTTTAAACTCAGAACGAATGGTTTTCTGAAATACAAAATTACATAATACAAATATTAATTTCCAGAACAAAAGACATATCATAAAATAAACTCACTTGAATAAGATCGTCAGTTTCCAAATCAACTGCAGCTGTTGCCTCATCCAATACCAAAACTTTTGCTTTTCTTAACAAAGCTCGAGCCAAACAAACTAATTGCCGCTGTCCAACTGAAAGATTTTCACCACCCTCACTTATCTCGTGATTCAAGCCAGCTGGCATTCCTTTGACAAATTCTTTTAAATGTGACAACTCCAGAGCAGACCATAGCTCAGCATCGCTTTTTCTATTGTATGGATCTAAATTCATTCGTAATGATCCTGAGAATAAAACAGGATCTTGGGGAATTATTGACAGTCTCGAACGCAACGTATGCAGACCAAGTTTTGAAATGTCTACACCATCGATAATAATTCGACCTCCTGCTGCTTCAATGATTCTAATTAGAAAAGAAATTAATTTATATGACTTGGCAAATTTAAATTAAGTTGAGGATTTACCTGAATAAACACAAAGTCAAACTAGACTTTCCAGCACCAGTACGTCCAACAATTCCAACCTTTTCACCTCCGATAATGTCGAAGTTTACTCCCCTCAATACCAAATCTAATCCCTCGCGATAGCGCACCATGTAATTTTCGAATATTACACGACCAACTTGGGGCCATCCATCTGGAGTCTTTACACCCGGAATTTCCCATGGTGCTTCTTGTTTGATGTCACCATACTCCTTGATACGTTCCACAGAAACGATATTAGTTTCAATGTCAGATGATACACGAACAAACATATTGAGATTTGCAGTGATTTGTAGGGAATAAGTCACAGATAATCCAACCAAAGCCGCATTGGTTTGACCTCCTAATACAGCAAACAAAGATGCAAGCAGGATCACTAAATTACCAATGGTTTCCAATCGAACAGATAACCAACGATTTGCCATGATACTTGGATATTTGCACAATTGGTTTAAGTCCACAAGATTATCAGATTCTTGAATAAACCTAATATTTAAAAATATTCAAACAATTTATAGTTAATTTTGATTCGTAGATTAATAATAATCTTCCTCACCTATTGTCAACTTTATATGCTCTAATCGTTGTGACTCCAGTGATGGTCTCACTGAAATGTGAATAAATGGGTGAACGAGAAACAGACTCCAATCGCATCAGTTGTCTCGAAGTTGCAACGTAAAATCTTTGAGCGAACCAGTATATCAAAACTATTGGTACAATAGCAGCCAGGAAGATTGGTGTCGAAATACAAATTACCGTCAAAGTTGATATAACCTTTTTTAAATAAAAATATGGATTAGAGAGCACAATACACGAATCCACTCTTTTAGTTCTTCAATGAGTGCCAAAGTAAGAACATATCTTTTTTCCTCAGCCATTAAATTTTGAATTAATAAGTGAGAAATAAATTAATTAAGAGTATTAATATTATTTTAATTACCGAGAAAAATTGAGTCATAATCATTCGAAGATTCATTGGAAGTATATTGTCCACGGTATCAATATCTTTTGAGAATCGATTCAAAATTCGTCCCAATGGAGTTGTATCAAAGAAATCCATTGGGAAACGCATTGTATTTCTCGCAAGGAATTCATGTAGTGATTTTGAGCTATAGATGCATCCCAGTGCCAGTGTTAAGCAGCCAATAAAATCAACTGCAACTGTAAACAAAAAGAAAATAATATTTATAATAGTTTATGGAAAAGATTTTTTTATTTAAAACTTAAAAGAAAATATACAGTAGTATTCAATAGAATTCAGTAAAACAGATCTCAGCGGTTGAACAGCTATGCAGGGAATAAGTGTTTATTAGGAGCTCTATTTAACATTGCGTAATGTAAATTTGTATTCACAAAATGTTGTCCGACAAATTTTAGTTAAATTAAAAATAAAGTATCGAAAACCAAAAACCCTTCTATTTTTTTTTTTCAACGTTAACTAACATTTATGAATAACATGTCTGCATTCAGAAGCATTATAACTTTACGCAGTCTTTAAAATCCATTTATGAATATGAATGATATAGTTTAAAATCTTATAAGCTCGAAATATTCGGGCAGCACTGGCACAACGTTATAAGCAAAGCAAAATTGCCGGTGCACTATTGACAAATTTTCCACTATGATATTAATGTGGCACTATACTGCACCACTTGAATATCAATACACGACTGGATCATACGAAATTGCTCTTGGAGCTAACAACTTTAATGTAGCTAAGCATTATAACGCTGTATTTATAGTGTAATCAATGACCGAATGGATGATTAAAGGAATAGTTACATTAGGTACATACCTACAAATGCATATTTAAATTTAGATTATTTAAATTATGTAAGTTAGGAGAGTAATATGTAGCTACATACATGGATGGAGCTTAGTATTGTAAATATGTAAAGTGTCCGCCATCTAACGTTTTTTTTTTCAACTAGTGCTTATTTCGTGAATAGTAACACTTAGCTCATGTCTGATTTGACAGATAATTAGTTGTATCCTTCCGCTGAACGAATATGGTTGTGTATACGCTTGAACAACGCTGGGAAATATTGCGACATTACTTTGAAAATCATGGTAATGTTGCAGAATGTGTGCGAAAATGGCGTACGGATTTTGGAAGAAGAGAAGCACCGTCAGCTCCGTATGTTCGTTATCTTGTGAAAAAAGTGAAAGAAACTGGCATCCTCATCGATAAACCAAAGCGTGAGAAACAGTTCGTTCACCCGAGAATATTGCTGCTATGGCAGAAAGTGTGCGTAGCTCCATCAACATCAATTCACCGTCGTTCTCAACAATTGAACATTTCGGATACATCATTGAGACGAATTTTGCATAAAGACCTTGGTATGACGCCATACAAAGTCCAATTGGTTCAGGAGTTGAAGCCAACTGACCATCCAATGCGTTTTCGCTTCGCTAAGTGGGCCTGCGATCGACTTAGAGAAGATGCCGATTTTGCCAAAAAAAAATCATCTTTTCAGGTGAAGCTAATTTTGATCTTGGCGGGTATGTAAACAAGCTAAATTGTCGCATTTGGGGCACAGAAAACCCGCACGCATACATTAAAAAGCCGATACACCCAAAACGATTCACTCTTTGGTGCGGATTTTGGTCCAGAGGCATAATTGGGCCATTTTTCTTCGAAAATGAGCAAGGAGTGGTGGCCGTTACAGTCAATGGCGATCGTTATCGGGCCATGTTGAACGAATTTTTATTCACAAAAATTGAAGAGGAGGATATTGGCAATATTTGGTTTCAACAGGACGGCGCTACGTGCCACACAGCCGAAGCTACACTCGATGTTTTGCACCTTGTTTTTGAAGATCGCATTATCAGCCGCAGAGCTGATGTCGTTTGGCCACCTCGGAGCTGCGATTTGACACCGTTGAACTATTATTTGTCGGGTGCCGTAAAAGATAAGTGTTACGCCGACAAGCCAGAAACAATTGACGCTTTAAAGGACAATATTCGTGAAGCCATTGGTGAAATACAGCTGCACACAATCGATAATGTGCTTAAAAATTGAACCGATCGTGTAGGCTACTGCATGGCGAGTCGAGGCAGCCATTTGAATGAAATTATTTTCCATTATTAACCGGAAGGATTGTACTTTCAAATAAAAAAGAAATTTGAGAAAATATTCAGTAGTTTTTCTTATAGCATTTTCAAAAAAAGTTATTTGGCGGACCCTTTACATATAATAATGAAAATGAAGGATGTCGGTTGGTATATGCATATTACTTTATAATTTAGGTGCAATATGCTTATATAAGATTTTTAAAGGCACATATGTATGTATATATACATGTAAAAGGGTCTACATTATGTTTAGTATTCAATGACGTACGTAAAAATTGTTAAAAAGGGAATAATAATAATGGATAATACACATAATTAAATGTTTTTATATTAGCTGTGTTTTATTGGAAATCTATCCATAAGTAAGTAAGTAAGTAATTCCCAAAAAACGCATCGACCGTAGCATGGACCGTAACTTTTTTATTTTTGTAAAAATGGTACCCCAGCACAGCAGTCACAAGTAATGAAAGAGTCTTTTGCAAAGTAAAATTAAGAAAATATCAAAATTATGAACAATAATTAGCTTTTATTCTTATAAAATAGAAAGTAGAAAAAAGTACCAATATTTAATTTAATAAACCTATTTCTTGTGTTCAGTTTTTCTGCATTTGCAATTTTAAATTCGAACATTCATTTTGCACTAATAGAAAAGAAAATGATAAGTGAATGGAGTTGTTCATAGACTATGGTCAAGTCCCTTTTTACACAGGCCAATTTTTGTATGGCTTTAAAAATCGTATATGCCTTTCACACGAGGAAACAAAATTGCCGGAGATTTGCTTGTTTCCTTTTAATGTTTCTTGGTTCTGAACGCACACTACAACGTAGTTTAAATTGTTCACTCAACTTACATTTCCCCTTTATATTTCATGCTTTTATTTATTTTCTGAGGAGATTGATAGCTAGAGTTTTATTTTTCAAGTCAATTTACAAATATATTTCTGAGTAGGATCGAGTAGTGAAGCGAATGCCGCCCCATGGCCAAACGTCCATTAAACAGTGAAGAAAAAGCACATTTTGTGAAGTTCAGTTGCCGCTTAGTGCGTTTGGTAGGCGCGCATGCAATTTTTCCGAAACGAACGAAACACACAGAAAACAATTTGATTTAATGTGCTCGCAGTTACATTATAGTTCGGTGTGATACAAACTGGAAGAACGTACTCCAGAAAATAATTGAGCAAAGAATACAGGTTTTAACAGTGAAAGTGAGAAACTTTTCAGAAGAACAGCTTATAATTTATTAAAAAAGGAGTTATCTAAGATTTTAGAAATATAAACTGGCAAACTATAAAAAAAAAGAATCAAAAAGATCGATTTGTCTTCCATCCACCGTAGCTTCTACTTTATCTTTTTATCGACCGTAGCGAATTGTATGTAAAATGCTACGACGGATAAACTTACGGTGGATACATTTTCCAATAAAACACAGCTATTGCTTAGTTGTAATACTTTGAGGAAAACAAAAGATGTCATTTGAATTCTTGGATAAATAAAAATATATCAAACAAAAAAAATTCGAAAATCGTTGGAGCGGTTTTTTGAAAAAATAATTTTTTATGTATAAAATTTTATAACATTTTTAGATAAAAAATTGAAACGCCATTTTGAAGCTAATATTAATATACATATATAATTCAAACTTCAAACAAATTCAGTGACTGGTTTTTGTTTTTGAAAAATCGATTTTTCAAAGAAAAATTATTATTATTATTTATTTTTTAAAAATTGAAAAACTTTTTTTTTTTAATTTGAGTACGCAGTTTTATTAACACTTTTGGTGATCATTTGCATAAAAAAAAAATAATTTAAATCGGTTCATCCAATAGAGAGAAAGGCGAAAATGTGAAAAGTAGGTTCTATGGGTAGTACCGTTAATAAGTATTCAAAATAATATATATATATATATAAAATTTTATGCTTAAAAGTGGACTGTACTTATTTTATAACACACACGTTTTTTTATAAAAAATATTGGATCCGTTTTTGAGAAAAAGAAGAATTACCTTTTCGGTAAATGTGGTAGGTACCGTTATTTTTCATCTTTAAAAAAAAGAATAAAACATGTGGGCATATTACCGAACAAAAAAACAATCTATACAAAGTTTGAAGCAAATCCATCCACCTGTTTAGGATGTAGACTCGTGGACAGACAGACAGACGGAATTGCGAGAACCACTTTTTTGGTGTGCTCTATGTTCGTAATGTACTTATAGTACCTATAATCGTAAGTAAAAATGAATGGAACTAGAAATGCCGGTTCTTGTGGCAATGGGTATGAATTTTTTTTTGCTGGCCGGTGTGCTGCCAAGGCTGAGAGTAATTTGGAACCGCAAATAAAAAAGTGGCGAATAATAAATTGACATTGGTAAATCTATCTATTACCTACATACATTTTCTTACAAAAAGAGAAATAAATGTACAATTTGCCTTGTATTTATTATTTTAGAGAATTTACGCAAATATGTAAACTGAGGCGTATACGTACTTTTGTTTATTTTTTTTTTTTCTTTGAAAGTGTAATTTATTCTGAAAAAGTAGTTTGGAAACTTTATCACTTTTCAGACAATAGCTACAAAAAGTTATAGCTCTAAATAGGTATAAAAAGAAGATCAGATATAGTTTCTGTTCCTTATTTTTATTTGTGGACTGGGATATGATTTGATCTATTAATGAGGGTTTTCGTGATCTTTAATCCACATTTAACTAGACGCAATTAAATTTGAACAAAGGTCGCAAAAACTCTCATCAATAGATCAAAGTTACAGCCTTAACACAATAGTTCTACAATTTAAGCTAAATAATGCGAATGGCGTATTGAGGTGGGTATAGCTTTCTCAACACGCTAGTATTAACAATTTAGCATCAGCTAATTATAATTTTGCCCAAATGACTCACGGCAGTATTTATATTTTAACTAATCAAGTTTTAGTTTAGTTTCATACACATATTTATGTATTTTTGGTGAATCATTTTTGTTTATTATATATGTATATCGACCGTTTATTTAGTAACGTCATAAATTTTTTCCAATGGATGTCAAAAACGTATCTCAATAGACGTTGCTAAATTTGACTAACATTATTTTTTCTTTCACTGCACTCAATAATGTTAATAATTTAAACTTAGCTAATCTTAAACTAGATGCTATACTCATCCCGAAGGTTCGACTTCTTGTAAATAAAATTTTCACTCATTTATATTAAAAGTTAGTGATGGGAATATAGTCAAAAGATTTCATTAATCGAGATATGAGTATTCGAGTGATCAAAATAATCGAATGATCACTCGTATAATGAAAGTGTAAGAAAATTGAAACAGTTTACTCCAATTATTACTATGTTCATGTTACATATTTCATTTGAATTCAGAAAATTCAAGAAAAGGAAAAATTGTATGTGTCATATGCCAATAGATACTTAAACCTTAACATTTTAAGTACATGATCTTTCCTTTCCTAAATAAAAAAATAAAATAAATACATATGTAAAACAAAAAAAAAACAGTAAAAAACAAGAAACAATCCTTAATTATTCTTTTCTCCTTTGCGAAATTACTATCTTACTAATTCGAATGATAAATGCTACAAAAGCAGATACGTAAAAAGTCTACTCTAAGACTAGATACTCACTACTCACACGTCACACATCGCAATACCTCTTAGCTCTTGCCCGAGCCTCTCAGTATTGTATTTGCCCTAAGCTTACGCATAAATAGTAGTAGTAGTAAAGTAGAAATTAAGAAGTCACATGTGTAAGAAATGAGACATCATTATAGAATGATGAATGAAAATCATTCGAATAATTTCAGATGAAGTATCGAAATGTCTTGAGATAATATATGAATCGATTTTTGCATTCGAATGAGTTTTTAATTTTACTAAATCTGTGAGCCACTACATCTTACTAATTAACTTTTAAATTCAAAAAAAATAATTACCTTGTCCAAATCCGAGGGCACCATATACACCCAAATACATGTTTCTGACTGAAGTATCAGTTCCAGCACGTTCATCGTTGGACCATTCTGTCAACCATAAATTGGATCCTATTGAAAATACTTGGAACGCCATATTTAACCCAATTGTCGATAACGCTAAACCAATTCCAATACTCTGGATATATTGTTTGTAAACAGCAAATCCCACCTTAAAAATAAATACGCAAGCAAAATATTTAATTAAAAACAAAAATACCAATTTGTAAGCAAACTTACTCCACCCGTTTCTGATTTTTCAATTTTAATGAGTTTACCGTCGCCTGTGCCAACTGGAAAATCTGATAGTCTTGAAGCAATTGAAATAACAGATTGATGACGACTGAATTTACGATTTCGAATGTTTCCTTCTTTTTCATCTTTAATCGATTTGCAAATGCTACTCTTACTCCTACCACTTCCATATGATTTAATCGAACTAAAATACACAAAATTGTGAGTGAATAATACTAAAAATTATTTGTTTGTAATTAAAAAAAAACTAACCCCGTATCACCCATTCCTTCCGATCTTGCTCGACTGATAGCTCGTACAAATTTACCTCGCAACTCTTCTGATTTAATTGTGTTCTCTAGCTGTTCAGCAATCTCATCTAGCTCATCAATTTCATTATTGTTTTCAGTTAGGTGTTGAATCAGGAAATCTGAGAAAGCTCCCTTTTGATTCAATAGCTCTGAGTATGTACCATTCTCGCTGATTTCACCACTCTTGATAACGTAAATATTGTCAACTTTTGGCAGATAGGTAATACCATGAGTAACTAAAACTCGAGTTTTGTTTGCCAATAGGCCAGTTGGTCCGATGACTTTCTCAAAAATATGCTTTCCAACATGAGAATCTACAGCACTCAGAGGATCATCCAACAAGTACAAGTCTGAATCACTGTAAACTGCTCTGGCAAGGGATATCCTCTGCTTTTGTCCACCTGACAAATTGATTCCCTTCTCACCAATTTCTGTCTGATCGCCAGCAGTCAGCATTTGGAAATCAGATCGCAAGGCACATGCTTCTATTACTTTTTGATACCGCTTACTATCATATGGTTTACCAAAGAGAATATTATTACGAAGAGTGGCATTTTGCATCCACGCTTGTTGTGGAACATAAGCTACTGATCCTACAGTATTTACTCTGCCTTTTATTTTGTCCATTTCACCAAGAAACGCTGATATTATTGAACTTTTGCCACAACCAACGGTTCCCACAATGGCTACTAAACTGTTTTTTTTTATTTCCATATTAATGTCCTTTAAAATCTCATCGTCACCCCATGAAAAGGTTCCATTTTCAATCAACATAGGATGAGCTAAAATTATACGATGCATTTAATTTCGTTAATTTTTAGAAAAAAAAAGTGTAACCATACCTTCTGACTTATCATGACCCACACAATTTGGATCGAGTTCTTCGCTGTTCAAGAACATGTTTATACGATTTATTGAAACTTGAGTCTATAGTTAGAGAAATAAGTACATTATTATTAAGTAATTGAAATAAACAATGATATTTGTTTATGTTTATAAAAACTCGTAAGTATTAAAGTATTGAGTGTCAACTGAGCAATTTGTTTGTAATTAATTGATCTTATTGTAGTGATATGTTTCAGCTTGTTGGTTGCAGCAACATATCGCTAAAGGTTCTCTTGGACTTTTCATCATAAATGAATCAAAATTTTAACTTACTTGTATTAAATTCGATATCAACATGGGTAACATGGCCAAAGGAAATCGCAGTAAGTTAAATAGGGATAATGATACAAAAGCTGTTGAAGCGTCCAGTACGTTTTTTTCATCGATCAAAACATAAGTTGCAAAGGTAGCCAATGAAACCTTGAGAAATAAAGATACATATTGTAGCATTTTAAAGTTTTTTTTTTTTAGTAAAATTTTTCTTTACCAAAAATGGTGCACATGACCAAATAAACGATGTGCCAGCATTTAAATATGCTGCAGATTTAAGTGTTGCAATTTCTTTATTACGAATTCCCATAATCTGCTGCTCAAAACTTGGTTCCCAGGCGTATAGTTTCAAAACCTTTAAAAATAGATTTTAATTAAAAAAAAAATATGTTTACTCTCATCTCTTTAATCAAACCTTCATTCCTCCCAAAATCTCGTTCATTAATTTAACACGTTCGTCTTTATAGCTCATCTGTTTTACTTGCAACTTTTTAGTATAACTAGCAACTATTAAATTGATAGGAATCAAAATAATCATCACAATTAAACCAGCTAAAACTGCTATTCCTAGCAACTCCCACAAGAAGTATAGGGCCAATACAATTTGAAGCGGTGCTGACCAAATCATACTGACATAAGCTACCAATTCGAAGAAACGTTGTGCGTCAACAGCCATCAAATTTACAATTTCACCAACTGTTGATTCTTTTTTAGCAGAATTCGATATAACAAGTGCTTTGCGATAAATGGTGTTGACCAGAGCAGTTCGTGTACGCAGACCAACGGTGTACATTTTATGGAAATACTGTGCCGAAAATAATGTTTGAATTGCAGCACATAGGAATAGCAAGATGGCGTATAAAATTCCCCTCCACACAGGTTCAGATTCTTTGGTATTATCGGCACTACTTTCGACATATGCAATAATTAGCGCTAAAATTTTCGGAGAAGCAAAAGCCAGAACATCTGTTACTAATTTGAATAAAGACCCAAACAGGAATACTCCGCCGAATGATTTAATAATCGGTGGCAATACAGAGGCAAGATTCTTCCTATTTGCACCATTCGGATTTTCGAATACTACGTTTCCAATAGAAGACTGACCTCTAGAATCACGGTCTTGTACAGAATAGTTCTTGCGAACATTGTTGTTCCAATTTTTTGCAAAAGTTGGCATAACTTCCTTTGAGCTTTCCTGTGGACGAAGTTCCCAAAGGTCTTTTTGTTCGAGAGGTTTACGATAGCCCAACCAGGCCATTTTGTCAAACCAGGAAAATGTCATACGCGATAGAAAACTTGCTGAAACTTCCGGATTTTCTTTTGTTGTTCTATTGTATTTGGTTTGGCGTGGCATGTTATCAGAGAAACAATTTAAAAGTAATATTAAGGCTGCAATCCCAAAGAATATCATAAAGCTTATAAATTTATAGTCAGCCCAGGAAATTTGAACTTCTGAGTACATTGAGCTGTGCTCATGGCGATCAAAATAGTCAAGTAGTTCAGTCCGAAATTGTGGGATCGCAAATAGAACCAAAAGAAACCAGAACAAGAACAAAGTTCCCGATGACTGTACTCCGAATTTGCGATTTAAAAAGACTAACATTATTGCAATTGTCTGTATAAAAAAAAAATAAAAAAATTATAAACAAAATTTACAAATAATAAGTAATGACACTTAAAAAAAAACTTACAAATGTGAAAAATTTAATAACTGGTCCCCACACATGAACTGCATAAATCAAATTATCAGGAGAATCATTTAATATGAGTGCTTTAACAAAATCTAAAATGCATAACGCATGCAGTGCAACGTGCAATACAATTTTCAATAAGTTCTTCCAATTCCAAGGAATATTTTTATCTAAGCTGACACGCAGATAGTACAGCTCTAGAGGCATAAAAAGCCAAAGAAATGCACACGGGAACCATACTAATATTGTCTGTTCAAAACAGTGCGTGAAATCTGGTTCATAAGTGTTCCAAGTTAAGCTCAAATTCTGTAAAATATTTTAAGATATAGTATAATAACGATGGGTGTTGAATTAAAAAAAGAAAAATGTTACCCAAAATTCTGAACCACAGAATTTTTCCATAGCACTAGCATCGTTCTCCATATCGTTCACGGGATGTATTCTTACGGGCTTATAAACTAGTTAGTCAGAGTTTCCAATCCCACTCCTCAAAGCAAATCTGTAATAGGATAAACGTGTTGAAATTAAAATAAAAAAAACTGTAATAAATTCATTTGCAAAATATTGATATTAATCATTACAATTTCATACTTTAAGACAGGTACATTTTTCGTATATCAATTATTGCAACGATCATCATTCTGCGAATCAAATTTTGGGATGACAAATAATTAAGGGCACAAAATACTACAAATCCCAAAGGTAAACAAACATAATAAATACTAATACGTCTTCGGTTCTATCTCTCGTCAAATTGCACCCATTTTACAAGCTCACTTGAATAATGCTTGCAGTGTAATTTACTGTTAATGCGCTGCCAGATTTAATGAGACGAATTTTATTTCGCGCTCGTGCAGTTGTTAGTGAGTTCTTAAGGGATTCGATATAGCCATACCCCATCGTGGTAACAGCATCAGATATAAGTTTCCGGTATGTATCGTATCAAGGACCACGTTTAGTTGAATTATTTTGCCGAATCGGCTTTCTTCGAAGATGCAACAAATTCTTCTCCTTACCTACATTCATCAAAAGCTTGAGTACACTCTGGTATTTCATTGATAAATCCAGATTCCAGTCTAGATTTTCAATCTAGACTAGTGGAACATGATTTCAGATTTGATTTTTTTTTGTAATTGTATGTAGTGCATTAAGAGCAAAATATCTTAAAATATTTAATTTTACAAGAAAGAAAACATTTTAAATGCTTAACAGTGCCTTTCACACTCAGAAAACCAAAAAACCGTCTTCTTATGCCAAAGCAGTTCGGGGAAATGAAACTGTCAATAATTCAACAATAAATTCATTATCAGCTCATCAAATTAATCCTGATCCACTACAGCCGTCAGCTATCATCAATTCCTCATTACCCATGATTCAGAATGAAAGGGAAATTAACTCGTCAAAATAAAAAATCTTCAAACGTAAAGAAAATAATGGGCACTGATTCGTCATCTTCGCTTTGCGCGCTACCGAATTACAAGTGGCTACACTTATCAAGATTGAAACAAAACCCGATGACATCATTAATCACATATCAAAAAAAAACAAACCTTCCAACTAATCTTTTTAAATGCTATATGTTAGTTAAAAAGGATGCCGACTTAACAAAACTAAAGTTTGTAACATTTAAACTGAGTGTACCATCTTCCAAAGTGTTGTCTATGATGGATTCGTCTTTATGGCCATGCTTTGTCCAAATAAAAAAATTTGTTCAGCGAGAAAACAATAATAACAAAGATTATTCGTCCCACGCCAATATACCAGCACTCGCCCCTCAACAGGGTTCATTACTATCAACATCATTAGACCTGCCGCTGCCACCACCGCCCCCACCATAATCATCATCAACACTATCCCCACCAGCACAACCAACATCTTACGCCTGCCGATCAGCTACCATCTCAGTGACAACCAATTTCACCGTTTATTCGTTCTTCTTCTTCATTCTCCAAGTATTGTTCACGTTATGATCTCTTAAGTTATTACCGAAACATAGGAGACATGCGTACAAAATTACACACTGTTTTTATCTTCATTTTTTTTTTTTTTTTTTTAAATTCATTTTTATTTCATTTTAACTTATAACTATCTTAAAGCTAGACAAAAATGTTTAAAACTAGCCTAATTATCAATAACTTACAACTAATTTACTAGCCCTTTACGGGCGCTCTAAATTAAACAATAACTCTTAAAACTAATGTCTTTCGACCTAAAAACTATTTTAATTAAATCTAATTTTTTTTTATTTTATTTTATATTTCAAGAAACTTTTCCAAAAAAACTTGGTATTTTATCACTTTTTTTTTTTTTTTTTTTTTTTTTTTAATTATAAAACTAAACCTTAATCTATATTAAAAATAATTAAAACTAAATAAAACTAACTTATACTAACTAAAAACAACTTAAATTACTTAAAATACTTAATAATACTTAAAACTACTTAAAAACTAGAACAGCCACAGCAGCATTTTTTTTTTTTTTTTTTTTTTATGCATGCAGACACACAACAACATTCAACCCACCCATACATGTATATGTTCGCACATACATGTACAGATACGCAGATACATGCACGTATGCCCCCGCATGCATACATATTTTTAATTTTTAGTTTTTATCTTCATCTTCTAAACAATATGACTTCATTGCGCTTACCGAGACTTGATTGACAAGCAATCACCACAATGCCGAATTTTTTAATAAAAATGATTATTCAGTCTTTGTCGTATTTATTATCGTAAGTTATATTCCACCTAGAAGCACATTAGATCTTTATAAAATTCATATAAACAACTGCCAATTTTATTTATCGAAGCTAAAAGAATATGAACATATTTTTATACCTGGAGATTTTAATTTAACAAATATCGATTGGGTTTATGATCCCGAAGAGCTTCAACTTTTATCTTTCAATGTGAACAACGATCATGAAATCGAACTTATTAATTCTTTTGCTAGTTTTGATTTAGTTCAATTTAATTGTTGTAAGAATGATTTTAATCATGTTCTCGATCATGTTTTTGCAGACAGAGAATTAACTATATCAGTTGATAAATCATTGTATCCAATTTTGCCTAACTCTGTTCATCATAATGTATTATCTGTGTTAAATCAGTTAACCATAATAATTATAAATGTAACTACGCAAAAGCTAATTTTGAGGGCATAGCGAGTTATATTCGAACTTCCGTGGCATTTAAATTTTCATTCGTTAAATTTGTTCCACTCCTATCATTTGTGTATGGATAATCTGAAAGAGGCAATTAATATATATGTACCAAAAGTCAAAATTAACAATAATTCAAAGCCCCCGTTGTTTAATAACAGACTTCGTAATTTATGTTATAACAAAATTAAGGCTTACAAATTTACACGTAATTCTCCAAACATTAGGCTTATTCTGCCACATCTGTTATCCTGCTATGAATTTTCTGTTATGATGCATAACAGATCTCCACCATAAAAAATATTTTATAATTGGTATTCAGGAGTTCGATCTTTTATAAAACTCTGTTATGGAACTTCGAAAAAGAAGCATTTATGCGAACAGACCTAAAATCTGCTATCAAATTATCAGCTGTAGTAAATAAAAATTCTCGACAGCCGGCACTGACGAATAACAATAAATTAACCTGTGGATTGATCGTATTTTGTTTCGCGAAGATAAATTTTTTGTTTTCTGTAATTTTTCCATAACAGTTCCTGAATTTAATATATCCATTATAAAAAGTTGTACAAAACGCACACCGGCAAGATAAGCGACTAATTTCTTATGTTTCATCCATCAAATATGTTCTGTGCTTCAGTGTATTGAAATAATTTAGTTTTCAAATTATTTACATATTTGAGTTTAACTGAACAGAAACTATTTCCTGCGGGCTTTAGGTCAATAAAAGATGTTATTTTTTATATTACGACGTTTCAAACATGTGTATGTTCTTCATCAGGCTTTATTTAAAAGTAAAAAAAAGAAATTATTTTAATATTTTACAGCATATTTAGGTAGTTTACAATTACAAAGTATGAAAAACTATTACAAATTTTTAAGCACACACACAACAAGGAACAGACAGTCGTCATCGACCACGAACAAAACGTACGTTGCATTTTAATTATTTTTTGTTATATCTGTCTCCTTTTAAGAACAATTCATCATTTAAATCTTTTATGATAAAAGTAACCAAAATGTGTCTTTTCAAAAAAGCTTCCATAGCAGATTGTGGCATGCTGAATACCAAAAATGCAGTTCGTAAAAGATTTGTTAAGAATTTCGAAGTTTTGACAGCTCATTGACAGATTTCTTAACAGATTTCATAGCAGATTTATCATGCAGAATACCAAAATTATAATTCATAAAAGATTTTTTGACAGCTTAAACTTTTGTATGAAAATTCATAACAGTATAGCAGAATAACAGAATAATCTCGCCGAATAGACCCAAATACCGCATTTAAGAATAATTATCTCAGGTTGCCACGTGAATTCGATGTTATAAACAAATGTCTTTACTAAAATTTCATAGTTTCAATTGAATCGAATTTAAAAAGGAATGTAAGTGTTTTTGGTCCTTTATCAATAGTAAAAAGAAATCAATTGGTATTTCCAGCTCAATGCAATACATGGGTTCTACTACACAACCTCAAATAAAGTATATCCTCGAAAAACTGAAAATTGTACTTACCAGCATATGGTTGACATTGGTCAGATATAGATAAATATTTCCGAAATCGAAGATGGTCTTTTGAATTTGGATTGTGATAACAATCCCGTTACTGATGGAGTCCCTCCAATCGTCTTGAAAAAATGTGCAGCTGATCTTTCTGTACCCCTCTTTTAAATCTTTAATAGCTCTCTTGTGAGTAGTGAGTTTCTCTCGGAGTGGAAAAAATCTTTTATCATTCCAATTCACAAAAGTGGACCTAAGCAAGAAATATCTAACTATCGTCCAATTTGTAAACTGTCATCTATTCCAAAACTATTTGAAAAAATTGTTTACGTTAAGCTGGCTTTTTTATTGAGAGAATATATTTCACCATTTCAACATGGATTTGTTGCAGGAAGATCAATAACTACCAATCTTTCAATCTCTTCCAATTTAATTTTGAATAAATTCGAAGAAGGATATGAAATCGATGTTATTTACACCGAATTTGCCAAGTCCTTCGATAGAGTCAGTCATTTAATTTTGATTGAGAAGATTGAAGGGGTGGGTTTGCACTCAAGTTTGTTGAAATGGCTGATTTCATACTTAAACGGTCGCATACAATTTGTATCCATTGACCAAATACTCTCGAACCCTGTAAATATTTAATCAGGAGTGCCCCAAGGAAGCCACTTGGGTCCACTTCTCTTTCTCATCTTTATTAATGACATGCATAACATCTTTAAAAATTCCGTGCGACTTCTTTTGCTGATAATTTGAAATTCTTCCGATGCATAAAGACTGTCGATGATAGTCTTCTTTTACAAGATGACCTTCTTAGGCTAACAGAGTGGTGTAAAGTTAACCAATTGTTTTTAAACGTCTTTAAATGCCACTGTTTTTCTTTTCGCAACTTTTCGTCAGTTTTCTACGAATACAAATTTAAAAACCATGATCTCGATAAAGTGTCGGAAAAAAAGACCTTGGCGTAGTTTTTGATTCAAAACTAAACTTTATTAAACATGTGGAATACATTGTAGCCAAAGCTAACTCCATATTAGGTTTTATAAAACGCAACTCTAAAGACTTAAAAGATCCATATAATTTAAGATCCCTATATACGGCATTTATTAGGTCCATCTTAGAATACTGTTGTGTGATACGGAATCCTTACTACAACATTCAATCCAATAGAATTGAAAGTATTAAAAAAAAGATCACTCGGTTTGTAATATGGAAATTAGGTTGGAACATCGCAACTAACCACTACCCTACCAGATGCAAGTTTCTTGGCCTTCAGTCGCTTGTAAACAGACGAAAAGGCCTTTCAATTATGCAACATTTTAAATAATCATATTAAATGCCCGTTTCTGTTACCTTTAGTTGACATTTACGCACCATTTAGACAGCTAAGAGAACGCTCTCTGATCCAAGAAAATGATCACAGACTTAATTATGCACTAAATGGACCTATAACTCGCTGTATTAGAGAAACTAACCTTATTTCTGTATATGTTGATTTCAATTTTCATTCAAGTAGAATTACTTTAAAAAATAATGTACTATTGTAATTTTTAAATTAGCTTTTTATATTTATTGTGTATGTATTATATATATTATTACAAAGGTATATAGCCAAATATTTACTTATTAACTTTTTGTTTTTATTTCGCTAGTCTAATTGAAGATGTTTAAGATCTCTAATTGATGTTAAATTAATAAATATGTAAATACATAAAATAAATTTAGATGATTATAAGGGGGGGTCAAAAAGTCCCTAAAAATTAACATAAATTGTGGCGTTACCTTAAATTTATTATTTTTGTTTGTCAATAACCATTTTTAAAAGGAACGAGTCCAAAATTTATGATTATGATTTTAATTGGTTTTTTTTTGCGACCTTTAGTCCAAATTAATATGCGTTTCGCCCAGGTACTACAGATGGACTCATCAGTTAAATGCTGTAGTACCTTTCTTTTTTGCATTTATTCTTAAATTTAAATAAGCCAGACCACGGGTATTATTTTCTAGGTGTCTGAATTCGACCGAATTCCCCTAGAAGAATATAATTCACAGTGCTTTAAAGCTGTAAATTTTATTTGTGTCGGTAGCCATCGACTAATATATTGCGTCTTAGAAAGGTACTACAGCATCTAAGTGATGAGCCCATCTGTAGTACCTGGGCGAAACGCGTATTAATTTGGACTAAAGGTCGCAAAAAAAACTCAATTTAAATTTCATTTTCAGGCACTTATTGACCCACCCGTATAGTCACAAATGATAAATGATTTTTTTTTTGTTGAAAACTGTATTTTATTATCTTATATAATCACTGTTTTAGCAAAATAGCCATTTGCGCTTTCAGTAATCGTAATCCACATAAGTTTACCATTGGTACTTACTTAACTTAGAACGTTCTGTCAAGACAGATCTTATGCCATACAACACGAATGTCGACTGTTTTTACTTCACATTATTTGATATGCAAAATATCAAATTTGTTTCGACCTGAAAATGAATTGTCGTCAAGTTGTTGTCCGAAATATGTCAAAAATATATCGAAAATTGTTAACATTGTCAAGAGCTCCTTTAGAAGCCATTTCAATGATGATTCATCATCCATTGTATATTTTGAAATCCAAATTTTATCGAAATTTAGATCCTAAATGTGTTTTATTTAAGTAAACTTATTTTCGGTAGTTCAAAATGGACGACTATATTAAAACGAAATTTAAATGATTCCCTAAATGCTATGTCTCGCCGTATTCGAAAATGAATGAATTTTTTAACTAAGATAATAGTTCCTGGCTCCCTATTAAACTGATTTCAGGGGATATCCATATAAAACTCCATATGAACTATAAAGTATGTCAAAATATTGGACGTGTTACGTGTCTCGGGATATGCTAACAGTGTGACAGAAAAGTGGAGTTTATGCGGCCCCTAAGGGTTAAAATAGGGCATTCGAATACAAGAATTATTTGTTTGCTTCAGCAGTCCACCAATACTTTTAAGGGCGACCAATATATATAAAACTTTTATAACTGTTATAAATAATTGGCATTTCTCTAGACTCGTCCCAAAATAAATCCATACATACAAATATGGAAACTTTGAAATTAGCCCTTCGTCTGGTCAATGCTTTGGGTCTTCTCATTTGCGATTATAAACTAACCAGGCATGGGATATTATATTACCTTCAAAAGCGGGAACCAATATATTTGAAAGATTTGATGAAGGTCGAGAATTAATTCGTCAAATATCTACATATATACATTTTGTTTCATTAAAAAATAGACAAAAATAACTTTATTGAAAATAATCAAAAAATAATTTAATTTCATAATGAAAAGAATAACAAGTAGGTACATATAGGTAAATAAAAGATAACAACCAAAAAAAAAAACAAATCTAATTTCGTATGTTCATTAATGTATTTCGACGACAGGCGGTCAATTTTGTATTTACGTGTCATGTGCGATTTTATTTTTCAATATCAATGCTTTTGACACTTAAAATTTTGAAGATCATTCAATGACAGAAGAAAAGGTCGGTTATTTTTTCTAGTTGACAAAAACAAAACGAACTATTTGTTCAGCATACAAGTTCATCTGTGGTTTATTTTTGACTGATTTCAAATCACTGTGACAAGTTATGTCTTTTTCGATTGGTCGTCCAGAAGGCTTCCGAATGCTCCTGAAAGGGTTCAATTGCTATCAAATGACATTTTTTCTCTTGGAAAGAAGAGAGTTTAAGTCAGAGTCAAAACCACAAATAAGCCATAATAAGATTGGAAACTTTCGTACGTTTCACCCCCCAAAACCCATTTGTTTACATTGTTGTATTTGTAGCTTTGAAACTCTATCCATGAATAGATATGGGAAATCGAAAAACAAAACAAAAACAAATTACTAGGGCTTTGTTGTCTATGGGTCTATAGGAAGAGGGACAGAAAAGATTCTTGTGTGCGTTTTTATCAATGTGTCTATTGGAAGAGGAACAGAAAAGTTACTTGTGTGCGTGTTTCAGCTTGTAGGCAAATGTCAAATGAAAGCAGAGGTGTCGGGTTTTTATGTTATTAGTTTATGGTCAAAACCAGAAGCACGTTAAATGTCTATCTCGTATTCAATGTTGTGTCGGTCATGTTTGCAAAGAAAAATAGTCACAAATACGCTCACATTAAATTTCAGAATCCAGATTAGCGGTAGAAAACTACACTACATAATTAGAAAGACTTTTAAATGATAAAATTTTATTAACGTTAGTACCAATATTATTAACATAATTAGAATTAATCAATAAACAATGACTCCGAAAATTAACAGCGGCACAACAGACAAAAGTGACATTTCCATACAAACTATCCATAGAAAATAAGAAATTCACGCCCAGTGACACCGTTTTTTTTCTGAATAGGTTTTAATCCTAAAAATTCTCAGTGCTTAATGAATAATATTTTATTGCACTTATCACAGTTCAACTCTCCTCGCACATGGAAAAAACACACATATAATTCAAAAACAGTAATATAAGTGGACAATCAAGATTTAATAACTAATAAAAAAAACACCTAATCATGCATTAAAAGAAGTTAATTTTTGTTCCTGATTTTGTTTTTTATGGTATCGAGGTTAAAGTTTTTGAAAATTAACTTCAGTCATCGAAATATAAACAAAGATAAAAAACATAATCTTTAAAACTAATAATATACGGAAGACTTTAGCTACGGCAAAACAAATTATAAATCTCTGCATCTAATCACTCAAGGACGCTTATTTTATTGATAACTACTTGATTTGATAACATGATACTTTTATCTACACCTCACTCTATTATGACACCATCAAAAATTCTTTAAAACCCAATTACCACAATCGTTTATTATGACGCTTGCTCTACAATGAATTTGCTAATTTTTAGCATTATAAAAGATAATCAAAAATAATACCAATCTTATCAGTTTTATTAAATTATATCTATTGTGTATACGAGTATGTATAATAAGAGACCAACTGTGCAGCTATTGTTCTCTTCGATTAGCACATATTGAATTAGCTATGTAAACAATAAATTTGAACTAAATAAGTAAACAAAGTTTTCATTTCCCAAAAAATCACTTTCATACCACATGGAATTCAGAAAATCTCAGAACAATCAACTTAAATAATATTACATATCAGTCTAAGATTTGAATTTATGTTTATTATTTTTTAAAATATTTGAGAAAACTGCATTAAACCATTATTTCACTTATAATTGACCAAATATGAAATCGCGAAATATCAAAAATAATTATTTGTTTGTCTAGACAAATGTTAAAGTATAATTAATGAAGGTTGTGTTTTAAATATTTAATTTTGTTTTATTTTATTTTATTTTATTTTATTTTATTTTATTTTATTTTATTTTAATCATATATTTTTTTTGATACACTAAGTATATTTCTTTTTGTAAAAGCTCTTTTTCATACACAGTCAGAGCACTGAAATTAGTTGTTGAATTGCACTTAAATATTAGAACTGAATTAATCAATATTCTCTTAATATTTTTGTTTCGATTTTAAAGCTTTCAATTTTGATTTTTAATAAGAATTAGGCTAATCATTACTGATCGGAATTTTAAAACTAAAAACTCACTGAACTCAAACACACTTATTTCAATTTAAAATAAATCTCTCTCACTGTAACTTACTTTTTATTTTGTTTAATATCAGTCAAAATATAAATATTTTTAATCTTAATTTTAGACAACTTTAGAATTTACAAACAAAAATAATAACTGCCCCATTTGCCCACCGTTAAATTACTAAATTCAAAATGAACAATTCCTTAATAAATACCTAAACCTTTCAATAATCAAGACAATTCGTATCTTTGCTAATGCAATATTATTTTTGCTCATTTAAGTGGGAATAACGAAATGAGTAATGGCTTTTTATCATTCTTACAATCAAATTTCATGATAAGAAACGTAAAATAAATGACGTTGCATTATGGACTCCGTTGAGGACTTGATATGTGCGTTCGAAATTGTGCATGTTCATGGATAGTTATTTGTTGGTAAAATATTTATATAATATTCGAGAGGGCTGAAAAAATGCGACGTGAAAAAGCGCCGATAAAATTAACGTTAACGTTTGAAATCGTGCCTTATACGAGTATATTAATTTACGTCAGTAAAATAACTCGCAATTGTGGACTGAAATAACTTCGATTCAACTTTACGCTTTGTTCGCGCTTTATACACTTCCCTTAAGAGTTTTTTTTCCAAACCAAAGAGAATTGAACAAAGTACTGCGTTAGATAAAAACTTTCAGCCGTATTAATAAAACAAGCCTGTTTCACCTCTAATCTACGACTTTAATAAACTATTGAAGCTAATCCGCGAGTTAAAAAAGATGACAAATTTCGGCAGCCATTTCGCTTTGCCTACAAGCTAGTACCGTTATGAAACTGATATTTTTGCATGTGTGTAGGATGAAACTGATATTTTTGTATGACTCATCTGTGACTCTATCTTTTGGTTCTGTAAATTTTTGTCAAAATGTCACTTTCTTCGGTGGATTAGAGAAAGAAGAAATTTAAAATGTCAAATAGCAGATTTTTTTTTTATTATTAACATTATTCCAATTAAGCTAAGAGTTAAAGATAAACCGCAACGAAATCGTGTTTTAATATGTTCCAGCTGTCAAAAAATGTCACTCTAATGGGGTTTTCGTTTGGTAACAAAACTCAATTTATTTTGACAATTGGCAAAAAAAAAGTATATATTTTTTTATTTTAAGTCAATTTTGCAGATCTACCCCTCTTCTACTAACACTACTATGCATCATAATTGCCAGTCATCAGTTTGACAAGACAGTTGATATCGCTAGCTGGTTCACAAACACAAATACTATAGGAAACAAAAATCAATCTGAAAACGTATTCGATTCGCTACGAAAAGAATCAATTTATAGATCAAAATATAAATTAACCAAAAGAAAACCCCAGTATTCAGGGAACTCTTACCGGATAGCTAGTTAAGAAATATCTCTCCTTATTGCACGTCAGGCCCATAAGTATCAGAAATATTAGTTTTTGGTTATCGATTGTCTTTACTATGAAAATTCAGTCAAACGCCTTACTGACTTCACTTTATTTTTGCGCATTTCTTTTCATTACTTAAGTCAAACCAAATAAAGAATAAATAATAAAACCAAACCTCAATTTTGTATGCATTTCGGCACTTTTCATGCCATCCTTAGCACTACTTCTTATTGACTAAATATCAAAATATAATTATGTATTAATAAAGCTTTTAACCTTTTAACTTATTACAACTAACATATAAGATAGAAAGAAACAACAATTAATTAACTCGTAAACACATATAACATTTAGCTAATTTTGTCTTCTTTTGATGTTGAAGAGAGATGACTTGATCGGTGCATGATGAATGATGAATATTAGTATGGGGTTGTTTCACTGCGATCTTGAGATCTATTAAGCTCCCGCCTAGAGCTGAGTGAGGATAGCTCATTTTACAGCTCTTCCTCCAAATTTATTTCCTTCATGAATTTGAGTATTTGAAGTATTTTTAGATATGGTAAGTCACTCTCTTCCACCTGTTATCGCCCAAGGTGTTTTTTCATTTGATGAACAAGTGCATCACAATTGCCCAGAATATGGCCCGGCGTTTCCTCTTTTATATCACAGAACCTAATTGTGGCACAATTTAGTAAGCCAAGGATGTTAAGATGCCTTTTTTATTTACAGTGTCCTGTAAGGAGACCCGTTATTATTCGTAAGTTGTTTCTGCTTAAGGTTATACAGTCTGTGAAACGTTGTTGGTTATAATTCCCAAGTAGTAGTTTGGACTGTCTCAATTTGGGGAGTTTTATCCAATTGTTGGATCTTGTGGCCTGCTCTTCTTTTTTGATCTTATTTCTAGTCACAGTTTCTCCTATTCCGCAGTATGGTTCGGGCCCCACTAAGGCAGTCGACGCACCTATTTTTGCTAAGGAATCTGCCTCCTCATTGCCCTGGAAATCTACGTGGCCAGGTACCCAATGAAGTATGATATTATTATTTTTGCCGAGTTCATTTAACCTGCCTACACATTCCAATACCTGTTTAGAACTGATAGAGTAGGAGCTCAAAGCTTTGAGTGCGGCTTGGCTATCTGACATAATGCCAATATTTTGTTTATTGTAATTTCTTTCTAGGCTACGATCTGCACATTTTCCTATAGCTTGTACTTCGGCTTGGAAAATACTAGTAGACTGTCCCATCGGTATAGAAAGTTTGGTTCTTGGCCCAAATATTCCCTCACCAGTCCCTTCCGATGTTCTCGATGCATCAGTGTACCACTTGATGGTGTTTGTTTTCAGAGTGTAGTTGACAGTTTCGGTGCATCCATTGTATTCATCAAGTTGTTGTTGTTTTCGTGCATGTATAAGCTTTCATATGCGTCCAAGAATCTGCCGTCACTTACATGTTTGATGAGCTTTAAATTTTCTTTCGTCACACTATACTCCTTCTCTATCATGTGTTAGCAACTGCGGATTTATTAGGTCTGTTGAGCTTCTTGTTGGATAAATGTTCATTAAACCTTGTTTCTATATTTCTTTTGGTTTGTGCATAATACTTCTGCTCACACTCATTGCCTGGGCCCATGTTCTGTAACTTTCGAATCGATAAAAGTAGTCAAGAAACAAAAAAAAATATATTTGTTTTGTTGTTAAGATGCCAAAATTACTTTTTCAATTTATTGCCTTCCATTGGAAAATAACAGTCAAACAAATTAAAATATAAGGTATCACCTCAACTTACCAGAAACCCATTTTTTCAGAGGCGTTAATTGAGGAAAAGTTATCGCCTGAGTTACAGAACATAGGTATTGGTTTCTTAGTCCCCCTTCACACAGGGAAACCAGTCGCTGGAGATTTTTTTGATGTTTTCCTTTAATTGCCTTGTAGCTTTCACACGAATAAACTGGCACCAAGAAAATGAGGAGGAAACTAGGAAGATTTTATTGGGCTAATTGGAATGCAAAACAAAACGTCAAAAAAATCTCTTCAAATCGTTGACTGGCAACTCAGTTGTGTGAAAAGGGACTTATTGTTTTCTGTTCTTTTATTGACTCCAGCTTCGATTTGAGTTTTCCGTCGGATGAATAAACTAATTGTATATTCTGTTTCTCGAAAACTTTTGCGAGTTTATTTGTTATTGAAGGTGCAAAATGAATTTTTAATCGTCTTTTCTCTTCTTGTCTTAAAATGTTTTGTGTTGTTAAGCTTATTCTTTTGATTATTTTAGATAGTTTTTCTACCATTCTTGTTATAATTTCACTGTCATATCCATTGACATACTATATATGGACTGCTAGTTGTAATTCATTTCCATACAATATTTGCAAAAAAATATGGTTCCCTGCTTTCAGCGACTATTTCAGGCCAAGCGGCAAAAAGAAAAAACAAATTGAGTACCATCTGTTGTCGATATTACCTTTCTACAAATTTTAGGCAAATAAACAAAACTATCTATTGGCACATAGTATAAGAAGCCCTGCCATCTTCTGTTTGTTAGAAAGTTAACAATTGATGTAGTGCTCGGGGACAATAAGAAAAATTCCTTTTTCTTTCAGCTTATATCTAAAAGATTGCTCTTAGAGTTACATTCGAAATAAATGGAATACATTTTAACTCTGCAAAATACGTTGTTGTTGGTCACGTGACAAATTTTCAAATGCAAGTTTTTTTACTTATATTACGCAGTATTTTGAGTTAAATTCTATAAAATTCATTCGTTTCTTTTTTATCATATTTTTTTTCATATTGTACACAAAATAACCAAACTCTGGCAGACGGCTTTTAAATTCTTTATAATTGTAAAAGTATGATTTAAAAAAGAAAATAAATCAAATTATCTATCTATCTTATTCTTTCGTTGAAAAGTTGAAACAAAAAATGAAATGTAATTTCAACTTATATTACGCAGTGTATGTTAAATTTTGTTCGTTTAGTCGAAAAGTAAAAAAAAACTAAATTAATATTTCGTTCATCCGCAAAGAACAATATAATATATAGTTGCTTATTGTTTTCTGTAGAAAATAGAGAAAAGGAAATTTTTGGATTCGTGTAGGGATTTCCTTGAAAAAATCCCTTAAGCGCTGGTTTGACTTGATAATATTTTTAACTACCGCAAGGACTGAAATGGTAGCTGGTGATGCTTTTTTCAAAAGGAACCATAGTGAAGTTGTGTCCTAGCAGCCATATCTAGTATGCCAATGGGCATATCCATGTAGTGCAACTCTTCTGTGCAGTTTTGTGCATTCATGGGAACTGAACACAAACGATATACCATGCTATTAAATGCAGCCTTTTTATATTGTATTGGACAAAATGAATTGCTTGGTATATAACGTGAAGTCAGTAAGGCGTTTGACTGAATTTTCATAGTAAATGTAATTAGACTTCACGGTGTTGTTCATAAGATCAGCGATTTTTAATCTCTGTTGTTTTATTTAACTATCGATTGTCTATTGTGAAATTTTGTTCGCATTTGTCGTTTTTTTCAAATAATTCTCCTCAAGATCACAAAACAAAACACCTTTTAAATTACCTAATGAATAGAAGGATCCTTTGCCCCGCAAAATATTAAACATTTCTGAAAAATCGCTTAATCCCGTTAAAGTCACCCAGATATTTATTTTGTGTGAATGTTTAGATACTAAAATTTATTTTTTATTCCCCAAAAAAGGATCGATTTGAAAAAAGAAATTTGTCGTCGGCAATATAATGTCGCTTTGGAATGGTTGCCCGGAAGGCTTTCGAACGCTTCTGAAAGTGTTCGATTGGTATCAAATAACATTTCTTCTGGTGGAAAGAAGAGAAATGCAATTCGATTCTAATTAAATCCAGAGGTAAACGCACACACTCTTTTCCATTAAATGTCAAATTTATGGGGTTATCGTTTGGTAAATTTATATTTTGATCTATAAATTGATTTTTTTCGTAACGCATCGAATACGTATTCAGACTGATTTTTATCTGCTATAGTATATGTGTATATTTGTGTCTATGAACCCGCTAGCGGTATCAGCTGTTTTGTCATACTGATGGCTTTCAATTATGATGCATAGTGCTGTTAGTAAGAGAGGGGTAGATCTGCCGAAAAATCCAGGTTTGCAAAATTGATTTAAAATTAAAAAATAAATCAATTTGTTTGGCCAACCGAAGGCAAAAATTGACAAAATAGAAAATGGAAAATAAATTGATTTTTGTTACCAAACGAAAACCCCATTAAATTCAATGTTGTAACGCCCATATTTACAAAAAAAAGTAATTACAAATGTACGTTTCAAATTTTCCGCGAGAAGCTAATGTAGTATTTTTTTCAACTAAAAAACGGTCCTTGGGGGATTTTTTGATCCCAAGGCAATTTCCGCTTTCTTTTCACTCAAAATTATCGATTCTTTCTATCCGGGATACAAATTGTTGCTTACCAATCGGAAATTACATTATTTATTGAAACAGATGAAACCATCAATGTTATACTAATAACAGAGCACATACATTAATTTAGATATGTTTGTAATAAGACCTCGTAGTAATAGTTAATATCCCTATACAAAATAAAAAATGCGTTGCATTTTATTTATTGCACTATAGTTTTCTTATTTGAATTTAAGTGCAACAGTTTGGGCAAAAATATTGTAGAAAATTGCTAAAAAAAAACCACTCGTGGTATCCCAAAAGGTAGACCATAGGCAAGTATGTAAAAATGCATTGAACTAAAAATGCTTGATTTGTTCTGGGATAAATAGTTTTAGTACATATCAGCATTGCCGACTTTTCCATTATTCTACTCATACTCTGTATACGATTGTTTTACTTGTGATTTCACACTTTGACAAAACTTAAACCTGAAGAAAATGTTTAAAGCTATATTGACGAAACCTACTATTGATAAAATTGATCACATATTTTTGATTGTGATCATAGAAAAGATAGTCAAAATATAAAAAAAAATCAAAAGTGTGCATAAAGACTCCTTAGCTAATAAAATTGTATGCTTACATCTGTGATATTCGTACAATTATAAAGATAAGATATACACCTATTTCCAAAATCAATGTTTCTTCAAAACTGAAAGTCATTAAGATAAGATAAAGCGTTCTCTAATCGTATGTCATTTGGTGTAGGCTATACCTTAATCGTCACAAAGGCTAATGCTTTGATAAATTATTTATTCAAATAAGTAGATACCAGTACAAAAATAAGCCGAAATACAACGTATCCACCAATCAATAGGTCTACAAATAAGTATATAATATACTATTAGCCGTATATAATATACCGATTATAAAAATCGCTAATAGCTTACATGGTTCACTCCTTGAAAATAAAACGTTTGTTTTTTTTTAATTCATTTTTATTTATCGATAACTTATAAGCTAGACAAAAATTCATAAAACTAGCCTAATTATCAATACCTTACATCTAACTTACTGGCCCTTTACGGTCATTTTAAGCTAAACTATATCACTTAAAACTAATGTCTTTCGACCTAACAGCAATTTTATTTAATGCTAATAATTTTTTTTTTTTATCATTTTTTAATTTTATTTTATCTTACAACACTACCTAACGCTAATTAAAACTAATTAGAACTATGTATGATTAACTTATACTAATTAAAACTAACTTAAACTACTTAATATACCTAAAAATAAATAAAACTACTTAAATCTACTTAAGAACTAGATGCTGTTACTGCAGCATTTTTTGTTGTTTTAATTTTTTTTTTGTTTATTTTTATTACAATATACAAACACATACATATACGTACATACATATACATATGCGAACATACATACACAAGTACCTCCGCATACCTGCGTATTTTTAATTTTTTTTTTTTGGTGCCACCTTAACTGTCCCTAATACCTAATTTCCCTAAATGTATGTAAGTCGGCCAAGATATAGGCTCTTATTCGATTTTAACTATCTGCGTTTTCGCATTGCAACCGCCAGAACTGTTTCTCCTGCTTCGCCCTATCACTTCGGTCCCGATCGGACACAGTCCTACTGAACCAAAGTCTGGATCATATAGGAGTCGCCTATCTACAGTTCTTCGGCTGGTAGATTAGCGGAATCGCCATTCTATCCTATATCATCCCTCGACTGCCTAAAAAGAGGAATGCATTGGGAGGGATGTAGCCACTTAGCCGCGCATTCTCAAAGTATTCGTTATTAGGGTAATAAGCCCCAAAAATTAAGCTATTGGTTGAGCACATCTCTCTTGCAATGTGATCCCGAATTAGCTGGTTGGAATAATATCGTGTGTACTCCGACTCTGGTGTTATGTGTAATCCAAGGCAATGTCCATGACATTTCCACTTAAACACCCGAATCTTTTCAATTTGAGATGGGGCAACGTTGAACCACACCGGGCATCCATAGACAATCATCGGCCTGATTGGGGCCATGTAGCATATCACTTTCACCCTGCTGTCAAGATGGCTGCTTTAAAACAATCGTTTTATCAGGGCAAAGGCTCCGTTAGCCCTGCCCAGGGCAGCACCTATATGTCTGTCGAAATACAAGTATTGATCCAACCAGATGCCAATGTACTTTACTACACTTTTACTCGCCAGTGGATGTCCATGTGGCCCTACGATCACCAGCTTGCGCCAGTTCTTTCTCGCTTGAGGCGCTAGACAACGGAGTCCTAAACAGATTAGTGTCTGATTTCTGGAAGTTGATTTTCACTTGCAGTCATCACAATATCGCTGAATCTTGTCGAAGTCACTCTGCAAAAGATGTTTGATGGCCTCAACTGTAAGAGCTGTTCTGTACGCAATTAGATCATCGGCGTACGCAAGAAAATAAAACGATCTGGTGTATGAAAAATTTGTACTTTGATGTACTCTGTGTTCGCCAAACTTAATACTAATAGTTGCAAACCCAGATAGAAACCTGGATCTCGTGTGTTTAAATTAACCCAGACCCATACCAATAGATTACAGAGTACACATATTTTAAGGTAATATATTGCGCATGTTGTCAAATTTCGGTTGTCATATTTGACAAAATGTCTCTCAGATTTGACACATGCACTCTGATTTTTATCAGATACATATACAAAAAGGAATGGGTCGATATTTCAGTAAGAGTAATTCAGTAACAGGTATTAGCAGATAGAAAATTCCTGTTAGGCTAGGCGCACTCATGCAATTTTTCCGAAACGAAACAGTTTAATCAATAGTTGAAGGATGATCGCGCACATAAGCGCAGTTACATATAGTTCTGTATGATACAAACTGAAGAACTTATTTGGAGCGATCGTTCGATTTGTGCTAAGACACAAACGTTTAAGTTGCTCGAATCGCGGACTGAATAGTTTTTACATGTGCGCGCACTCTCATATAAGTCCATGGTATTCACTTTAGCAACCAAATTGTTGCAAAACTGAAAGTTGCATGTGCGCGCCTTGATTTTGTTTAACTCAGATTTTGGTTTTATTATTGATTTCAGTCATCGAGCAAAAGTCATTATTTTCTAATTACATATTTTACTTAATCGTGAATTTGGTATTCTCGATTCCTAAACTGTCGCATAAATTCGAAATCCTTTAGTTATTCCAATTTCATTACTGATAACAAACATAATGGCATTGTATAATTTATACATATTCTCAAAATAAGAAACAAATAAAATACAGATGTACATTTAAGATATTCCCTATTTAAATACCTTTATAAAATTGCCGACAAATGCAACTAATTAAATATGGAACAAATCAAAACTGCCTAGTAGCTACTTCAAATAAATATAAAAATTCGTGTGAAAACTAAACAAGAAAAACTGATGGAATAAAGAAATTAAGTCAATCGACTATTTTGATCCAACCCAATAGCTGAATGTAGATAATAAAATGATGAATAATTAATTTTAAAATTCGAGTAGAGAATAGTACATATCGATGATATTGCGCCAAAAGGGCCAATGTGTATTTCATGTAAAGGGCCAATCTATTTTTACTTACCGCCTTACAAAAAATCAAAAGGGCCAATCTGTTTATTTCGTAAGATGAGAAGTTATGTTTGGTGTTCAAGGGCCAATCTGCTTTGTGAACATTCCACTCAGCTAAACCAATTATACTAGTTTAACGGTATCAAGCACTACATAAACGGTGTTAAACTATAGTATTTAAAAGCAAAATTAAGAAAGCAGTTTTTAAGAAATACTTAAGCATTTCAGCATATTTTTGCATTTTAGCTCTGCCAATGAGCCTAACGTAATAAAATGTTGCTTTGAAGTTAAAAAAAGATAGCGAACTGGATAATTAGAAGCTCCTTCAGGTTTACTTTTCGGAACAGCCAATTTCCAAAAAAAAATATATCAAAATTGCCGACAAGATTCGTCTTCTTAGGACATCTTGAGGGCACTGACATTAAATGTAAAACCCGTAAGACATAAACTAATAATGTAAAGACCGGAAACCTCTGCTTTCATTTGACATTTGCCTACAAGCTGAAACACGCACACAAGTAACATTTCTGTTCCTCTTCCAATAGACACATTGATAGAAACGCACACTAGAATCTTTTCTGTTCCTCTTCCTATAGACACATAGACAACACAGCCCTAGTAATTTGTTTTTGTTTTGCTTTTCGATTTCCCATCTATTCATGGATAGAGTTTCAAAGCTACAAATACAACAATGTAAACAAATGGGTTTTGGGGGGTGAAACGTACGAAGGTTTCCGATCTTAGTATGGCTTATTTGTGCCGTAAGATACTTCTTTTTTTGTCATTTTTAATACATTAATGTCGATTTCGTTTCAACAAAAACATCGACTTGCCGTCGATCCGCCGTCAATTTTTTTCTGAAAATCAAATTCGTTTCAAATTAAAACCAATATTTTTCTGGAAAAACAGATCCGTATTGAATCTCTTTTTGCAGACGGATTCAAAACGGATTTGTGCACAGATTCGTACACACACTACAATATTTGTTTTGACGTTTCTCAATTGTTGTGTTGTGAATTAATTTTTATTTTGTGGCAGTGTACAGAAAAAGTAAATTAATATATTAAAAAATAAAAAAAATTGTTAAAAACTTCTTGGAAACAAATATTAAAAAAGTGCAAGTGGGTTTAGGAACTCCCCCGCGTCGGAATCGGGAAATTAAAACGAAATAATGATGTTTTAACGAATTGCAGATTTGTTTTTTTTTAGAGCTGCCAAGCAACACACACAGTCCCAAAAAGAGATTCGGTCCGTAATCGTTCTTTTCAAAGCCAAAAAGTATTGGTTTTAGTAGCGAATCCTAATTATTGAAACGAAATCGACATAAATCACATGAAACTGTCAGTTTTGTGTGAAAGAGAAAATATGTGTTTTTTTTACCGAAACAGAAATATTGTATAATGTATGGTATACCCACCAAATATAATTTTATTAATTTGATTTTTTAATTAGACGATTATTCAATAATATAACCAATTAATTGAGAAAAAAATATGTTTAGCTAATAATAATTAATGTATGTAATTGTCTTGATAAAATCTTGATGCGAAAGTAAACCTTCTTTACTTGATTCTTTTAAATTTGGTCTGATGTCGGTTTTAGCAATTCCATTTGTTTATCCTGCGAATGTTTTGCACTTTCAGTAGCCAGCATTACGTATGGAGTTTGTGCGCTAAAAGAAATATTGGCATTTTTAAATTTTTTTTTTGAATAAAGTCGAAGAAATAACCACCAGTCGCCGAATACTTTAAGGTTAATTGTAACCTTTCATCTGGCTCAATTTAATGTCTGAATCAAAACCAAAAACATTGATAAAAAAATAAACTTCTTTTGATTTTTCAAATTGTAATGCATAAATGTCATAAAAAAGTTGCCAATGGCTGAAAAATGTAATTTCACTATTCTTAGTACTTTTTTCTTGACAGTTTTGCATTTTTGTTTGTATTGTGTACACACTCACACTTAATGGGATTTTCCAATTGACTATTATGGTACTGCTCTGTTTGCATTCTTAATGCATTCAAAATGAGAACAAAGAAGTATCATACGGGCTTAACATACAAAATTAAGTGTTCCTGGTAAATTATTACAATAGATTTTTTTTATTATTATTTTTTTTTATTTTCAATATTTTTTAAATTATTTCTTATTTAAAAACGCTAAACTGAAAATCATATTTTTTTAATTTAACAGAGGACTGCAATTGGTCAAGTCTATTTGGCAGGTGAGAACAATTAAACGTTTGTATTTGTTAATTTCAAAACCTCATATTTGTCTTATACTCTGCCAGCCGGAAGGCTGTAGCAGTGTGACATCGTCGAATGAGCATCCTTGATCAGTGTTTTTCAGATGCTGCGGGAAATCCCAGAAGAAGGGTCATGATATGCTGATTTCTTGAGATGTTCCATTATTCGTTTTTCCAGTGATCTTGAAGTTTTTCCGATGTAATTTTCCATCCCAAATATGCTTTGAAACCTTCCTCTCAGTTCATTGATAAGGTTATGTAAAGACCTAGTTCTACCATAAAACGGAAAATTAGTTTCATTTGATGTTAAAAAGTTGGTTCCGTCAGTTTCAACTTCACAACTCAAACAATTAAATGCTGAATCATTGAAAATTTAAAGGAAGGAAGAACAAAAGGGGCTATTATTGGTCAAACTTGTCTCCTTATGTATCGGCCAAAACTATTTTGAGTTTGAGGGAGGTATTATAATTAAAAGTGCAACTGCTACGGCAGCGTATGACAAGCTCATTAAATTCTGACACGGAAAGCATTTTCAAATGGAGAATAAGACACCGTGTAGAATTTAATGCTTCAAAAACTCAGTGCTGTCTTCTGTCGTTAAAGCAGAACCCACCCCCCATGCCACTATCCATGAGCGGCACTTGCGTTGAAGAAACCGATCAGCTATCAGTCCTTGGCATGTGCATCACAGACCACCTTTTGTGGAATGACCACATTTTCGGCGTCCCCAAAAATTCTGCAAAGTGTTTGGGCTTTCTTCGAAGATGCAAGAAATTTTTTTCCCCGTCTGATCTAGCTGTAATCTATAAGGCCTTCATTCATTCAAAGTTGAAGTATAACTTTCATATTTGGGTAGGAGCTCCCAAAACCCATTTGAATCTTTTAGATAGAATTCAAAATAGAGCTCTAAGAATGATTGGCGATAGAACTATAGTGGAAACATTTACATCTCTCGAACATCGTCGAAATATTTCATATATTTCATTATTTTATCGCTATTTTTATAAACAGTGTTCTAGCGAAGTAGCCAGTTGCATTCCTCCCCTTAAACTGTTCCACCGTAATACTCGCGCTTCTAGGAATGCTCATCAGTTTACCCTTGAGCCCCAACTTCCGACGTACTGTTAAGTACAGGAATTCTTTCTTTAGCCGTACAACACGAATGTGGAATAAATTACCCGACTCTGTTTTCCCCTCCCATTTTGATATTCAAAAATTTAAAACCAATGCACATCGGTATCTCCTTTTCCATCCTCTCCTATTTTCCTAACGCTCGCACTGTGCTTGAACATATTAGGGGTAATCAAAACCCCTTTAGTGCGCGCATCATTATAAAAAAAAGGTCTTACTTCTTCGCTTTCTCCTGTTCTGCTGAGTTTTTTGAACAACGTTTTTTTGGTTCCAAAAGCAAAAATTAAACCAGCCTTCTTTAACAATTTCACTTTATGCAATAACAAAATCAAACAACCCGTTCGTTAAAGTAAAAAATTGAAGTTAAAGTTATTTGTATATATATAAAAAATGAAAATAAGAAAAAATAATAATAAGAAAAAAAATGTATTATAATAATTCACCAAGAACACTTAATTTTGTATGTTAATGTCAGTGCCCTGAATTTGTATTTTAATAATTTGTTTGTAATAAATGCTCTTGTTGTTGGATAATATTTCTTAAAATAGTAAATTGGCTTTATATTTGTTTATCTATTTTGATTTAAAGGGCAACAGATTGGTTCTTTTGTGGTTTTCAGCTAAAGACGTATTGAAGCAAAAAGGGCCAAAATGTCAGATTGGCCTTTTTTAGTTTTTATTAGCAGAAACTAATTTTAAATAAAAAGGGCCAAACTGCACCTTGTTGTTAGTTTTTTTTTCTAGGTGTGAAAAGTAATGTTTATGTTATTTAATTTTATTTTAATATTGCTTAAAATTTATTAATCCAACAGATTAACCCATATCGGTGCCTTAAATAACTTAATCTGGTCCATAAGAAATTAACAAATCTTAGAAACCTGATTGGAAATATCAGATTGCCCCTTTTTGCGCAACACCATCGTTATACTAAAATTGTTATTTTACATACAATTTGATCCATATTTGCTTATTTCAGTAACAGGTATTTATAACTGTTATTTAAAAGTAGCAGTAACAGATTATTTAAGCTAGAAGTTTGGCACATGCCTATAAGATAAATAGTTTTCTAAAGCTTTCAACTTTTATAAATACGAGTTCTCAATTTATAAATATAAATCTAGTCAACAAGTTCAATTTTTTCATAGCATGTTCATAGTTCTGCCATCGTTTATTGCATGTGGAGACGGCCTGTAACTATGACGCCACTCAGTTTATATTTTAGTAGGCAAATAGAGATTGTGTTAAGCCATGTAAGGCTTTAATCTATCTGTATACAAAAGAGCTAAGTAGCAAAATAATAATGAGAAATTATGAGAAACCTGCCATTTTTATCATGAATTATGTTCATTTGCCAAAATTTGCAAGTAAACATATCTGATTTATTTTCTTTACAATACACCCTGTACAGAAACTAGTACTTCTTAATTGTCATTCTACACCTTGAATTTTTTCTTGTTTGCTTTCATTTGACATTTTCAATTTTGTTGATAAATTTCGCGCTGTTCACAACAAATCAGAAGCAGTCATTTAATCGAAAATTATTAATTAATAGAAAAACAATGGAAAAACCAAATTACCTCGATGCCGATGAAAGCTTCCTTGATAATAATTTAAAATTTGTCAAGGTAAACAAATTCAAAAAGAATATTTTTGTGAACACCAATTTGGAATTGATATTCACTTTCACATATTGAACTTTCCAGAATGAAGTCGAAGATGAATTGAACAATATGTTTGGAAATGCACCCAAAGCTAATTTAACACCACCCCCAAGAGATTTTAAAATAGTTACTCCAAAACCAGGTACATAATACATTTATTGTCTTTATTCTTTTTAAAAATGTTTTATACATGTATACATGATGTATAAACTCCATTTAAAAATATTAAATGAAAGTTGACCCTCATACAAAATGTACTAGTCACTAGATAGGGTAAAGCCACTAGTATACGGACAGTGCTAGTGACCGGACACTGATTTTTTTGCGATTAATAGGTACATAATCCTTGTAAATGCGAATAAAACAAGAAATTCACATTCTCTGTTGTATTTCACATTAACATGCAAAGTTTTAAGCGGATAACCTGAATGGTTTAAGAAATATACTTCAATTAAGTGTCCGATATTGGGGGGTGAGGTTGTGAAGTGGTTTTGTCTAAGAAAAAAATAGTGGAAGCATTTGCGAAAATTAAGTAAATTAAGATCTGTTTATTAATTTCATTACAAAAGAAAGTTGTAAGTTTTAAATAAATATAATAAATTTTAATAATTAATAAAAAGCTATTGTCAAAAAGTTGTTTTTAAAAATATTTTTTAGTGTCCGGATACTGGAACTAAGATTTAAGATTTTTTCAGTTCCTGGATACTGAAAATATGAGGGAAAAGGAAAAATCTCTTTCTAAGGCTCATAAATGGTAGTTTGGAATATATTTTGTGTCTGAATGAAATAGAATTGCATTTCTCTCTCAATATTTCAGTAACCAGCCAGGTTTAAATGAATGAATGACAGAGTTACTTGGGTAAAAATATATGTGTCCGGATACTGAAAAATTAGATTCAGTTTCCGGACACCTTTGTTTTTAATGTAATTTTAAGTTAAGAAAAGCTGCAACTAAATATGGTATATGTCGTTCATCACTACATGACAAGCTGAAAAACAGAAGTTTAATTGTCGAAAAGAAAACTAAAATCGGTCCAGATCCTTGCTTAACAGTTGAGAAGGAGGAATAAATTGCTAAGTGGTAAATGTGGATTTCCATTAAAAACTGATAACGATTTAAAAAGAAAAACGCCATTCAAGGACGATATACCAGATAATACATGGTCGCGGGCGTTTATGAAACGCGAGAAGCTGAAAAAATTAGTAAGGGAAGAGCAGCTGTTTGACAGGAAAGCATTATAAAATCATGCAGCCGGCTGGTGTTAGTTCATCCCATTAAAAAAAAACTCTTCGTGATTGGCAAACAAAAAATGTAGGCCATGCACTTAACGAAGTTTTTGTCCACTTTTAAATGAAGCAATAATGAAGACTAAGGTGCCGAGGATACAAAAGTTTTAGATAGTGTGGTTTATACCCATTGAGCCCTGCAGTTGTAGACTACTCAAAATGCGTCAGGAACAACGCTGAAAATTTGCTAATTCCTGAAGCTCCACATCCATCAAATGCCAACCAACCTACGGAATTGAATAGGTTGAAGATCGCTAGTGAAGTGATAAGAAAATTGTCAGAGCAGTGACAAAATGCTGGAGTTGATGTTGAAACCATCCTAAAGGTAATTGAAACTGAAGCTTCAAAAGCAATAGAAATATCACCGCCATCGCTAGACATAACGGTTGATTCTGCTGTTGATAAGGTCCCGAGAGTCCAAGGAGATTTAAGCGCGGGGCTTGTAATCTTAATATTAATGGATCTCTAGAAAAAGATATACCAGAAAACTGTTATGTATAATGAGGACCCCTTAATTTTATTGTCGCCTTAATATGATAAATATGATTTTTTTACAAGCTGTTAGTGTGTCCTTGTTTTTTAATTGCTATCACTAACTTTTACTAAAAAAAATAATTGTTTAACCTTTAAAAGTATAAAACTGAATTATTTAATTGATTATTTTTGTTTTAGTTTTTCCTTATACACTTTTAAGAAAAATTAAAAAAAAATATTAAAGTATATATGTTCATATATTTTTTTTTCAAAAACAAAGATGTTTCATTTTATAAAAACGAAGAATAACTATAAATTCGTATAAAATTGTGATGTCCGGATACTAGAAAAAAATTGTCCGGATACTAGTGCAAATCGACTATTTTCAGATTTTTGTTTTAAATAATTATTATGATAAATTTGCGAAATTTGTTTATTTTGTGCTATCAAAAATTAAACAAGCTTTCAGATGCAGTATAACAATATTTCATAGTAAGTCGACGAATCAAACTCAAAGATAACAAATGTGTTAAGTGTACGGATACTAGTGCCTTTACCCTACTATAAAATCAATGAGAATGCATTTTTGATATAAGTTATTAATTCATTTCCCGATTATTAGTGATAGAGATTTACAATGTTTGATTAATTTTTGTTTTACTGATACCTACCTACTCATAAGGAATGAACCGAATTAACGCTAAATGAGATTAGACGGGCATTGTATTTTAAAATTTCAGTTTAAAAGCCACATTTTAATGTAAGTAGATATATACATAATTCGAAAAAGGATTGTTTTTTTCAGCGCAAACGACAAATCTCTAACGGAAAATCTATATAACGGTAATCTACCTACATAGCTGTTTTTTTGTATTTCTCTCAATATAATATTTAATAATTTTTCTAACACCGAATACTAATACAAACGGTTGTTTTTTAGACGTGTAGTTTCCAAGAAGAAATAAAACCCATATAATATAATGGTATGGCCAAGAATTTAGCTTTGTTATAAAGATAAGGGTTTGCTATTATGTTTTAAAAATGATTTCGTGCAAGAGCCCGCAGCGGCTGGCTCGAACAAATCTCAGCCGAGAAGCCCAATTTTAGACCTCTTTTTGGGGTAATGGAAACCGTATGTCAGCAATGACGCGCGAATATTCTCTTCCAAGGCGTCAATCGTCTCGGGCTTACTGCGTAGACAAGCGATTTCACATAACTCCACGAAAAATAGTCCAGCGGTGTTAAATCGCACTTTTAATTGAAAAGTAAAAAGACTTACGACATTGCCATAAAGTGTTGTCTGTCAAGTAATTGACAGTTTGAAATTATTATTGATGTACATATGTACTTTTTAAGTATTAAATTTTAAACGTTTATTACAGAAACATTATCTAATTAAATTGCTTCTAGTCTCTGAACTAATTGAATTCCGTTCTGAGCTGTTTTCTATACAATACTGCTACAGATATATAATTGGCAAGTCTGTGCCAGTTTGTAGTGTTTCCTCTATTGAGCACTATTATGATTTCACCTTCATTCTAAAAAGCTTTTTCAAAATATCGAACTCTGAATTCTCTGAGGACGGGACATCTACCAAGGAAATGTTGAATATTTTCTTCTTCTCTCATTATTGTGTTGAGGCTGGAGTAATCAGTAATACAGCTTTGACCCTGCGAGTAATCTAAGGACTTGTATATTCGTGTGGTACTTCTTCTGGCTCTCCTTTCTGTATCATTTCTGCTCTCTAATTTGAGGCTGTCGAGAAATTGTAAGTTTTTTAAATTCCAGTCTCTTTCGAGTAATAAAGGTTTGATTCTAGTGTAAACCGAATTTATTTCCGATACTGTTGATTTCCTTCACCCAAAAAAGTTGAGGTAGCCTGTTGTCATTATAATCGAAAACTGTTTTTCTGGCCTGATAAAGAACGTAAACACGTTCGAAACACGTAAAAAAACCATCTTTTATTGACCTATAGCCCGCATAAACTATTAACAAAATCATTGAATTAAAGGTCACGTAACTAAATAACAACTTTGGTAAAAAATTATATTTGAGACAATCACCGAAAACGCTTAACTACCAAGTTTGAAGAATATCGCTTCAGCTGTTTAGGCTGTAGTGCGTTGTACAGAAGACAGACATACAGACGGAATTGCGGGACCCAATATCTTGGCGTTATCTATCATCTTAATGTCAAGTTTGATTAAAATCTCGAGATCGATTTTTTTACTATATAGCAAGTAAAAAATAATAAAGCTGTGAAATGAGTGACCACAACATTAGCTGTATTTATACATTTCAGAGACGATTTTTATATTTTTTTAAATCAGTTAGTTAATGTTTCCCTTCATTGTATTTTTTTTAAAGTTTTTTTTTTTTTTGAAAACTCATTATTTCAAAATCAATTCAATCGATTTCTTCGAAAATTTGTATTAATAACTCTTCATTATGTATTACCCTGAATACTTGAAAAAAACTATTCTCCTGAAACCAAAAAACACTGTACCTAACATACAAATGTTAAAAAACCGTTAAGATTTTTTTTTTCAAGAGGGCTCCAAGAATTTTTGATAAAAAAATGTGTGTATTCTTACGTGGTTATCGTTTGGTAACAAAAATCAATTTATTTTTGATTTTGATCTGTCAAAAAACTGATTTTGGCAATTTTTGCCCTCGATTGACCAAATAAATTGATTTATTTTTTGATTTTAAATCAATTTTGCAGCTCTGGATTTTTCGGCATATCTACCCCTCTTTTCTAACACCACTATGCTTCTTCATAATTGACAGCATTCAGTTTGACAAAACAGCTGATACTGCTAGCAGGTTCAAAGACACAAATATACATCAATAATATAGCAAATAAAAATCAATCAGAAAACGCATTCGATTCGTTATGAAAAAAAATCAATTCATAGATCAAAATATAAATTTACCAAACGAAAACCCCAAAATTAGTGCAGTCCACTTTTAAGTTAGAAAATATTTTATTTTGTGGGTACATACTTATTAACTTTACTACCCATAGAACTACTTTTCATGTTTTCCACTTTCTCAAAATTGGATCAACCGATTAAAATTATTTTGTATGCAAATACTCCCTAAAAGTATAAATAAATTTGCACATTCAAAGTTTCAAAAAAAAAATTTTTTCGATCTAAAACAAAAATTAATTTTGATAATTTTTCAAAAACGGGTTGGTGAATTTTTTTGAAATTAAAATGTCCAAAGTTTTTTCTAAAAATGTTTAAAACATTTTAGTTTAGTTTAGTTTTAGTTTTAATGACTTTTTATTCAAATATTTAAAAAAAACATAGCAATGCAATATTTTGCAATAATATTTTTGTTTTTTTTTATATAAAGTCTTTAGGTTTGGCTATACGCCGTCTACCTGACTGACATTTTTGTATTGATATAAATAATTCAAAATAAGTTGTACATAATGTTTAATATAATTGAAATATAATTTGTATTTTCTTAAAAATCCTCTTCTCTAATTCGCTTTCTATAGTCCAAAGCACTTGCAGTGTATCGGTAAATAACATCCCAACCAAGATCGCCATTCAATATTCTTATTAGGTCCTTCCTTTTACACCAAAGTACATCATACGAATTGCATTTAAAACTGGGCACACAGCAATAAAATGGTAAATGTCCTTCCTCTCTCCAAGGTTGCAGATATCACACAATATAGGCAAAGTATGTATTTTCATGTAGGTTATACTTAATGCTGCTGTAATAAATCCTATGTTGTGAAGACCGAGCTTCATTAACATATCTGTTGTATTGGAATGCAATAGATTTTTCTTTGATGTTCTGAAATTTTCTTCTCAATGTAATGCTTCCTTCACTAGGATAAAAATTAAGGTCACATCCATATTAATTCGCAAGTTCTTGCCAATCCTTGACGCAGTTTGCATTATTTGCTAGTATATGTTTCAGTACAATTTTCGGTAATCGATTTTCTTCCATTTCCATAACTTTTATTATATAGTCAAAGTGCAGCTAGAAAAAGGGGTGAACAACCTGTTTCCAAATGGATCATATAATTTGGCGTATTATTTGGTAGTCTAAATATCCGTTTTATACAATACCGTTGGAACTTTTCGACTGATTCAAAACAAGCATATCCCCAAACTTGAGCAGCATACAAAAGAACAGTTTGAGCAGTCGCTTGTATGATTTTTTGCTTAGACCTGTGGGTTGCATACTTATTTTGAATGCATACTCTCCAAACTGAATTTATAGCGCGCTTTGCTTCAGATAATTTGCTTTTTAGATGTTTTTCCATGTTGAGATTTGCTGTTATTAAAACACCGAGATAATTATACTCTCTAACTACTTCGACAGGGTGCCCTTGGTAAGTCCAGGTTTCGTTCCTCGGGAATCTTCCTCCACCATTTCTAAAAACCAAAATTTTCGTCTTTTCCAGATTTATCGTTAGATTCCAGGCTTTACAGTACTTTTCAAGTTTGTTAATCTTAAGTTGCATACTATTAACTGTATCAGCTAGGAAGACTATATCATCAGCATACATTAGGCCTGGTATTGTTATGTGGCTAACTTCCACTCCACCCGCAATATCATCGGTTATGTCATTAATAAACAGTATAAAAAGTAACGTGCTTAAAATACAACCTTGTTTCACTCCCATCGACGTTTGAAATTCATCGGACAAGGAGTGTCCATCCCATACCGCAGCTTTATTGTTCTCGTACAAGGCTCTTATTATTTTTATCAATTTACTGCTTATGCCCATCCTGAAGAGTTTGTAAAAAAGCGCCTCACGAGGAATCGAATCAAAAGCTGATTTGAAGTCTACGAACAATCCATAAAGTTTTTTACGTTTTCGCTTATATATTTGCGCAATGTTTAGCAGCGTGAAAATTTGGTCTACCGTCGAATAATTCTTTCTAAAGCCAGCTTGGAATTCGTGCAAAATGTTTTTATTTTGAATCCATTTAGTAAGTCTGCCGAAGATTAGAGCGGTAAATAATTTGGATACGGAGTTAAGGAAGGATATCTCTCTATAATTTGCAGGATTTGTGTATAATATATAATAGATTTCTTAAAACTTTGTGGAAAATCTGCACTCTGAAAAAGTCGGTTAAACTCATCCGTAAGGGCTTGGGCGAATTCAAGTGAACAGTTTTTTGTAAAATTCGAAAGGCACTCCATCTTCTCTCTTCTCCGGGTGGCTTGTTACTTTTGGCATTTTTGATAGCTTGAAGTACTTCTACTAGTTCAAATGGCACATCTAGATACTCATCAATTATTTGAGGTTCCGCGTAGTGAATACTGGGATATGTTTGTGGGGAGTTTAAAAGTGTTTTGAAGTGAACGTGTAATTCGTGTGCTTGAAGACTTGCTGCAATCTGATTTTTTCTTCCATTTAATCGTTTTACAGCTTTCCAAAAGTCTGATGAAGATCTGGAATAATTTATAATTGAAATATTATGTTGCTCGTACGCTAATCTTTTTGCATGACAGATAGTTTTGAAGTTTTTGTTTGCTTTACCGTAGAGGCTTTTAAAAATAACTGTATTGTATCTTCTTTAAAACATTTTATTTGCATATATTTATATTTTTCCAATAATTCAAATTGCATCTTTTTTTCATCAAACTATGGGTTTGTTTATTGAACCGTGAAATCGTCCTAGGGTTGCTCTGAAGCATTTTTTTGGAAATCCTGAACTTACCCTGGTGAACTAATTCTCTGTTTTTGAATCCTGGGGTCGCCCTGAAGTAGATCTATGATTTTAGCTGGATTTTATTAAACGAAAAAACTCTCAGTCACATGAAATCTGAAGTAGGGATGCGCGAAATTGAGAAAAACAGAGATGTAACATCGAATACTAATCATAGATTTTCAGCGGGCCAATTCAGAACCAAAAAACAGAGGTTTTTTTTGACAACTCTTGGGATTGTCAAGTGCAAAGTTCAACGAACGCAATTTATAACAGTGACGCAATCTAAACAAGTTTATTATTTAATTCGTTCATTTATTTCTACCTAATTATGTTTAATTTTTACGCATTTTTCCCTTTACACATTTTTGCTATCTACGTCACTTTTTTATACAAGCGCTAGTTTGTAAAACTAGTATTACACGGTCCTTGTAATGTGTTATTGCCGTGACATTTTGACGTCACAACAAAATAGGTCCTACCACCGTCATTGCCGTGACAAATGTAATCGTGTCATGGCTAGCTACTATGACTATCACACGAATGACAAATGTCTGTCATTGTTGTCCCAAAATACAATGAATGTCAAAGTGTGTCACGGTGATATTTCTGTCTGGGTGTCACGGCAATGACATGCAAAACAATGACTATCACCCGACGTGACAACTCTCAAACAGCTGACCATTGGCGCGGTGAGCCTAAACTGCAATGGCATTTATCATTTTTAGCAGTGAAGATCACACGAGTCATTGTGTCTTGGTTGTTAAGGAAAAGCTTATTTTTCTAGAAAACAGCTCCAACGATTTTGATACAAAATTTTGAGAATTGGTGTTAGCTATCATTTAATCAGAACAAAATGTACGGCATTTGCCCAAGAATTCAAATGGCATCTTTTTTTCCCTCAAACTATAACTATAACATTTTTGCAAACGTCACATATATATAATTACCTACCCACCTATATCCTTCACTTTCATTATATATGTTCATATTTACATACCTAGGTTCCATCTATGTAGAAAGGTATAAATTACCCTCCAAATTTACATAATTACAATCTATTTAAATATACATTTGTAGGTAGGTACCTATGTAACTATGCCCAACCGTGACAAATAATGACATGGCAGAAATTCCTGCCGTGTCACGGTTGGGACACAGTTCTTGCAGCGACAGGCAACGTGTCACGGTGTCCCATCAACAATGAAAGGGCTATCACACGGTCACGGCTATTTGTCATTGCAATGACCTAAAAGTGACGTGTCACGGTGCTCGTCATTGTTTTTGTCACGGCAACGACATGCAAAACAATGACGATCACACGACGTGACACTTTTTTAGGACAGACAACTACGTCATAGTGACGTCAGAGTGTCACGGCAATGACACATTACAAGGACCGTCTAACTAGCTTAAGATTCATTTTATTTTTCCATCTTTCGTTGAAAGTTTCCACATACAATGGAGTACGTGATAGTGCTGAAAGCAACTAAGGGCATAACATTGGACCAATAGCCCTCTTAATCCAAAAGCATCTGAGCTGTACAGGCATCTCCTAACCTAACCTAACTAATGCGAAGCTTGCTTAATGGAGTGTACTTTGTGCCTTATACTGAGGCACTTTCGTCCTAAGATATAATTTAATTTTACTGTTCCTAACTTCATAAAATATAGTATATATATCTAAAGAGATCTATCCACTCAAACAAGTTGTCCACAATATATATGGTAAATTGGGTTCCCAGTATTTATAATTTGTATATTAAACAATATAAATTATTTAATTGATAATTAATTAAGATATTTCAAGAAAAAGAAGAGTGCATGCCAATATTTGATGCGAACTTTCTAAATTACAGGTTTTTGTATTAAATCCTTCAAAGTTAACACCAATGAAAAATACTTTATAAATGTCTGTCAGACCGAAGACATTCCTGCTCCAGATGACATCACCGAAGAAGAACTTACGGCCATATTGCAATCTGATGAACCAAGTTCATTTCGAATTCCCATGAGCATAAGCGAACCACGAATCACAAAAGATAAATCAAATAATCCCTGTGATGCGTGTGACATAGCAGTAAATCCAAAATTTTTTTCCAAAATTGAAAAATCAACTCTGTTTAAAGATTTCTTTTTGGCCCTCACCGCTGAAGCTTTAAGCGATAAGTACAATATCCAAATTAAGGTAGATAAATGCATAATTCTAAGCAATCGAAAATTCATTGGTACCCTGGTATCACATCGTATTCGCAATAATGATGTTAAAACTGTCTTGGATTCATACAAAAATCCATCTTCAAGTGACAAGGATATATTGGCAAAGTTGAATTCCAATTTAAGACCCAACTCTAAACCTTTGGTGCAGGAAATAAGTGAGAATGAATTAAACGAGATGAAGAAAAATAGCGAAGGATTAAAAGAGAATTCAACAAAGATTAAAGAAGAAATTTCCCTTGCTGCATCGACAATTCCAGAGTTTAAGTTGAGGGCCAAAGTTAAGGGGCAAAATGTCGATGAGATACAAGCAGAATTATACATGCCGAAATGTGTAAGAGAGTCTTTAACTTACGACTATATGAGTTGATAAATAAATGAAAAACTATCTTTTGTTCTTTGTTAACAGATTTCATCTAACGAAATTATTTTAAACGTTGGAGAGGATAGAATTCTCGTTGAATCGATGAAGCATGGATATTTATTTGATAAATTTGTCAATTATAAACTAGATCAAGATCGGGTTAATGCGGTTTTTGATAAGACCAACAAGGTAAGTGGGAAAGAATTCATTTTCATCGATTTACTTTAGAAATAAATATTTTTTTTTGCAGATGCTTCAGGTCCGAGTTTCTGTTGTAAACGCAATTTAAACACTAACTACATATGTATATTAAATTGCATCCTTGTGAGTATTTATAAACAAATAAACAACTGTTTGCGTTTATTTAAAAGTGTTTATTTTTTACAATTTTTAATGAAAAAATTTCTCTTATAAAATATATTAAGTCTGAACAATTATTTATACAAAGCGATTGCTTGAGGTTTAAAATTTAATAAATTGTAGGGAACGAATTTAATTCGTTGGCTATTATTGCAGTTGTTTTTATGAGATTCTTTAGAAGTTGTTGACCCAGCCATACTTTTTAACTGCTACCGCATTTTTACTTGAGATATAAATAGTACATATATGGCAAGTTTTGGATTTGGAAAAAAATCAAAAATCGAACCCGAAATTGTATCAAACTTGACACCACGAAGATAGAGAACCAACAAAGTGGGCCCGTCTGTCTGAAGCGATTTTCTTCAAACTTGGTACTTATTTTTTCTACTCTCGAAAATAACGGTACTTACCATATAATTTTTTGTACCAAAAATGGTAAATCTTAATTTTCTCAAAAACGACTCAAACGATTTTTATAAATGTGCACAATTATTGGAGTAGTCAAGGTTAGGTTAGGTTGAAGTGGCTGTGAGCTTTGCAGCTGACACACTTAGACCAGATTTGGTCTCTATTGATACCATATGAATCGAGAAATAATTTCCCTATTCGTTGAACCATTTAGAGCTCCTAATGAAGCGTAAGAGAGTGTAGATGTCTAGATAGCAGAGATCGTCGAAGAAAAATTCTCCAAGATGAAAGTTATGTCTCTGAGATAGATCAGGGCATGCAAATACATACATAAATAGAGGATGAATAGATTCCACTTCTTCTTTCATGTAGATTCTGCAAAAATCATTTGAATGAATGCCACGCTTTTTTGCGTAGTCTAGATTTTGGTTTAATTTTTGTTTAAATAAAATTGTATTAACGGTACCTCCAATAGAACGTTTTTTTTTATTTTCGACTCTCTTTAACGGTTTAACGGAGTGCGATGAAATTTTGTTTATACAGTAGCTCCTTCGAATTCTAAATAATACTGACATTTTTTTGAAAAAATATATTTTTGGATGAACGATTTTTTTTTTATATTATTTTGTTAAATTTATATTATTAAATACCTAAAATTGAGCTACATATTTTTGTTTAGAAAAAAATTTACGAAATTTTGTATATAAAAAATTGAGTAAGTCTTAAAAATATATTTAAAGTTTTCAACTATGAATCTTGTGCTTAAGATTGATCAAACATAAGAGCAAGTACATGTGAACCAGTCGTTCACTTTTTGCGCCAGTGTTTTCTATAATACAAGAGCGAGAATATTATAGCGAGTTTTATACACGAAAAGATTTGCTCTTTCTGTCAAAATGGTTTATGTTTTTGAATTTCGAGAGTTTCATTGCAACAAAAAGAGTAAATCCAGGTCATACCTCAACACGAAAGATTTGATCTGAATATAACACATATACATGGAAAACGTCTTTTCTGGCAAACGTCAAATAGAAAATATTTTATTATTAATTTGTTGTGAATTTGTGATCTTGTGCCAGTCCGTACTAAAAAATAGATAAATAATAGGTGTGTATGGTAACGTGAAATTCGTACGAATTTGTACAATTTTTTACATTTTGCTGTCAAAACCCATGGGAAAAACCCCAAGTTTGGGAAACTTGATGAACATTTCTAGGCATAATGGACGAAGAAGTTAATAATTTAGATTTTATAAATTAAGCTGAGTTTTTAATTGCTTCTTCTTAATCGTCATCTAATGATAAAGATGCCTTTTTGCTATTGTCGACAATTTATATAGTAAAAATTGTATAGTTGTCTTAAATTGTATTTTAATTATATTATTTTTGATTTTTTTCACTAACATTAAAATATGTATGTCACTGCTCAACAAATGAAGGATGTCCAAACATTTAGGTCTGAAATGTTCGAAATGAAATAATAACCCGAACAGCTATTAAGTTTTTAGTCAGTTAATTGAATTGCACTAACAAACCGATTTATGATACAATCAGAGTACTATGCACAATGAGAGCAACCAACGAATTAACGAATATTCGTCCATTTTGATATTTCATCCACATGGGTTTTTTATTATTCGTCGCGAATGTAATGGCGTTTTTATATGGCAATCCGGAATTCTTCTCCGATCCGGGATCCCAACTGAACACTTTTGTGTGATTCTGACGATTCTGAATTTTAATGAGATTGTATTTGTGAAAATAATTGTGTACGTGAGAATATTCAAATTCAAAAAAAATGTTTGTTGCACAATTATGATACAAAAAATGACAACAGTCGAGTTTGACGTTCATGTATATGAATGTGTGAGTGCTTCTGGTTCTGATTCTGATTTCAAATCCAGAAGCAAAATTCTCTTCTTTTCAAAATTAGAACTGTCATTTTTTCCCAAGTGAACGCTTTCAGAAGAGTCCGAAAGGCTTCCGGATTGCCAAATAAAAACGACATAACTTGATACTGATTTTGAGTTTAGTCGCGGCCAAACAAATTACTCGTTTAAAGGGGAATAAATTCCATTTAAAACAATTTACCAACCTAAATTCTAAACAAAATTGTAGAAATATAATTTATATTATTGTTTATACATAAAAATGTACTTTTTAATCGCCAAAATAAAATAAATTTCAGAAAACAATAATGGTCGTCGCGAATTGCATCTGATTGTTACGAACAGTCAAACTCTATTCGCCTTCCACATACCATCCACCCTTCGACTTTGCCTCTATTAAAATTCAATCAAGAAGAAATAAGAATCACTGATCAAATACGATGACATACATTTTGCACATTTTTACGTTACTGGATAAAACCTTTTTACCGTTATAATTAGTGATAAATTGGTATTACTTTGTATGGAACCCTTTATTCGGTCCTATCTACAATACAGTTTCCTTTGAAAAAATATTCGTGTTCGAAATATTTTTTGAATAAAAAAAACGCCCAAGCAAACAATTCCCATTAAAAACTCCCTATGAAATGTTTTCTTCGTTAAAAGCAAAAATGTGTGCTTTTCAATTCAAAATATTCTGCAAAAATATAAAAATTATTTATTTCTTAGGGTCTAGTGCACCAAACAAACAAAATGTAAACTCCAGTTAAACTGATGGAAAAAAAATAAAAATATCAGGTTATTGAAAGAAGTGCACGGATGAAGTAACCATGTTTTGGAAAATATTCGTCAAAAAAATAAACGACAACCGTTTGATAATAGGTGTGTTTGGTAACTTGAAAATTTGTAAAAAATTGCTGTCAAAACCCATAGGAAAAAAATCAAGCTTGGGAAACTTGGTGAAAATTTCTAGTTTCCAAACAGGAAAAATATGAAAGTAGAAATTTTCACCAAGTTTCCCAAACTTGAGTTTGTTTTGTGACAGCAAAATGTGAAAATTTGTACAAATTCGTACGAATTTTCACGTTACACACCTAATATTTACTGATTTTTAAAAAATTCCAAATATCGAGGCAAACTGTATTAATATAAACTTACGACCAACATTGCTTCTAATAAATCAAATGTATTGCATCTGTCTCTTACAAATCTTCACATAATTCATAATGAATAGTTTTTCCATAAATTTTCTATCGGATTAATGTAAGGAAGTAGATTGGACAGGCCTCTCAAAAACAATTATATTATGTTTTTATCTACAAGCTTCTCTTAATTATTTTTGGAGAGTGCTTAGCCTAGTTTAATAATTCAGCATGAATTGCCATGATATCTGTAATTTGGCTTCTGAAAAAGTATCATGTTGAATAAGCGGCTAGCACAAGCGGTGTTAATGTTCTATGTTATAGGGTTTTGTTTTTGATGTTTGGCAATAATACCAAAGTTTATTTCGAGCAACAACAATACAGATGTTTTTTGAACACCAAGAAAGCACATTTTTCTAAGCATTAGGTGATTTGTTCAGGTGGGATTTAGTAAATTTCAATCTTAATTTGAAACGAAATGCAGTTTTCAAATTGTAGTAGTTTTAGATTCTAAAAACAAATTGTATTGAAAACACCGTTTCTTTTGACGAGTTGGTTATCAATAAGTACATTTAATATGACAGTGCCTTCCTCCCCTAAAACTATTCAAACGTATAATTCGTCCTTTTAAGCATAATCAACAGTTTTACCTTGGACGTTCGAGTACAGATTCTTTTTTAAGCCTTATAAAACCAATGTGGCATGCTTTACCAGGTTCTAATTTCCCCTCCTATTTTGATATTGAACCAATGCATATCAGTATCTCCTTTTAAATTCTTCCCTATTTTCCCACTAATGGCATTTTTATTTTGCAATCCGAAATCCCTCTCCGATCCGGGATCCCAACTGAACACTTTGGTGTGATTCTGAAGTTTTATGTGATTGTATGTGTGAAAATAATAATGTACGTGGAAAATAGTCCAGGAAAATTAGATAAAAAATCATGAAAATCTACGAATTTCTACGAAAAACGTAATCCAAATTTTCGTAGTTTTTCACAGAAGAGAGCACTCATGAGAGAGTAAAATATTTCCCCAGGCTGCAAATTTGAGTCCAAGAAATTTCTTTGGACAAAATTACGAAAACTTTCAAATGAATGAAAAAAAAAACAATATATAAGCTGCCAGTTACCATGTGTATCGTTACAAAAGTTGAAAATAATGGAATTTATGGTCTGGTCAGAGATATCCGTGCAATAAATTGAAATTTATCAAATTGGTTATTTTAAGAAATAATTTCACGTAAATCTTAAACATTTTCAAAAATACACTTTTACGTTGACGTTAAAAAAATGGCAAAAATTGTTGTTCATAGCGTTCCCGTACTTTTGTGAAACTTTGTTGCGCTCTGAGAGATTTTTGGGTTGTAGTAAAATTTAATAATTTATGTATTTGGGTGGAAACATTTTTTCTTAGTTATGTTTGGAAAAACATTTTCTATTAAAAAACCAAGTTTTATGTATGGAACCGGATAGGAAACGCTGCCATCTTTAAACTAATAATTTATTTTATTTTGTTCAACACTCCCAAAACCTTCATTTTCATTCTCAAAATTTCCTAAGAACAACTTGTAGACAGTACACAATGTCATATTAACGACTTCTGTATGTTAATTCATTCTTAAGTTATTGCTATCCAACCCTTCAAGCAAGCGACTCCGTTTTGGATCCGATACCCCTTCATAAATGAACCCAAAAACGGATCCAAAACGATTCCAAATCGGATCAAATTAGTATGGAAATTAGAATCACCACGGAGCCATTATGTGAATGTATTGTGAGAGAGTTTTGTATTTCACCATACTCAGCGAGAACGGAACCTAAATGGAATCCAAAACGGATCCAAAAAAAAAAGAACTAATCTAATAAGAAATAGGTACCTATATTCTCTTTTACACATATTAAACACTTCTTTGTTTATTTGATAATAATCGCGTTTTTCCATTTTAAAATATTATTTTATAAACTATTTATGTTTGTTATGTATTTTTGTTTTCCTTTAAGATAAAATTTGCTTGTTGCTTGCAAAATTGAAAAAAAAAATAATAGCTGTGTCTCTCCATTTGTCTTCATTTCTAGTCCATAAAAAATACTCCCCACTCGAATATCGACAAATCTCTCTATTTTCCGGCCCATACAAAAATAATATCGATTCTCGTTCTTCTTTTTACATGCGTACATAGAAAATTTGTTAAAATGTGTGAGACGCTCAGTTTTTTTTGGATTCCAAAGTGATTCCCAAGTGAACCGAGAAATCTGGGTCCGTGTTTTTGCTTGAAAGGAAAGTTTAATCGTTCGTCAAAATGGATTTATTAAATTCATTCGTTAAAGCAACCAGACTTTTAATATAGCTCCCATTTTGACGAACAATTAAACTTCTTTTTTTCAGAATCAGAACAGTCTTTTTTCCCCAAGTAAACACTTTCAGAAGATTCCAGAAGGCTTCCGGATTGGCAAAAAACGACATAGGGTACTCAAAACCCGTTTAGTGTGCGAACAATAATAGAAAAAAGGAATGCAAATTGAAAATAAATATCGACTACTAGTGTGCTAAATTATTGCCAACCAATCATCTTTTTATATACTTTAACCCGCCGACGGAAGACAACTTCCATTTTTAAAACCTTTTTAAATTGAAATATTTAATTAGCTTTATATCTGTATGCATAGGTAATGATTGCTGCAAATCTCATTACTAAAAATGCCCCATTTACTTCAAATAAATTACAATTTGCCATTGAAACTGATGAGTCCATAAATTCAACCTGTCATAAACGAAAAGTAATGAAAATGACAAACTTAAATCGAATTGCATGCCTTTGGCATTTTTATTAATGGAAAAATTATAACATCCGAGCTTACAAATTTAATTTTTAATCAAAAAAAAAAAGGAACAAAAATTACGTAATTTAACGAGATAAATTCTGCAATCATACACCCATTTATTTGAGGCTCCTTATGCTAATTAAGCCCCCAATTGTTTGTAGAGAATTGGAACGTAATCATCGTATTCAGCTTGATAAAGATTACCAGCAACTGGAACGCCCAAATTATACTTTTCAACAAATTTTTGGATTTTAAAACAACCACGTCCATCGCCGCTAGTGTTGGGCAATTTCTTCTCGTCAAAGGTCAATTTGCCACCTTGCTTATATACCAAGAAAACATAACGATGCAAACCGGTGCCTTCAGGTGGACCGGAGCCAACATACGCAGACAATACTTCTCCCTTGGAGATATCTTTGCCAGGTATGTTTCCAACTAGCCAATGATGCCACTCGCGGTATGTTGGTTCCTTACGACTTGGAGCATCTGGATCTGTCATACAAAGCGTGTACAATGCTTTAGCATCAGCCTCCCAATCGACAGTTGGTTGGTTTTTTACTTGAGTTGGAGTAAGAACATTGCCTTGGTCCACAGAAACACCAGAATCATATTTGACGGCGAGAACTTCTTTGGGAGCAACAGGAATGACATCGGGAACAACTTCGTGCTTTTCCATGGCTTTTGGTAAAGAACTCGAATATAAACGCAAACTTATAGTTGGATATTTGACTTCAAAAATTGATTTAGTTCCTTGACGAATGAGGTTAGGTAATTGTGAAGTACAACGAAGAGATGCAAGAAACATCACGATTCACAAATAATCAGGCACTCGTTTTGCCGGCTCGTTTGCAATACCACAAACTGCAAATAGGATCTAGTTCTTATAGGAGAAAATCTAGTACCATCTTCTGTCAAGCAAATATAAATAGCATGAATGCATTCGTAGTTAAGAAGAATGGTAGAGTCCAGGGTGAAAATATATTTGTTTTCAGAATTTGTACAAAAAAATGTTCAACATTTTTATTATGCTTTAAATCAATTTTAAAACCCTTTTTAGTATGTATATTCTTACGTTAAAGTGCTCGTTTGGCTTTAAGAGGAGCTAAACGCATGTTTTTAAATCATTTCATGACTTATTTCGAGTTTAATTGTTGAGTTTTCGTAAAGATTTATTGACAGAAGACATCGTAATCAAACTCTCCGAAACAGAAAATTACACCCAAATTAAGCTCCATTTAAACATCAATTTTTAATCAGTTTTATATTCCCTCCGATTGCTTGATTATAACTCTCATTTCTGAGCTGGAGCTTCAAAAGTCTAATGGGACTCTAAAATTGATAGGTTGTAGAAATATATCCAAAACATTTACTACCCTTGATCTATTATCATTATTTTTACAGACAATCTTCTAGTGAAATAGTCAGTGCATTCCTCCCCGCAATACTCGTATTACTACTTCATCGATCTATAGTGTCGGAACAGTTTTTTAGTCGTGTGAAAAGAAACTGTGACGACATGGCGTGTAAAAAGGATCGAACTAGTACACCGGCATGGTATCTGCTTTGTCTTTTTGTTGTTGTCTGCTCGTGTTAATAATTTGAAGTTATCTTATTTGTATTTTTCTTTCATATAAAATTAATCTGCTTATTTAATTTTTGAAAATTATATGGCGTAAAGGCATTTTCATTTCAATAATTTATTTATTTTTAAGTAAATTTGACAACTTTTCTATTTGCCAGCTGGTTTTAACATACAATTATACATCGACGTATGTACGTGTGAAAGCTTAAGCAACAAGGAACTACTTCATCGACATGATAGATCGATGTGGCGTGTGAAAGTTCTTGTTTCGATTATAATGCGGGATATACACTGTTCAAATGCATGTCATGCATATGAGAGTGTATTCGTTGATTGAATACAAATTAAAACGTTTTGATTTTGCTTCAAGCACACACAATGTATACGTGAGTTATTTTCACGAATACACTCTCATATACATGACATGCATTTGAACAGTGTATATCCCGCATAAGTCTATTTTTTTTTTTGGGAATATAGAATTTACCACCCATAGATTTTTATAAATGACCCCTAGAAGCATCCACCAAAATATTCTGCACGAATTTGGATACACCCTGACGTGTTGTACGGAATATGGAATGCTTTACATTATATCGTTTGTATTTGGCAATCCGGAATCTGATTCTTGGGGAAAATTTCAGTTCTGATTCTGAAAAGAGAATTCGAAACCAGAAGCTGTCGCACCTTCATACTTGAACTTCAAACTCCACTGGTCATTTTTTGTAACATAATTGTGCAACAATCATTATTTTTTCATTTGGATTATTTTCACGTACACAATTATTTTCTTATATGCAACCAAAGGATTGGGATTCCGCATAGCCAAATAAAAACGCCATTAGTCAATTTTTGCCTCCCATTTTGATTTTCAAAATTCAAAACCAATGTGCATCGGTATCTCCTTTTAAAACCTTCCTTATTTCTGATTGTACATTTTATGGGTAGCCGAAACTCCTTTAGAGAGCGCATAATATTAAAAAAATAAGAATAAACTGCACTACTTGTTCGCAGGAATCTTCGCTTCATGTTCGATTATATGGTGATCACAAGGCTTAGTAGAAACAGCCATGTAAATATATGTATTTGTACTGTTTGTACATTTCGAAATCGTTTTCGAAATGTTAAAATTTCAAAGAAAAAATGTTTTTACCAAAAAAAAATATATTTTGTTCGAAAATGTTCGAAGGATATCGCCTGTAAACGGTGATTTTTTAAGAGCTTGGTTTTTGAAAATTCAAAAAAACACAGAAACTTGTAAAAAGTGAATGAAATTTTTATTTGGATCGATAAATCAATTTCTGCCATTTACTTTTTAAAAATAATTTCACTTAAATGTTGCCCGCGGCTACGCTTCAGGTGGTCCATTCTGAAGGTCCAATTTTGGCAAACTTTTTCACACATTTCGGCCGGAATCTCACCAATGACGCGTTCAATGTTGGCTTCCAAGGCAGCAATCGTGTTTGGCTTGTCCCCATAGACAATAGACGCCTGGCTTCAATTCTTGCACCAGCTGTATTTTGTATGGCTTTAAACCAAGATCTTTGCGTAAAATCTTCCAGGTGGTCGAATAACACAAATCCAATTGCTGCGATCGGCGCCGAATGGACATATCTCGATCTTCAGGAACACTGGCGGATGCAGCAGCAATATTCTCTTCGGTACGCACTCTACGGATACGATTTGGTGGATTAATGTCCAATAAAGTGAAACTGGTGCGAAATTTGGTCACAATGAGCTGAATAGCCTGCTCGGTGGCTCGATTATGACGACCATAAAACGGACGTAGCTTGCGAAACACATTTTTCACAGAGCACGAATTTTGATAATAAATTTCAATAATTTGCAAACGTTGTTAAGGCGTAAGTCTATTCATGATGAAATGGCAAACAATACTGAATCGAAATGTCAAATGTTCGTGGAATTTGTCATGTGTGATCTGTCAAAAATATAAACGTCAAAAACCAAGTAGCAAAAAAATCACCCGTTATAAGCATTTCGATTAAATTCATTGAACGATTAATGATAGTCGAAAATCTAAAAAAAAACTTATGTTATGGCAGGTACTGTGTAATAACATATTATGTAAACACGTATGTCAGTTGGACACTTATATTCACTGTTATATCCGCTAAGGGCATTATGTCCCAAAACCCAATATTTATGTAAGAGAACGTTTATGCGTCAAACAGATTAAACAATCAATAGCAGTCATTATTTTAACTTTTTAGTCGTACTGCAGAATTGAATCACTTTATTATACATAAATAAAGCAATCCTTAAAACAAATTAAATTCGTTTACTTTCGAGAGTGCATTTAACATTTACATCATGCTAGAGAAGAAACCACATTTAAATTGAAACAGTGGTTTTCACGATAACAATACGTGAAGTTATGGCTTGCAAAGGATTCGCACCATTAATATGAATATTTCAAACAAAAGAACAAAACTTCTTAAGATAGTGCTAGCATTCTAGCAATAATAATATAGAGTTCTCATCTCAATAGGAAAAATTTTTCCCTTTACGCAAGTCTACCTTGAACTAAGATTGTTTTTTTTTTTCATATCAAATTAATCAACGAAATTTAGTTTAAAATAAGAAAAAAAAATATTCAAAAAATTATAAATTTACACATTGATCAGATTGTTTAAAGGCAGTTTTAAAGATCAAAATGAACTTAGCTCGCACTAGAAGGCCAATACGAACATTTTTTGAATCAGTTACCCAAATTGTCTTTCGAAACAAAATTTGTTCGCGTTTTTCGTCGAAAGCCTCAGAAGTATTTTCAAAACACGGAGTAGTGCCAGAAATTATTCCATTGGGGCCAAAAGAACTCCTAACAGTTTCCTTTTCTTCTGGCGTTACAGCAGATGGTGGTAATGATCTAACTCCAACTCAAGTCAAAGACCCGCCTAAAATTAGCTTTCAATCCGATTCAAATCAATTTCATTTACTTTGCTTAACCGATCCGGATTCTCCTAGCCGTGGGCGGCCAACATATCGTGAATGGCATCATTGGTTAGTGGGAAATATTCCTGGTGATGATGTCAGTAAGGGGGAAGTTCTGTCCCACTACATTAGCCCTTGCCCACCCAGAACAACAGGCAAACATCGTTATATCTTCCTTGTCTACACACAGAATGGAAAACTTACATTCGATGAACCTCGTTTGAACAACACTCGAAGCAACAATCGTGAATATTTTAGTGTAAACAAATTTGCTCAAAAATACCACCTAGGTAATCCAATAGCGGGCAATTTATTCCTAGCCGAATGGGATGAATACGTTGAGAAAATATACGAAAATTTGTCCAAATTGTGAATAAAGAGTATAGTTTTTGTTTTATAAATTACAAATTGTTTGTTAATAATAAATATTGTATAATTGAAACAACTTTTATTATATTCTTATAAAAACCAGTCAAATGTTTTTATTTCTCGAGCAGAAAAGGGGATAGGTATAATTTGTTTTTTAATATAAAAGAAGTACATTGTATAAATATTAAATAATTAATTTTTTTATAAACGTTCAATTTTGAACTACTATCACACTAATGTCGTTTTAGTTGCTAGCGTACCAATGCTTGGTAATGTTTATTGGGAAATGGATATTGCCCTTCAGTTAGCTTATTTCTTTCGTCATACATTACGATATACTTCTCCAGATCCATAAGAGTATCTGCGTTCTTGTCTAGATACTAAAACTTCATCATCATACTGTGCGACTTTATGAATTTTCGGTCGCATAATTCCCCGGACATCGTTTAGTGATATATCGATATCCTTGAATGCATTCAACATAAAAACAGCAACAATAACCACAAAGAATCCACAAAAATCGCCTAGAATATCTTCAAATTTCATGTGAGTGAATTCTCTGAAGAGAATAGCCGATGCAGCTATAACTAACGATGTAAACATAACATAATAAATCGGAGTAACTATGCTGGTATTAAAGATGTCCAAGGCTTTGTTTAGATAATTCATTTGTATAGCAATAAATGTAAGTGTGACAAAAATCAAGAACCAAGGCATCCAGGTGGCAAAATTGTTTACTTTTCCAGAAATAGTATCACGAATGGCCAGTCCCAAGGCCTTACACGACATCACTGTCAAACTTCCAATGCCAGAGCATAGGTATATATAAACCATTACATTTGTATGACCATGTCGAGGTGCTATGAAAAACGCTATAAATATACTACTAGCCAGTATAAAGATTACATAGAGTATGAATCCCGGATCGAGAAGCTTATCGAAAAGTATTTGCAAGTCTTCAATTTCTTTCTCTTTTGGTGAATGCAAGACGATTATTGTTGATCCCAGTACACAAAGAAAACATCCAAGTTTTCCAAGTAGATTAAGCTTTTCGTTCAGAAATTTTGAAGCCATCACTGCGGAAATTATTACGCTCAGAGCTCCCAAGGGCGTTACCAAGGAAGCTGGTGCAAAGGCGTACGCAGTGAAATTTGCTGCTTCGCCGATACCCACTGAAATTAAAACAAAAATCTATTAGTTTGATAATAACAACAAAATTTATTTTATTTAAACTTTCTACAAAAGAATTCTAAATCATGTCAACTCAGATTTTCAAGTTTCATAAAACCTTCAGATCTGATTCAAGCATTTGAGAATAATCGGCATGTTTGGCTCAAATTTCAGTCCAGAAGAGGAAGAAAATAGACAGCAAACTGTTAAAGGATACCTCGTGGAATATGACAGTATATTATAGAATATATGTACATCAATGAAGAGAATGAAGTTATCCTATCAATAGATGTAAAGTTTCAGGAAAATTCAATTATGTATATGTTAAAAAGCTATAAACGTTGATTCAACGATTCGAGACATTGAACCGACTAAATAAAGAAATCTAGAAAAACAAAAAGTCCAGGAAATAGCATAATATTTTAACGAGAACGAAACTGGGAGGTTTAGCAATTTAAAAATGAACAAAATGCCACAGATAGAAAACGTTCGACTAAGCCATTGATCTAGATTAAGTAAAACCCCAGAATCTTAAAGATAAATGTAATGGCACCGGAAAATTATGTCAACTCTTCATCAAACCCTGAAACCTACAAAAACAAGGCAGTTAATAGCAAAGAAGCAACTGATGTCTATCTGCCTCGAGTCTACAGCGTATACAGTTGGATGGATTTGCTTCAAACTTGGTACATATAGTTTTTGCGCTAATATACCCACATGTTTTTTTTCATTTTTTTAAGACAACAAATAACGGTAAATGCCCTACATTTTTGTCTGGCCGTTTTCTTAAAAACGGCTCCAACGATTTTTATAAAAAAAAAATCAGTTAATGAAGGGAAAAGGTACATTTAGGTATTTTTTTTGGTTTTGAAAAAAAAAATGGTTATTTTTCTTCTGAAAAACTGTTAATTTGATTTTTTCCAATTTTTAATACAGACGCTTTTTTAGAAAATTGGTTGTTTTATGAAAATGTGGCAAGTCTTAATAAACTGCATACTCAAATTAAAAAAAAAGTTGTTCGATTTTTAAAAAAATAATATATTTTTTTTTTTTTGCAAAACCGATTTTTGAAAAACCAGTCACTGATTTTTTTTGAAATTTGAATTTTATATGTATACAAAATAATTTTTTTAAGAAACCGCTCCAACGTTTTTTGAATTTTTTTTTATATGGTATCTTTGTTTTCCCTCAAGCCTAGTAGGTACGCTGCTGATGAGTAACGAATATTTTCGGTGGTCTTTACTAGGAGAGCGAAATGCTAACTAAAACATGAACGAAAAAAATTGAAATGTGATTTTCCGCACACAATTAATTGGCCTGGGTAATAAATTGTCTGCAAAAAGTTAGTGGAACTTTTTAAATTTCGTCATGAAACAGCGTACTGCAGAACGAAAAGCAGAACAAAAATTTTCGTTTATGATTTTGATGAGTCATTTTTGTATGGGAGTTTTCGTATCGCATCAGCAGCGTAGCTTTACACTAAAAGAACTAAGCAATATAAAAAGATTTTTTTTATGTGTATTATCCGTTTATTTCTACCTTATTATATTCTATTTTACGAATTTTTGTTACGTCACTCAATATCTACATATGTACATATATACAATGTAGGAACTCATACATTTATGTATATATACAGTAAAACCTGTTATTCGGGGGACACTCTATAATCGGACCACCTCATATTCGGACCGCACCTAATGCATTCCCTGCTATTTTTCATACAATTTTTCCTTTATAATCGGGGCTCCTGCTAATCGGACCATGGACCACTAAGATAACATGCGTTGCTTAATATATTCATCTGTCTAATTGGTCCAAGCGTAGGAAATACGAAATATTTCTTCATCGAATACCGCCGGCCGTGCGTCGCCGGTTACTTTTGGTTTATTTGGTGATTTTCTAATAAGTTTGTAATTTTAGCTTTCGTTAGTTGGCAAATGATACAATTTGAATTTTGTGAAAAAAGTTGTATTTGTTTTTGGTTTTCAATAAAGCTACTAAGTTTAAAAACAAAGTAAAAGTGCAATGAGTAATCAAAATTACAGTGGGATTGATCTGGAAAATAAGGTTGAAGTTATTAAGTGTTTCGAAGACGCACATTTGTCTCAGAGAGATCATGCAAAGAAATTTGTTTGCAGCAAATCTAAAATCCAAAATTTTTTGAGCGCTAAGGAGGACTGTCATTCGAAAAATTAGTACAAAACGTATGAAATCATCTGCATATTTTACCGAAACTGATGGCTTGACATTCAAATGGTTTTGCTTTTTTTTTTATAATTTTTGCACGCGCTCAAGGGATTATAAATACGCTTTATATGTTTTAACACAGCGCGGGCATCCGGTGAAAGAAGAGAAAGAAGGATAAGAAAGATGTGTGGCGCGATGTTCTGAGACTGGAGCTGGTTGTTGTCTCAGATTTATCTCCAAGTATGGCGGCTGAACTAATGCGGAGAGAATTACCGTTTCTTATTTATTTATGTCTCTTATAATTCGCATTATTTTATTTATTTGTTTCTCATATTTATGGGTATGCTAGTTTACTCAATTACATGTTGTTGGTGTTATGCCTGAACAGCATGTAATGAGTCAACCAACAACTCATTTTATTACAATTTTTAGAATTGGTTTTTAATGGAATATAAGAAAATATAGACAACGGCAGGAATCGAACCTGCAACTACGAGGTTGATCATACAACTATCGCGCCACGGCCATCCCGGCTTAGCTATACAAAAGAATGTGCCAATTTCTGGTACAATTCTCCAAGCAAAAGCACTGGGTATAGCAACAAATCTAATCGTATATTTTCTGGAATTTTATTGGTGATATATGCACTGGCAGTAGTATTTTTAAATTGAATGAGTTTTATGACCTTTAGTCCAAAATGCGTTTCGCCCTGGCACGATAGTTGGGCTCATCAGTTAGATGCTATCGTACCCTGCATTTTGGACTAAATGTCATAAAACTCATTCAATTTGCCTCTAATCCACAAAGTCCTCAAAAACAAAACAAAAATAATATTTTACATATTCTTTGCGTTTTCTTTTTCATACATAAGTAGTATTTTTATTTCATATTTATTTATTTACTCTTAACAGACATAATGCCTGAGTAAAAACCCTTTCTAAGTGGACTGGTCCGATTAAAAACGAACCTCTACAATCGGACCACCTCCTAATTGGACCACATTTCTTCGGTCCCAGGGGTGGTCCAATTTGACAAGTTTTACTGTATCATTAAAAATCATGAATATTATGTATATTGCACCTAAATTATAAAGTTATATGCATATAGTTGCCTACCCACCTATATCCTTCACTACATTATTATATGTACATATTTACATACCTTAGTTCCATCTGTAGGTACATATAACTCTCCTAATTTATATAATTAAAATCCATAACCTAGATTGAAATATACATTTGTAGTTAGGTACCTATGTAACTATTACTTGAATCATCCATTCCGAAAATTCATTATACTAAGAATCATAGTAATCTTACCTACATTGGCTTTAAACCTGCATAGGTTAACTAGACTTCCTACCACTAAACAGTGTCATTGTTTAGCTTGATAAAAGTTGTTAGCTACAAGAGCAAGTTCGTTCTAGCCAGTCGTGCATTTTATTTTTATAGTTAAACCAAAATTTCAGTGTCAATTTTTAAAATATATATAAATGTTTAATACAAAATGTTTAAAAATGTGTTATTTAAGTTAACAAAACCTAATTCCATTCACTCCCTGCCTTTTCTATTTAGATCCGTTGTCACAAGACATTCGCATGGATTTTTTGTTGGATGTGCAAGATTGTACTTCACTTAAGCTCCTTCAACTTAATCAGCTTGATTAAAAGCATTCGCCAAATTATTTTTTTTATAATAAGGCCCTTAGTTCAACATTTAAATTTAAATAAACATAATATGTACATAATCTAAGAATACACCGACTTGACCAAATGCCAAATGTATAAACATCTAAGGACAAAAGTGACTAAGTCATGCTATGGATAGTTATTAGATGCAAAGAGCGCATATTATGTTGCGCACGCAATTGGGGCAGATTGATACGGGTAGATTCGTTAGGTTAATAAGGGTTGATTATAGGGAGTAATGAAATTCATTATAGTTTGAGTAATTACAGCAATTTTAATTAACTTAATTTCAATATAAATAAATTCCACACATTTCTTTGAATATCATCTATGAGATTATTGTTAAAATAAATAAATGCAAAAAAATCATGAAATCCTCAAATCACGTAAATAATATTTTTTAAACATATTGATTACGATTCCTTATCTGCCGATGTGCCTAATCTTTTTCCCGACAAAAAAAAAGAAATAATGTTTTCATTCCCATTAGTGTATATTCTAACTAACGTTTCTATATTATTAAAAAAATATGTTATCATATCTTTCCGAATACATATTTGTAATTCACCTTCAAAGATTTACCTTAAATTTTATTACATTGAACCGATACAAGGGACTTTTGTAGGTTTTACTTTCACACAGTTATTGCAATGCAGAAGTCTAAATAATGTAGGTTTTGTGAATAGACAATAAAAAACAAATCTAACAGACATTAAGAGAAAGATCAAGATTTAATAAATTGTTAGTCATGATATATAGAAAGACTAATTGTTGGTATTGTTAGTTCCCTTAAGTGACTGAGTTGTATTCATCATTGAAATTAGATGACTATTATTAATGTCAAGCTATGAGAAGGAAGTCTTACAAGTTGCGTAAGAAGCCTTGTATATACACTTTTAATATCTGATAATACATTATTTTGTGTTAATTATGAGGATCTCAAGAAAATGTTATAAACTTACTTGTGAGTAATCCAGCCCACCATATCCATTCGCGCAAATATCCAAATCCACCAGAACCAGCTCGCACCTCACCCAATTTATTTAATCTCAGCAATGCCTTCTTTTTGATAATAAAACTAGAACCAATAAAGAAGCAAGAAGATATAGCTAAGCCCAGGCCTATGTAGAACTCATCTGGTGAGTATAGATCGGAAAGTATTTGATTTTTGTTTGGGGTAGATTGTGTAGCAGTAGTTGGTGCTGTTAAGGACATTTTGATAATTTTTGGACTAATTTTTCACCCTTTCGTGTTTTATAATTAGCAATAAGCTGTAAATCTATGTTTTAATCAATATTTATTTGTTATGAGTTAATGAGTCATATTATGCGGAAAAAAAGAAAAAATCTTATTTATATTTATAAATCTTATCACTCCCTCTCCTTATTGGAAAATTGAAATTGGATTTCTACTTCTACTTGCTTTTGCACACAAAACTCAACAAAATTATGGGATAGAATTTGAAGTGTCAAAAGATATCAGTTTGGTTATTGTGAATTAAAATATGCTGACACTTAACAGAGATGACACTTTTTCGATATACACGATTTTTATGCCTGTTTTTTGTCTTCATACTCTTTATAATGCCCGGGCAAAATTCCGCAATCCCAAATGTGTATACACGACTTGGTGTGTACATGAAAAAACTCACGCTTGTGGAATTGAGCTTTTGCTCCCCAGTTAAATTATAAAATCTTATTATTTTATTTATATCGGAAGCGCAGTACAAAACAAAATTGGCCCTTTTGCAAAAAACAACACAAATTTCATTTTGTGTTCCTTTTTGCCCTTTAAAACCTTCGACGTTGTACACAAATTTAAAATGGTTAAGTAGAGGCATATATATATATATATCATACTTTAGAAGTTTTTCAAGAGATATCGGAATACAGATTATAAAAAAACACGAGAAATGCGGATGAGTATTATAAAGTGAAGTGAGTATGATGTTCATCCCTATAACATAATAGGTTTTGAAAAATGGGCAAAGTAAAATAGAGCCACCATTGTGTAAAGGGGTTTTCGTTTGGTAGCAAAAATGAATTTATTTTTGATTTAGATCTATCAAAAAACTGATTTTGACAATTTTCGTCTTCGATTGGCCAAAAAGATTGATTTTTTTTTTGATTTTAAATCAATTTTGCTGATCTGGATTTTTCGGCACATCAAATTGGGATCCATATCACTTTCACAAGACATCTATAGATTACCACTAGCTGGTTTACAAACACAAATATAAACCAATACTATAGCAAATAAAATCAATCAGAAAATGTATTCGATTCGTTTCGAAAAAAATCAAATTCTAGATCAAAATATAAATTTACCAAACGAAAACCCATAAATCTTTTCCACGTTCGTATTTTGACTTATATCTGATTCTCGTCTATTATCTGCAGATGATACATAATGCACATATCCACCACAGGTTTGGTTCAAGATTTTAAATCACTGTTTTCGGAGCGAACTTATATATATTCTTTTTTAAATTATGGTTTCAAAAACAATTTTTGTACTCTGTACCGCAAACAAACGATGGAAGAAAAAAAATTTTTCTACTTTTACAGTTATGCCTTTCGTTAAAAAAAAATTGAAATTCGGAGGGTTAACTGAAGAATATTACTAACGATTTGAACGTTCAGTAGTTTTAATTTGTTTTATTCGGTAGTGCAATGTAATGTGTTTCAAATTAAAAAATTGAAAATTGAAAAAAAAAAACAGCCTTATGGTTTATATGCAAGTTATTGTATTAAAAGTATCATCTCTATAAGGTTGTTAATTTTCTGGTACTAGGTTTTCTCTTTGGCTAAAGCTCAATCAAATTTAAATCCATTATATGCTGCATTATTAAAATATTCTAATAGTAACCAAGAGATCTCTATTTGAACAAGCATACAAAAAACTATTGTTTTATAATAATAAAACAACAAACACTCTACCCTATAGCTACCTATATTTTATCGAAATAATCGAAATTTCTGCACATAACTAAAATTGTGACATATCAAACAAAAAAAAGCAGCTGGCTTCGTTTCGTCAACCACCATAGCACAAAGCACACACAGTTGCACCTCGGCAGCCAGCGCTGTTTTCTTAAATCTTGTTTTTATTTCATATGTATCGATAATAAAATAACTTATATTCTAAGTAAATTACAGTTTTTATTAATAAATAATTATGGACCCAATACAGCTCTATGAATTCCATAAAATGTGTCGAATTTGCCTGAAAAGCGATTTACTCGTCTCAATTTTCAGTCTAAATTTTCTTGTGCGACCAATTGATATGGTAGAAAAGTTGAATATTTTCAAGGTGAGCAACAAAGAAATGTTGAAATACACAAAAAGAAGGTCGCAAAATACCTACATACATAACTACTACTATACTATGAAGCAACCATTAACTTTTTTTGTTTGTTGTTTTTATTTATGCGAACGCACACACAATTTTGTATAGTTTAATCCAGATGACAATCTTCCCACAATGCTATGCCAATCGTGCCTGTATCGGCTAGTTGATGCTTACAATCTCAAGCAGCTTTCTGAATCCTCGGAGATTCGGCTACATGAATACCTAAGCTCAACAAACCAATTGGGTGGTTTCGCAAAGCCCTTCATCAACATTTCTTCCATATCCAACGATCGGTTTAGTATTGAGTAAGTTTTTGATATAATTGGTTGCTTTTCTTTTGTTATAAATTATGAGGCATGAGGGTAATAAAAACTGATTTTTTTTTATAACAGAAACCATGAAACTACATTCTCGTCTGCGCAATCACAAATAGACAGGGATGATGATATTTATGATAATATTTGTGATATATTTGAACGCAACAACTCAAATGATATTGAAGTCGAAGACGACGTTCTCAATGATGTGGTTATAGATGTTAGTACGCTAACTAGATCAGACGCCGAGGATACAATACAAGATACTATAATACTAAGTGGAGATCTTAAGCCTGAGATTGAGATACAACAACCGACTGAGGTAGCAGCTATAACAACCAAAGTTGTAAGAAATCAAAATATCGATATTTGAATAACATATTGATAACATAACCATTTACAGAGTCCCAAAAAGGGACGCATTAAAAAGAAAGAAAACAAACCGCTTAAGGTTCCTGAGCAGTGCAATGAGTGTGGCAAAATATTTGAATACCCTCGATACCTTGAGTCCCATATGAGGATTCATACCGGTGAAAAACCCTTCCAATGCGAGGTTAGTATACAACTATTACTCCAAATTTACCTACCTATATATGTATGGTATTTACAGATTTGTCATAAAGCATTTGCTCAGTCAAGTAATCTTCTTTTACATGCTCGTGTTCATACCGGAGAACGTCGCTACCAGTGTGAGATTTGCAGTCGGTTCTTTACAACGACCAGCAACTTAAAGGCACACAAACAAACTCACTCTGAGGAACGTGTCTACGAATGCGCGCGCTGCGATAAACGATTCAAAACCCAACGTGATTTAGTGAAACATGAGCCAGTTCATCGTGATACAAAAGACATCGTATGTGACATTTGCAAAAAGACCTTTTTAAAAATGTCTTATCTAAATGTACACATTAAAGCAGTTCATAAGGGTATTAAAAACCATAAATGTACAGGATGTAATAAAATATTCGCCAACAAGTCAAATCTGGTGTGTCACATGAGGTTGGTTTTTTTTTTTGTTGTATTTTCTTTGGAAGACTTTATTTGACTTGATTATCCATCTCATCTCAATCTCAGAATTCATACCGGTGAGAAGCCTTATCAATGCAAAGATTGCCCATCTAGTTTTAATCAGTCTTCAGCGTTAGTAAGACATTCCAAGAAGCATTTAAAACAGTAAACAAGCATAAATACTCATTAAATTGACTTATATTAAAATTAACAATTTTTGATTTTATATTTTCAGAGGCCCTCCAATTGGAATACAGTTAAATGAAAAAGTGGTATTAGAACATGATAACAATATCCCACAAGAGAATAGTATTTTGGAAAATTATTTACCCACCGAAGAGGAAGAAGAACAACTTCTACCCAGTGTACAATCTAGTCTTCTCGAGCTGGATGATGCCTTGAAGTGGTAATCATTTATAAATTCGGCAGCTTTATACAACGTTTCGATGGGAAAGCAAATATAGTGCGAGCATTATAATAAGGTAGGTAGCCTTTTTATAAATAATTATATACATAGATGTTAAGAGAATACAATAATGCTAATTCTATCTAAAATCAATAATCGTCTAATGGGATATGGTACCTACCATTACCTTTTTAGAACTTTTTAAAAAGATTGTGAAAAAGAGAACATTTTATCAAGCTTTTTTATTAAATTGATAATTAATGCAAAAAAACCTACTTTATTTCACATTTCTTAACGTTAATTCGCATCAATGACCTTGTCAAGATACTTTGTTTTTTTTTTTGTAATTATGCAAATTTCAACGTACATAAATTTATTCCGAATTTTCGATGGATTTTTTCTACATAGTATTTTATTATGAACAAGTTTTAAAAAATAAATATTTAAAATTTGTAGGCAAAAGAAAACGCCAATAAATTAAAGTTTGGCTTAACGAACGGGGAATTTAATTGGACTGTGTTATGTCCAAAATCTAGAGCTCACACACAATTCCCAAAATTGATTTCTCATTCGAGAAAATTGATTCAAATCATAGATTGTTCTTTAAACGAGGTAAGCACTTTTTCTCCATTTCCAAATTCTTCAGGTGATCGATCTATTTGTTCTATGTCGAGGATTCTTTTTACAGTTAAAGCTAGTCAAAATCTGAAGGATTTAATATCTTCCTTCCAGGAGGTAAATCAGCTTCTTCCCAAGTTTGATTAGTTAGTAAGGACGCGTATTCATTATTCATTGGTTATATCCAATTTTCACTTTTTTTCTGGTAATATCTTGTTGATACGTCAATGGGCGTATTAAAATATGGACGCTACTTGAAATATATTTCACAAAATCATCAAAATGCTTAGGTTTTCTAGCTCTATCAGATCTTCGAACTTCTTCTTACTGTAGATACGAGTATTTCAATATTTTTGGATACAGAATAAAATTCAGATTCTTCAGTTGTCTCTACAGAATTAATATCAGTAGTATGTATAACGTCAGCTTCATTTTCTACAGAAGTAATCAGTCCTATCACAAATTCCATCATCGGAAACTTGGTACGAATCCCGAAAAAAATGTATCACAGGATCTATCGTAGTGGAAATTCTCGTAGAAATTGCCAATACGAACGGATTCTGCGATACCTTTTTTCGGATTTGGTAAAACTTTCCGATTACGATGGAATTCGTTTTCCCCTTTTTCGATTACTCTAAGGCCTTAGAGTTTTAGCAATAACCAAGAATAAATCTTTTTTTTTATTTTGAATACTTCTTCTTCTTTTGTTTTGAAATGTGGACCATAGTGGTTGATTTAAAGACTCTTGATGACTCAACTGGTTTTTGGTCAGACCAGATTTCTTCAGGTGTCTTGCTATGTTCCAAAAATTCGACTTGTAGTCGGATTCAACAAATATGCTGCATATAAAACTACTTCTGCCCAAAAAAAAAAAAAAAAAAAAAAACCTTTGGCTACCTCTTGTCAGTAGGTATTCACACAAATATGGCATGTACAATACATCATCGTTATCCCTTATATCCACGTCAACTACTCTAGGTTCTACATTCAAGTTAAAATTATCTGCAACTATGACCTCCCCTTGTTTCGCAATTAGTCATATGATTCGATGCTTCCGAATGTATGAACCAATTACTCTCGTCTCTTGAGCTTATTCTTGTCATAAACGTTGTAAAAATAACTTGGTTTCCATCTTTATGATTCTTGAATTTGCCTTTTAGCGATGGTTTAAGCTCTGCGCCAAATTCATGGCATTTAGTCCCTGTTGAACTGCGTTAATTAGCTTTTTGAGATGTTTTTTTTCCGGCATGTCGCCCATAGAGATAAATTCCACCTCCATCACATTCACCATCCTCGTCCGTTTCATTTTTATTGCTTCAGCTGTTTTTTTCATCCCAGAACTTTCAATACCCATTATCATAGACTTATATCGATCACCAACGCCTGCCAGTAGCAAAGATCCAATCCATTCATCGGATGCCTTTATACCGATCGAATATTCAATTTATGAGCCGTTGAAATCATTTGGTTAACGTATGTTTCAACAGAACGACAAGTATTCAAATTAATGCTCAATAGAGATTTGAGCAGTCCAACACGTCTGGTTTACCCATTATCTTCAAATTTATAGGAATTTGTTTGTGACCTCTAATATTTAAGTGTAATAAAATATTTGTAGCAGGCTGCAGGTCATCTGGAGTCTGCTACAAATATTTTATTAAAATATCTTTAAATGCCAAACTTCGTTTGCAGTTGTTGCTTTCCTAACGTGGCCATAATTGATAGGCTTAATCAATAAATTTATTTTTGATTTGGTGTTTACTATCATCTTCAAATCCTTGTTACGCATTCCCATTGATCTTTATGGATTAAGAAGTTCTCGACAACAAATTTCCAATCATGATAATTTTTTATTTCTTTTAGTTTTGTTTATCCCTTGTATTGTTGATGATGCCAATGAATATATTGTTTTGTTTCAACAGACACTATAGTTCGTTCTGCTATATCAATCATTGAAATGTCAATAGAACTATGACAAATAAACAAAGACAATACGATATTTGATTATATTGCAAACAAAAGCATAACTGACCCATCGTTTAACAACTATGTCAAGTGCATCTTGTTGCATTATGTTATTGTTAAACAAAAAGTAGTGTGTATGGCAGATATTTTTTTGTTGATATAATTATCAAACATAACATGACAAAAATCTTTACAAATTTACTTGTTTCTTAATAAAGTCTACTTTGTAGTTTTTCAACTAGATCTAGCAAAAAGTAATGTATTCTTTTTTTTAATATGTTAATGAAATATTCTAGACGATATGATATGCGTGACGTTTTTGACTAAACAATCTATATTGGGTGCAATGAACTTAGACAAACGAGTTTACTGCTTATTATTTTATTCTACATATGAACTATGTGTTATTTAATTTATTACCTTTGTCTTTTACAGCATTTCGTTGTGACAGTATTTTTTTGGCCCTGAGACGAGCTAGTCTACAACTTGATCAGCGGTCTTCCTCAAATGTGAAAACACTATTTGTTTTTCGTTTGTTTATAAATTTAATAATGTGAATCTCTTTTTTATCGTCTTGTCGTTTAATTAAATATTATAAGTTAAGCATTGCAGATATGACACACAAATCCATTAGGGGTATTTTGACTGATTTTTTTGTGTAACATTTTAGTTGTTTTAATTTTGTTACCATATATTTTCTTTACATTAATTTTTATTTTTTTTATAATAAACAGAGGGAATTCTTTTTACCATTTTTAATGTTTAATTTAGAAATTAAAATTAAATGTACTCTAAGCATCTCTTATAGATTATACTTAATTTTATACATGAATTATATGAATACATATTGTATACTAGCAGATAGTATATACATACATATATACCTAATAAAACCGAACAATCTTTTTGATAACTATTTTCTTTATAATTTTTTTTCAGCAATTTAATGCTCAAATTTATTACGGACTTTTAGTATTGCGAGTCGAATTTGAAACAATGCTTTGATTGCTAGTTTTTATTTGCGATGTATGTACATATGTAGGTACCTTATGGCAAGTTTTGCATTTGGTAAAAAAATCAGACTCGATAATTTTATCAAACTTAAAATTACAATGATAGATAACAAGACAAAATTGGTTACCGCAATTCCGTCTGTAGGTACCGATCTATGGCCTAAGCGGTGAAGTGATTTTCTTCAAACTTGGTACTTACGATTCATAGGTAATTGGCTCGATTCTTTTTTTAAATCCTTTTTTAGTCCAAAAATAACCGTACCTACCACGAGTGAAGCGTCCGTATAACTCGATTCCTTGCGTCTTAACCTTTGAAAATCTCATCCTTAACAACTTAAGCTTCTGACAACATGAATCTAGTTTAACACTACACCTGCACACGCTGTCAACATTACTATACCAACTCTACTCTCAGTGCTTTTCTATACACATGTTTGCTTTTCAACTCAATCCCAAACAAACGTAAAACTATATCAGCAACAAAATAACACGCAATGCCGCGGGTTATAAAGTTTCTCGCTGGATAGAACAAATTTGTTTTCTTTCCTCTCCTTTCATATACTGTTTACTGCGTTTGATACTTCTCTGTTCAGTACACGCTTTCTTAAGGAAGAAAATAAGACGGTTGTTAACCGACTTTTTTTGGTGAATTTGTATGTATCCCTCATTCTATTCATTCTGAAAATGAGTCTGTTGCGTAGACCGCTGCGCCTGCGACTTTTTTGAAAATTTGTGTGTACCTCTCAATAATCTCCGCGCTGATAGACCAAATATGATTGTATGGGGCAGGTTGGTTGACGTTGAGGCAGTGTATAAGGAAGGGATTTTATATACAATTAATGAAGTAGGTTTCTGCATTCTGCTTGAAAAAAAAATAGTTCTTCAAAGAAAAAAATTGGTATAGCACAAAAAAACAAACAGTCCTTTTTAATTATTTCATGAATTTATATGCATCTCCCCCTTGGGCTGAATCCTGTATCTTAAAGTTTAAGGTTGCCACTCCACTATCAACCAACATAGATATTAGATTTAATTTATTTTTGGCAGGAAGTGTAGAAAATAACTGCAATTTCAATGATGTGGCACAACTGGTCCAAATGAGTTCAAAAAATCCCAATGAGGTTTAAACTTATGTATTTAAAAAATTCAGTTTACAAGGAGAACACAGTGCAATACCTTAATTATTGATGTTGTGTTTGTTGTGAATTTTGGAAATATTGAACATTTAGATTTGAAACATTCAAATTAAAAGTGAAAAGTTTTTGAGAAGTAAGCTTTAGCGATTATGGCTTTAATAGTATTTTAGAATGATGCTTAACAGATTTTCTCTTAGAGGAGTCAAATAAGTGGGTTGTGTTAAAAAGAAAGTCCTTGATGCTTTTCCAATGGCTAAATATATTCTTTTTAAATTTAGTTTTATCACGATCACTTGAAAATATATCGGAATTAAAAGTTTTTTTTGGCAGTATTAATAATATTGTCCGTTTTTTTTAACAAATCAACTAAACGTCCAAAACTTTTAAAACAAATAGCCAACCGACGAAACCCTGGGGTATCGGAAACTCGCTTGTATTATCATTCGCGGATAATAAACGCCGCTTTTATTAGAATATTAGACAACCCTAGTGAATGGGACACTGACTCGCTTTCTAATTGCCGAGAGCTTGTTAATTATATTAGAGGCAATAGATTTTTTGTTTTTTTTTTCTTAATATTCTTTCTGAAATTTTTGCTTTTCAATTAGTTCAAAATAAGCAAACGGGTGTTGAACTTGCAAAAAGAGAAATCGAAAGTTTTTAGTCTTGGCATAGCTCTGACTTTCTTAATAAATTTAAAGCATTAGCGGTTGCGCGGAAACACCACGAAAACGAGAATTGCTCGAAATTGATTCCAAAACACGGTATTAAAGTCGTTATGTAGAAATAAAAGACAATATTATATCCCAATTAAATACAAGATATAAAACGTTCACGAATTTATTCTTTAAGATTTACTTAATAAATCAAAATATGATAATTTCGCAGCTTCTTTTATACATTTTCCCTGGATTTTTTGATTTTACAGCTTTAAAAAATGAACTTGAAGTTTTTAACAATCAATTTATTTCAGATATTGTATTTGGATCCGCCAAAAAGTTTGCTTTCGAAACCGCTTATGCGTTAAGCTCTTTGTTACATTTAACTTAAATGACTTAAGGTATAACAAATTTGGTTTGAATTGCTCAACCTTATGGTGTGATACTAAGTTACGCATTGAACAAAATTATTTCAAGTAAACTTCCGAAATATATTTTTTTTGTGACTAATTTTTCTTCGACTTACCTTTTGAAATTATTTACGCTTCGCCACTGGTACCTACATACAATTTTCTGTACTATAAATGGTAAATCTTCATTATCTCGAAAACGGCTCTTTCCATTTTGATTTTTTAAAAATCATTCCACTATTTTAGGTACAGCCAACACTTTGGTCCAAAAAAATGTTTACATAAAATGTTATTAATGCGTTGTCTGCCATATAACCGTTCTTTTGACTCTCATTAACTGTTAAACAAAAATCGATCAAAAATTTTCTCCAGGAGGTGCTTTAAATTTAAGATAATACTGCATACCTAATAAAATTTGCGAAAAATTTTGGATTTTTGAAGTGTTTTTTGTTTGACAATTCTATATTTGAAAACGGGTGTACAATTTTTTTTTTTTTGAAATTACTTTTTAAATTTAATAGGGCATATTCATCGTCGCTGAATTTACTAAACTACAATTTAAGAATTTAAGACAATTTTGGATCAATGAATACAGGCCGATTTTATTTACAAATTGTTGGTTTTATATTTTTATACTACACAAATAGCTTCAAATATTTTGGAATGATAAACTTAAAAAAACATTAGACTCAACGTCCAAAAATTCAACTAAACCTATGTTTAACTTAGACACAGTTTAAAAATGATATATTAAATACTAAATTTTTTTCTGAAAAAATTAAAGAAATTGTGTATATAAATTAAATGCACGACTGTATCGTACGTACTTTCTCTTATGTTCGATCACATTGTATGCACAAGATTCTTGGTAGAAACGGCTAAATATTAAAATCGTTTTTTATTTAATATTGTATATACAACATTTTCTTTAATTATTTTATGAGAAAATTGTTGAAATACAGCACTTCTTATATAAGTACTTTACTTTATGTTTATAAAATCTAGTATTCGATTTATAGAATAATTTTCTTTGTCAATAATTTTATTAAGAAAACTTACTTCTCATAAAACTGCGGAACAAACTGGATCATAATTATATTCTTTTATAATTAAATAAACTTTTTTTTATTTTTCCATAACTGGGATTGCTTTAAATTAAATACAAAAGTCAACAGGTTATGGGCCCAGGAATGGAGGAAGATAAATATAAAGTTCATTTGTTTGACGGTACAAATTTCAATAATTGGAATTTCGGTTAGTTGCGGTTCTGAAGGAGCATGGTCTTGAGGACTTAATATTCAAGGACCTGGCTGATATGTTAGCCGTTGAAGATAAGGAATCAAGAAGAACCGAATTATGTAAAAAGGAAAAGAAATGCAAGTCTATCCTAATTCATCGCATAGCAGACCTGGAGTACGTTAAGGACAAACAAATGGCAAAAGAAATTTTTGAGAGTCTGGTAGGGAAAAGTATTGCTTCACAACTTTTTCTGCGGAAAAGCATATTTACTCTTAAGTGTCCGGAAGGAGGAGACATGGAACAACATCTTCTAAGGTTTCACAAACTGATTCGTGATTTAAGATCTACAGGAGCAGTCTTGGAAAAAGTTGATGTTATTTGTCACCTATTGTTAACAATGCAATCTTCTTTTGAGACTCTGGTAACAGCTTTGGAAACTATGGATGTGGAAAATCTTACCATAGAATTTGTGAAGAGTCGGGTTCTGGATGAAGCCAAAAAGAGAAGAAATTCAGAAGTCCAGCACAATGATTCTATAGCAATGTATTTAAAAAGCAAGATAAAATGTTTGCAAGATTGGAAGAAGACAAAATGAAAATAGTTTTGTTATGGCAAAAGTAAGTGCCACGAACGCTGAAAATTTCATGTTTGTTGCACATACAGAGATGGGTCTTAACGCTGAAGTAACGAAAGTTCTTAAATTTTATCTTGATTCTGGTGCATCTGATCACATGGTCAATGACGAAAAATGTATGTTCGATTGTAAAATTCTGCACAGCCCGATCAAGATATCCGTTGCAAAGAATGGAGTCTATTTAATGGCAACGAAGATTGGAACAATCAAACGAAATCTATCAGTGAAAGGAAAGAAAACTGCTGGTGTGATTGAAGATGCCTTATTCGTTAAGGATTTATCCTGTAATTTGCTTTCCATTCGTAAATTGGAGTCAAAGGGAATAAAAGCAGTTTTTGAAAACGGAAGAGCCCAAATATGGAAAGACAAACATCTTCTCACTGAAGCTGTACCTAAGCAGTGGGAAACTTTATGAGCTGTGTATCGAAGTAGATGAATCTAGGTTTGCTGAAATAACTGCTAGAAAAAGTATTGAGTTATGGCATAAGCGGATGGGTAATCTGAATAAAACTGATATTTTGAAAATGAAGGGAACTGGAATGGTAAATGGACTAGATTTCTCGGAAGCTGGATATCTGGACTATTTCTGTGAATCATGTGTAGCCGTTAAGCAACATCGAAAGCCACACAAAAGTATTGTGGAAAACAAATCATCAAGACCATTGGAACTTATACAGAGTGATGTTATATGACCAATTATTATTGGTCACTTACGACAACACGAGGTATGTTGTTATTTTTATGGATGATTTTACACATTTTGCTGTAGCTTATTTGATGGAAGTCAATCACGACGTTCTGAACAAATTCATGGAGTATACAGCACGGGCAACAGCTAACTTCGAAAGAAAAAATATCTCGTTTGAGAGTCGACAATGGTGGTGAATATTCTTCAAAATACTTCAAGAAATTCTGTATTCAGCAAGGAATTCAAATAGAATATACAGTCCCATACACACCAGAGCAAAATGGTGTTTCGGAAAGATTTAATCGTGTCATAATGGAAAAGGCCAGAACAATCATTATTGATTCAAAAGTCGATAAATCGTTATGGGGATAAGCTATTTTGATGTCTGTTTTATTAGCAAAGAGAATCTACACCCGTGCATTTGAAAAGCGGAAGGAGAAAGATGTTACCCCAGCAGAGATATGGTTTGGTCGACGACCAAATTTAAAAACATCTTCGAATTTTTGGAAGTGCAGCTTATGTCCATATTCCTGGACAGCTTCGAACAAAACTTGACTCGAAATCAGTCAAATGCATTATGGTTGGATATACACCAAATGGCTATCGATTATGGAACTGTTTCGAAGAAAATTGTGATTGCAAGTGATGTTCATTTTAAAAAAGAATCAGGAAATGCTTCGAAATCAGAACAAATCAAATCAAATGTTTGGGAACAAACTAACACAACTGATGAAAATAATGACGAAGTCGAAGATGTGTCCCAAGCAGGTGGAGAAATAGAGGAATATGAAGAAATGAATAATGTACAACTTAATTCTACAGATACAAGCCCAAGTAATTCAGACAAAGATACAGTAGAACAAGAAATAGAAGAAGCTTCAAATTCATGTAGTAAGCGGATTGTCAAACCGCCAAGTAGATTTAATGAATATGATATGACGGCTCATATTGTATATGCTTTAAATGCTGAAAGTTTTGTGGATGATGTACCAACTTGTTTGGAAGACGCCAGGAAGAGCACCGATTGGACTAAGTGGAAATTTGCTATTGAGGAGGAGTTAAAATATTTGATACAAGCTTACACCTGGACTTTAATCAAACTTCCCGAATCAATGAAACCTATTGGCAATAAATGGGTTTTCAAAATCAAGAAGGATCAAAACGGTTAGGTGAGTCAATATAGCGCGCCTGGTCACAAAAGGCTTTTCACAGCGAAAAGGATTAGACTACATGGAAACATATGCCCCAGTGGCAAAGTTAACTACAGTTCCAGTTTTACTGGCAGTGGCAAATAAAAATAACATGCATATTCATCACATGGATGTGAAATCAGCATTTTTATATGTATGTAAGTCTTAAGGAAGAAATTTAAATGCGCCAGCCAGAAGGTTTTGAAATTGGAGATCTGGTATGAAAATTAAAAAAAAATCGATTTATGGTCTCAAACAGGCTTCACGAATGTGGAACGAGCGTTTTCATACATTTATTTTATCTCTGGGATTCAAAAGGCCGAATTCGGACTACTGCCTTTGTATGAGAATAAGAAAAGAAAAGCAACTGTTTATTCTCATTCATGTGGACGACTTGCTTTTTGTTGGAAAAGACTTTGAAGAAATAAATCAAACGAAGACTGATCTATCCAAGGAATTTAAAATGAAAGATCTGAAAGCAATTCGTCACTTTCTCAGAATACACATCGAACGAGAGACAGCAGGAATGAAATTGCCAGAAGGAGTATTGGAGAAATTTGCTAAAACGATTGGGAATGCAAAACGCTAAGGAAATTGCTACTCCAATGGAAACTAATTTACAGTTGCCTATATCATTGGAATCATCTGAAACGTATCTTAAGATATGTCAAAAAGACTATTGATTTTTAACTAGTATATCCGAAGACAAATAGTGATACGAAATTACAAGGTTATGCTGATGCAGATTGTGGAAATGATATCAACAACAGAAAATCAATATCTGGGTATGTTTTTAAAGTATTTGACCTTACAGTTTCTTGGTGTTCTAGAAAGCAGCTGTCAGTCAGTCTTTCATACAGGCAAGCTGAATATGTAGCTTTATGTAATGCAGCATGTGAAGGTATTTGGATAAAAGAATTACTATTGGAATTTGGTATAACAGCGCAGACAGTTCAAATGTTTGAAGACAATCAAGCGTGGATCAAAACAGCTGAAGAACCTAGAGAACACAAACGTATGAAGCATATTTATATAGAATATAATTTCATTAGAGATGCTATTCAGCTTGGGAAATTAAAAGTAATGTTCCTACCTTCGAAGAAGCAGATAGCTGACATTATGACAAAAGCTTTACAAAATCTCAATTTATCGAACTTCTGGGCTTATATCATCAAGCTGAGGAGGAGTGTTGAAATACAGCACTTGTTATATAAGTACTTTAACAGAGAGTAAAAATCTCTATAAAATAATAAGAGACGAAAACAACATCATATTCGCACTTAAATCTAACCAAACTCTTAGCAAACTATTTACCAACACAAAAACACCAATTCCAAATTTAGTTTACATTGGCACAAAAAAACGAGCTCAGAACACAAAGGGGACATCAAAAACAAAAGAGAAACAACTGGACTATCACAACACATTTTACAAACTGCACACACAGCCAACATAGACGACGTAAAGATCTTGGACAAAGAGAAGAGTACAAGAACGATAGCCAGCAGAAAAGAGATTTCTCCATGAATCTCAAAGAAGACATCGCAATACCAACTGTGTTTACAATATATATGTTTAGTGTTAAAATGTTTAATTTCTTGTAAAACTTAATTTTATTGTTATTTATTTATTTATTAACATTTGTCATTTGTTTTTTATTAATGTTAAGGCGATACAAATATTGTTTTGTTTATAAAATGCAATAAATACAATGTAAGTTTTAAATAATATTTAAAAATTCTTATATTAATACCCATATAAAAATTGTTAATTTATATACACATAATATAGATAAATAAAATGCCTCTGAAGAGGCTGGAAAAATCCAGCGAAACGTCGGGATAAAATTTATGTATTTGTTTTTATTTGCATAAAAATTAAATTTGACCAAAATAGCCCCATTCTAAGTATAAAAATAAACAAAAGAGAATTGGTCACATATCAAAATTTATTTATAAAATCTAGTATTCGATTTATAGAATAATTTTCTTTGTCAATAATTTTAATTCTTACTTAAAAATAAATAAAACTCGGGAACAAACTGGATCATAATTATATTCTTTTATAATTAAATAAACTTTTATTTATTTATCCAAAACTGGTATTGCTTTAAATTAAATACAAAAGTTAACAAAAATTTGGTATATTAATTTTATGTATTTAATATAATTTTGGGAAAAAATCGTCATCCGTTTTCTAAATAAATATATGAATTTAAAAAAAAATGTTTTTTTCAAAATTCAAAAAAAATTCGGTCGAAAATTTTGGTATGCAGTATTATTTAGAATTCGAAGAGCCTCTTATATAAAAACTTCGATCGAAGTACGTCGAGCCGTTTATGAGCAAGTCGAAAATAAAAAAAACATGGTTGTATGGCAGGTACCATTAATAATAAAATATGTACGTACAAACAAAATTAACAAAAATTTAGTCTATACCTAATAATTTTTTTAATCAAAATCGTTAGACCTGTTTTCGAGATAATTAAGATGGTGGACAAAATTGGAAATGACCTTAAACGTTTACTGTTTGAACAAAATCGCTTCAGCCGTTTAGTATCGTAATGTAAATTTTAATTAAAATCTCGAGTTGGATTTTTCTTTTCAAATGCAAAACTTCTCTATAGTACTTACATACATAATATCACAAGTAAAAATTTAATAAGACATTACCTTAAAATATTTTTAGCCATTTCTACCACGAATCTTGTGCTTTCGATGTGATTGAACATAAGAGCAAGTACGTGCCATCCAGTCATTCATTTATGTCGCTTCCATTTTAGCTGATTTTATTAGTAAAATAATTGGTATTAGAATCTGAAACCTTCTTCCATTAGAAATTACGTGAATAATTTACTTTTAAAATGCTATATATTTAAATAAACAATGCACAGGATTGTCCTGAAAAAAAAATCTTTTTATTTTTCTCATCTCAAGTAAAGGTGTGTGTAATTTCATCGGCAGCTATTTCAATTTTTGCCTCAACAGTTGTTTTATCTGAATGAATCTCAGCTGTAACGTCTGTAAATAACTTATCCCATTCCCACACTTCATCGGCTTCATCTAAGCTATTTTGGCTTTGTAGACATTTTGTTAAGATTGTCAAGTCAACATCTTCGATAGCTGAGAATGCATTTTGAGACAATAAATCCGAATTGAGTTCTTTTAACGTTACAACACGATCAATAGTAACTCTGAAAGTTTATTCAAATAAATTAACAAACTTAAAATTTAAATATTTTAATTAGTTTACGAAGGTGGTTCAACGATCTCATTCATAATAATCTCGTCTTTAATATCATCCAGATCAGGAATGATAGGTATATCATCTTCTGGTGGAGAACTATCTGAAGATTTTGTCGATTGACGAAATCGTTCGCTGAAATTATAATTTTCATAGGTATAAACAATAATATTATTATGTGCAAGTGCACATCATTTTTACTCTTCTAGTAAATTTTTGTTCCTGTTTCTGAAAGAAAAATATTTGAATTTTCTTTACTTTATAGAGTTCTCTTGTTCTCACTTTGATGACTTCAATCCACTATCAGCCCATCCGCCGGAAATACGTCTTGGTGGTAATTTCGAATCAGATGAATCCGTAGTTTCTTGATTGATATCGACGCTCAGGTCCAGAGATATTTCTCTTTCTGGGCTAGTAGGCGAGCCCGGTGTTTGTTTTTGTTGACTCGAACGACGTCCTTTGCGAGCTGTCGTCTTAAATTGCAATTGGTAATGTTTTCTTAAAACATGCATGTTAACGGATTGATAGAATTACCTTTCTTATAGAAAGCTTTAATTCCTCTGCCCAATCCATATTTAAAAGGCAATTTTAAATGAAACTTTTAGGTAAATTTCTTACCTTCTCGGTTTTCTTGGTTACTTACAAGATTAAAATTTTTGTTTGTTTGTTTTTACATGTAAAAATTAACCATGACAACAGGTTTACAAGGAGTGTTGCCTTGATCTTGTTTTAGTACTAAGTTCGTTTATCAAATACCAAGATTTATTAACAGAGCTGTCGTTTCCTTAAAAAAGGATTGAGTAAAAAAAAAATTCGATTAAATTCATATCATCGAATTTGAACAAAAAGAAATGTATTTTATTCGTTAGCGCTCTTCATTAGATGAGTTTCATTATCTGGGTCGCTGTTATTTTTTAAGAATGTAGCTGAAAACTATAAATTGTTAGTTTGGACAACAATTCTATGGGATTCATGTTTTCATATAGGCTTCTATTTAAATATTAGTTTTAACTCTCAGTGTCAAATGTACAAAAATTTGATCTGTGGTTCAACAATCTTAACTAGCCGATAACGGTGGATTAACTTGAACCTCTAAGTTAATCCACCGAAGAGATAAAATTGCTGAACCATGGATCAAATATTGGAACCACTTTCTTACCTGGCCCTCAGAACCAGTTGTACGAATATTTCATCCGAGTGGTTCAACAATTTTAACACGTCGAGTTCGGTGGATTAACTAAGGTTCAACAATAGCTGAAGAATGTATTTGCCTCTTTTCGCATACTTCCAGCTTAAACTATTGTTGAAATCTCTGTTAAAAATTAAATAATTGCTGAATCGCGGGTCATATATGTCCTAAACAGATGTACTGCTTTTTCACATGCAGCGAAAATAAATTACACAGGTTCTTATGAGGGTTGACTCGCTGCACGATATCCCTATTTCTAAATTGGCTGCCAAGTTTCATTGCACCCACAACAGCAAAGAAAAAAATCTGAATTAATTCAACTTTGTCATTACTCATATTGAATTTAAAAAAAAAATATTTTTTATTTCATGATTTTAAAAATGGAAGAAAATCTATGAATTGGTTAAATAAAATAAATTTTAATATCGTAAGCTCTTGTTATAAGAATCTTCATGATGGACAAAATGAGCCTACGAATTTGTTTTTCCCTTTTTAATTCATTAATATCCATTTTTAATACGTTTTCCTTTAATTGCCTTGTACCTTTCACACGAAGAAACTGGCACCAAGAAACTGAGGAGGAAACTGGGAAGATTTTGTCGGGCTAATTGGAATGCAAAGCAAAACGTCAAAAAAATCTCTTCAAATCGTTGATCGGGGAAATTTTTTTCATTCCCCTTACTTCTTGGCCTTCTCGCCAACAAACTCCCAGTTCCCGGCAACTCCGTTTCCTTGTGTGAAAGGGGACTTATTAAATTTCTCATAGGATACAAGATTATACAAAAGTTTTTCGAATAGCTTGTGATTTATTTTTTGGTAGCAGCTATTTTGTCACCAGGGGGTCAATTCCCGATCTGTGAAGATGTGAAGTGATAAATTTTATCACGCTTTCACGTCTAATTCGATTCTCGATTCGTGAAAAAGTGAAGTTAAACGCCAAACATTTTTCATATGATAATTTTTTTATCACAGTCAATTGTTTTGTGAAGAAAATGTTTCTAATCGAATATTAAGAAGAAAAACAGGATTTGGCACATGACAACTAAGCAACAATTATATTTATACACAAATTTATTTTGGTAGTAAGTTTTATTTGTGTTAATTCGAGTAAATAAAGAAATTGTTAAATCATTTTGTCAAATTATTAAACAGATTCACTACAGCCGCCGACGCGACGGTGCTCATTCCCGCGACAGATCGTTGGAAACTACCCATTGCAAAAAAATGCAGAGCACTTTACCATATTTAAATGGCTTTCGAGCGCACTTATAAGTTGAGTGTTTTTCAATAATGCTCTCAATTCACGTATTAAATCCATGCATAAATGTTTTGGGAATCTATAAAGTTCAATAAAGTGCTCCTAGTTGTAACTTCGAATAGATTCTGCCCATCTCGAAGGGAAAGCCTCAATATCCTCACATGAAAAAATAATAATCTTACTCAAAACAGAGATACTATTGAATATAATATAAAACCCACAATTGTTCAGTACGAAGTCTTTAATTAATTTATTAAACGAATTATTATTCCGGACATTATTTTTAAGCAAATTTAGAAACTGAAATGAAATATTTCCCTTTCCCAAAAAAAAATCTAATCAGAAGTGACAGAATTTATCATTTAGTACTTTTTAGTACAAACTTTATCACAATGAGTTCTAGAATCGCATTAGGCGTGTGCGTGAAGTTGGAAAATGATAAACCTCTGTGAAAACTGAAATGATATTTTTTTTATCACTTCATAATTTCACAGATCGGGAATTGACCTCCAGGGGGTCAATTCCCGATCTGTGAAATTATGAAGTGATAAAAAAAATATCATTTCAGTTTTCACAGAGGTTTATCATTTTCCAACTTCACACACACGCCCATAGAGAAACTAATAATTTAATTATTTTCTCTATGCACACGCCTAATGCGATTCTAGAACTCATTGTGATAAAGTTTGTACTAAAAAGTACTAAATGATAAATTCTGTCATTTCTGATTAGATTTTTTGTTGGGAAAGGTAAATATTTCATTTCAGTTTCTAAATTTGCTTAAAAATAATGTCCGGAATAATAATTCGTTTAATAAATTAATTAAAGACTTCGTACTGAACAATTGTGGGTTTTATATTATATTCAATAGTATCTCTGTTTTGAGTAAGATTTATTATTTTTTCATGTGAGGATATTGAGGCTTTCCCTTCGAGATGGGCAGAATCTATTCGAAGTTACAACTACGAGCACTTTATTGGACTTTATAGATTCCCAAAACATTTATGCATGGATTTTATACGTGAATTGAGAGCATCTTGAAAAACACTCAACTTATAAGTGCGCTTCAAAGCAATTTAAATATGGTAAAGTGCTCTGCATTTTTTTGCAATGGGTAGTTTCCAACGATCTGTCGCGGAAATGAGCACCGTCGCGTCGGCTGTTGTCAATCTGTTGATTTAACAATTTCGTTATTTACTCGAATAAACACAAATATAACTTATAACCAAAATAAATTGTGCCAAATCCTGTTTTTCTTCTTAATATTCTATTAGAAACATTTTCTTCACAAAACAATTGACTGTGATAAAAAAATTATCATATGAAAAATGTTTGGCATTTAACTTCACCTTTTCACGAATCGAGAATCGAATTAGACGTGAAAGCGTGATAAAATTTATCACTTCACATCTTCACAGATCGGGAATTGACCCTCTGTTTAACAATTTGACAAAATGATTTAACAATTTCTTTATTTACTCGAATTAACACAAATATAACTTACTACCAAAATAAATGTGTGTATAAATATAATTGTTGCTTAATTGTCATGAGCCAAATCCTGTTTTTCTTCTTAATATTCGATTAGAAATATTTTCTTCACAAAACAATTGACTGTGATAAAAAAATTATCATATGAAAAATGTTTGGCGTTTAACTTCACTTTTTCACGAATCGAGAATCGAATTAGACGTGAAAGCGTGATAAAATTTATCACTTCACATCTTCACAGATCGGGAATTGACCCCCAGCTGTAGTTTTAGACGGGATTACAACAACACCAACCTATACGAATAGCAATGTATCGATTTCTGAAAATTATGCATCATACACCGCTTCACACGCCACATCTATCTATCATGTCGACAAAGCAGTTCGTTGTTGCTTGAGCATTCACACGCACATACGTCGATGCATAATTTTATGTTAAAACCAGCTGGCAAATAGAAAAGATGTCAAATTTACTTTTAAAAAATAGATTATTGAAGTGAAAATGTCTGTACGCCATATTATTTTCAAGAATTAATTAAGCAGATTATTTTAATATGAAAGAAAAATGCATATAAGATAACTTCAAATTATGAACATGAGCAGACAACAACAAAAATACAAAAACAAAACAGATACTGTGCCGGTATACTAGTTAGATTCTTTTTACACGCCATGTCGACATACCACTTCGATCTCCAGAAATCGAACTGCTGTATCGACACAGTTTCTTTTCACACGAAGGAAAAACCGTCCCGACACTATAGATTGTCGAAGTAGTTCGGGGCGTGTGAAAGCGGTAATAAATGCGGGCGTTCACTCATTTATTATCGTGTACCAAGCTATTGGAGTAAATCTGTGAACGAATCGGATAGGTTAGCTGAAAGCTGTCAAAAAATCAGAACACAACGCATACCAAATGAATTTTGCACTCAACTGTTCTATACTTTTGTTCTCGGACAGCTAGTTATTCCAATTTTTTTGGGATAACTCAAGATAGCGGTCATGGGAAGAGCTGTGTTTTCATCAGACGTGCTTTTGCAAGTATTACAACAACACAAAGTTATTATAGATTGCTCAGTATAACTGAGTGAACGTCCCCATTTCCAAAAATTAGTAAAATTTTTGGTTTCGTATGGAAATTTGACATTTCAAATTAAACAAAAAACACTTGCTATCAAAAATCAACAAGGCCAACCTCAAAAACGTTTGCAATTGAATTTTAATATTGTTCTAGTAAAAATGCCTCCAAAATCATCGAATAAGAAATCGCAAACATCTTGGTTTACTTGTGACAAGTGCCAGAAAACAATTATTTCCAAAGATCGCGATAACCACGAACAAAATTGTTGCATCCAAGATACAGCCTGCTTTGCTTATGACTACATTCAGAATCATCGGCTTTTTACTATGAATTTTGCTAAAAGATCTTTTATAATTGATGAATTAAATGAAACACCAGAAAAATATGTAAATAATTTAGTATTTGTAAGTGAAAGTGCAATGAAATTGTGCGAATTCCGAATTGGACAGCCAATAGTCATTCGCTCCACGTCTAATTTAGACCTTCCACCTGTAGTACGTTGCGTTTGGCCGGTTACGGAAAAATTTCTTTCCACAGTGTTTTTCAGTATAGAAGTTAAGTGTTGTTTTTTTATCCTTAGCCAACTTATTTCAATATTTCTTAAACCAATCTTTTAGTAGATTACGAAATAACTTGGAAAGACTACACAAACACTGCAATCAGCCTTGAAAAACTTGCCAACAATGCAAAACCGGCTAAAGAAATTTGTCTTAAGTCAACAAATGAAAAAGAACTTCAAAACCTATCTCTTCCTGATGTTAAACTAATGCTGAAGAAACAAATGAAAGATTTAGTATTTACCAGTGGCAGCAAAGTTATTCTTAACTTCTACAATAAACGCCTGGAGTTTGTGGTGCATTCCCACAAGTCATGCATTGCAGAAATCACCTTAGAGTCCGAACTTGAAAGACTCAGTCTGAAAGACAAATTTTTCACTGTAATCAACTCAACTACAGTTGAAATAGAAACGAATCAAATTAATTCAGTAACCAGTGCAATATCGCCGCCTAACTGTGCTAAAAAAGAAGACATCGGTGGATTGCGAGAGCAATTGCAAAAAGTCGAAGAGTCTATGCGTTTAGCACTCGGATTAGAGAGATTATCAAATGGTTAGGTGAGCTGTAACTATTTATTTGTATTGTTTTTTCTTAATTTAGAATTGTCTGCAGGTGTTAAAGTTTCTCGAGGACTTCTTTTGTTCGGTCCTACAGGGTGTGGTAAGAGTATGATTTGCCAAGTAATGGCTAATCTTTCTGGATCACAAGTAATTCGTATCAATAGCAGTGAATTGTTTAGTAAATTTCTTGGAGAAACTGAGAAAAATCTAACTCAACTGATTGATAATGCATTTCGCCATTATCCACAACCAACGCTCATTATCGTTGAAGACATTGAAAACCTATGCCCTAAACAAGAGACTAATGAGACTGTTAAAAGAGTTTCCGTAGCCTTTCTTTCAATTTTAGATAGTTTCAATATAAGACAGGACGCGAGTAGATTGTTTGTTCTTGCATCAACGGCAAACATTGAAAATCTAAACGTTGGAGTTCGACGATGTGGCCGCTTGGACTGTGAAGTTGAAGTTCCAGCCCCAAGTCCACAAGCTCGTTTAGATATACTTAAATGCCATCTTAGTAATACTGAGCACGATCTCAAAGACGATTTTCTGGTAGAAGTATCTAACGTAACGCACGGTTTTGTGGGTTCGGATCTTTCAAATCTTATAAATACAGCAGCCTTGGCTGCTATGAAAAATGGGCGGAAGAAAATTGATACAGACGACATAACTAATGCTTTAAATCATGTTAAACCAAGTGCTATGCGGGAAGTTCTTATTGAGAATCCAAATGTTAAATGGGAAGACATTGGCGGGAAAGATGATCTTAGGCATAAACTTAAACAAGCAATTGAATGGCCACTATTGTATCCAGAAAAATTCACTCGTCTAGGTATTAAACCTCCACGGGGAATTCTTATGTTTGGTCCTCCGGGTTGCTCGAAGACATTGATCGCAAAGGCATTGGCTACTGAAAGCAAGGTAAATTTCCTTTCAATCAAAGGTCCTGAATTATTTTCCATGTGGGTGGGAGAATCGGAACGAGCTGTTCGTGAGGTATTCTCCAAAGCACGACAGGTTGCTCCGTCGATAATTTTCTTTGATGAAATCGATGCTATTGGTGGTGAGCGAGGTTCAGAAGGCGGAGGAACATCGGTGAAAGAACGCGTCCTTACACAACTTCTTACCGAATTAGATGGTGTCAACATTTTGAAAGATGTTACAATTGTGGCCGCTACCAATAGACCCGATATGATAGATAAAGCCTTATTACGACCTGGTCGAATTGATAGAATTGTTTATGTTGGTCTACCGGATGCTAAATCACGAAAAGAAATATTTAAAATAAAGTTGAGAAAAATGCCACTGGCAGATGATGTTGATTTAGATGAGCTTGTTGCCCGAACTGAGGGCTACTCGGGGGCAGAAATTCAAGCTGTTTGCCATGAAGCTGCGTTAAAACTATTGGAAGATGACTTAAATGCTCAATTTGTAAGTTGGAAAGAATTTGAATATACTCTAAAAACTGTGCAACCAAGAACTAGTTTGGAACTATTGAAGTTGTACGATGATTATTTGAAACAAAGTTAATTTTTTAAGTAATAAATATTGCAAAGCATTTTTCAATTTTACACAAACTGTGCTAAATTAAATTAATTATTGGGACAAGTACGCTCTTTAATATGGATAAATTAGCATGCAACGGCATTTGATGGTTAGTAGAATAAGTAGTTTCATTTTCTGAAGTTCAGTTTGTAAATTGATGGAAATTGGGAAAGAAAAATAAGTTGCGTTACAAAAAATTTAATGCTCACAAATAATAAATAAAATAAATAGTATTACCTGACTACAATAGCTTTGCAAATACTGTGTAGATATTTTTCATGAAGTTGGAATCTTAAGCCTAGTACGCTGCTGATGCGAAACATGGGCTAACAGTTGATCTCGTTAGCGTCACACTGATCAAAATAGATCCATTGCGTTACCCCAAAGCCTTGCAGGTCTTAATTGTATAACCTATAAGTACTATAATAAATAATCATGGTCTAGCCATTTAGAGGATTTTATGAAGCTCAACAGGCTATTGCCTGAACAAAGTGCTGGACAATGACACATGAAATGAGAGGTATCTTCATTATGGTCTTTGTCATTGCACCTCTGCATAGGTCATCATTACTAAGTCCCATTTTCTTTTTATGTTAGGTCAGCAGATTTTGTACGGTTATTTTGTTTACAAGGATTCGGAGAGAATTCTTGTGTAAGTTGATAATCTTTTGTATTCTTTTCTTATCGACTTCGGGCCATGTTTCCTGGTTGTAGTCGAGTAAGTTCCACCTTACATTGGTTTTTAAATGAATATTTTTTTTCAATGTTTTGTCAAGATTTGATATAGATTTGCTCTTTTTGTTGGAATGAAACTCTGAAAATTCAAAAAGATCCAATCTTTTTAGAGAAAGATTCAATCTTTTCTTGAATGTAACTCGCTATTAGTAAAACAGAGTGGGATTTTAATCGATGAGTCTATCTGGATCAAGCTTTGAACCCTTCCTCTCCAGCTCATCAGATCTCTCATTGACCAGTACATCACTGTGACCCGGGACCGGGACCCAGCAGATACCAGGAACACTCAGCTCTTCGCGACAGCAAGCTACAAGCTTTGATTTGAACTTGTGGCTGAAATCACTTTTATTGCATTTTGGCTGTCAATGAAGGAGGTGATATCAGCATGTGATATCGCCATCATTGACACATATAGCAGCGTTAGTTATTACCAAAGTATAAGCTTGGAAGGCACTGGATGAGTCTAAAGTAACTGGCTAGTTTAAAGGTTTCAGAGAAGAAACCTGCACCTGCACCAACCTCAGTGTCCATATCGGTGTAAATAGCTATTGTCGACTCATGAGTATAGGGTTTGTTGTTCATCTTTACTTGTCTTCCAGGGGAACAAGTTTTAAAGGGTTTGTTAAAATCTAACTTTGGTGACATCTTGTCAATGCACACATTGTTGCTTGAAAATCTCCGGCGAAACTGAATATGATCGATGTGGCTAGTGTTCCAAATAGGCCAATGGGATTGAGTGTAGCTTCCAAGCCTGCTGTTGGTGTGACCTTCTTCGATCCAGTAATACCTATACAATTCTTTGTATTTCAGTAAGGGGTTTAAGGTTTGTAGTTTTTTCCAGTGCATTTCACCACACCAGATTACTGTATGTAATACATACATAGCCTATGTATATACATAGGTTTGGCGATTGTCGTACAATACATCCACATGATAATTTAAGGATTTGGGGTAGTGTGTTTACCAAATATCATGTGACATGAATAGAATCCGATCATTGATTTTTTAGGTTTTTCTTTTCTGTTTTGATCCCAGTTTAGTTTCTTATATAAGATCACACAGTTAGCCCTATTTAATATATTTTTTTCATAGTTCGAATAGATAGACCCATTGTGCGTGGCTAAAAAAAAACAAAGTTGGTATGGCCAATGTAAGGCGGGAGCATCGGAGAAGATATCTAGATCCCATCAGAAATAAAATAAATCCTAAAGCTAAACGGGTTGGGTATATTTTCCAGCGTACCGTTTCCCGCCAAATCTTTTCCCATGTAACGTTTACCTGCCTTAAGTACAAACACGTGTTTTGAATAATAACACCTTATTCCGCCGCCAAATAGTTGTGAACAATCGGAGGGACAAGCAACAAGGGAATTTTTAGAAATTGGAGACCAAACGTTACGCAGGTAGTTTGCTACGGAAAATGTACCAATCCAGACTAATCAAATATCAATTAAGAACAGTCACAATCGTTTTATAAACCGGTTTTCGCAAAAAACCGGATTTTGGAAAAAAAATTTCCAGAAGTCTAGGTACTGCCTTGCTGACAAAAAAAATATACTAATGGAGGTCCATAAATAGTAAGCGTGTTTTCATAACGCAGAAAATCTGAACTAGTAGAAACTAATTTTTTTTATCTTGCGCATTGCATTGCAGAATATGTGCATTCAACAGGAAGTACATTTTTCTTGCATTCGCACTTTCTACGACGTTTGGTCCACGTGGTTTTACGTTTATGTACAGTAGGACGGCAGTTCCGAAAATCTAACTAATGAATATGGATAACGCAGTTCTTTGTTAAGCACTTAAGCAGATGTTTATGAAAATGCCTTTACTTACTTGCTAAACAAACATGCTTACTTGAAAATTTTAATGCAAGTGTTGATACAAAAAATTTATTAAAATAATTCAGAGCAATATACATAAATATTTTGATTTCAAATCATCTCTAAATATTAAACATAGAAACAGACTCTATTCTGATTCATCTTCAGCTAGATCTGAAATGCTAACTTCTTCATCTTCAGCCACAACAGAAATGCTAACTTCCTCTTCTTCAGATTCCTGCGCTTTTGTGTTCTCTTTTGCAGAAATGCTAACTTCCTCTTCTTCAGATTTCTGTTCAATTTTATCCGCTTTTGTAGAAATAGTAACGTCCTCTTCTTCAGATTTCTGCTCATTCTTGTCCTTTTTTGAAGAACTGCTAACTTCCTCTTCTTCAGGTATCTGTTCAATTTTATCACCTTTTGCAGAAATACTAACTTCTTCTTCTTCAGATTTCTGTTCATTCTTGTCCTCTTTTGCAGAAATGCTAACTTCCTCTTCTTCAGATATCTGCTCATTATTGTCAACTTTTGCTTTAGCTTTCGCGTTCAAATCATCCATAAATTGTTCGAACTCGGGCTTTGAGATCAAACCATCCTCATTGACTATAGGAATCAATGAACATACCATTGGTGACTCAACCACCAAAATATACTGACATGTTTTTGGTTCTAGCAAGTACATAGAAACAGAAGATTTAGAAGATGATGCCACACACATCAACTTAATATCGGTTTCACGTAGGCTACCGGTTTTATCACAACGGCTGCCAGCTCCATAATGATTCCATAGAGACGTGTCGATGTCATTAACATTGCGACGCAATTGTTTGGCCGGATGTGATTTTAACCATTCGCGATGTAAATCTGCATCGAAGTAACCTAACATTACTTCTGTTTCGGATTTCTTGTCCTTGTGAAATTGTCGGACATGACGACCAAAACAAAACTCATACTTCCACCAACCTGAACCCTAAAAGAACATAAACTTAGTGGATATAGTTATGAAAAAAAATCGCTCGAAACTACTTACTCCAATCAAGCAATTTCCAAATAAAAATTCAAAGAGAACCTCGTAATCCTCGATGAAATAGTCCAACTTTGTCTTTGTCGTTCCAATTTCTTTCCCGCGGGCTGCAGATGGTGCAACCGTAATATCATCAGGTTTAGGAGCAATTCCCTCAAGAAGTTTTTGTAAATCACGAATATTTAAACTATCCGCCATGAATTCCTTTTTATTACCAAAAATATCAAGTCGGGTAATATCGGTCATTTGGAGATCCTCCAAGTTTTGCTTTAACAAAGTCAATGGTTTCCTAACGAAATGTGGAGAGTTAAAGCATCTCACTGGAATTTCTCTGGTTTCTTTAGGCAAAAAAGCGGGATGCAAGCACAGCGAAGATGTTAAGATGATTGCTTCGTAATTACAGCTTGATGTCTCTTTAAATGAGTAAATATCGTTCTTGCCATGCGGGTAGCAGACGTAACGAACCTTTGTTGTACGATGCTCGTTGTTTAGGTCGCAAAGTGTTCCGTTGCTCATTTCAATCTCTAAATAGGGATAAGGTATGTTGTCAATTTTGGTGGTTTTAAATGGAGTTCCCTTTTCGTGGTCTTCGGCAAGTTTCTGTTCTAATTTTTCTTGTTTATCAGCTGACCAGCGTCCGAGGTAGTATTCTTGGAATCTTACGCTCTTTCCTAAAATTTACGATCAAACTTTTTATATCTACAAAAGTTTTTTTTCTAAATACGGACATACCTTCTCTTTCTTCATGATATTGTTTAATGTGGAAACCGTGGCAAATTTCATATGACCAATACGCTTCAATTCGGTAAGAACAACTTATCGACGAAAACATAGGTTGGATAAGTTCGAGAGGAGCTTATAAAGTAAATTAATGAATTAAAAACTCAAGATTTGAAAGCAAAATAAAAAAATACTTACTCAAGCCAGTGTAGTCCAAATGCTTCTCTTCTCGACTTTCCTCGGCAACTGGGATGGCACAGTTGTACACTTCGTTATCATGTGTGTAAAATGATGAAATGTGATACCTTTTATTCTGGAATATTTAATAACAAATAGCTAGTTAGTAGTTTTTATTAAAATAAAATAAATTTTAATTACAAAATCTTCACTGTTCAGGTCAGGAGGTAGTTCGAAGTCGATTTTATAGAGGACCAAGTCATCTAAATCTTTAGCATCGTGAGCACAAATTAATTTGAGGCAGATTGCGAAAATTGCAAATATTATTTGCAGATTCATTTTATTTATTAAAATGTACAAAGTTTCTCTAAAGTTTTAAAATTGATGGCTTTAATTTAATATTATTTGGGTAGAAATGATCCGCTTCCTCGTCACTCCAATGCCACGGACGGTTGATAAATGAATGACTATTGATAAGAAAAAAACAAGTCCATATGTACTTTTTGTTTTTGTTTTCTGTAGGGGTGGTTGCAAAGACGCCGACGCCAACTACACAGGCGATCTGTCTATCCTACTCAAATATCAGACGTGTATAACATGATATTTGGTATATCTTCGCTGGCATCTGCCATAGTGTGCGTTCCACTGGGCTTTGTATACGTATATATGTATTATGTGCGTTCAAACCAAGAAACAAGGAAATCCAAAAATCTCAGTCAATTTTCTTTTGTTTCCTCGTGTAGAAGGTATTGTATATTTTTGTACTCTTCATTAGGTGAGATTTTTCCATGTCGCGGGAAAATTGGATGAAAAAAAAGAACACGGGGCTTAGTGAGAAAGCTTGGCAGCAGTGTTACCTTTGAAATAATGAAATGATATGGTAGTTCAATTTTATCCCCTTCAATTCTTTCCCGAGAATTCTCTGGGCTTAAACTAAACACCCGCGATCGTGCTAGTATGCCAATGACCCCGGGGATTAGATGTTCTTGGATTTAGCATGCAAATTGTTTATCCCACTGGTCGTTTTATCCCTCCAATTTTCCCGGCGCTTAGAAAAAAAACACGCCTATTTATACAACCCGCTTAAACGAAACAGCAATTAGATGTTGCTTAAACCCAGAGAATTCTCGGGCTAAGCTTTTGGAGAGGATAAAAACAGTGCTATCAAATTTTTTTTCATTATTTTAATTCTTTCAACACTACTGCCACGCTTTATCACTAGCCTCTTGGTCGTTTTTTCATCTAATTTCCCCGGGGACCTGGACAAAGACCAACAAAAATTACATGCACTAATTACATGCAATGAAAAGTTATATCTACCGACATTAGAAAAAAACAAAATAAAATAAGTAATTGTCATGTAATTAATTAACTTTAATAATACTATGTTCCCACCAAGGCGAAAACTCGGATCTCGTAGATTTCAATCCAAATCTTCGGATAGATTTCGCCATATAGTTGTTTAGGATTTCGAAATCCGAGATTTCGTTGAAATCACAAAGAAATCAAAGTACCGATGCGGCCCATTCATAGAGAACGAGTCCATTTTAAACTTCACCATACTTAGGTGAAATGCTTTTTATGTACAAACTACGATCTTTCACTTTAACGATAAGGAGATAAAAAGAGAGAGTATGAATTTTTATTTGACAACATGGCTTGGGTTGATGAATTAGATAAACAAAAATGGTTGTTGCTTGTGCTTCTGAGAGACGAAATCGTGGATTTGGCGGTGTAAACACCAATTTGAAATCTCGAAAACTTCCTGCTAAAATTTCAAATTTCGCTTTGGTGGGAACATAGTATAAGAAAAGAAATGTTCTCGTACATTTAAGATATTTTAAAAACTGGACACATATTATGCGGGATATACACTGTTCAAATGCATGACATGCACGTCCAAGTGTATTAGTAAATTCAGATTGAAGTTGCATATACACACTTCAAGCATGAGTTTTCAATCTTTAATATTTACATCCACAGTGTGGTGCGACGTTTTTCTATATAAAATAGATTTTTTTAAATTTTGTCCGAGTAATTGTTTTTGTCCATTCCATCATACAATTTTTGCTTCCTATTTTAATATTTAAATCGTTAAATTCCAATATAATTTTTTTCCATTTTTTTTAATTCTCCGCTTCCTATATTCTTTTTGGTTCAACGTACTATACGCAAATGAGCCACATAATGCATGAACAATCATCAATCTGGCATATACACTAATTCAATGCAGTACGCTTGATTGAAGGAAAATCAAAAAGATTTGATTTTACTTCAATCATACACCCAATCTAAACGTGTGAATTTTTCACTAATACACTTGCACGTGCATGTCATGTATTTGAACAGTGTATAACTGGCTTTAGGGGTATTCACGATCCGGTGTATCTGGTCTTGTATCATTGGAAAAGTGTAAAAGTGTAGCATTTTTTGGCACTACAACAACAAAATATACTGAATGTCAAAATCTTACACTTTTACACTTTTACAATACCCGAATCCTATTGTAACAGAAAAAATACAAGGGTGTAAGATTTTTTAACACAAACTTGAGCCTTATTCAGAACAAATGTGAAACAGATTTTGACATTTGCTTCAGTGTTGCTACAGATTAGTAAAGGTGCGTGTTCACAGTCTGTATAAAAATAAAATTTTACATTTTTACAAGACTTGGTACACCAGATCGTGAATACCCCTATTGTATTTACAATCTGGAAATGTATTCCGCACCCGAAGGCCTTTTAATTAAGACCTTTCTACAAAAATAAGCCCATACATGAAACGTCAATCTATATGGCAAGCTTTGAACATCACTCTTATTGTCTTGTTCACAAAATCGTTGCAAGTACATGGACTTTTTGGAATTCATCTTTGTATATGAAACCTATAGTACTATTATGAGACTAAATTTTTTAGCTAGTAGTTCCGTCAACTAGGGCGCTAGATTCTCTTTTCTTGATATTGAATTGTTGATGTATAAGAAGTAAATGTAGTGGCAAATACGAAAAAAAGCTAGGGAGACGGTCGAATCTTATTAGTTCTGACAACAGAGGGTAAGGGAGAAAACCGAATAAGCTATTTTTGCCATGGCAACCTTCAAAATATGGTGGGTATAAATAAATTATATCAAGGCTATTGCCGTATACATGAATTTGAAGTAAGAATGTATATGATGGATATACATGCTTGTATAGGTTATTATAGAATTTACTTTAAATTTTTCTTTCAAATTTTGGATATTTGGTGGATTTTAGGATTTTGAATTGTAACAACGTTGCTACTTTTCACTTTTTCTATGCGAAAATAGCAAAGCAATGTTGAGATATTTCAATACGTTTTGTTTAGGTAGGTACATGTGTACCCAGAAACCAACCTACATACAATATGTATGTACATAGGTACTTTTCTTCTTTTTCAAATATAATATCTATTGAGAATAATTTGATTTTTTCTCCACACAGTTTTATTAGGAAATAAAGTAGGTATACCTAGGCAGTATTTTTTTAATTTTTTTTTACTAGCGATATTATATATGTATGTAGGTTCTATATTACAAGTTATGGATTCGAAAAAAATCGAACTCGAGATTTTGATCAAACTTGACATTACGATGATAGCGAAGCCGAAAAAATGGGTCCGCAATTCCGTCTCTCTGTCTGTCTGTCCTCGAGTTTACAGCCTAAACGTTTTTTCATAAATATGTCCCCAGTTTTTTTTTCAGCTTTTTTAAGACGGAAGATGACAGTACCTACCTAGGTACCTGCCAAACTTTCTTTTTGACCAAAAAGGTAAATATTATTTTTCTCAAATTTTTTTTCTAACAATCAAACATGACATTACGATTATAGAGAAAACCAAAAAATGGGTCCCCTAATTCCGTCTGTCGGTCATTCTGTCTGTCTGTCCTCGAGTCTACATTCTAAACGCTTTGATAGATTGTCTTCAAACTTGGTACATATTGTTTCTTGTCGGTAATATGCCCACACGGTTTTTCGTTTTTTTTAAGACGACAAATAACAGTAGCTCCTATACATTTTTTTTGCCAAAAACAAAAATCTTGTTTTTCTCAAAAACGGCTCTAACGATTTTTATAAAAAAAATGAGTTCATTAATGAAGGGAAAGGGTTCCTTTTAATAATTTTTTTTTTTGGAAAAAAATTGTTTTTTTGGTACCTCTAGTAGAACTATTTTTTTTGGTTTTCGATTTTCTCGGAAACGGTTAAACTGATTTTTTTAAAAAATTTTTACACAGAAGCTCCTAGAAAACTTAAACACCATTGTATACCAAAATTTTTCAAATCAAATTATTTTGGAAATTATTTTTTTTTTGAAAATTCAAAATTTAGAAAACGACTCAATAGATTTTTTCGAAACTTCGTATTTAGTAGTTTTTAGACATTATCTTAAAAAAAACTATTTTTCTAAAATAAAAAACAATGGTTCCTCCCATACAAATGTTAAAAACCGTTAAGAAAAAAATGTATTTCTCAAAAACGGCTCCAAGAATTTTCAAAAAAAAAATTGTTATTAAATTTTATTTTATTTTTTGGATTTTGAAAAAAAAACAATATTTTGCAAATAAATATTAAATGTTTTGAAGATTTTTTTAAATAATATTTTCAAATGTATATATATATTTTTGAATACTCATTTAAAAAAAAAAATAAGTAAAAAAACGACTTAAAAATATATATAATACCTATTAATAAACAATTCTTATTTGAAAATTCGTCAACTCGATTTTTTACGAAATTACATATCAAATATGAATTTAAAAAAAAAAATTTTTTTCAAAATAAAAAAAAAATATTAAAATAAAATAAAAAAAATTGTGTCGCAACAACAGTTTTTTTTTGCACAACGATTAACAGAAATCTCAAATTTTGACCGTTTAATTTATTATTGTTTGTTAATTTGGTAAAAAAGTATATTTTATTGAGTAGTGACCGTTGCACACAAGTGTATGCCTGAATATTTAAATATTCCCTACATCCATCAAACAATTTTCATTCTATCTGCCCGAAGAATAAAAAACATACACACACAACCTGCTCCTACTCAACAAAAAAATCCTCATAAAAAACAAAAAAACCTATGAAATAAAATGTTTTCCTTTTCTCCTCTAACTTATATTTAATACATTTTTTATATAGTTCTCTCATTAATTTATTATCACACTATTTCTCTTCATACGCATTTTCATAACACACCAATCCTATCTAACCTCCGATTTGGTAGTGGAACCCATGATGAGTAGTAGAACTTATTGCAGGCTGGATGAATTTCGTCGTCTTGATAGTAGTAAATGAGAATATCTATATAGAATGAATTCATTAAATTTTTTCCTGTCATGGTCATAATTATGCCATCATTAAGGAAATTCGGAGCGACATGTTATAAATGAGTGAACTGCCCCAATTGCTATTGTAATTTCACCATTTCTTAAAAACGTCACACAAAAGGAAACGTCAACATACAACTGTCATCATTCTGTTGTTCAGTTTGCACTGAAACCAAAACCATCAGCTTTGAGACATAAATTGTTAAGTAATTTTTGACAAAATGAGAATAACTGGAGTTCGCCTAGCTAAATTAGCCCCCACTCTTAAGGAACTCCGCATTCACCTCTGCCAGACTGGCGAAACGTCCAAGGGTGCTAGGTAACTAAATTAACAAAATCGGCAATCTAGAGTTACATAATAAACTTTTTCATTGATGTATTGCAATCTAGGGAATTCGTAATGAAGTTTTATCCCAACCTTAAAAAAGACAATCCCGAGCTACCGATTTTGATTCGTGAATGTGAAGGTGTCCAACCGCGCCTATGGGCACGATATGGTAAGATGAAAGAAATCCATGACTAGCATCCTACAAAATATTTAACTACCAATACATTCCTTTTTGCAGCTTTGGGCAAGGAGACCTCGGTTCCCTTAACAAACCAATCAGCCCAGGACATTTACAAACAAGTCGAAGCTGTCGGAAAATAAATCAAATGAAAAAATAAAAAAAAAAAGCTGAATTAATTTCAGAAAATATAGACTTTCTCTGTGTATTTGACTAAAAGCACACAATTTCACTAGCTATACACTTATTTTAAATTGTAAATGGAGGCAATCCGTACTCCTCAGGTTTGAAGTCTTCAAGTGACTTGAGCACCTGCGTTGCTTTTGCACGCAACTCTAGTGGCACCCGTTCGTCTGGAACCATCACACTTTGCATGCCAGCCGAGCAAGCTGCCTGCACACCATTTGGGGCATCTTCAAACACCAGACATAGTTCTGGAGCTGGTTTGTCAGCAAATCTTGATGCAGCTGTTAAGAATATGTCAGGCGCTGGTTTGCCATTTTTCACATCTGGGTCAGTTGAGCCACAGACTTTGTGATGAAATAGCCGGAACAGTTCCTTGTGATGCGTGGTCTTGAGATCAACCATCTCTTCACCTGAACTCGTTGCCAAAGCGAAGGGAACCTTTGTTTGGTGTAGATGTCTTATCAGCCGTTCAGCTCCTGAAAAGAAAAATACCTATTTTAGTAAACCAAGGAAGTGCAGGACGTCAACATAATTAAATGTGGAGTTTCTCTTCTTTGCTACGAGACGCAAACGCGCGAATGAAATAAAGGCATTGATTCTCGGCTAAATCTACCTTTCAGTAGTGGTGCACCACCCAGCATTGCCAACGACATCTTATGGTATTGCTTCAAGTATTCCGGAACCCCTATCGGCAGTTTGAGTTCTCGTACAGCGACAACAGCTGAGTCGTGCTCAGTTCGTCCCTTCACTTTCATGCGCACATCAAGTGGATACTTTATGTTGAAAGCGGCCGCAATGCGTTCAGTTATTTCCTCGTAGATGTGTTCAGTGTCTGAAAAGCAAGAAGAGAAGCCCACAATTAATCACATTGTTTATGTACCTGGCATGAGTTGTGCGTCCCGCATGGCGTCTGTGGCAACGTCACGCTGAAGCTTGGAATATTCCTGCCATGTCATTGGCAGATCATAAGCAGCCACAATCTTTTCAGAAACCTGCTGGTTTTGCAATCCCATGAGCGTTAATTTCACTTCGAATGTATACGTCTTTCCGTATTTGTCAAGGATTTTCTGTATAGCTTCCGAATACAGGCGTTCAGTATCTGTGTAGGTGTAGGGGGGTGTTTGGAAAAGATTTTGTTCGTTCAAGTGGATAGATGTGTTAGGTAATTATTGTTAAATATGTAGATGGATATGATGCAAATAGTTTGGGGGAAACATTACCTAGCAACAGGCCATCCATGTCAAAGATACAGTGAGTAACTTGTTTGAACCCGGAAGGTAATTTTTTGGACATATTTATTTGTGTGGGACCAGCAAAAAATAATTATGTAACCTTTGAGAGAATATTACAAGCACACGCTGATTTATCCGGAAACTACTGTTATTATATAGTTCGCTTTTACTTGTGCGAATTACAAATTGAAATCGAAGGGAAAAACAAGAGAACACAAACAAATTGAGGAAGATTTTTTCACCTCGACGCAGCCTCGGGTTGGAACTCGGTCAAGGTTATTCGAACCAGTGTCAAGCGCGATAAATTATAATGAAGAGGGAACCAAATGGAAAAGTGATTGAAAGAAACTCGGACGGACTTCGAAAGACTTTTTTGCGGAAAAGTTTTTTGTTTAACAGTTGTAATGGAGCTTTTGGTTTTGACGCACACAATTTACAAATAGTTTGAGGGGTTCTGCCTCTGAGTGCTGATAAGAAAAGTTGGAAATTAAACTGTGCTCGCTGACTGTGTTCAGTGATTAAAAATTACTTAACTACATTGTTCTGGAGCTACACGAATGACAAACTGTCATTATTTCTACCATTTTGTTGACAATATTGAAAAAATCGAGTAAATGGTTTCAAAATTTGTCATTACTTTCGTCATTAAAAAAATGGCAGAAAAGACTGCCATTAAATATTGCCATTATAATGGATTGATGTAAATTCACAATTATGCCATTTTGAAAATTATGGCGCACTGCGAGGAAGAATTAACTTGCTCATTCTTAATGGCAAATTGCCATTATCAATCAAACAGACATTATCTTGCCCCTTGTAAATGATTATCAATATTGATATGATTTTACCATTATTTTGCCAGCTTGTATGAATTAATGGCAATTTGTCACTCTTGTAAATCCAGCATTATTCCCGATTGTCTTTTTATAGCGTTTTTTATTGTATTTTTGGAGTTCTACCCTTTTGTGTTTCCAATCGTATAGATATGAATTGACAAATTTACGCAAACTTCTTTATATATACAATGTCCCAAAGGAGGTAAAAATTTGTTGGTCATTTGTAAAAAACGTACGAAATTCCACCTCCTCGTCGGTTCCAACGCTCGTTTCCAATAACGCTCCTGTGGTAAGCGCACAAGAAGAAGCAAATTTGCTAGCGGCTCAGTTTGCTGCTAGTTCTACGCTGCCACAAAGTGTCATGACTCCTCCTGCACTTGAGAGCATAAACAGTTTCATGGGACGTATCTTCTTTCGTACTCGTACAGTTGCTAGAGTTCTTAAAGATCTTGACATACACAAATCCGCTGGTCCAGATAGTATCTCCCCTATTGTTCTGAAGAGGTGTTCCTCTACGCTGGCAAAACCACTGTGTTAGCTTTTCCATCTGTCCTACTCTACTGGTCTCTTTCCGAGTGAATGGAAAACAGCATTTGTCCAGTCTATCCCTAAAAAAGGCGAATCGTCTTCACCCTCTAACTACCGTCCAATCGCACTTACGTCCCTTCTTTCCAAGGTCATGGAAACGCTTATTAATTATCAGCCAAAGAAATATATCTTGAAGAACGAAAGCTCCTTAATGACCGATAGTATAGCTTTCGTAGCAATAGGTCCACTGGTGATCTGATGGTATATCTCACCGAACAGTGCCACAAATCTTTACATCGTTTTGGAGAAAGGAAGATTATTGCGCTTGATATTTCAAAAGCATTTGATAGAGTTTGGCATCAGGCTCTCTTATCGAAAATGCGTGCATTTGGTATCGAAGAATCTCTTCTTCATTGGATTAGAAATTACCTTTCGGATCCCTCAAAACAAGTTGTATTGGACAGTTTCAAGTCTGATATTCATAAGATAAATGCTGGTGTGCCCCATGGATCCGTTCTGTCTTCGACTCTCTTTCTCAATGCCGTTGTCCATTAGCCGCGCTTGCATCGAGGAAACCGAACAACTTTCAGTTCTCGGTATGTGCATCGCTGACCAGCTTTTGTGGAATGAATATATATTCGACGTCGCCAAAAATGCTGCAAGATGTTTAGGTTTTCTAAGACGATGCAAGAAATATTTCTCCCATTCTGATCTGGCTGTAATCTATAAAGCCTTCATTCGTCCAAAGCTTGAGTAAAATTGTTATAATTGGGCAGGTGATACCATAACGCACTTAAGTCTCCTGGACATAATCCAAAAAAGAGCTTTAAAAATGATAGGTGATGAAACAATAACTAAAACAATTGAGCCTCTCTCGCACCGTCGCAATGTTTTGTACCTTTCATAGCCAGTTGCATTCCTCCCCTTAAGCTATTCAACCGTAACACTCGCGCTTCTAGGAATGCCCATCAGTTTACCCTTGAGCCCAACTTCGGACGTACTGTCAAGTATAGAGATTCTTTCTTTAGCCACACAACACGAATGTGGAATGTCTTATCTGACCGAATTTTTCCCTCCCATTGCGATAATCAGGCATTTAAAACCAATGTACATCGGTATCTCCTGTCTAATCCTATCCCATTTTCCTAATCGCTCGCACTGTGTATAAACATTTTAAGGGTATTCATAACCCTTTGAGTGCGCGCATAATTAAAAAAAAAAATAAGTATATACATATTCCTATAGTACTGTTACCTAGACTTACCCAATCGGTAGAGTTCTGGAAGACTTAAGCATTGCCTTATTATTTATGGAAACTGCTAGTTGTTATCTAACAATTTGAACTAAGCATCACGAATATTATCACAGGTCAAAGAAGTGCTTCAAGGACTTTTTTTAAGGAAATCTATAAACGAATCCAAAAATTTCCTTTTCTCTATTTTCTAAACAGAAAACAATAGGCAATAAGGCATATAACGAGATAATTTTCCGCTTTGCAGAAAGTTATATCATTCCGCTGGACGTTTGCATGAACGCCCCCTTAAAAATGCTTGAATAAATGTAGGAAACGATTGTTCATTGAACTATTTTTATGGGGTTTATTTCTACTCTTTCGACATCAAATTCGTGAGATAAAGTTATCTTTTTTGCAGAATATTTTTCTCATACAAACTTTGACAGTTTATTTCTGCGAAGATAAAATTATCTGGTTTCCAAGGTTTATCCGGGTTTTCCTCCGTTGCACGAACACCTTTATTATAGTTATTTGCGGATGAATGGAATACGGTTAAAGCTAGATCAAATATAAATTTAGATTTTGTTTACTTTTCCATGAGACGAATAAAATTTAACACACACTGCGTTATATAAAGTTGAAATTACATTTAATTTTTGTTTTAACTGATCGACGAAACGAATAAGATAGATAAATAGATTAATTTGATAGTGGATATTTTTTAACGGGGTTTTTATTATAAAATCTTTAATTTTATTTTTAACAACTTAAAACACTAATTATTTATGTTTGCTTAAATGTACATTTCGGAAGCTATGCTTCCATCGTCAGTAAGTTCTATTTAAATAATAATGACATTTTGACATTAATATTAAAATTCAATACAAACAAAAAATTACACAAACAAATTTACAGTGAAATTAAGGTCTAATATAAACTTTTTGAAATATCGAATTTCATCAAAAAAATCAAACAGAAACAAACTATCAGTTCTCACAGAACAAAAATGTAAAATATACAAAGATAGTTATAATAGAAAATAGGCGTGTTTTTTTCTAAGCCCCGGGGAAATTGGACGAAAACAACGATGAGTAGGATTAACAATTTGCATGTTAAATCCAACAACAACTAATCCTCGGGGGTGCTTAGCTTAAACCCAGAGAATTCTCTGGGCTTAGCTATTGGAGAGGATAAAAACCAAAAACTTTTTCACTAAGTTATCGATAAAATGTATAGAAACTTCAAAACTGACATTTTGACATTTTAGATAATTATCAATTTTGTTTGGTTTGGTTGAGCATTTGGTCTAAGTGTGTCAGTTGTTTTCCTGACGGCCATGTCAACCTAACATAACCTACCTTTTAATATAAATTCCGCAACACAACAACAAATCAATTTTAATATTTTTCGCTTTTGTATTGCCTCTATGGTTTTTTCCACCTCGCCATGAGCACAACCTTCTACAGCGATTTTCATTTTTGCGTTTATTTTTATTATAGGTATATTAAAACTTGACTGTGAAATTATTATTAAATAAAAAAGCATCTCCTGAAGTTGATATTCGTTCAATTAACAAGAATTGAATGAACAACAAAACAAAGGTTTCTCTGAGAAGATTGTTTTCGGCTGCGTTTTGTTGTACACGGGAGCAACCCAATACAGATTCTCTGCTACATACTTGGCATACTTCAATCTTCTGGATCGTCGTCCGCTCTTGCTCAGACCTATATTCCTAATGACATAGGGACTAAGCGTCCCGCCCGAATAAGCAACTCGTCCACTAATATATATAATGTCACGTGACCGACGAATGGGGTAGTTTTCAAGTAGTTAAATTATATGTACCACTATATTTGTGAAAATTAAATTAAAAGAAAATCACATCGGCTAAAAACAATTTCCAAAATACTTGATTTCAATTTTCAAATTACTTGATTCACATTTTTTTGTATAAATAATAATTAACTTGGTTCATTTTATGTTATTTTAATAGAAAAGTAGTTTAAATTCAATAAATATATCGAAATTACGCAAAACAAAACAACCCGATGATTTTAAGAAGAATGAGGATGAGGCAAACAATGATGTATATTTTTTTCTTGCATTACAGCTGTTCTTCAAATGTCATCTTGCAAATTAATAGTGCTACCAAGTTTTTCACTAAGCGCCTTGGTCGTTTTTTTTCAACAAATTCCCCCGGGGATTGCAAAAAAATGCACCTAATGTATCTATTTATAATAATAATGCCTACTTTTAGATTATTTTTCAAGTGAAAAAACATTTTTCTTTTCAGGCGAAATAGAGGCTGAGCATAGATCCGCAGACATACTTTACGATATAAGATTGAATTTAATAATTTTAGTAAATGAGAAATTATATTTTTGTTACAAACAAATTAAATTACAGGCTGCAGAACGTCTTTTGGTAAAAAGATGGACCATGAATATGCTCAGATAGTTGGTGTAGGTACCAGAGTCCTGGAGTCCTGTTATCGAACTTGCTCTTGGGAAGAATTCACAATGATTAAAGCATAAGCATAATGCAATTATGTCATATAATTAATGTCAAATCTAATGTCAACTGTTGTAATTGTTTAAGACAAGCAGTGGAACTGGTGTCCTTCGTATTGGTGCGGCCTTCCTTAGAAAATTCTGAAAAGGAAATCGGGAAGTTTACTGGTCGACTCCAACATGGAGAAACAATATCAACAATATCAACAAATATCATTACTACGATCCAAAGATTTGTGGACTCGACTTCAAGGGTTGCTTTTGGATGATAGTATGGGAATAATAATGATCGTGTTCTTTCCCAAATTAAAAATCTCATCCGTCCAGTCTATTCGAATCCACCTATACATGATGGTGCGCCCGTATACGTAGACGAAATCCTCAACGATGCTGAACTTAAATCCGTGTGGCTTAACGATGTCAAGGGCATTGCTGATCGTATTATTGATGATCGTGCCAAGCTTAAGAATAATCTCATTAAATTGGGATCAACTCGCTCATGGGCTCACATTACTAATCAGAACTGTTGATTACTTGGCTGATGCCATGCATGAAGTTACAAAGTAAATTATAGGTTTTATTAATTGTTTTAAAAATAAAATGCACGACTGGATCGCACGAACTTGCTCTTATGTTCGATCACATCGTATGCAAAGATTTATATTAAAATCTAAATATATTTTTAAGTCGTTTTTTACTTAATTTTTTTTATATACAAACGAGAGTCTTAAATATTTAATAATATAATCCCAAAAACAAAGAACTTAATGAAAGAAAAAATAATTCAAGATTCTGAAATAAGTACTTAAATTAATTTGAGCTAAAAAAAAGTACGCTATTTTGGATTGCATTTCATTTTTGTTCGTTTATTATCGTTCCAGCATATACTTCATATCATATATTCGGAAGTTTGCAGCATCTATCGTGGTATATTTGTTGTTGTTTGTTTTAATTTGATTTCGCCGAATAGGCACTCACTCCACTTTGAATTCCGTCTCCTTCGCAGATATATATTTACCTGTGTTATACATACGTATATTTATTAACTTTAAATGTCTCACCTCCTAACCCACTGAGTCAGAATGCATAACAATTAACTATTATGCATAGTGACAGTTTTTGGTTTCACACTTATTGTGATGCAATGGCTTAGTGGGACAAGTCAACTTCCAGAATGCAACTCAGTAGGTCAAAGCTGAGTAATGCATTTTGGAAGTTTAACCAAGAAGTTCCAGGTAGGTCGCCAGAACCAGGCTGAGTCTGATTCTAACCGCGAACGTGAGTGTTTGGTTATTTTTCTTGATCGCAAACTTAATATTTTGTTATAATATATTACCCGAGTAATGCATATTTAACATTGGCGCAGCCGGTACGCGAATCTTTTTATAAAAATAAAACAGTCGTAAAGTGAAATAAATAAATTTATAGTAAAAAAAATATACATACATACATACGAGAAAAGTGAATCGATAAAAATAAAACAGTTTGAAAGTGAAATAAATTCATTTTATCGCAAAGTGAACTAAAAATAGAAGGTCTGGTAAGAATTTTGATGATTATATTGTGTTGATGTTTTTTATTTAAGTTTAACATAATTTACATTTTTTTTCATTATAATTGATTTTTTTGGAACACATACCACAAGCCTCCTCTCCTCTTCCTTAAAGAAATTTTATTTTTTTTCTGAATCTTAATAAGACTAGTTTGATTGTGTTTTTGGTTGAGTTTGGGTTGAAGCCTGAAGTTCCTTATAAATATCAATAAAGTTAATGGCCAAGAGAGATATTGAGGCCCAACTTAATGATTTAATAGAGGAACTAGAAACTCTTAAAAAAGAGAAAAAAGAGCAACGGCGACAACTTAAAGAACTCAACGAGGTACAACCAATTAACAGTCAAATATACAATATGTCATACGAAAAGGTGACAAAGATTGTTTCCCGTGTCATACCCCTATTTTCAGGGCAAAGGACACCGGACTTGCCATTTAGGGTCGAAATGCCTAGAGGCAGGTGAAGCCGAAGACTTGTATGTGGCCTGCATTTCCACAAGGCTAACGGGGGATGCATTTGAACTAATTAGATCTAATCCTCCCAAAACCTTAGCAGAACTGGAATCAGTTATAAAAACAGCGTATCTGACAATTATAACTCTTGACAGTGTGATGCTTGAAATTAATCAATCACACCAACTGATGAATGAAGATTTCCAGTCATTCGCTCGACGCTTACTCACGCTGAAAATGAAAGCGAAAGAGATTATTGATTCACGTTACAGTGAAGCGCAATCAATAGCGTTGGTGGCTGAACTCAATAATAGTTTAGTTAAGGTTTTCAAAATGGGATTGTATGATCCTGCTTTGCGTCAGTTTATGCTGACAACTGCTGAAACTGACTTAACAAAGTTGGCTGATTTGGCGCAGAGAACATCCCTTTTAATGGGAACTCAAAAACACTGGGGAGTTCAATCAAATGTGTTCAGTGCTATCTCACCATGTGCGTACCCACCCACCTGGCCTCAACAACTTCCACCGCAACCAACATACCCACATACAAATATACATAGTGTAACGGGGCAAAAGGATGAGGGCTTAAGGTTTGGGATTGGAACTGGATAGCAACTTGAAATCGAAGGGAACGGGGCCGGAAACGGAAATATCGAAAATTGGGTCGGGATAGGACAGGAAGGGTTTGAATGCTTAGTGGAAAGGGCGATGGCATGCTGGCGTTGCACGGCTTAGCTCGCCGGATGTAGGGGGGGATCTTGCCCTCCCACTAAACCTCACCTCGCTACAAAAAAAATTCTTCATGCCAACAATCTTACCGATCCCTTTTACCTGGTTGCCACTGTGGATGTCACATCGGTCGGGTGGTATACCGATGGGCCGTACCCTCGCCACTCCTGGAATCTGGTGGCCGATATTTTGTCAGATTCCCCTTACGCTCTTACCTCAGCCGTCACATCACATCCCTCCGTTCTTTATCCGCTCTTCCTCCACACCCCCTGAAATTCTAAATCCCTACAATATCATTTTTGGACTCTCATGAATCCATTAAAATTCCAAATTGGCGTGGCTCACAAAAAACATAATTTTTTTATTTAGTTACTATAGAAATAATTTAACTTACATATAGTAATTAATTTTTTTGTAGCTTATTCAAAACGGCTAACAAGATACGAACAAGGTTTTTTTTGTTTTGTTTTTAGACGTTAAAATAGCTGGGTATGGATATGTTACGTTGAACAACAAAAAAAAAACATGAAACCAAAAGAAAAGGTGAGTTAAAGTTATGTTTCAAGAAGAGGCAGAATTGTGCCGGCAGGAAGCTCAAATCGCTGGCGGTGCTTTCAGCCGCTCGCAGTGCGGTTTCCGTGCGTCCACTAATTCCGGTTGGCCCACGACAACCAACCATATAGGTTCTATATTTAAATATTAGTTTCCCCCTTTTTTTTTTTAAATACCAAATCCGGTTCCACCCTCGACCCTTACGAAGAGACACTTCTCGTCCCTTTTATCCGATCTCTACCTAAAGAGCGCTCTGTAGGTGGTCGCACCTTCTTGTGCCTTCAGCGTCGCGTATGTCAATAGGGGGAAACCCGCTTTAGCCTGCCGACTTGCGGTTTCAGCGATACGCTTCCCTTCACCACCTCTCTCTCCTCTTTCACAAAAGCCAAAAATCAATAATAATAAATAAATAACAAAAAAAACGAAATAAAAAGGTATCAGAGTACTATGGTTGAAAATGAATTAAATAACATAAAAAAAAAACGGAAATGGAAAAAAAATTCAATTTAAAATTTAAAATTAATCATATGACAACGGCCAAAAATAAAATCCCTAAAACTAGGCAATTTCTCATCGCAGGCGGAAATGTTACTATAGTTCTTCTTTCAGCTTTAAACTGGTTAGTTTCTCCGGTAATAGGGTAATGTACTCTTAGATCGGCTTGCTATAATATTATAAAATAAAAATAAAAATTTTCTTTCAGCGAGTTGGTGCAATTTTAAAACTATTCTCGCTTACATCCCGTAACTCCGAATAGTAAAAGGGCGGGTGCAGATCGAGCGTTTATATAACGGTCTTTTTGGCACCGTACGCCGGTCCTGGGGTTTCTTCTTCTACCGCTCAGTTGGCCGCTAGTCGTTGGCAACTTTATCTAGACTGTTATGTTATACCACCAGCTCTCAAAAAAGACAAAAAAAAATAAAATCACTTACCAATAAATTATATCCTGACTTATTTTACCATTAAGACGGGAATTTGAGAAAACAAAAAAAAACGCTCACAGTTTTATCTAATAAAAAACGACAACTATACAAAAAATGCAACACAAATTTAAACCGTCACTCTTTTTATTACATCTAAAGGAAAATAATAGTAGGTATTATAACTTTTCAAAGAAAAAACAATCCCGCACTTCGCGAACTATGTGGACCGTATTCTAATAAGGTTTGCTTTCTACTAACCCTACACGCAATACCAATACCTACGATTACCTATCCTACATTTCCTTTGTCCATCTATATAAATGAGAGCCGTTTGGTTTCGGTTCATTTTGCCATTTACTGAAGGAGCACTCCCTCCATGGAACCCCCGTGCACGAATAGCAACATTCAACCACTACGTTCCACACCAACCAATAATCCCATATCCAAACCAATTTTATAATTTCCCTATGTGCCTTGCCTGAATGCGTTCGCTCCTAATGAAAGAAAACAGCTGTGCTGTCAATTTGACAATTTTATTATTTTCTTTTTTGGAATCATTATTTTCCATTTTCTTTAATAAGGCCAATGTTCGAACAAGAACATTAAACAAAACCAAACCAAAAAGGTGAAAAAAAAACTCCAAAGCAGATGCTTCACACCCCGCCACCAGGACAAAAAAAAACCTGGATGGATACTCAGGCTCGCCCCTGCAACACTTTGACGAGCAAACCTGATCGCACCCTGGAATCGGACCCTACCAGGTAAGTCACTGACCACCCTCTCATAGGTAGGAAGTGAAGTCCGAAAGGATCCACTACGTGTTTACTGGATACTTTCGTCGGCCTTTTCCCTTCCTACTGCTGGCACACTCGAGTGGACATGCTGGTGAAAGGCCAGCGCAAGCGCCACACCGGACCACTCCCCTTCGGGCGGCCGTAACAAACCTCCGGATTTGGTAAGCGTAAACGCGCACCAGAGACGGTGGCTGGCCTACCCGAATAAGTACGTTGGGGAAGAACCCACTAAATAGAGCCGGGCAATTAAAACGTTTCTGGTACCACGAATCTAGTATCTCGTTACGCTTCAATTTGCAATATCTTCTTTATTTGCTCTTTTCCTTACTTGCTACCAGTAAGAGATTAACAACTATCTCTTTGTATGTCCAGGTAGGCCCAGTTCAGATACTTTACTGAACTTAATTTGCCTCTGGATATCCAATTTTTTCTCAAGAAATTGACCGAGTAATCTTTAATTCATTAAGTATACTGTATGTACACTAGTGTAGTGCCGGGTTTTCTTTTTTTTTTTTGCGTATATAATTCGGATAGGAATACAATTCACAATTATCAATCACATTGTGGACAACAAGGATATCGCAAAGTTGTTAAGTTTTTTAACGCATACCAGGTTATAACGCACCAGATTTATCTGATGACAGAGCTCCTATCGATATCTCTAGTCAACTTATTTTCTTCTGACTTTTTCCTTTACTCACGCTTCAGCAGTAGTAATGCGAACAAAGGAACTTTTCGCTGAGGATTTGGATGAAAACCTCGTACCTGGAATTCTACACTGGTTTGTGTCTAACAGTATCCCTACAACCCTAGAGGCAAACCAAAGTAACTATTGGGTCATATCTCATTTACTAATTATCACCAAGTTACCTGTGTAACATGACTAATACCAGTGTGAACAATACTAAAAAAACACTATTGCTACCTTTAACTTCTCTGCTCTCAATGTTGACTCTTAGTATATCCCTTCGTAAACTGATTACACTATACAATACCTATCCTAATGATAAAAAAAAACTCGTAACAATAAAGATTGCAGTAATAACTAACATAATATTGGATAACACTAACTAGGCATCAAACCATGTGACATTTATTTGAATAATCAGAAGGTTTGACCCGCCATGCGAGATAACGAACAAGTAAAATAAATCAATATAATCAAATACATAACATTAATAAAACAAGTAAATGAAATAGGAATTCTAGCACAATTCTGATATAAGAGAAATAATTAACTACACAGCAATAAAATATATAAGCTTTAATAAATAAATAAAAGTAAATAAATTGATAAGCAAACTCTAATAGAATGGCTAAAATTGGATAAATAAATCTAATAAAACTCTAATAAAACTATATAGAAATAAATAAACTCTAATAAATTAATAAATAAACAAACTCTAATAAATAAATAAACTCTAATATTGCACTCACGTAAATAAACACCAATCAAATTATATAAAAAAAATCTATGAACTAATTTATCTACATAAAATCAATTAAATAAACACCCATATTGCACTTGTTGAGATACTAAAAAAAAACTACACCACTATCATATACATACCTATCACAGATTTAAAATATTTATTGCTTAATGTCTTTGGCATGGAATATTCCGATACTCTTGCCGCCTAAATTTTCTAACTCGTAATTATTCTTACCCACGGCTTTAACTATTCTGCATGTCACGAATTTCGGACATAATTTGGCGGATAAATATTTAGAAGTATCACTAAGGACGAAATTGCGTCTATAGACTTCTTGTCCAGGAACGTATTGTACGTTCCGGCTCCTTAAATTATACACTTTGTCGCTTTTTTCTTTGGCCTTTAATATCCCGTCTTTGATCCTATCGCGAATGCACTGTAGGCGGTCTTGTCTAGACAGAATCAAAAGTTCACCATCATCAACCCTACTTAACTTCTGAGTCAATTCATATCCGCTTCCGTGAGTCATCATATTTATGCCAAATAGGGCAAAATATGGTGATACACCGATAGCCGAATGAATTGAACTCCTCAACGCGCATTCAATGTCACTAATGTGCATGTTCCAGTCCCGCTGGTCTTCTTTTATGTAAGAGCGAATCGCCGCCAACAGCGTTCGATTTACCCTTTCCGAAGCGTTGGATTGTGATGAGTAATTAGCCGTTCGGAAATGCCGAATGCCATATTTTTGCATTAAGTTTTGAAAATCTTTGGCCAGAAACTGTTGGCCATTATCGGAATGGATTATCTGTGGCACCCCAAAAGCATTGAAAATGTCGTTACGGAGAAACTTAATGACACTACTAGTATTGGCTGATTGTAAGGGTTTCAGGAAAACATACTTCGACAAATGCTCTAACACAACAAAGACGTAGGCATTTCCGGACCTGGATCTTGGGTACGGCCCCAAGAAATCCACATATAACTTTTGATACGGACGATCGACACTGAAACTATTGTTAATAGGAGGACGTAAAATTTGACTAGATGGCTTACACTGTTTACATATTGCACATTTTGAAACAAACTCTTTAATTTGAACAGTCATGTTCGGCCAGTAAAAATATTGGCGAATACGATGAAGTGTTTTCGCGACGCCTCCATGGGCGGCTTGAGGGGGGTCATGCGCTCGTTCAATAATACTTTCAGTCAGACCGGACGGTACCCACAATCTCCAATTGTGTTCATACATTGCCTTGTCATTGATCGCGAAAGAGCGCTTGTACACAAAATTGTCTTCTATTTTCAGATCGGGCAATTTCTCACGATTTGAACTAATCGTATTGATTAGTTCCTTGTACTCGTCCGACTGGAACTCCTCTGAATTCAAATCAATTAACGGAGCAATGTTTCCAATCTCCATACTGTCGACGTGTGCCCGTGAGAGCGTGTCCGGCACGACATTTAGCGTTCCTTTGCGATGCTCTATGTCAAAGGTATACGCTTGTAAGTCCAAACTCCATCTGGCCAGCCTCCCACTCAAGTCTTTCATCGTCATCAACCACTTGAGGCTGTAGTGATCGGTGATGACTGTAAAGTCCATACCCTCGACATAGGGCCTGAACTTTTTGACTGCCATTACTGCCGCCATACACTCTCTCTCGGTCACACTATAATTCCTCTGGCAGGAATTCAACTTTTGAGAAAAGTATGAGATCGGAACTTCCCCTCCTTCATCATTCTTTTGAAACAAAACTGCTCCGATTCCGGAGTCCGAAGCATCACATTGGATATAAAATCGCTTCTTAAAGTCGGGATGCGAAAGAACAGGCGCAGTAGTCAGAACAAGCTTCAACTTCTCAAATGCTCTTACGGCCTCATACGTCATTTTGAACTTGCCGTCCGTTTTTTTAAGTGTGTCCGTTAGAGGTGCGGTCAAGCTGGAAAAATCCTTGATGAACCTCCTATACCACCCCGCTAGGCCAAGCAGCCGGCGAACTTGTCTGGCGTTTTTCGGCATTGGGAAATTGACCACTGCTTCTACCTTGGCCGGGTCAGTTTTTAACTTCCCACCACCAACGATAAACCCCAAATATTTCAACTCCTTAAAGCAAAAACGGGACTTTTTAAGGTTGATGGTGAGATTAGCCTTTCTTAAGCACTCCGCTACTTCTCCCAGCAAGGCGATATGGGTGGTAAAATCTGGCGCGATGATCAACAAGTCGTCTAAATACACGAAAACGTTGTCCCTGAGTCGTGCAGGGATCACCTTATCCATTAATCGGCAAAGCCTTTGAGCTGCGTTGCACAACCCGAAGGGCATTACTTTAAACTGGTATAAGGGCCTCCCCGGTACCGCAAACGCAGTTTTTTCTCTACTCTCCTTCGCCAGCGGTATTTGCCAAAACGCTTCCTTCAGATCTACACTACTAATAAAGTAGGTATTGGGTAGCCGACTGATAAGCCCTTCGATATGAGGAAGAGGGTTCGCGTCCTTTTTACTCAACGCATTGACCCTACGCGAATCCAGACAGAAGCGATACTTCATAGTACCGTCTCCTGCTGGCTTCTTGATAAGGACCAACGGGTGAGCACCAAGGACTCTCACTCTCCTCAATAACGCCGAGCTTAAGCATCCGGTCTACTTCTTCATATAATAGGGCTTGTACCGCCGGCGAAACCGGATAGTGTCGCTGCTTGACAGGCTCCGCGTGTCCAGTATCGATGACATGTTCCATCAACGATGTTTTTCCGAGGCCATGTCGATCATAATCAAGGAACTTCCGCCTGACCGTTTCCAACTCCGATCGCTGTTCTGATGTCAGCTGGTGAGCATCCAACAGACCTGCTTCGTCCTCCAGAAATGAAACAGAGCTAATGACATTTGGTGCAATCTCGAACGCCTTCCAAAAATCTGCGCCTAAATATAGTTCTTGTTCTAAATTTGGTACAAGATAGAACGTTATAACCCTTTCGGTGTTTTTATAGATCACAGCTGTTTGGACTTTCCCTATTATGCACTGAGATTGCCATCAGCGGTCTTAACCCCCGCTTTGTAAGGCAGAATAGTTATTTTAGCTGCCTTCACCAGGTCCAGGCTCCCTTTTCCTAAAATGCTCACGCTGGCTCCACTATCTAATAACCCAAGAATCTCTTTACCTCCAATACCAACTCTGGCATAGGGTCTAGGGTCCGTATTCAGATCCAACACTGTCGACGAAATATTTTTTTTTGTTTCCCTTCTAAGTTTAAATCTGTCTCTGGTTTTCAGAATTCTCTTCGTAACCCCTTTACTCGCTCCTTCAAAAATTCTCTTTCTAGCCAACTTATACTCTTTTATTCTCACATGCAGTGGTTTTCTTACGGTGGTATTTATTATGTCCTTTGTCGCCTCTCCTTTATCACGCTCTAATATCTTAATATTTTTATTCTTCAAGGTAGGTTCCTCTATTCTTTGGATTGGGGCGTAGGCTGAGTGGAACACGATTTCCCCACCGACTTCGTATTCCTGAACCTGTTTTCCGGATTACAATTCTGGCATCGTGGAGTAATAACACCTTCCAACCCACACCGGTAGCAAAACAGATTCCTTGTCGTCGAATCAACCAACGTACGAGAAGTCCTCGGTCGAGCTCCTGTCTGTTGAAACGCCGCGAGCTGCTCATCGCTGAACGACCCCTGCTCGGCCTCCATCTCCAGTTCATTGGCCACGTACCGAGTATTTGTCCTATACGGTTTCGGAAATTCGCGATCCCTGTCCGGAAAGGCATATTCGGCATCCTTATAGGCCCTTCGCAACTGATCCAGCGTGAAAATGGCTTGTGGATATACCAGCTGGCTCAGTTTTTTATTCAAATTCCGCTTCAAAATCAGAACCAGCTCCGTTTCTGGAATCTGCACCCTGAGCTGGGACCTAAGCCTGTTCACTGCGGCAAAATACTCATCACAGGTTTCTCCAGCGCCGTGCTTGCGGTCCATCATGTCCCTCATTATTTCATAATCGGATTTCGAATTCCGAAATTGGCGCATTAATGCGTCCCGTAGCATTGGCCAGTCGGGACGATAATGGGACCGCTGGAATTGCCAATACCATTCCTGAGCAGCGCCGGAGAGCAGAAGATGAAAATCTCTTAGAATCTCAGCCCAGGGACAGACATACTGACTCTGCAGAGTTTCCAACCGGAACACAAAATCCTCTACGGTGAGTACCTCTAAGTTCCCATCGAAATTTAACCCCCATTTATTAACTTTAATAGGAGTCCTGCCGTTCAAATTCAAAAAAGTGCGAGAGTTGACGTGCTGCTGAGGGAGACACCCACCATAAGGGTTTCGCGCTCCACCATTTGCTTCCTGATAACTAGCCAGCCGGCATCCTGTGCTATCAGGTCTTCGCTAGCCCTCGGGAATATGGCCCAATCCTATCGGATTTCCCACAGGCACAAAATGACTGGCCACTGGGTCCAGTTGCGACTGCCGCTGTACCGCCGGGATATGCTGCCGTCCCGGGACTTCGGCATCGACGTCCAACACGTTCAAGCTGCGACCTCTTACTTCAAGTGCTCGGTGTGTTGCCGTGCTCAATGTCTCCGTCATGTCATTAAATTGTTTCTTCATTTCCAATCTCAGGGACTCGGACAATTGGCTTCTAATTGCCGTAGTATAGCGCTCGCAAGCGGTACATACAGCTGAGTTAATAGCCGCTATAAGTTCAGCCGATACCCCCATATCGACTCGGCCTTCGGATACTCCAGGCTGTGCCTGAGTTGACACGACTCCCTGATGATTGGAGCCCTCTGAAACAAGGTTCTTGTCGGCCCCTACTGTATCTAAGTGATGTCCTTGTTCACCAACTGCTCTAGTTCCGGCATCAGTTAAGCCGCTATAGGCTGGCGAAGTTAACGAATCAGATGAACTTCCAGCACGACTGTTTGGCCCCGAAATCGCCGGTGGAGGAATCGTGAACATCGGCGGAATAATACCAGTCCCACTTACAGGGTTTTCGGATTCAGGCTTCTTCGGTGGAGTGTGGCTTAACGGCATTTTACTTACATTATCTAATATACTAGTTAAGTGAGCACGAGTGGTGGTGCGGTTTTGATCATAAATGGCCTTGTATAATTCTTTTTCTTTTTCAGGGTTCATCACCTGATGTTACGATCAATATAGTTGAAAGTTCCGTTTGATGAGAGAATGCTCCCAATAGCTAACACTCAAAAATCAATCCCCGAATGGATTACGGCTCTCATCTACCTATTATATCGACTAAAATTTCACCTGTATTCGTATGTAACCACTAAAATAATGTTAAATAATTTTACCATTCAAACTTCCCTTTTTTTTATATATATATACCTACTATGCTAGCTTAACTAAGACTTATCCTATCCTATTATATTGCACCTAAAAAAAACTATTTATAAACCTACAAGCTAAGAAGTATTTAAATATTCTTAATACAATAAATTTAATTATAAATCTAAGAATTTTATTTATTTTTTTCTTATACCTATTTACCCTTCCTAATACCTACTGAACAATAATTAAGGACTTCCTATTATTAAACTTAACTAAAACTTATACTATTTATAAAATCTAACTCCTACAATAACAAAAAAACTTATTTACCTATCAACTTACAACCTAGCAAATAATTACTTCTTATTACCTATAAAAATACTCTAACTCTATGTCTATATATATATATATTTTTTTTTCTTTTTTTTTTTATTATTATTATTGTTATTTTTTTCAAACTAATTTAATACTTATACTAATCCTAATACTTAATTCTCTATCTCCTATACTAAAGACTATTACTACTTTAATATACGACACTTATTTTTGACTAATTCGGTTCTCCATAATCTGTATATTTATTTTCAAACTAAGCAATAAATTCTTAAAATTTTTACTGAAAATGCCTATTTTTGTTCACTCGTTAGTAACTGGTTTACGTTATCTTTTTGTTTTGTATGTAATGCGGGAGTGCTTCGGATAGCCTTGAACGGAAGTTTATTTTTTTTTCTGCTACAGTGAGGATGTGACATAACGGCCGGGCACTGAACTCAAAAATTTCATCCACTGTGTGGCAACTAATCAAAGTACACACAACATATATACATACACCCATGTTTCATCCGTTCCTGCTGTCGGATTCGAAATTCTTCGTCGCGATTGATTGGGCTTTCTGACGAGCTATCCCAATCAAGACTAACGTTTCCTTTCGTCTCCGACCGCAGTAACCAATGAAACTTAGACAGGACTTAAATCACCCCCGCCATCGAAGTTCATCCTTCGTCGCAATTTGAAAGGTACGTTTAAACCTTCCTATCAAAGACATACGAAAGATTTTTTTCGACAGCGGGTTTAATTTCACATTTATCAATCTACTTTCTGGTTGCATACCGGCAACCTCAAAACCCTTTGTCGCATGTGATTTGGTATGCACCACTGCTTTCCTAATCACGACTTACAAGTTGTCTCGACGATACCAACGTCTACACCCAGAAAGAGATTTAACAACACAATATTGACATACACAACACATTCGAATCGTACGTTTGGGCGCCATTTGTAACGGGGCAAAAGGATGGGGGCTTAAGGTTTGGGATTGGAACTGGATAGCAACTTGAAATCGAAGGGAACGGGGCCGGAAACGGAAATATCGAAAATTGGGTCGGGATAGGACAGGAAGGGTTTGAATGCTTAGTGGAAAGGGCGATGGCATGCTGGCGTTGCACGGCTTAGCTCGCCGGATGTAGGGGGGGATCTTGCCCTCCCACTAAACCTCACCTCGCTACAAAAAAAATTCTTCATGCCAACAATCTTACCGATCCCTTTTACCTGGTTGCCACTGTGGATGTCACATCGGTCGGGTGGTATACCGATGGGCCGTACCCTCGCCACTCCTGGAATCTGGTGGCCGATATTTTGTCAGATTCCCCTTACGCTCTTACCTCAGCCGTCACATCACATCCCTCCGTTCTTTATCCGCTCTTCCTCCACACCCCCTGAAATTCTAAATCCCTACAATATCATTTTTGGACTCTCATGAATCCATTAAAATTCCAAATTGGCGTGGCTCACAAAAAACATAATTTTTTTATTTAGTTACTATAGAAATAATTTAACTTACATATAGTAATTAATTTTTTTGTAGCTTATTCAAAACGGCTAACAAGATACGAACAAGGTTTTTTTTGTTTTGTTTTTAGACGTTAAAATAGCTGGGTATGGATATGTTACGTTGAACAACAAAAAAAAACATGAAACCAAAAGAAAAGGTGAGTTAAAGTTATGTTTCAAGAAGAGGCAGAATTGTGCCGGCAGGAAGCTCAAATCGCTGGCGGTGCTTTCAGCCGCTCGCAGTGCGGTTTCCGTGCGTCCACTAATTCCGGTTGGCCCACGACAACCAACCATATAGGTTCTATATTTAAATATTAGTTTCCCCCTTTTTTTTTTTTTAAATACCAAATCCGGTTCCACCCTCGACCCTTACGAAGAGACACTTCTCGTCCCTTTTATCCGATCTCTACCTAAAGAGCGCTCTGTAGGTGGTCGCACCTTCTTGTGCCTTCAGCGTCGCGTATGTCAATAGGGGGAAACCCGCTTTAGCCTGCCGACTTGCGGTTTCAGCGATACGCTTCCCTTCACCACCTCTCTCTCCTCTTTCACAAAAGCCAAAAATCAATAATAATAAATAAATAACAAAAAAAACGAAATAAAAAGGTATCAGAGTACTATGGTTGAAAATGAATTAAATAACATAAAAAAAAAACGGAAATGGAAAAAAAATTCAATTTAAAATTTAAAATTAATCATATGACAACGACCAAAAATAAAATCCCTAAAACTAGGCAATTTCTCATCGCAGGCGGAAATGTTACTATAGTTCTTCTTTCAGCTTTAAACTGGTTAGTTTCTCCGGTAATAGGGTAATGTACTCTTAGATCGGCTTGCTATAATATTATAAAATAAAAATAAAAATTTTCTTTCAGCGAGTTGGTGCAATTTTAAAACTATTCTCGCTTACATCCCGTAACTCCGAATAGTAAAAGGGCGGGTGCAGATCGAGCGTTTATATAACGGTCTTTTTGGCACCGTACGCCGGTCCTGGGGTTTCTTCTTCTACCGCTCAGTTGGCCGCTAGTCGTTGGCAACTTTATCTAGACTGTTATGTTATACCACCAGCTCTCAAAAAAGACAAAAAAAAATAAAATCACTTACCAATAAATTATATCCTGACTTATTTTACCATTAAGACGGGAATTTGAGAAAACAAAAAAAAACGCTCACAGTTTTATCTAATAAAAAACGACAACTATACAAAAAATGCAACACAAATTTAAACCGTCACTCTTTTTATTACATCTAAAGGAAAATAATAGTAGGTATTATAACTTTTCAAAGAAAAAACAATCCCGCACTTCGCGAACTATGTGGACCGTATCCTAATAAGGTTTGCTTTCTACTAACCCTACACGCAATACCAATACCTACGATTACCTATCCTACATTTCCTTTGTCCATCTATATAAATGAGAGCCGTTTGGTTTCGGTTCATTTTGCCATTTACTGAAGGAGCACTCCCTCCATGGAACCCCCGTGCACGAATAGCAACATTCAACCACTACGTTCCACACCAACCAATAATCCCATATCCAAACCAATTTTATAATTTCCCTATGTGCCTTGCCTGAATGCGTTCGCTCCTAATGAAAGAAAACAGCTGTGCTGTCAATTTGACAATTTTATTATTTTCTTTTTTGGAATCATTATTTTCCATTTTCTTTAATAAGGCCAATGTTCGAACAAGAACATTAAACAAAACCAAACCAAAAAGGTGAAAAAAAAACTCCAAAGCAGATGCTTCACACCCCGCCACCAGGACAAAAAAAAACCTGGATGGATACTCAGGCTCGCCCCTGCAACACTTTGACGAGCAAACCTGATCGCACCCTGGAATCGGACCCTTCCAGGTAAGTCACTGACCACCCTCTCATAGGTAGGAAGTGAAGTCCGAAAGGATCCACTATGTGTTTACTGGATACTTTCGTCGGCCTTTTCCCTTCCTACTGCTGACACACTCGAGTGGACATGCTGGTGAAAGGCCAGCGCAAGCGCCACACCGGACCACTCCCCTTCGGGCGGCCGTAACAATAGTCTTCAAAACTCATACACACCACAATATCATAATCACTTCCAACCACCCAACAATCAGTTACATCAATCAAATAACCAGGTAAATCTAGACTCCCCCTATCCAAGTACTAGACACGTAAATAGAGCGGCAAATTCTGTTACAAAATGTGGATTTTGTGGAAAACAAAATCACACTTATGCCGAGTGTCAAATACGCAAAAGAACACCATACTGTGATTCTTGCGAAGATTATGGGCATAATCAAAACAGTTGCCAACGTTCACAAATACGTGTTACACCAGTAACATCACAAAAGCCCAGAATAAAATGCAAGTGGTGTTCTAGGATGGGGCATGTGGAGGAGGATTGTTTCTCCAAAAGGAATTATCTGAAGGAACAATCGGGAAACGGCCTGGGGGGCCAGTTTAATTCAATAAACTGTGCCCCACCAAATGTACACTCCACAAACAAAACACCGCCAAAAAATCCCTCTTCAAATAAAAAAATGATGTCATCAGAGCTAGGCAGCCAAATACCACCTATGTCATTACAGCACAAAAAACAACAAAAAATAAAAATAAATCAAAAAACTTACTCAAAAGAGTTAAATTTCCTTACTTTTCAGTCGGTAAGCAAAACGAAGCAAAAAACTATAGAACCTGTATCTGGGGCAAAAGTTGTCCTAGATCAAGTAAATTTATGGTTATTAATTGCGAATATTCGCTTGGTTGTGAGTAAGTGTCGCGTAATATTAAATAAATTTTTTGTCTTTTTGGCGACTACGTTTAAGAACTTTATTTTTAGTTTTTGTTGTAAGTATTTGAACCAGTTCGCTATGACGAAAAAAAAAACTAACCAGAAGAAAATATTGTATACATTTAAGAACATTCGTAAGCACGATGTGTTCGTCGAGCTGCCCACATCATTAGCTAAGTACGGAAAAGTACTTCTTCTTGTTGATACAGGGGCAGACTCGAGCTTACTTAAACGAAGTTCTCTAGAAAATGCTAGCAATATTAACACCCGAGAAACAAAGCAACTAGGTGGTGTTTTTGGTGGTGTAGGCAAAACATTGGGTACGATTAAGACTAATTTACTTTTCCCAAAAAAATTTTCGACTAAATGGAACATAGTCGATGACGATGATATACCTGCGGATGGTATATTAGGTCGTGACATCCTATGGAATAACACGATCATCGACGCAGTTTCCAAACGAATAACGTTTTTAGATGGAAAAAGGGAAGTCTTAATTGATTTACCCCTCAAATGTTTGCCTTCGAGTCTAGCTACCATGTCTTCACTGACCGAAAAAGTTGTGCAGTGCAAGATTGGGGCTCGGGCACAGACAATTGTGAAGATCCAAATCCCAAATTCAAAATCAAATGAACTGCTTATACATTCGCAGGAAATTGATAATGGAATTTATTTGGGAAACACAATTGTTAAGGCAAATAACGATTACGTCCATGTCCCTGTTTTAATCTGCACAACAGAGGACTATGTCATGGACACAAATTTCATGCCTACCTATTCAAATTTAAAAAACTTCAAAATTATTGAAAACAATGAATACGGAGGTAAAATATTAACAAATTTTAAAAGGGAATCCAGTAATGAACGGATAAATAATCTTCTAAGCTCCATTAAAATAGATGAAAATCTAACCAAGGAGGAAAAAAAATCTGTAGAGGAGTTATGCATTCTGTTTTCTGATGTCTTTCTATTAGAAGGTGATAATTTAAGTTATACCCCCGTTTTGTCCCACAACATTCCCACCAAATCTGACCAAGCACCGATCAACACAAAGCAATATAGAACGCCAGAGATCCATAAAAAAGAAATTGAGAAGCAAGTGAAAGAGATGCTTGATCAAAACATAATTTCGGAAAGCAAATCTCCTTGGAATTCGCCTTTGCTTATTGTACCCAAAAAATCGGTTGAAGGCAAAAAACGGTGGAGGGTGGTTGTAGATTTTAGGAAACTGAATGAAGTAACAATTAAAGATGCATTCCCCCTACCAAGAATCGAAGAAATTCTTGATCAGTTGGGATACTGCCAATTTTTCACCACCTTGGATTTAGCAAGTGGCTACCATCAGGTGTTGATCGATCCAGCTGATAGAGCGAAAACGGCGTTTAGTACCAGCACAGGACATTACGAATTCAATAGAATGCCCTTTGGTCTAACCGGTGCTCCAGCAACGTTTCAAAGGATAATGAATCACATCCTGACTGGGTTGCATGGCATTGATTGTTTTGTATATTTGGATGATATTGTTATATATGGTAAAAATCTAGAGCAACACAACGAAAAGCTTTCAAAGGTTTTGACTAAACTTAGGCAGCATAATCTCAAATTAAATACCGAGAAATGTAATTTTCTATGCCGTGAAGTATCATATTTGGGACATATATGCTCTGAAGCCGGAGCTTCGCCTGACCCAGCCAAAACCCAATGTGTTTCAGATTTTCCCATACCTAAAACAATAAAACAGGTGCAATCATTTTTGGGACTTACGAATTATTATAGGAAATTTATTCCACAATTTTCTAAAATAGCTGCCCCAATAACAAAGTTGTTGAGAAAAGAAAATAATTTCAAATGGTCCCCAGATTGTGAGATATCATTTAAGCTCCTTAAGAAAGCGATTTCTTCACCACCTATACTTATTTATCCAGACTTTACAAAACAATTTATTTTAACAACCGATGCCAGCAACGAAGCTTTAGGAGCTGTTTTATTCCAGGGTAATGTGGGTGAAGACAAGCCTATAGCTTATGCTAGCCGTTCACTAAATAAATCAGAAAAAAATTACTCGACTATAGAAAAGGAATTGCTTGCCATAGTTTGGGCATGCAAGCACTTCCGAACATATCTTTTAGGTCGACCGTTTTCAGTCTACACGGACCACCGTCCTCTCATAGGAGTATTTAATGTTAAGGACCCAACCACACGACTTATTAGATTCCATCACAAGTTGTCAGAATACAATTATAAAATCATTTATAAGCCCGGTAAACAAATTGCAATGCAGATGCGTTAAGTAGGATTTATAAAGAAAATGATAATAGTAAAATTGTACAGACAAGAAGTAAGACTCAAAAAAATAAGCAAAATTTGGATACTGAAAAGAATAATAAACAAACTACTGAAAAGGATAACAACAAGCAAGCAGATAGAGATGACTTTCAGGTTCTAAAAAATCCTGAAGACATACAAACAGTTCTTCGCGATTTCCACAAATCCGTACTTGGAGGACATCAGGGAATGGCGAAGACCTATGCACGAATTCGTCGTCAGTTTAGATGGAAAAATATGCAAAAGGACATTGCAAATTATATCAGGAACTGCGAAAAATGTCAAAAAAATAAGTCAGGCAAACTAACCCAAATGCCAATGGTTTTGACAGACACCCCATGCCTCCCATTCGATAAGGTATACATGGACATGGTCGGTGTTCTTCCTTTGACGTATTCCGGTAACCGGTATATTTTAACATTCCAGGACGACCTGACAAAGTATATGACTTGTGTGGCCATTCCAGATGCGGAAGCATCTACAGTAGCAAGAGCCTTTTACGAGGAGATTGTTACAAGGTTCTGCATACCTAAAACACTCGTCACAGATAATGGAACTAATTTTACTTCGAAACTTTTTTCAGAAACTTGTAAGCTTCTGGAAGTTAAAAAAGTTCACATTACCGCATATCATCCACAAGCTAATGGTTCACTCGAACGCAGTCACAGACCCTTAGCGGAATACCTAAGGAGTTTTGTTGACAATGACGATCGGTGCTGGGACCAATGGTTGAGACAGGCGATGCATGTCCATAATAACACCGTGCATACAGCTACTAAACTGACACCAACGAAGTGTTTGTATGGTTTTGAATTCGAAATGCCAAAAAATTTAAAAAGAACAGCTACATTTCTGTATAATGCGGAAGATTATCCAAAAATCCTTCAGCATCAACTACAGAAGACTCACGAACTAGCGAGGAAAAATTTGGCACTGGCAAAACAAAAATCAAAACAACAATACGACCATCTTGCTTAAAAATCCTACTAGAAAGAATAAGTTTTCAGCTATTTGGTTGGGACCCTATGAGGTGGTGTCCGTGAATGATTCTGTTAATACTAATATCCGAGTAGGTGGAAAAACAAAACGAGTACACAACAACCAACTTAAGGCTTATCATAATCAAGTTAATTATAGTTAAATTTAAACACATACTTTGAATAATATCCTAAACTAAAACCTTTTCACCACTAATAATTACACTCACTAACCTTCGACGCTAACAGGTATAGATAGGACCGGAAATTAAACTACTCAAGCTTTACCCATTGCCTCAAATATAGGAAATTTAAAAGGGAACGGAAAAGTTCTAATATGCTTAATTTAGTTCACCTAACTAATTTTTTTTTCTCTTTTCAGTTCTTTACAAAGGAAAAACAAAGCGAGTTCAAAAGGAAAGGCACATTCCATTCATATTATTTACATAATATACATATATAACATTGGCTAGTACTATTTAAATTTTTTTTTTGAGAATACATAAAATCTTTGACTATAAGTAATTTTTCTATTTAGTTTTTTTTTTGCCTAAAAACACTTCTTAAACACATATATAGTTAATTATCGAGTTGAAAAGAAAATGTTCAACCTACGGTATTTTGCATTAACTGTACAAATAGTTATTAACTTCTATCCCGGGCAGACACAGAATGAGAAACCATACAAGATCCAGTCATTACAAAAAACATCACCAGTAGTGTTTGAAACGGTAGAACAAGCCGTATTCTACAGTGATACGTGGACAATTTTGACGAAGTTCACACCAATGGACTACGAAATGGTAATTCAGATGGTGCAAAAATGTGACAACAGGCTAGAAACCATGTGCAGGAGCATTGCGGACGATGACTTTCAACGCCATTGCCATTTGGTCGCCCAGGAGACAGAGACAAATATCGTAAACTTACGACAAACAGCAAATCGTATGAGGCAATTGATACACTCGAAGCGTCAAAAGCGCGCACTAGAGTTTATCGGAGGATTTTCCAAATGGGCCTTTGGAACGATGGACAGCGAAGATGCTAGAAAGGTCTACCATCAGTTGGAATTCCTACATAAACGGGATGAGGATTCGTTCCAATTAATGCACCGACAACTATCTGTCATGAAATCAAATTTCGATACATTGACTAAGCCAATTTCACAACTAGCGGAGGAAATGGAAAACGTGACTGCAGGTGTGGGAAATCTAAGTGAATCTTTCCTAAATTACAGCCAATTCACAAACAAGGAAGTTTAGATGCTTAAGATGAGGAGCGAAGCGAGTGCAATGATATCAGTGATCACCGCAAAAATAATGGAGGTCCAAAACCGGCAATCCATGGAGCTTTCCATACTTGATGACCTTAACCAAAATAAACTCCACCCTTTCATCCTGGACGTAAGAAACATTACTGACCTGCTTAAGAAATCGGTCAAAGGAGGATTCTCATTCGAGAACCTTGGCATCATTAATTCAGCGGCCAGAACAACAGTCTTGGCAAATGAGGGAAACCTGTTTGTTAAGGTAACGCTTCCACTTCCAGACTCCTTGCATTTTGACATTCATAAAGTGTACGCCTTACCTTTATGTTTATTAAGAGTTGGTAGTCATCGACCAAAAAATAGTGCATCTTAGAGCGACACGATAGCATCTAACTGATGAGCCCAACTATCGTGTCCGGGCGAAACGCATTTTGGACTAAAAGTCATAAAGTATTTCAATTTGACTTAAACCCACACAGTCCACTAAACCAAAAACAAAAATAATATGTAGGTATTATTTGCGTTTTCTTCTATTCATTTACCACTAGCCAGACCACGGGCGTAACATACATATATTTCTGGGTGCATGAATTTGACCAAATTCCCCTAGAAAAATATAATTTTCAGCATGTATGTGCTGAAAATTTTATTAAGAGTTGGTAGTCATCGACCAAAAAATAGTGCGTCTTAGAGCGACACGATAGCATCTAACTGATGAGCCCAACTATCGTGTCCGGGCGAAACGCATTTTGGACTAAAAGTCATAAAGTATTTCAATTTGACTTAAACCCACACAGTCCACTAAACCAAAAATAATATGTAGGTATTATTTGCGTTTTCTTCTATTCATTTACCACTAGCCAGACCACGGGCGTAACATACATATATTTCTGGGTGCATGAATTTGACCAAATTCCCCTAGAAAAATATAATTTTCAGCATGTATGTGCTGAAAATTTTATTAAGAGTTGGTAGTCATCGACCAAAAAATAGTGCGTCTTAGAGCGACACGATAGCATCTAACTGATGAGCCCAACTATCGTGTCCGGGCGAAACGCATTTTGGACTAAAAGTCATAAAGTATTTCAATTTGTACGCCTTACCAACAGTCTTAGAGGAACGATGGGATCTGGTTATCGATACAAAGTATGAGTACATCGCAGAATCTGATAACCACGACCTTTTCGTAATGCTGAATGAGGAACAGTATTCCCGACGCTCACATATTGCAATAAGAGATGCTAAAAAGTACATTGCGGTATGCCGATACGAGACCCCGGTATTCACATCTGGATCAAATGAATGCTTAGTAGAACTATTACAACACGCAGCTTCATCAAAAGATTCGTGTAAATACACTGCGGTTCCAGCAAGCAAAGGAATATTCCTAAAGATGACGGCACCGAACGAGTGGCTTTTCAAAGTAAAGGATTCCTTCGTTTTGAACTTGAAGTGTGCTGACCAACAATATACAGCCACCCTCAACGGTTCAGGAATCCTTAAGATGGAGCAGCCCTGCGAAGCCAGTGCCAAAGGATTTAAGCTACTGTACGAATTTCACTCTGAGGTTTCTACTGAATACAAATAACCAATGGTGGACCACTCAGAACTTGTGAAAGCATTTCAAGCCAATTCCATTCCAGTTAAACGAGCACCCACACCAAAACTTCTTCCCATACTTATTGGTAACCACAAGCATTTTGCCAACGAACTTAATGTTGGGAAAAAGAGTATGGAAGAGCTTGAACAAGGATGGAACCTTCTGAACGCAGAGCGAAAAGTGACAGATCATGAATGGGAGTTGTCACTACATCGCTACTCCATGTTGACCTTAGTCACCTTAGCAGCGGTAGCGGTTATTGTCATTTGTCTAGTCCGATGTCTCCGGTCCAGAGCACAAACCATTCGTTCTATCCGAGCCAAAGCACCATCAGCCATTCTACCACTCCGTGAGCTGACAGTCAACCGAACACCAAGGAAACGTGCACCATCAACGCCACAGCCTAAAGTAGACATTGCGAGTTTCAGCGTCACCTCTGCCCGGGTGTAAACAAGTATATTATAAATTTAATAAATTGACATTAGTAGTATAAATAAGCGGGTTCGGGGCCACCGGCACCACCGGCACAGCCTATATACTGGTCGTATGGTCTTGCTCATAAATGAGTATCGCATGATGTTGCTTGAGAAGTGATTTCATGGTAATCGCCATGTTGTTTAAAGATTTAAGATAAAAGAATGTTATTTATGTGGTATGAATCATATACTAGGGGCTTAAGAATTATTCAATTTTTGTTTGTGGTTTTAAATTGTAGAAATCATATCTTGGATGACGCATAAAAGATTGTCGGGGCTACACCAGCAGCAGTAACGGTCACATGAACTGATTAGGTTGCGATGCGAGTCGACGGCGCGGGCCGAGGTTGTGTGGTTGAAGGTGTTGGGAAGTAAATTAAGAAAAGGAAAAAATTGGATGATAAGGTATGGCGCTAGCGTTTGGGGTAATATAAAAAAAGGTTGAATAAATTACGTATGTGGTTAGGAGGTCATTGAATGTTATATAAATGTAGGGCAATGAACTGATTAGGTTGCGATGCGTGATGGCGGCGGGTGCGATGCGGGGCGGGTGCGATGCGTGGCGGCGGCGGCGGCGGTAAATAGCAAGCAAGGAGAGTTTTTAGAATTAGGATTCTTAGACTCATTTAGATTTCTACCTTCGCAGAGGGTGAGACAACAACCACAAGAACAACAACAACAACAACAGCTGGTCTTTTTATACATTTTTTCATTTAAACATAAACCTAAACCCCCTAAATGTATATATGGTTTTCCATATAAGGAACAATTTTTTGATAACTATGAGGAAAAACACCAAGGAATGCGGTTTTTATTTTTTCGGATACTAATCATATTAGTCGGTTTAATTTAGATTTTTTTTTATTTTAACTGTGGGAATGATAAAGACTAATAACTATGTCATCTATAATTAGAATTTGTGGTTAGACATGAGAAACTTAAAGAAATCCATTTCATTTACATTGTTACTAGAATGATAAAATTGTATAAATAGACTGTATTTTTCTTTTAATTTTCATTATAGTCTTACTTGTTAAACTATTATTATACTTCTTGACTCAAACGTTAAAACTAAAAAAAAAAACTTAAAAAGAATAAAATGGAGAATTTTGAGTGTAACGTGTGCAGTGTTAAATTTACTCATATCGGAACTCTGAATAGACATATAAGAGCCGCACATGGCGATAAAATTAAATGTCCTCAGTGTGACAAAACATATACACGAAAGGATTCAATGTTGGAACACTTCCGCAAGGAACATATTAACGTCTCCTGTCAAGAGCGAGTAATTGATCAATCAACTAGCAGCAAGAGAAAACTTCCAAAAGACATGAATGATTCCATGTCCCAACCTCATTCATCATCGAAAAAACGTAGATGTGAAAACTGTGAAATAGATGTGCTAATATCTGGATGGGGTCATCACATTAGAACTAATGAACATAAGAGAAAGAGCAAAGTTCCAGTCAACAATACTCGTTTTAACAGAATAAGGCATTGTTTTGAAGGTAAAGTGGAAACCTATTCCTTAGAAAATACCGATGAAGGAGTTATAGACATTACCAAATTTTTAAATAGCTGCATACTTGATATAATCAAATTACTTGAATACTCGTTTGAAACCAAAGAGGGTATAAAGTTCAACATTGAACTATTTGCAGAGTTTATAAAATTTATATCAACACAAGGAGAATCAGAAAAAAGTGAAATAAGCATAAAATCGTTTAAATGTCCAATGCAAATAGCTTTACAAAATGATGATTTGAAAGATATAATTAAAAATATGTTTAAAACAATTGAAGTTAAAAGTGAAGAGTTTCAGGAGAGAGATTCAGGATGGGCACTATTGTGTATTAAACATATTGAAGTGAATATTAACGAGTATAAACCCTTCAGAGGTTCGAGCTATTTAAGCCTTCCAAAAAGCATTAAGCTGAAAGAAGCATGTGTTAATCTCCAAAATAATGATGAATTCTGTTTTAAATGGGCAGTTATATCAGCTCTTTACCCCATTGATGGACATTCTTATAGACCAAGCAGTTACCACATTGAAAACATTCAAAACGGTGTGATAAGTTTAATGAATGGAATTCAAATTAACTTCACAAATTTAGAGTTCCCCTTGAAACTTAAAGACATATCGATCTTTGACACACTCAATCCCACAATTAGTATAAATGTTTTCGGAGTAGAAAAAAATGGATCTGGAGAAAGTTATAGAGTTGTTGGTCCATATTTCAACTCTCAACACAAAAGACAACAACATATTAATTTATTACTAATACAAGAAGGGGATTGTAGTCATTATGTATGGATAAAAAATATGTCTAGATTAATAGGAGCACAACTGAGTCATAGCAAACGATCAGTAAGAATATGTAATTCATGTCTGCAAACGTTCAACACAGATGAAGCATTTGAGAAGCATGAAAATGAATGCAATAAAACTGTGACAACACTACCAGATGTTCCAAATAATATACTACAGTTTGAACATCAACATAGATCACTAGAAGTGCCATTTGCCATCTATGCAGATTTTGAGTGTATGCTGGTGAATATCGATAGCTGTCAACCTGATCCATCAAACTCATCAACTACACCTATTAAAAAACATGTTCCAATTGCTGTATCCTATTTTATCAAATGTTCATTTAATACATCTTTGAATAAACTTTTCAAATACACCGGCAAGTAAAAATTATTGTTAAAACTTCATTTCATATGTAATATATAAATTGTCTGGTAATATAATATAATTATTTTTGTTTTGTTTTTTATTCTAGGTGAAGACTGTACACAAGTTTTTATAGCGAACTTGCATGAAGACTGTCAAAATATTTATAAAAATCATTTGGGGGAGAAAATCCCGATGACTATGACACCTCAGGATGAAATTAAATTCCAACAGACAACAACATGTCATATCTGTAAGAAACCAGTGTGGGGAAGTCTAAAGGTTCGGGATCATGACCATCTAACTGGGAAATTCAGAGCGGCCGCACATTCCAAATGTAATTTAAATTATAAGATACCTAAATTTATTCCTATTTTTTTCCATAACTTAACCGGATATGACTCACATTTATTCATAAAAGAGCTGGGTAATATCAAAGGGTCTATAAATATTATTCCTCTCAATAAAGAGAAATATATATCAATTTCATCGAAAATATTAATAAATAGTAAGCAAGGAGAGTTTTTAGAATTACGATTCTTAGACTCATTTAGATTTCTACCTTCGAGTATTGATAGCATAGCAAAAACATTAGATAAAAAAACAGATTTTAAAATTTTAACATCATTTTTCAAAGATGATGAATCTTTTCAACTAATGACTCGTAAGGGTGTTTTCTGCTATGACTATTTAGACTCTATAGACAAATTAAGTGAGATAGAGCTCCCTCCAATAGAATCTTTTAGAAATTCTTTGATTGAAGAAGATTGCAATCAAGATGACTATAATCACGCTGTAAAAGTTTGGTCACATTTTAAATGTAACAGTTTAAGAGAATATTTAGAACACTATTTGAAAACAGATGTTTTAATTTTAGCAGACATTTTCGAAAAATTCAGAATTGATTCTAGAACAATTTACGGTCTAGACCCCTGTCACTATTATACATTACCAGGTTTTTCGTGGGATGCTATGTTGAAAGAAACAGGTGTAAAACTTGAACTCTTAACTGACATAAACATGTATAACTTTTTCGCTAAAGGTATAAGAGGAGGTTTGACACAGTGTAGCTTACGACATTCTAAAGCAAATAATAAATATATGTCTGATTATGATTCAAGTAAACCATCTGATTATTTAATGTATTTGGATGCTAATAATCTTTACGGTTGGGCAATGTCTGACTATCTACCACATTCAGACTTTAAATGGGTTGAAACTCCAGATAATTTAGATGGGATTAAAGAATGGTTAATTTCAAATATAAACATTGGTTATGTTTTAGAAGTTGATCTCGAATATCCTATAGAAATACATGATGATCATAACGATCTTCCTTTCTGCCCCTCAAATATTTCATTGCCTAACAAATCAGATAAAAAATTAATTGCTGATTTAAATAATAAGGTAAATTATATAATGCATTACAAAAGTTTAATTCAGTGCCTTGAAAATGGTTTAGTGCTAAAGAAAATTCATAGAGTGATGCAATTCAAACAATCTAAATGGTTAAAAAAATATATTGATTTAAACAATGAACTTAGAAAAAAAGCAACTACAAAGTTTGAAAAGGATCAGCGTAAACTCTCTAATAATGCTGTGTTTGGAAAAACTATGGAGAATGTAGACAAACGAAAAGATGTTCGAATTGTTGATTCAGTAGAAAGCAGAGGTAGACATCTTGGTAGTCGTGCTCTTATCGCTAAACCTAATTTTCATAGCATTTTAGAATTTTCCGAAACTATGGCTGCTATTCAGTTAAATCGAATTTACTGTGTCTATAATAAGCCTATATACTTAGGTTTTTGTGTATTAGAGATTTCAAAGTATAAAATGTATGACTTTCATTATGCTTATATGAAACCGAAATTTACTAAGAACCTACAACTGGCTTATATGGATACTGATTCATTTATTTATCAAATACGAACTGATGACTTTTACAGCGATATTAAGAGTGATATAATTAAAATGTTTGATACTTCAGATTACCCCCTACATAACCCCTATGATATTGCTCAGCTCAATGTGAAAAAATTAGGTTATATGAAAGATGAGAATAATGGAAGAATAATGAAGGAATTTATTGGGTTAAGAGCTAAAATGTATAGTATTGATATTGAAGATGCATCTATGATAAAAAAAGCAAAAGGTGTTAAATCAGCAGCTGTAAAAAAATTATAGAGATTGTTTGCTACATAAGCGTAACTTTTATAGTAAAATGTTAAACTTTAGATCTAGACAGCATACTATATATACTGAATGTATTAATAAATTAAGTTTAAGCTGTGCGGACGACAAAAGATTTATATGTAGTAATAATATCAATACACTAGCTTGGGGTCATTATAGAATAGATTTAGAAAATGATATGTAAATATAAAAATTATAATAAAAAGAAAAAAGTATCAAGTATTGTACAAAATTGTTTTATTGAACTATAAATTACAATTCTTAGCTTCACTAATAAATTTACTTAAGAGATAAACATTTTGAAGTGCACATATTTTTCCATGATATCCACATTTGGAAGTTATATTTGGATACATTTTTTTAAGTTCTTTTAAATTTGGACATCTGTAATAGATATCTTCTTCGAGGTTAACGACTTCTACGTTTTCATTATTGAGTAAGGATTGTAACCATTGTTTCTTTTCAGTACCCTTAACGTAAACAACACCACTTTGAAGTTTTTCTCGAATAAATATCTCTACTTGAGAAAGACGTGCAAATCCTCCATTCCAGGTTAATCCGTGATAATTATGATACAACCAATTAACTTGTCTTCTAAGTGAATCTGATGTAAGGCTTAAATTAAATGGTGGACTAACAATAAAGTGATGATGATGATTCTCATTATGTAATACAGCTACTTCCTTCAGAATGAAACGATTGCTGTTTAAATCACCAAATCCTTGAATGTCTACAAAGTGTATATCCATTTTTTAGATGTCTGTTCTCAACAAATTAACTCTTTCTACTAATAAATTATCATATAAGTACATACAATTTAAGTAAGTTTGTTAACTTCTCCTGTTAATGGATTGTACTCAATTATACGATCATGAAGTATCATACAATACATGGTTGTTAAAGCAGGAATCGGAGTTAATGTTTTAAGCTCAATTCTTACATCCACAGGACCTGTTTTAATTGTTTCATTTTGACGTGAACAGTCGATAACCATAATTGGGGCAATATCCTTAAAATCCGCTCTTGATAAAAGAGGACTTGCTTGTCTCTGATAGTATGAATGTTGAAATTTGCTATGCATATCATAGAGAACGGCATATCGATCTAGTTTATATTTAATGTTTAAATCCTCTCGGGGATAAGATTCAGAATTTAAATGAACTTTTACATTGGTGACATCACAATTATCAAATTTGCTAGCATCTTTATTTCGTTGATTTTTTCTATCAGTTTGTAGAGCAATGATGATATATTTAGGCTTCTCAAGTTGACTTGAAGTTTTCACCGTCCATATATGATCAGTGGTGGTTGATAGTGTTGGATATTCATACATTTCCCAATTACGAAAATGAATTTGAATGGGCTTTAATTGAATTTGCTTCAATAAGTTAAGTTTATTTGAATCAGATAGAGTGATGTGTGGAACTCTCCATTGTAATTTAAAAATTGATAGTTTTAATTCTTCATTATCTTTAGAAAAATAAGCATTCTCATTAGATCGAGCGCGAATTAAAACTAGTTCATGTCTCGCATTTGCTATAATCTTTTTATAATCTTCAGCAAACCCCAATAGATTTTTCAATGGTAAACAAAAATTAAAAATGCCTAACGCGGGAGAAATACTAGTGTTTCCACTCCATGATCCATTTTCTAAGCTTTTACTTTCATTCTCATTTAAAGATATATAATTTTTCAAGGTCGATGTGATTCCAACGTTTTTATTGTTTTCAATGTCTACACCATTTAATTCATAATGTATTTCCTCAAATAGAAAAGCTATTGCATTATTAATTAATTTTCCTGTTGAGACAGTTCCATCTTCTTTAGTCAGACCTCCTTCTATATAAATGTAACTTTCACAGGGGAATATACATAAATCCTGTTGTTGTATGGGTATACGTATTTCATCACTCGGATTGAATGACTGAAGAAATGGGCAGGAATCGGAGTTAATGTTTTAAGCTCAATTCTTACATCCACAGGACCTGTTTTAATTGTTTCATTTTGACGTGAACAGTTGATAACCATAATTGAAGCAATATCCTTAAAATCCGTCCTTGATAAAAGAGGACTCGCTAGTTTCTGATAGTATGAATGTTGAAATTATCTATACATATCATAGAGAACGGCATATCGATCTAGTTTATATTTAATGTTTAAATCCTCTTGGGGATAAGATTCAGAATTTAAATGAACTTTTACATTGCAGACATCACAGTTATCAAATTTGCTAGCATCTTTATTTCGTTGATTTTTTCTATCAGTTTGTAGAGCAATGATGATATAGCTAGGCTTCTCAAGTTGACTTGAAGTTTTCACCGTTCATATATGATTAGTGGCGGTTGATAGTGTTAGATATTCATACATTTCCCAATTACGAAAATGAATTTGAATGGGTTTTAATTGAATTTGCTTCAATAAGTTAAGTTTATTTGAATCAGATAGAGTGATGTGTGGAACTCTCCATTGCAATTTAAAAATTGATAGTTTTAATTCTTCATTATCTTTGGAAAAATAAGCATTCTCATTAGATCGAGCTAAGATAACTGATCTTAACTGATGAATACTGAGTCTCAAACTGAGCTGAACTGCTTTTTACTGCTATTATCTGCTCACTGAACTGCTCTGTACTGTTCTCATAGAACATTACTATACAAATGATATGAAATCGAAAGTGTTATCCGCTTTATAACTTAAGAAAACAGTCAAAGCCTAAATTGTATGATAAGGTATGACGCCTAGCGTTTGGGGTAATATAAAAAGTTGAATAAATTACGTATGTGGTTAGGAGGTCGTGTGTCATTGAATATTACATAAAATGGGGGGCAATGAACTGATTAGGTCGTGATGCGGGGAGGGTGCGATGCGGGGCGGGTGCGAAGCGGGGCGGGCGCGATGCGTGGGGGCGGCGGCGGCGGTAAATAGCAAGCAAAGACTCATCTGGTTGTACTAGTAATCTCATTCCTTCAGTATAGAATAATACATCTGTAAATCTCATCTTCAACCAACCAGATTCACAGATACAGAATGTATCTCCTTCTCGTAATCTTTCAATCCAGAACATTTACGGTTGTTGTCTCACCCTTTGCGAAGGTAGAAATCTAAATGAGTCTTTGCTTGCTATTTACCGCCGCCGCCGCCGCCGCCCCCACGCATCGCGCCCGCCCCGCTTCGCACCCGCCCCGCATCGCACCCTCCCCGCATCACGACCTAATCAGTTCATTGCCCCCCATTTTATGTAATATTCAATGACACACGACCTCCTAACCACATACGTAATTTATTCAACTTTTTATATTACCCCAAACGCTAGGCGTCATACCTTATCATACAATTTAGGCTTTGACTGTTTTCTTAAGTTATAAAGCGGATAACACTTTCGATTTCATATCATTTGTATAGTAATGTTCTATGATAACAGTACAGAGCAGTTCAGTGAGCAGATAATAGCAGTAAAAAGCAGTTCAGCTCAGTTTGAGACTCAGTATTCATCAGTTAAGATCAGTTATCTTAGCTCGATCTAATGAGAATGCTTATTTTTCCAAAGATAATGAAGAATTAAAACTATCAATTTTTAAATTGCAATGGAGAGTTCCACACATCACTCTATCTGTTTCAAATAAACTTAACTTATTGAAGCAAATTCAATTAAAACCCATTCAAATTCATTTTCGTAATTGGGAAATGTATGAATATCTAACACTATCAACCGCCACTAATCATATATGAACGGTGAAAACTTCAAGTCAACTTGAGAAGCCTAGCTATATCATCATTGCTCTACAAACTGATAGAAAAAATCAACGAAATAAAGATGCTAGCAAATTTGATAACTGTGATGTCTGCAATGTAAAAGTTCATTTAAATTCTGAATCTTATCCCCAAGAGGATTTAAACATTAAATATAAACTAGATCGATATGCCGTTCTCTATGATATGTATAGATAATTTCAACATTCATACTATCAGAAACTAGCGAGTCCTCTTTTATCAAGGACGGATTTTAAGGATATTGCTTCAATTATGGTTATCAACTGTTCACGTCAAAATGAAACAATTAAAACAGGTCCTGTGGATGTAAGAATTGAGCTTAAAACATTAACTCCGATTCCTGCCCATTTCTTCAGTCATTCAATCCGAGTGATGAAATACGTATACCCATACAACAACAGGATTTATGTATATTCCCCTGTGAAAGTTACATTTATATAGAAGGAGGTCTGACTAAAGAAGATGGAACTATCTCAACAGGAAAATTAATTAATAATGCAATAGCTTTTCTATTTGAGGAAATACATTATGAATTAAATGGTGTAGACATTGAAAACAATAAAAACGTTGGAATCACATCGACCTTGAAAAATTATATATCTTTAAATGAGAATGAAAGTAAAAGCTTAGAAAATGGATCATGGAGTGGAAACACTAGTATTTCTCCCGCGTTAGGCATTTTTAATTTTTGTTTACCATTGAAAAATCTATTGGGGTTTGCTGAAGATTATAAAAAGATTATAGCAAATGCGAGACATGAACTAGTTTTAATTCGCGCTCGATCTAATGAGAATGCTTATTTTTCTAAAGATAATGAAGAATTAAAACTATCAATTTTTAAATTACAATGGAGAGTTCCACACATCACTCTATCTGATTCAAATAAACTTAACTTATTGAAGCAAATTCAATTAAAGCCCATTCAAATTCATTTTCGTAATTGGGAAATGTATGAATATCCAACACTATCAACCACCACTGATCATATATGGACGGTGAAAACTTCAAGTCAACTTGAGAAGCCTAGATATATCATCATTGCTCTACAACCTGATAGAAAAAATCAACGAAATAAAGATGCTAGCAAATTTGATAATTGTGATGTCACCAATGTAAAAGTTCATTTAAATTCTGAATCTTATCCCCGAGAGGATTTAAACATTAAATATAAACTAGATCGATATGCCGTTCTCTATGATATGTATAGCAAATTTCAACATTCATACTATCAGAGACAAGCAAGTCCTCTTTTATCAAGAGCGGATTTTAAGGATATTGCCCCAATTATGGTTATCGACTGTTCACGTCAAAATGAAACAATTAAAACAGGTCCTGTGGATGTAAGAATTGAGCTTAAAACATTAACTCCGATTCCTGCTTTAACAACCATGTATTGTATGATACTTCATGATCGTATAATTGAGTACAATCCATTAACAGGAGAAGTTAACAAACTTACTTAAATTGTATGTACTTATATGATAATTTATTAGTAGAAAGAGTTAATTTGTTGAGAACAGACATCTAAAAAATGGATATACACTTTGTAGACATTCAAGGATTTGGTGATTTAAACAGCAATCGTTTCATTCTGAAGGAAGTAGCTGTATTACATAATGAGAATCATCATCATCACTTTATTGTTAGTCCACCATTTAATTTAAGCCTTACATCAGATTCACTTAGAAGACAAGTTAATTGGTTGTATCATAATTATCACGGATTAACCTGGAATGGAGGATTTGCACGTCTTTCTCAAGTAGAGATATTTATTCGAGAAAAACTTCAAAGTGGTGTTGTTTACGTTAAGGGTACTGAAAAGAAACAATGGTTACAATCCTTACTCAATAATGAAAACGTAGAAGTCGTTAACCTCGAAGAAGATATCTATTACAGATGTCCAAATTTAAAAGAACTTAAAAAAATGTATCCAAATATAACTTCCAAATGTGGATATCATGGAAAAATATGTGCACTTCAAAATGTTTATCTCTTAAGTAAATTTATTAGTGAAGCTAAGAATTGTAATTTATAGTTCAATAAAACAATTTTGTACAATACTTGATACTTTTTTCTTTTTATTATAATTTTTATATTTACATATCATTTTCTAAATCTATTCTATAATGACCCCAAGCTAGTGTATTGATATTATTACTACATATAAATCTTTTGTCGTCCGCACAGCTTAAACTTAATTTATTAATACATTCAGTATATATAGTATGCTGTCTAGATCTAAAGTTTAACATTTTACTATAAAAGTTACGCTTATGTAGCAAACAATCTCTATAATTTTTTTACAGCTGCTGATTTAACACCTTTTGCTTTTTTTATCATAGATGCATCTTCAATATCAATACTATACATTTTAGCTCTTAACCCAATAAATTCCTTCATTATTCTTCCATTATTCTCATCTTTCATATAACCTAATTTTTTCACATTGAGCTGAGCAATATCATAGGGGTTATGTAGGGGGTAATCTGAAGTATCAAACATTTTAATTATATCACTCTTAATATCGCTGTAAAAGTCATCAGTTCGTATTTGATAAATAAATGAATCAGTATCCATATAAGCCAGTTGTAGGTTCTTAGTAAATTTCGGTTTCATATAAGCATAATGAAAGTCATACATTTTATACTTTGAAATCTCTAATACACAAAAACCTAAGTATATAGGCTTATTATAGACACAGTAAATTCGATTTAACTGAATAGCAGCCATAGTTTCGGAAAATTCTAAAATGCTATGAAAATTAGGTTTAGCGATAAGAGCACGACTACCAAGATGTCTACCTCTGCTTTCTACTGAATCAACAATTCGAACATCTTTTCGTTTGTCTACATTCTCCATAGTTTTTCCAAACACAGCATTATTAGAGAGTTTACGCTGATCCTTTTCAAACTTTGTAGTTGCTTTTTTTCTAAGTTCATTGTTTAAATCAATATATTTTTTTAACCATTTAGATTGTTTGAATTGCATCACTCTATGAATTTTCTTTAGCACTAAACCATTTTCAAGGCACTGAATTAAACTTTTGTAATGCATTATATAATTTACCTTATTATTTAAATCAGCAATTAATTTTTTATCTGATTTGTTAGGCAATGAAATATTTGAGGGGCAGAAAGGAAGATCGTTATGATCATCATGTATTTCTATAGGATATTCGAGATCAACTTCTAAAACATAACCAATGTTTATATTTGAAATTAACCATTCTTTAATCCCATCTAAATTATCTGGAGTTTCAACCCATTTAAAGTCTGAATGTGGTAGATAGTCAGACATTGCCCAACCGTAAAGATTATTAGCATCCAAATACATTAAATAATCAGATGGTTTACTTGAATCATAATCAGACATATATTTATTATTTGCTTTAGAATGTCGTAAGCTACACTGTGTCAAACCTCCTCTTATACCTTTAGCGAAAAAGTTATACATGTTTATGTCAGTTAAGAGTTCAAGTTTTACACCTGTTTCTTTCAACATAGCATCCCACGAAAAACCTGGTAATGTATAATAGTGACAGGGGTCTAGACCGTAAATTGTTCTAGAATCAATTCTGAATTTTTCGAAAATGTCTGCTAAAATTAAAACATCTGTTTTCAAATAGTGTTCTAAATATTCTCTTAAACTGTTACATTTAAAATGTGACCAAACTTTTACAGCGTGATTATAGTCATCTTGATTGCAATCTTCTTCAATCAAAGAATTTCTAAAAGATTCTATTGGAGGGAGCTCTATCTCACTTAATTTGTCTATAGAGTCTAAATAGTCATAGCAGAAAACACCCTTACGAGTCATTAGTTGAAAAGATTCATCATCTTTGAAAAATGATGTTAAAATTTTAAAATCTGTTTTTTTATCTAATGTTTTTGCTATGCTATCAATACTCGAAGGTAGAAATCTAAATGAGTCTAAGAATCGTAATTCTAAAAACTCTCCTTGCTTACTATTTATTAATATTTTCGATGAAATTGATATATATTTCTCTTTATTGAGAGGAATAATATTTATAGACCCTTTGATATTACCCAGCTCTTTTATGAATAAATGTGAGTCATATCCGGTTAAGTTATGGAAAAAAATAGGAACAAATTTAGGTATCTTATAATTTAAATTACATTTGGAATGTGCGGCCGCTCTGAATTTCCCAGTTAGATGGTCATGATCCCGAACCTTTAGACTTCCCCACACTGGTTTCTTACAGATATGACATGTTGTTGTCTGTTGGAATTTAATTTCATCCTGAGGTGTCATAGTCATCGGGATTTTCTCCCCCAAATGATTTTTATAAATATTTTGACAGTCTTCATGCAAGTTCGCTATAAAAACTTGTGTACAGTCTTCACCTAGAATAAAAAACAAAACAAAAATAATTATATTATATTACCAGACAATTTATATATTACATATGAAATGAAGTTTTAACAATAATTTTTACTTGCCGGTGTATTTGAAAAGTTTATTCAAAGATGTATTAAATGAACATTTGATAAAATAGGATACAGCAATTGGAACATGTTTTTTAATAGGTGTAGTTGATGAGTTTGATGGATCAGGTTGACAGCTATCGATATTCACCAGCATACACTCAAAATCTGCATAGATGGCAAATGGCACTTCTAGTGATCTATGTTGATGTTCAAACTGTAGTATATTATTTGGAACATCTGGTAGTGTTGTCACAGTTTTATTGCATTCATTTTCATGCTTCTCAAATGCTTCATCTGTGTTGAACGTTTGCAGACATGAATTACATATTCTTACTGATCGTTTGCTATGACTCAGTTGTGCTCCTATTAATCTAGACATATTTTTTATCCATACATAATGACTACAATCCCCTTCTTGTATTAGTAATAAATTAATATGTTGTTGTCTTTTGTGTTGAGAGTTGAAATATGGACCAACAACTCTATAACTTTCTCCAGATCCATTTTTTTCTACTCCGAAAACATTTATACTAATTGTGGGATTGAGTGTCTCAAAGATCGATATGTCTTTAAGTTTCAAGGGGAACTCTAAATTTGTGAAGTTAATTTGAATTCCATTCATTAAACTTATCACACCGTTTTGAATGTTTTCAATGTGGTAACTGCTTGGTCTATAAGAATGTCCATCAATGGGGTAAAGAGCTGATATAACTGCCCATTTAAAACAGAATTCATCATTATTTTGGACATTAACACATGCTTCTTTCAGCTTAATGCTTTTTGGAAGGCTTAAATAGCTCGAACCTCTGAAGGGTTTATACTCGTTAATATTCACTTCAATATGTTTAATACACAATAGTGCCCATCCTGAATCTCTCTCCTGAAACTCTTCACTTTTAACTTCAATTGTTTTAAGCATATTTTTAATTATATCTTTCAAATCATCATTTTGTAAAGCTATTTGCATTGGACATTTAAACGATTTTATGCTTATTTCACTTTTTTCTGATTCTCCTTGTGTTGATATAAATTTTATAAACTCTGCAAATAGTTCAATGCTGAACTTTATACCCTCTTTGGTTTCAAACGAGTATTCAAGTAATTTGATTATATCAAGTATGCAGCTATTTAAAAATTTGGTAATGTCTATAACTCCTTCATCGGTGTTTTCTAAGGAATAGGTTTCCACTTTACCTTCAAAACAATGCCTTATTCTGTTAAAACGAGTATTGTTGACTGGAACTTTGCTCTTTCTCTTATGTTCATTAGTTCTAATGTGATGACCCCATCCAGATATTAGCACATCTATTTCACAGTTTTCACATCTACGTTTTTTCGATGATGAATGAGGTTGGGACATGGAATCATTCATGTCTTTTGGAAGTTTTCTCTTGCTGCTAGTTGATTGATCAATTACTCGCTCTTGACAGGAGACGTTAATATGTTCCTTGCGGAAGTGTTCCAACATTGAATCCTTTCGTGTATATGTTTTGTCACACTGAGGACATTTAATTTTATCGCCATGTGCGGCTCTTATATGTCTATTCAGAGTTCCGATATGAGTAAATTTAACACTGCACACGTTACACTCAAAATTCTCCATTTTATTCTTTTTAAGTTTTTTTTTTTAGTTTTAACGTTTGAGTCAAGAAGTATAATAATAGTTTAACAAGTAAGACTATAATGAAAATTAAAAGAAAAATACAGTCTATTTATACAATTTTATCATTCTAGTAACAATGTAAATGAAATGGATTTCTTTAAGTTTCTCATGTCTAACCACAAATTCTAATTATAGATGACATAGTTATTAGTCTTTATCATTCCCACAGTTAAAATAAAAAAAAATCTAAATTAAACCGACTAATATGATTAGTATCCGAAAAAATAAAAACCGCATTCCTTGGTGTTTTTCCTCATAGTTATCAAAAAATTGTTCCTTATATGGAAAACCATATATACATTTAGGGGGTTTAGGTTTATGTTTAAATGAAAAAATGTATAAAAAGACCAGCTGTTGTTGTTGTTGTTGTTCTTGTGGTTGTTGTCTCACCCTCTGCGAAGGTAGAAATCTAAATGAGTCTAAGAATCCTAATTCTAAAAACTCTCCTTGCTTGCTATTTACCGCCGCCGCCGCCGCCACGCATCGCACCCGCCCCGCATCGCACCCGCCGCCATCACACATCGCAACCTAATCAGTTCATTGCCCTACATTTATATAACATTCAATGACCTCCTAACCACATACGTAATTTATTCAACCTTTTTTTATATTACCCCAAACGCTAGCGCCATACCTTATCATCCAATTTTTTCCTTTTCTTAATTTACTTCCCAACACCTTCAACCACACAACCTCGGCCCGCGCCGTCGACTCGCATCGCAACCTAATCAGTTCATGTGACCGTTACTGCTGCTGGTGTAGCCCCGACAATCTTTTATGCGTCATCCAAGATATGATTTCTACAATTTAAAACCACAAACAAAAATTGAATAATTCTTAAGCCCCTAGTATATGATTCATACCACATAAATAACATTCTTTTATCTTAAATCTTTAAACAACATGGCGATTACCATGAAATCACTTCTCAAGCAACATCATGCGATACTCATTTATGAGCAAGACCATACGACCAGTATATAGGCTGTGCCGGTGGTGCCGGTGGCCCCGAACCCGCTTGTTTATACTACTGACATTTATATAATTATAAGAAAAAAAAACTTTAAGGATTTTTAAAATACTATATAAACAATAAAACAAAACCATGCAATTTGTTATACATTGTTAAGCGTATTATATATTTTTCATTATTATTTTTGTTAAACGAGAACAAAACCGTTATAATTTTCCTCAAATCTAACAGTTTCTTTACTACCTATACATACACACGTATACATTATAAATCGTTTTGTAATTTAATATTATGTTCTGTATTGTGGTTAAAATTAGAAGAAGCGATTAGAAATAAAATTAGAGAAAAAGATACATAATTAGGTATTAAGTATTGTAACTGTAAAAAGGGTAAAAAAAAAGTATTATAAAAAAAAAAAAAACAACATGAAAATATGATATACAAATTTAATTAATTTAAATACCTATGTATGTAAAATTTAGTATTAACATTTAATTATTTAATAAAGAAAGACGAACCTATTTCTGGAGACCTGGCTTGAACTCCCTAAGGGGGGAGGGATGTTATACATACGTATATTTATTAACTTTAAATGTCTCACCTCCTAACCCACTGAGTCAGAATGCATAACAATTAACTATTATGCATAGTGACAGTTTTTGGTTTCACACTTATTGTGACGCAATGGCTTAGTGGGACAAGTCAACTTCCAGAATGCAACTCAGTAGGTCAAAGCTGAGCAATGCATTTTGGAAGTTTAACCAAGAAGTTCCAGGTAGGTCGCCAGAACCAGGCTGAGTCTGATTCTAACCGCGAACGTGAGTGTTTGGTTATTTTTCTTGATCGCAAACTTAATATTTTATTATAATATATTACCCGAGTAATGCATATTTAACACCTGAAACAAATGCTCTATTTACTAACGACTGCCCTTAGCTATTACCAATTAGTTCAAATTCAATTCCAGATAAGGTGGTTTCTTCGCAATTGAACTGTGTAGTCATAGTATTAGGTCGAAGCACCAATATTTAATTGTGATATATCCGACAGATATATACATATATCCGTAAAGTTCCAAACCAAACGATTTGATTCGCCAAGCCACGCCGAATGCGGCTTAGATTGGACATTTCGAACAAATCCATTTACCGGTACTGACAATGTAACATTGAGCAATGGTGTGGCAACTGCCATGGTACAAGCTTATAGTCAATTTTCAGAGCGGTGTATGTTGGTTTACAATTCCAAATTCCAATAGCTTACCAATTGGAATGGGCACGAAGAGGCACCTAATATTTCAATATTGAAGTAAGCAGCAGATGGCCTCTGCTCATATTGACGGCGCATTTTTGTCGTCAGAGCCGTCATATTGAATTCAAGAACTCTACTAAATGTATCCGATTGATTTTGATCAACTTGGACCAGTTATTGATTTGGAACAATGTTTTCAAGATTGTTAATATTCTTTATACGAAACCCTAATCTAGCCGGATTGGGATTGTTGGCCAAAACACCGGCTATATCGGCAGGAAAGGACAACATCATATCACCAGTTATTTTCACCTGACACTTCGATTCACCGGTACCCCTAAAGTAAGCATGAATAATTTTATGGAAGGCCACATCAAAGGGTATTGTATCCGATATGCCAATAGTAAGGGATGATGGCCCTCTTGCCATGTCCAACGCCCATCCGGAATTCCATGCTACCGACACTATCGGCTCGTGGCATTGGAGCTGTACCATTGTTAAGTGGTTTTATTTTGACTTGAACTTTTTACCAGCTGAATACCATAACCATCTTCATCGACTTCAGGGGCAGCTGTTGATGCAACACCTGGAATAACTGCAATGGCCCCTGTGGCTGAGGATGAATCGTGTACTTTATTTTGTTCATCGTCTTGCAAGTGGTTCTTTTCTTCGACGACATTTCGTTCCTCTTTATTGATACCACCAGTTTCGAGTTCTTTTTTCTTTTTAAGTTTCATCGTTTTGGTTTTCTCTCGTCGACTTCTAAGAATTCTTGAAATTGGAACCGACGAAGAAGATGCTGACTTTTGCTCAGATAGTTAAGTCAATGCTGACGACTTGACAGAGATATCAAACGAACAGATAACTAATTAAGATTTATAGTCTGTGGTCAAATGAACCCCCGAAAAAGAAAACGCGAAATTATGTTTTTGTTTATACTAAATTTTACAATTAGAACTTTTGCAATTGATTTGCAAAGTTATCTCATTCAAAAAAATTTAGGAATTGTCACATTGACATTTTGAGAGAAGTGACATTGAATTTCGAAAGTTTTCGAACAAATTTTCGATGAGAGCACTCATAACATAATAGTGGTCGGGACCACTCATAAGTCTTATGAACGCTCATAAATATTCAATATTAATGCCTGGTGAATAGGTTTATGAGCCTCTTAAGTTATGAGGCTTCGTGAATACCGGCCTAAGATTCTTAAAATCATATAAGTATGACTTTAAAATCGCGTCTGCCAAAGTTTGCTTATTCCACATATTGGCGAAATCTTACACCATAGACATTCATATAAACCTAGATACCTTTGTATATATTAAAACCATAGTATTATTAACATTTATTTAAAATAAAGATAAATTAAATTGGAAAATTAAAATTAGATTTTTGTTTGTCTTTTCTAATGTAACTCCAAAAGCATTCTGTTTTATAAAATGAAGTAAAAAGGGATTTTTCTTATAGTCCCCCAGCACCACTGATTAATTATTGACTTTCTATAAGCAATAGATTGCAGGGCCTATTCTTATACAAAATACCAATAGATGCCCTTAGGTTATTTTAGTACCACATATTCCGCTGGGAGCTGGGTGGCGCTCGTTTCATCCAAGCTGAGAAGAGATCCAGCACGAATTTCGCTCCTAGCAGTCCATCACCGAGATTCAGCTATTTCGGCGAGGGAAGTAAGATGGCTCGCCTTACTCGCCGACTCATCTCACTTTCCGCCAAAAAGTGATTAAGCTATTTAAGAAATGAGTATGATCGAATTTAGTTTCGAACACCTAAATGTCTTGAAACAAGAAAATAATGTTCAATAAATTAAATACAAAAGAAGTATTTTTATTAAGAACACATATTTATACAATTACATCTACATATTTTGTACATTACGTACAAATTTGTTTGAGAAACGAGCAAATACTTAACCAAAAACGTAAATACACCAACAAATGCACCAAGTCACTGCTGAAATCTCAGGCGAGTAATCTGACATTTCATTTCAATCACTCACCCAATCCCTCACTTTTATTAGTTGAATCGATTTTTAATCAAAATCGACTCATCTCAATCACTCACTGCGGTTTCGAATTAGTTGAATCTCGGTGCATATCTAGTAGGTCAATGGTTGGTTTGCTATTACTTATATAATTTGGCTACTATATGAAGCTGAACTGTAAAAAAAATTAAATTAAACTTCTATGAGTTAAAACGAATTTAAAAATCATAATAGCCTTTTGACACCAAACCCAAAACACGGTTTCGCGAAATTATAGGTTTTGGCTGAAAACCTAAAGCGAAAACACAAGTTTTCCCTCGTTTTGATCTACAAGTTTCCAATGGGGACGTTCACTTATTTATTCTGGATGTAATGCGTGCAAAAACACATCTGATGAAAAAACAATTGTGCTCCTGAAAGATATTTTCAGTTATCCGAAAAATTTGAAATAACTATCCGATAACAAATGTATAGAACAGCTGACTGCAAAATTCATTTGGTATGCTTTTTGTTCTGATTTTTTGACAGCTTTCAGCTAACCTCTCTGATTCGTCCACAAATATACTCCGATAGCTTGGTATCCGAGATAAAATATATTATAAATGAGTGAAAAGAAAAAAATTGATTTTAATTTGAACCGAATTTGATTTTCAGAAAAAAATTGACAGCGGATCGACGGCAGATGGATGTTTTTGTTGAAACGAAATCGACATTAAGCTGTCCGAAAAACTTTGGTATACTTTTGTATCCCATGAGAAATGTCAAAAACATATGTACAAGCCCATTCAAATTCCTATTCGATGTTGGTTGTTCAGGAACTTCAGTAGATACTAATGGCCTTTGATTGGCCGTCCGGAACTGTTCTGACCTCCACAAAATGACAGTTGTTACTCTAAACAGAACAGAAAACGATTCTGGATTTCATTTTAGAATCGAAAACAGAATCACTAATGCACTCACATAATTAAAATGTCAAAATCATCGGGTTGATTCGTAGTGTAATTTCCATGTGTTTACTGAATTTAAAAAGAAGCAAGTTATAATTATTATTGATAAAGAAAATGCGTTTTGGAAATTCGTTTTATTCGATGTGATTTTTTTTAAATTTAATTTTCACAAACACAGTGATACAAACAATTCAGAATCAGTCAAATTATTTCCGGGTGTTTTATTGGAGGAACGTGTTCAGGACGGCCAATTGAAAAGGCCATCACATATCTTATGTCGATTTCGTTTCAATAATTATGATTCGCTACTAAAACCAATACTTTTTGGCTTTGAAAAGAACGATTACGGACCGAATCTCTTTTTGGGACTGTGTGTGTTGCTTGGCAGCTCTAAAAAAAAAACAAATCTTCAATTCGTTAAAACATCATTATTTCGTTTTAATTTCCCGATTCCGACGCGGGGGAGTTCCTAAACCCACTTGCACTTTTTTAATATTTGTTTCCAAGAAGTTTTTAACAATGTTTTTTATTTTTTAATATATTAATTTACTTTTTCTGTACACTGCCACAAAATAAAAATTAATTCACAACATAACAATTGAGAAACGTCAAAACAAATATTGTAGTGTGTGTACGAATCTGTGCACAAATCCGTTTTGAATCCGTCTCCAAAAAGAGATTCAATACGGATCTGTTTTTCCAGAAAAATATTGGTTTTAATTTGAAACGAATTTGATTTTCAGAAAAAAATTGACGGCGGATCCACGGCAAGTCGATGTTTTTGTTGAAACGAAATCGACATTAAATAAGCTATTGTACCGACATTTGAATGTACCCAATTAAATTTCCCTTTCCAAGTGACAATCAGCTGAGTTTAAACGTCACGGCACTGCAACGTCAAAATAAAAAATAGCACGGTGGCATTTTTTTTGGTTTTATAAAAACATTAACAAAAACATACAATAAATTTTAAATCTATAATGAATTAAATATATAATTCGATCACATCAGAAAACTTAGTATAATGTTACTTTGATTATATAAAAAGATAAACAAATTGAACACAAAAAGATGGACGAAAAACTTAAATACTCGCTTCTTCGAGGAGATCTGGTCGACAACCAAAGCGTTTGGACAAGGTACAATATTATTCATGCAAATTATGATGAATAGTTATTAAAATAAATTGTAGACATGAAAAGCGTGTCTGGTTTTTTACACTGCTTACAGGCACCTGTATGCTTTATTCGACTAGAACAACAATGCCTCTACTCGTGCCTTCGGTGGCTGCTGAACAAAAGTGGAGCAAAACTGATTCAGGGACTGTGCTTAGTTCATTCTTTTGGGGCTATACATTAACACAAGTAAGTGCGCAAGAATAACTGATTATTTCGTATGTATAATCTGTGTGTTGTTGTTTTAGGTTGTTGGTGGATATTTTAGTGATAAGTTTGGCGGGCAACGTGTGATATTATTTGCCGCTTTAGGTTGGTCATTGATTACAGCTTTCATGCCAAGTATAATTTATGCTGCGCCAAGTTTCAAGTCCTACTCCATTCCATTTATAGTAACGATAAGAATAATTAATGGAGCCTTCCAGGGTGTCCATTTTCCTAGCATGATAAGCTTAACTAGTCAAGTAAGTATAAAATAAATATGACTAAACTCACTGAATAAACAAACAACATCTGTGTGAAAAAATATTTAAAAATTTCAATTCTAGAGTCGGTATTCAACGTATTGATTTTCATAATCTCACATTTTATAAAAATGCTATATTAGTTAAGTTGAAACGTTTGTTTTTAGGGTAGTACATGGTTGTGTACGTAGGTGCATTGTTAAATTGCTTGAGGATAAGAAAACAAACTAAACTTTAGCAAACGCTTAAACTTAAAATTTAATTCATTAATTCATGTATATATAATTGCGAGCAGAATAATAGCAGTATCACTTTGCAAGTAACATATTCCCTAATATTTTTATTTATATTTTATGTCGTTTTTTTTGTCAATCCGGAAGCCTTCCGGGCTCTTCTGATAGCGTTCACTTGGAAAAAAATGACAGTTCTAATTCTGAAAAGAAGAGAATTTTTCTTCTGAATTTTAAATCAGAATCGGAACAAGAAGCACTCACACATTCATATACTTGATCGTCAAACTCGACTGTTATCAATTTTTGTATCATAATTGTGCAACAAATATTTTTTTGAATTTGAATATTCTGACGTACACAATTATTTTCACACATACAATCTCATTAAAATTCAGAATCGTCAGAATCACACAAAAGTGTTCAGTTGCCATCCCGGATCGGTAAACAATTCCGGATTGCCAAATAAATATGCCATTACTGTAACATTGTTTTCATCACTTATAAGTTGATCATATTGTTATGTGATAATATAACGGTAAAACTTTTCTCTTGGTTAAAGATGCCGATCAATAGTGCATCTTGTACGTTTTAATTGGAGCTAAAAAATAGCAGTGCTTACTAGTGTTTCGTTGAAAAAACTATATTTTATTTTGATTTTTCGTGGAATACACTGCACGCAACAGAAGAGAGAGCTTATTAAGTCGAAATTAAAGAACTACTGGGATGTTCCGCTTAACTAATAATCAATGCTTTTAGACACAACGAAAAGGTTGAACCACCCGGTCGGAAGAAAATTCTACAACCGTCAATGGTTTGATGTACTCCAGAAAGCATTCTTTTTCATCAGCTAAAGAAATAGTGGATGAGTTCGACGGCATCCACCCAAAACAGAATATGACACTAGATTCACCACGAAAACAATTAAACATGCCGGATCTAGTATCATGATTTCGGGATCGTTTTTATACTATGGTGTTGGTCCAATATATTTGTTTAAAGGTATAATGTACCAGCATGCATACGTTGACATATTGCAAAATATGATGTTGCCATATGCCGAGGACGAAATGCCTCTAAAATGGGTCTTTCAACAGATCAACGACCCGAAACACCAGCAGAACAGCTAAGTAGTGGTTTCTGGACAATAGGATTTAGGTAATGCAGTGGACTGCGTAATCGCCCGATGTTAATCCTATTGAATCTGAGGGCGGACATAAAAAAGAAGTTTGGAACAAAAAAAAAATACAAAAAATAACATCAAGTTGTGGACGGTAGTTGAGAAGTCATGGAGACCAATTCCGCCCGAAATGTGGCACCGCTTGTTGACTCGATGAAAAACCGTGGTGAAGCGGTATTAGCCAATAAAGGCCATATCATAAAATATTAGCTTATTACCAATAGTACTGCATAGTAAAAGAAGTAATTTTTATTTGTTATTTTTTTTTATTATTCTGGTGAAGAAAGAACACTGCTATTTTTTTGCTCCGAGTTTTTTTAAAATAATTTTATTTAAAATGAATTTATTTTATACTAATATAATGAAAGCAAGTTTTAAATAATGTACATATTATAAGAAAAAAATGTTTTTAGTATTGCTGATAATGATTTTTAAATATGATTGCATAATTATTTTTCTTGTTGCTTAATGCCATTTCTTAAGGTGCACTGCTATTTTTCTGCTCGCAGCTGAATGCATGTATGTACGTACTAAATGCACATACTAAATATACATACTTAATGTACATACATACATGCTACTACTAAATAGTCTTGCCTTTTTCACCTATAGTAAAATATTTGGTAAAAATAGGGTCTTCAATCGAAAATAATCCTACGGACATACAAAGCGATAGCACGACCAATCCTGTCTTATGGTTCGATTGTCTGTTGGCCCACACTAAACAAATTATACAACATTAACAAACTTAAGAAAATTTAGATACTGCTACCGTTAACGCTACAGGGGTCTTAAGAAAAAATATCCTCAAAACTGCTCCAACAATGTCGAAATAAGCTTGATAACCTGGTCATTGACCATAGTAAGTTTTTTTTAGTCAGTTTTTATTGACTAAATAATATAATTTAGTATTAGTTTATAAAATATTTTTTTTTACAATAAAGTAAATAATTAGCTTATAGCCTAACTGGTTTGGCGATTTGCCGTTTACCAGATTGACATTTATGTACATTATTAGTGCATAGCTTTAAAATTAATAGTTTTATTTTTTGTTTTAAAAGTTGGCTTCAATAATTCTGGTTCTGTATAGTGAAGAACTGATAATATATTTATAGAGCAGGTCCCAACCGCGGCCACCATTCAAAATAACCAACACATCCTCCATCTCTAGTAGATTATTTCCAAAATACTGCCTTCTTAGTTCACACTTAATTGGTCATCTCGCAATGAAATGGTAGACATGTTCTCTTTCTCTCAGGTTACAGAGGCTACATTCTATAGGAAGATCGGTATGTAATTAAGATTGGTAAGTTCTCCTCTTATTTTGAACAGTGCATTAATCTTTTCAATGGAATTCGTGTTCATGAAATAAGTCTTGTCTTCTAGGTTATGCGATAGTTTACTGTAATACATGCGATATTGCGATTTTAGTGAAAGCATATTTACGAATGGCGGCTTGATACGTGTTTTCAAAATTTATATTTATTCCTCCGTCGCGTGCCATAACCCACTCATTTACACATTCATCTCTATAACTTTGTTAACGTAGTCAAAGTGAAACTTTAACGTTGTAAGGAACAGCGGTGGCATACCTGTGTCTAAATGAATCATATAATTGAGGGTGCTATTTGGGAGTTTAAACACTCTTTTGATGCAATATCGTTGAACATTTTTCACAGAAGAATATTAACGGTAACCCCATAGTTGTGCTCCGTATAGCATGATAGATGTTGCACGGACGATTTTTTGTTTTGAACTGTGGCTTCTTCCCCATACTGAGCCAATCGCTCGTTTCGCTTCCGAAAGTTTTACTTCAAAGTGTTTCTTCGTATTAAAATTTGCTGCAATTAAAATCCCAGGTATTTATACTCTCTAACGACATCTATTTGTTCTCCTTCATAATTCCAACGCTCGCATCTTGAGTACCTTCCGCCACCATTTCTAAAAATCATCATTTTCGTTTTCGCCAAATTAAGGGACATTGACTATAGAATCACTTTAATTTGGGTTCAGTGGCATCGAGGATAATAAACGGGCAGATGAGCTGACAGAGAACATCTTTATTCCACTTGCTGAAGGGTAAATTTTAATTTTCCTTTCGGAATCCAAGAGCAGGTGGATCAATCTAATCGATTGCACCATATATACGACGATATGGTTTGCCTACAATAAATCCCGCACAACCGATCTTCTTTATATGTATTCCGAGGCAAGGCATAGCAGCAAGGGTAGTCGCTATTGGCACTGGACACTGGCCTTTGGGAGAACACGCAGCATATAACGCCCATAACACTTATTGCCTTTTCGATTGGTCGTCCGGAAGGCTTCCGAAGTCTTCCGAATGCTTCTGAAACTGTTCGATTGGTATCAAATGACAGTTCTTCTCCTGGATAGAAAAAAATTTCCTTCTGGATTTGAAGTCAGAATCAAAACCAGAAGCACGCACATTCTCACACCCACTAAATTTCAAATTCAAATTAATTTATTCACGTCATTGTTTTGTTTTGGTTTGTCTGTAATTTTGTAGTTTCAATTTCTTCTCTTTAGAGAATTGAAATTATGGATATCTGTTCCGAAGACAAATTTTCCCTTCAATAACTGTAATTTCGCATTTTCATCAGGAATAACTTCGAAATCTTCTACATTTGTGTCAGCCATGTTTACAAAACAAAATAATCACAAATGTGCGTTTGACACTTCCCGTCTTACACGCAATTCGATTTTCGAGCGATTTCAAATCCATCTTGTTCAGTAGATGTGAAATAGTGGAACAAAAGATTCGCGATTTAAAATCTAAGTAAACAAATGATTTTTTTAATGAAACTTGATATGTTTGTTGCACTTAAAACGTATTTAAAACAGGTGTAGATACAAAAATATTACGCAGGAAAAATAGAACAACTTACAATCAATGCATTAATTGAAAGTGCCCCTTCCTGATATAGAAAAGCGTTGGATCTTGATTTAACTGCGACATTCTAATATGGGTATACCACCAATGCATCCTATGACTTCAGGACTATTGAATATGATAAAAATGTCCTTTTGATTTACTCTGATCTTCATTGGACATAGCAAGTTTTATCCAACTTCGACAATTTCGGTTCTCAAAAATTGTTAATACTTCTGTTAGCATTTTTGAAAGAGTTCTTCGACCCAAAGAGATATCAGCATACTTCCCAATTGACATTTGGAAGCTTGCCTCGGTAAGAAAACGCTAACCTGCGGCTAGCAGGAATTGAAGATTGTTTAATAATGTGGTTCAACAATTTCCATCTCCATTAGGAAAATTTTATTAGGACGGTGTGAAATGAACCTACATGTACAGTAGAAAATAGTAATTGACAGGCTTTTACTTTTGTTTTCAGTCTCAAAATAACATACACGACATCTGCAATTTCCAAGGGATTAAATACATCTCGCAGCTTTCGTCATTTTATTTTTTCTTGTGCATATTTATTCCTTTCAGTCTGCAATACCGAAACGATTAACGCATCACCCATTATACGGTCCGTTATAAACTCTGTAGCACCTAATTAGTACTTTTATATTTTTTTAAATGCGTGAACAATACAAAAATATTTACTGGAAAACAATTTACCAAAATAAAAATACTTCAATAGTATCCCAAATGACATATCTCAGCTGTGTTAAATTTCACGAAAAGTGATTTCGAAAAAAAATCGGAGTTACCAAATCGCTCGTTATGCAGAACACTGAAAATGAATTCACTCGATTTGCAATTTTGATTTCGTTCCCTCGAATTCTGGAACCTAGCTGTTTAATCAGATCCTTACGAGTTTTTGGTATCAAAATGGCGCATTCCAACGCTACTTGAGCTAGTATTAGACGGTCCTTGTAATGTGTCATTGCCGTGACACTCTGACGTCACTATGACGTAGTTGTCTGTCCTAAAAGTGTCACGTCGTGTTGACGTCATTGTTTTGCATGTCATTGCTGTGACAAAAACAATGACGTGCACCGTGACACGTCACTTTTAGGTCATTGCAATGACAAACTGCCGTGACCGTGTGATAGCCCTTTCATTGTTGATGGGACACCGTGACACGTAGCCTGTCGCTGCAAAGACTGTGTCCCAACCGTGACACGGCAGGAATTTCTGCCATGTCATTGTTTGTCACGGTTGGGCATAGTTACCTACAAATGTTTATTTAAATAGATTTTGATTATGTAAATAAGAAGGGTTATTTGTACCTAACTACATAGATGGAACCTAGGTATGTAAATATGGACATTATATGTATATAATGAAAGTGAAGTATATAGGTGGGTAGGCAATTATATATATGTGACGTTTGCAAAAATATTATAGTTATAGTTTTAGGGGAAAAAAGATGCAATTTTAATTCTTGGGTAAATACCATAAATTTTGTTCTGATTAAATGATAGCTAGTACCAATTCTCAAAATTTTGTATTAAAACCGTTGGAGCCGTTTTCTAGAAGAATAAGATTTTCCTTAACAACCAAGACCCAATGACTCGATTGATCGACGCCGTGTCATCGTCATTGCTAAAAATAATAAATGTCATTGCAGATTAGCCTCAACTCCAATGATCAGTTGTATGAGAGTTGTCACGTCGTGTGATAGTCATTGTTTTGCATGTTATTGCCGCGACACCGAGACAGAAATATCACCGTAGCACACTTTGACGTTTATTGTATTTTGGGACAACAATGACAGACATGTGTCATTCGTGTGATAGTCATAGTAGCTAGCCATGACACGATTACCTTTGTCGCGGCAATGACAGTGGTAGGACCTATTTTGTTGTGACATAAGAGTGTCACGGCAGTGACACATTACAAGGACCGTCTAATACTAGCTTTGGGTCTAAGTTGCGAGTTCGCCCTTGCGCCTCTTTTCTACCTACCTAACTAAGCTTTTTCTAAACTGATTGTGTTTCAGTTTTTTTAAAGTACGTGCTACTACGGCACTACGGTCGTTTGCCGCTTATTGGCATACCTACGATATTAATGCTCGCCCCTATAATATATTACGAAAAAAAATTACTGTTTCCTATTTAGAAAATATTATCATCTTTTAATTTCTTGTTCACAATTTATTTGAATTTTTATTAATTGATTGCAATTTGTAACTCTAGCATGTTCCTTCCATTGTTTGTGAGTAGATCGACTTGAATTTGTGAAAGTAGCAGCCTTTGTCCACTTTCTTGAATTTGTGTTGCATTTTGTGCATTTCTAATCGAATATAACTGTCCAGATTGTACAATATGACATGATGGCATATTACCAGTTCTAGCCCAAACTGTCAAACTAAAGAATATTGGTACTTGTGGTGGCATTAAGCCCGTCAGCCAAATCATTAAAAAACCGCCATTTATAAGTTTTGAAACGGCGCTTTGAGACTGAGATTTGTTGCAACAAAGCTCAAATGCACTGACTTTCGTTGACATCACCAAAACAGGTATAAAATCTTTGAACTTCTCATGTCCTAAATTTCTTATTTTATCCTTGACCAATAACAACATTTGACAGCGATTTGATCCAAAGTGTATTAATTTTGGATCCAGGAAGAAATTCTTGCATTGCCACGGAATTATTCGTTCCATGGGGACATTTGTATGATCAACAGCAATATGACGTGTAAGATCCGATACGAAACATGCTTGTTGACATGAGCTTATAGGACATATAACCGGGCTACGTGGGATTTGTAATGTTGTAGCATCGACAATTTGCGCAACAGGCTTAGCAGGGGTTGCTATTAGCTGGAATTGTGGATTTGGTATAGTTGCGATTTGACGGGAACTGGGTGGGTTGTAAGATGCGCGACTTGAATTCGAAATAAGAATATAGTCATTTTTCGTCTGCTCTGGTTGTAAACCGCTTTGGGTGTCATCATCATCTTCATCGGAAATCGTACTTTCATCTGCACTGCAAATTGAAGATAATATTTGTTCTAGCTTATTTGGAGGCATTTTGGAGAATTTTTCTCGTAGCATTTTATAGAAATATTTATCCTCTGTTATTGTCGGTGTTGTATTTACCCCAGACTGCATAACAGTTTCCATAACTTGTTGAAGGTATTCATCTACCCCGGATGCCGGTTTTTTGCCACTGAATTCGTCGGATGTTTTAGGATTTATTCTCTGGCTTGTATCAACGCTCATTACCGAATAATTTTGAGGAGCTTCAATATAATTACTATGATTTAAATCTATTACTTCAACTAGGTGTTCCCTCGATCCCTTGTAAGACTGAACCTTTGGCAAAATATTCAGTTCTGAATCCGTAGACACTCCGATTGAATTACATTGATTGACGTACATAAACTCCTCAGGCTTGATTAAATTTCGGTTGTCATTTTTAAGTGCGTTAGCTATTTCTTCTTCGATTTTTTTGCGAATTTCTTCCGTCATTTGATCAACCAGATTCTGACGAGTGTCCTTTCTTACAAGATTTGATTTGTGTTCTATCCGCGCAGAATTTTGAAAATGTTTTTTTAAGTCTTGTCTCTCGAAATTGGAATCTTGATTGAGTATTTGACTTGTGTTCGGACTTATTGCTTCACATGCCTGAATACTTTTTGAATTCTTACAAAGAAAATATACATTTTGTTACAGAATTATTTAATTGTAATAATAATCAATAAGCCTACCAAAATACTTATACCATCAATGTTATCTGCGCTTTCTCCGTCAAAACTTCTTGATCTTGAAAACAGAGACTTTATAGGTAAATCATTTTTCAAAACAGTGAAGTCCTGATCAAAACTATCAATCGAGTTTTGGTTGTGCATTTCATTAATCCAGTCGTCAATCTTATCTTGGGTTGTACAATGTTGACTATTCGGAATATTTCTATTACAATCATCTAATCTAGCTCCTATACGTATGAGCCTAGTCCTGCGCGAATCGTTATCTTTAGTGCACAAAAAATAAAGGTTTTCGCGCACAATCTCATTTGTGTCTTTTGCTTCCGAATTAAAATAATTTACATTAGAATTTGAAGAATTCATTTTAGATAAAAAATGGATTAAAAAAATAATTTCCAGAAAAAAAACAATAAAATCAAATTTAAAAAAATGTTTACTCTAAAAGTTTGAAAATATGTAATTTATCTGTTTTGTCAGGAAGTTTAAAGGGGGATTATTATTTTTCTATTTAAAGCTAAGTGAAAAATTTATATATAAACGAGACATAGGTAGGTAAAATGGCGCTCAATGACGAACTTGCAACTAAGAACCAAGTAACTTCGTTGTTCTTGATATGATACAATCGGCTAGTTTACTTTACCTACTATTGGATTCCGAGAGGAACATTTAAATTAATTTAGTCCAGCAAGTTGAATGGAGATGCTCTCCGCAAGTGATCTATGAAGGGCTGATCCTTGTCGAACCAGTTCGTCTGCCCATTCTGGCTGTGGTTATGGCCAAGCTTAGATTTTGATTTAAAATTAATTTCCGCTTGGAAGTCGCTAGCAAAGTTGGGAAGTCGGAAAGATCTAGAGACATTCAGCGACTCTAAGAAAATTCCTGCCCCGACACCGCACTCAATTTTAGATCGACACGATGTCATCTTCCCATTTTTACTTGCGATTACAGGTACTATAAGGCAAGTTATGCATTCGGCAAAAAAAAGTTTGAGATAACAATCAAACATAACCTTACGATGATAGCGAAGACGAAAAAAGATGGTCTAACAATTTTGTCCGTCTGTATGTCTGTCTGTTTGTCAGTCTATCTGTATGTATGTATAGACACCTACAGCCCAAACGGTTGGGCCGAATTTCTTCAAACTTGGTATATAGAGTTTTTTAGGTATTTGTTTCATAACGATGCGCGCACTAAAGGGGTTTTGATTACCCTTAAAATGACCAAGCACAGTGCGAGTGTTAGGAAAGTGGGGAAGGATGTAACAAGAGATACCGAATTTCTGAATATTAAAATGGGAGGGAAAAATAGAGCCGGGTAGGGCATTCCACATTCGTGTTGTACGCTTAAAAAAAGAATCTCTGTACCTAACAGTACGTCCAAAGTTGGCCGAGTATTACGGTTAAAAAATTCAAGGGGAGGATAGCAACTGGCTATTTCGCTTGAACATTGTTTATAAAAATAGCGATCAAATAATGAGAAACATATAACATTTCGTCGGTGTTCTAGAGATGTAAATGTTTCCACTAAAGTTCTATTGCCAATCACTCTTAGAGCTCTATTTTGAATTCTATCTAAGAGACTCAAATGAGTTTTGGGAGCTCCTGCCCTTATGTGAGAGTTATACCCCAGCTTTGGACGAATGAAGGCCTTATAGATTACAGCCAGATCAGACGGGGAGAAGAATTTCTTGCATCTCAGAAGAAAACCCAAACCCTTTGCAGCATTTTTAGCGACATCAAATATGTGTTCATTCCACAAGAGGTGGTCTGTGATGCACATGCCATTATTTATTTTATGAATATCAGACTTGAAACCATCCAATACAACTTGTATTGAACGGTCCGAAAGGTAATTTCTAATCCATGCACGCATTTTCGATAAGAGAGCTTGATGCCAAACTCTATCAAATGCTTTTGAAATATCAAGCGCAATAATCTTACTTTCTCCAAAACGATGTAAAGATTTGTGCCACTGTTCGGTGAGATATACCATCAGATCACCATACTGCCGGTCATTAAGGAGCTTTCGTTCTTCAAGATATTTCTTAAGCTGATAATTAATCAGCGTTTCCATGACCTTGGAAAGAAGGGACAATTGGACGGTAATTAGAGGGTGAAGAAGATTCGCCTTTTTTAGGGACAGGCTGGACAAATGCTGTTTTCTATCTACTCGGAAAGAGACCTGTATAATAGGACAGATGAAAAAAATTATACAGTGGTTTTTTCCCTTAATTTTTGGTCATGCAAAAATTTTGTTATCCGAATGTGAACTTTGCAAATCTTTCTAGCTTGTTGAAACTTTTTCCGGTTTTCCTTAGTGGATTGACTTTATATTTCCGGAAACTTACTTCTCTATGCATTTTCTTTCGGTTTGATAGATTTCACCCTATTCGGTATAAAATTTCTCATTCCGTGAAGAATTAAATTTGTTATCATATATATGCGCTGGATTCTACGTCACTGCCGAGGAAGCATAGTGACCAGTTAAAGTTCCTGAAAAAATTACTGAGACCGTCCCAGTTGGCTTTCTCATATTAGGCGTTTTTCTTTTTTCGTTCAGAGCAGGGCATTGAACAGAGTTCGAACACATAAATAATGTACTGAACTGGTTTCAAACAGAGCGAGCTCTGTACACTGATATGTTCTTTAAACACACTTGAACAACACAAACGAGAATACATTTTCATTTTAAACATACAAAGCAATATAACACAAAATCTACCCTTTTTTGTAGACTGATACAAACCCAGATACAGAAAATCAACTAGCGATCACCTTCTTTCGCCAACTTATGTATCTAATTATTTTTTTCTTCCTATTTTCCTTCTTGACACACATGGCATTTGGTGCGTTCAGCAATTTACTCACATGCTCAGTCAATTATGTTCGAGTACGTCGAGTGCGATCTACACATGTTCAGAACGAAAAAAGAAACACACATTTGGAGCTCTGCATGCTCTGAGTTAAAAAGAAACACAAACAAATTTTTTGACAACTCAGACTCTGCTCTGAACTAAAAAAGAAAAACGCCTATTGCCATACGGTTCTCTTTGGTGATTTTTCTTTAATTGAGTGTTGTTGGCATGAGAAATTTGCAGATATGACACAATGGTCTGATGTGCCTAGAGGCGATAATACGCTTACTGGGTTCCGATAAATGAAACATATGTGTGTTATGCCCAAGTGACAATTTGTATTGATCCGCCCCTGGTTAAATAGAAAAACCATCTGACGTCATACCAACCTAATCAATGCATGCACTGTGTAGTAATCTTCACACAGAACCTACAATGGTCAAGTTCATATAACTGTGAGAAATGATAAGGAAAATAAAAAAAATAAAATGCACGACTGGATCGCACGAACTTGCTCTTATGTTCGATCACATGGTATGCTAAAGGTATTATTAAAAATCTATCTTATTAAAAATCTAAATATATTATTAAGGTCGTTTTTTTATTTATTTTTTATATATATAAAGTTTCTTTAATTTTTTCTAAAAAAAATTTGGCATGACAATCTTAAAATATTTAATAATATAAACTTAAAAACAAAAGATTAAATCGACTTAATAAAAAAAAATTTTCAAAATTCTAAAATAAATACTTAAACTAATTTGAGCTTTAAAAAGGGTACGCCATTTTATTTCTTGTATAAATTAGAATTTATGAGAAAAAAAATAAAAATCTTTGAAGCGGTTTTTAAGAAATTTTTTAACTTTTTGAAAACAAAAATTTAAACAAAAATCAAAAACGCCAATTCACAGGTATTCAACAAATACATATAACTATATAATTTTTGAAAAACAATTATTGAGCAGTTTTCAAAATATAAATTAGATTTTTTTTTAAAATGCTTTTAAAAATACAAAAAAATATTAATTAAAAATATTGGTACCTAAACTTATATATGAATGAAATTTCGAAAGAATCGGTTAAGCCATTTATGAGATCGTCGAAATAAAAAAAGGTCCTATGTAAAGTACCGTTTTTAGACATTTAAAAAAAATTCAATCATAATCATAAAAAGCTGCATTGATTTTAAAATCAAAATCGTTAGAGCCGTTTCCGAGAAAAATATGCTTTAACGAAACCGTTATTTTTTTAGCTAAAAAAAATTCAATACAATACCTAAAAAACTCTACATACCAAGTTTGAAGCAATTCGGCCCACCTACAGATAGACTGGCAGACATACAGACGGACAGAATTTTTAAACCCTCTTTTTTCGTCTTCGCTATCATCGTAATGTCATGTTTGATTGTTATCTTAAAACTTTTTTCTTCGACGAAAGCATAACTTGCCTTATACATATGTACCTATAAGCGCAAGTAAAAATCATCCATCTGTTTTCGAAATATTGAATTTACAAAGAAAAATATTTTTGTCAAAAATACACAAAAATAATCCAAATTTTGGTATGCTGTATTATTAACAATTTGAAGTACCTCGTATATAAAAATTTTGATCAAAATCCGTCGAGCCGTTTATGAGAAAGTTCAAAATCAGAAAAATGGTTGTATGGACGGTACCGTTAAAAACAAAATATTACAAAAAAATGTTTGACCAAAATGTAGCATACATACTTATATATAAGAGTACACATTTTTTTGAACAAAATCGTTAGAGCCGCTTACAAGATAATTAAGATTGTAGGAAACATTGTATGGCAAGTACCGTTATTCTTGGGGCGAAAAAAAAAACGATTCAAAAGTCAGTTTCATACAATCTCCTAAAAAGCTTAAGGCCGTGTGTGAATTGCGTTAAAATGTTGGTTAAATTTTGTACCTTGGTTAAAATTTGACACTAGCGTGGTGAATAAAATGGGTTAAAATGTAGGCAGCTGTAGAGCAGGCTAAATTTGCGTTAAAATTTAACGTTTCTCAAGATAGTGTAATTTAAAACTGTAAGCGATAACCGAAAAGAAATATGAACTCCAAAAAGTCCAGATCTACTGGGAAACCATAAAATAAATGTAAGTTTTAATTTATTCAATTGAAAGATTAAATTACATTATTATTTTTGTTTGTGTAGGGTCTCAAGAGGAAAAAACCAATATTTTAATCCGTTGATATTTTAACAAATATAAAATAATTAATTAAAATACTCATTGTATTTCATTTTGCAAATTGAATACAAATAGATTGATTTGTCAGCTTGTCAAATTCTTCATCTGTGAAAACTAGTGTTTACATACTAAATCAACAAACTAACCATAATGGGAATTGTTTTGAAAAGATTTGGAATTGTTGCTTTAAAATATTAAATTAACGATGTAAACCCGAAATATATTAGTAAAACTGAGAATTCGTTACTTTTTTGTGCCAAATTATTAACGTTATATCTTCTAAGTCGGATTTTGGGAAAGAAATTAATTAACTTGGACAACAAAAAAAAATGTTTTAGGGAAATTTCTTCAATCTTGAAGGAATTTTAGCTAAAATAGTGTTTTAATAAATCCCTTTTAACGCAATTCACACAGCAAAAAGCTAAATTTGATCCCACCACAAACCAAACTTCAAAATTTAACCAAAATTTTAACGCAATTCACACACGGCCTAAGTACCAGTTTGAAGAAAATCGCTTCAACCGTTTAGGCCGATCTACAGACAGACAAGACAAACAGACGGAATTGCGGGACCCAATTTTTTGGTGTTGTCCATCATCGCAATGTCAAGTTTGATTAAAATCTAGAGTTCGATTTTTTTCCAAATGCAAAACTTACCCTATACCCTATATACATATATATCGCAAGTAAAAACTGAATGAAGTACCAAATGGCCACGGGTAATTCTGAATGCACACCAATGTTTAATGGGGGTTGGTCAAAAGCAATTCAGTCTCCACACTCAGATGTGTGATCAATAGGACGTTGGGTCTTGGTCAGATGCAATCAAATTTACAGGTGGACACAATTTTTATGAAATAGTTCTTTCAATTAAGTATGGTGCAAAACTATGACCGCTGTTGATCTTAGAAAAGCTTTCCCATAAGACGTGTACTTCCTATTTATCTTGAACAGAATATAATCAAGTTTCTAGACACTGATTGGCCAGCTGCCATACAACAAGGATTTTTTTTAGCAGCTGGCCAATCTGAAACCAGAAACTTGATAGCTTTCAAGTCGGCGACGTCTTCTGAACGTGGCCAATATGTTCTGGTCGGAAAAATCTAAGCTCCTTTTCATACCTACCCTGCGAAAAGAAGTAAACATTTTTTTTAGTCAATAGTGATTACCTATTATTAACTTTAAAATCATAGGTTAAATTATCTTTTCTCATATCAAAAGTAAATTCAGTTTGTTTTTATTTTCTTTTGTAGAACCTCTGCTCAATGGAGCGTACAAGTTTTTTCGGTCTGCTCACATCCGGATCAGCCATGGGTACTCTATTAACCGGTATCTTAGGTTCTTTCGTTTTGGACTACTTCGGTTGGTCATCAGTTTTTCGAGTGATTGGATTCCTTGGAATATCATGGGCATTATTTCTACGCTACTACACAATGGCTGGCGATAGGAATCGCATCATAAATGTCTCAGTGCCCAGTAGACTTTGTTCAAAATCATCAGACTCTGTGCCATGGTTAAGATACTTCGGACGACTGTCATTTTGGGCGTGTGTTTTAACACATGCTTGTGAAATGAATTGTTTCTTCGTGCTGCTGTCATGGTTGCCGACATATTTTCACGATACATTTCCATTGGCAAAAGGCTGGGTAGTGAATATGATACCTTGGCTTGCGTTGCCACCGTGTACGTTTTTTGCCAAGTATCTCACAACAAAACTTGCAGCAAGAGAATGGAGCACGTCTAATGTACGAAAAATTATCCAAAGCCTTTGCTTTGCATCACAAAATATTGCGCTTTTTATTATGAGTCGAACGAATGATTTTCATACCGCACTCGTATGCATGACTGTTATTATAGGTAATGCATTCTTAAGTTTGTAACTAAGAGTTTGTTAATAAAAAAAACATCCGTTTTCTTTTTAGGTGGCACAGGATTTCACAACAATGCAGTAACGGTTAACCCGCAGGACTTAGCCCCATCACACTCTGGCAGTGTGTTTGGTCTGATGAATACAGTTGGTGCGATACCAGGATTCTTAGGTGTCTATTTGGCTGGGCACATTTTAGAGCTTACACAAAGTTGGCCAGCGGTATTTAGTACTGCTGCCATAATCAATCTGATTGGCTGGGTAATTTTTATTGTTTTCGGTTCAGCTGATCCTATTGTGTGAGAATAAACAACACACATTCCAAAAACACAAAATCAAGAGAAAACCGAATGAAACAAAAACTTAACCAACGCCGACATTCAGACCGACAAATTGTACCACTAGAGGCAAAGATTTTTACTTTTTGTTTTCACTAGTATTTTTCTTGTTATTTTATTTATCCTCTTTGTAATAAGATTAGATATGATTTACACTAGTCCTTGTTTTTTTTTTCTTTTTAAATTGTAATAAGTTTCTTCGACATGTAAGGTCCATCAAGTTCGTAACCAAGTTTTCGGTAGTAATTCCTAGTTCCGACTCCCGAGATGACAGCTAGTTTTGTGCTTCCATGCTCCTCCAAAGCTATTCTCTCAGCTTCTTCCATTAGAAGCATACCAAAGCCCTAAAACCAAATAATAAAGAAACATACAAATTGTTTTCCCTTAAAGTAGATGCGAGTTAATTCTATCCTACCTGATGTTGAAACTTAGTTGGATCTCTTGCATTGACCGGCACAACAGAACCATACACATGAAGTTCACGCACGATGGATGACTTCTCTTTAAGCTCTGGTCTAAAAGATTCCGCAGAACATTTACGCAAACGCAACAATCCCACCAATATGTCCTGTTCAGGGTCCTCATAGGATAAGAAAGTCTCCCATCCCCCGTTTGCAACATAGTCTCTACGAATCAATTCAATTTCATAAGGACGAACTTTATTATGGATTTCCTGAATTCCAACTTCTCGAGTTCTCACATCGCGACAATCGGTGCCAAGATCCTTCATACGGGCTAAAGCCAATTCACGAAGATTGCCGTGTTCAACCCCGGAACTAAAAAGAAAACCATAGAAAGTAGAAAAGAAATGAAACAGATGTTGAATGCTCACCTCACTAGCGGCATTGGAATATCACGCTGCACTCTGTAGACTCTTGTCCAAGGGGGAACCAAAGCAAGAATTTTAGCCACCAAATCTACAAGCATCGAAGGAGGGTAGCTCTTGTAGCGTCCAGTCTTCCAGAGTTCATAAAGACCTGTCCCTCGAATAACTAAAGTTGGATAGATCTTTAAGCCATCAGCTCTAAATGCTGGATTCTCAAAGAATTCCTAAACAAAAGGAGCATTCGATATAGAAACAAGGATTTCAATTTTATATCCTTACAATAAACTGTTCAATATCTCTCTCGAAGTCAACATTTGGCAAATCGGGCATCATATGTGCCACAATCTTGTAACCAGAATCTTTTCCCAGTTGAAAACTTTCACAAACGGCTCTTACGGTATGTCCACGATTTGTGTCCCGGGCAACATCTTCATACACCGATTGCACACCAATTTCAAGACGGGTGCAACCATACGAAAGCATGTCGGAGAGATGCCTCTTGAGACAGTAATCGGGACGTGTTTCAATGGTTATGCCAATACATTTAGTGCGTGATTTTTCTGAGTACTTTACAGCTTCGGCCACACTGGCACTGGTATGACCTGACAGAGCGTCATGCAGATTTCGAATAAAATAATCACGGTACTCTTCTGGCAGGCACATGAATGTGCCACCCATTACAATGAATTCGACTTTGTCAACTGAGTGTCCAAGCTGTTTAAGTTGTTCTACGCGATGACGTGTTTGCAAGAAGGGATCATAGCGTGCACGTATGGCTCTCATCGATGTAGGTTCATAACCCGTGTAACTCTGTGTGGAATACTCGAAGTCGCTATCTGGTCCACCGGGGCAGTAGACGCAAATATTCCCGGTCATACTGATGTGTGGACAACGATGAGGTTTGCACATTACTGCTACTACCGCAATCTAACAAAATAACTTTCAATGCTTTAGGATAAAGAAAGAAAAAAAAACAGATCTTCAACCTACACCACTAGCTGTTCGAATTGGCTTTGCTTTCAACTTGGGAAGAAGAATCTTTTTAGCGTCCTGGGGCACAGCCGCAATGATATCCACTAAACGAGGCGAACTCTCCAGACCATATTTAGAGGAAAGACGAGATTTCATACGATTGAGATTAACATCTTTCTTCTCTGTATGGGCTTGAAGGAGCTCTTGGATGATTTCGCCAATTACTATGACAGTTCGTTCTTCACGACTTAGTCCGATTCCTAGTGGAAATCAAAGAGCTTAGGGGGAGTAAATGATTGGAATGGGTTGTTCAACTTACCTAATTTCTTTTTTTGAACCATTTTGTTCTTTAAAAATTATTTAATTTACAATTTTTAAAAAACTTTCATGGACTTACACGTGGGAAAGACGCAAAAAAATATTTTTATTTATTTTTTTTTTGTAACTTCTTTAGGTCAGTTTTGACAAATTGGCCAATTCACAATGGCCACGTTCAAATAGGTCTCGGACTTACTCCCCAACACTTAAGTGGCCTTCCATTGGTACTTAAACCTTTTTTGATACAAATCTGCCAAAACACTGATTTCGACAATTAAATCTTCCATTGGGCAAAAAAACATTTTTTTTTTGATTTTGAATCAAATTTGCAGATTCGTATTTTACGGTGAATCTACCCTCCTTTATACAGCACTTAGTACTAGTACAATACAACAAGCATTTATAGCCTTATGGCGATTTCGTTTCAATAAATAGGATTCGCTACTAAAACCAATACTTTTTGTCTTTGAAAAGAACGATTACGGATCAAATCTCTTTTTCTGACTGTGTGTTTTGCTTGGCAGCTCTAAAAACAACAAACCATATATCAATATTTCGTTTTTATTTGCTGATTCCGCCTCGGGGGAATTCCTAAATCCAATTGAACTTTTTTAATATTTGCTTCCAAGAAGTTTTTAACAATAATTTTATTTTTTAAAGATATTAATCTGTTCTTTCTGTAGACTGCCACAAAATAAAAATTAATTAACAGCACAACAATTGAGAAACTTCAAAACAAATAAACAAATATTGTAGTGTGTGTACGAATCTGTGTACAAGTCCATTTTGAATCCGTCTCCAAAAAGAGATTCAATACGGATCTGTTTTTCTAGTAAAAAATTGGTTTTAATCATTGTAGGTATATAGATATTAATAGTACTATCATGACGACGAAATTCATCGAGCCTGCAATAAGTTCTACTACTCATCATGGGTTCCACTACCAAATCGGAGCTTAGGTAGTGTTGGTGTGTTATGAAAATGCGTATGAAGAGAAATAGTGTGATAATAAATTGATGAGAGAACTATATACAAAATTTATTATGAGTTTGATGAGGAAAGGAAAACAAGTATTTAATAGTTATTTTTGTTTTTTATGAGCATTTTTTTGTTGAGTAGGAGCGGGTTGTGTGTGTGTTTTTTTTATTCTACGGGCAGATAGAATGAAAATTGTTTGATGGCTGTAGGGAATATTTAAATATTCAGGTATACACTTATGTGCAACGGTCACTACTCAATAAAATAAACTTTTTTACCAAATGGACAAACATGATAATAATGTAACAGTTAAAATTTAAGATTTCTGTAAATCGTTGTGCAAAAAAAATTGTTCTTGTGACAAAATTATTTTTATTTTATATTAATATTTTTTTGGACTTTGAAAAAAAAATAATTTTTTTTAAAAATTCAGATTTGATAAGTAATTTCGTAAAAAATCGAGTTGACGACTTTTCAAATAAGAATTGCTTATTAATAGGTATTATATATTTTTTCAAGTCGTTTTTTACTTATTTTTTTTTAAATGAGTATTCAACAATATATATATAAATTTGAAAATATTGTTTAAAAAAATCTTCAAAACATTTAATATTTATTTGCAAAATATTGTTTTTTTTTTCAAAATCCAAAAAATAAAATAAAATTTAATAAGAATTTTTTTTTTGAAAATTCTTGGAGCCGTTTTTGAGAAATAAATTTTTTTCTTAACGGATTTTAACATTTGTATGGGAGGTACCCTTGTTTTTTATTTTAGAAAAATAGTTTTTTTAACTATTCAAGATAATGTCTAGAAACTACTAAATACGAAGTTTCGAAAAAATCTATTAAGTCGTTTTCAAAATTTTGAATTTTCAAAAAAAAAAAATAATTTCCAAAATAATTTGTTTTGAAAAATTTTGGTATACAATAGTGTTTAAGCTTTCTAGGAGCTTCTGCGTAAAAAAATTTAAAAAAAATCAGATTAACCGTTTCCGAGAAAATCATCGAAAACCAAAAAAAATGGTTCTACTAGAGGTACCAAAAAAACAATTTTTTCCAAAAAAGAATTATTAAAAGGTACCCTTTCCCTTCATTAATGAACTCATTTTTTTTTATAAAAATCGTTGGAGCCGTTTTTGAAAAAAACAAGATTTTTGTTTTTGGCCAAAGAAAATGTATAGGAGCTACTGTTATTTGTCGTCTTAAAAAAACGAAAAACCGTGTGGGCCGAAAAAAACAATATGTACCAAGTTTGAAGACAATCTATCAAAGCGTTTAGGCTGAAGACTCAAGGACAGGCAGACAGAATGACAGACAGACGGAATTAGGGGACCCACTTTTTGGTGTTCTCTGTAATCGTAATGTCATGTTTGATTGTTAGAAAAAAAAATATTTCAGAAAAATAATATTTACCTTTTTGGTCAAAAAGAAAGTTTGGCAGGTACCTAGGTAGGTACTGTCATATTTCGTCTTAAAAAAGCTGAAAAAAACTGGGGACATGTTTATGAAAAACCGTTTAGGCTGTAAACTCGAGGACAGAAAGACGGAATTGCGGACCCATTTTTTCGCCTTATCATCGTAATGTCAAGTTTGATCAAAATCTCGTGTTCGATTTTTTTCGATTCCATAACTTGTAATATAGAACCTACATACATATATAATATCGCTAGTAAAAAAAAATAAAAAAAAATACTGCCTAGGTATACCTACTTTATTTCCTAATAAAACTGTCTGGAGAAAAAATTAAATTATTCTCAATAGATATTATATTTGAAAAAGAACAAAAAGTACATATGTACATACATATTGTATGTAAATGGGTATCTGGATACACATGCACCTACCTAAACAAAACATATTGAAATATCTCAACATTGCTTTGCTATTTTTGCATAGAAAAGTCAAAAGTAGCAACGTTGCTACAATTCAAAATCCTAAAATCCACCAAATATCTAAAATTTGAAAGAAAAATTAAAAAAATTTAAAATAAATTCTATAATAACCTATATACATTCTTACTTCAAATTCATGTATACGCCAATAGCCTTGATATAATTTATTTATACCCACCAGGTGAAGGTTTCTCCCTTACCCTCTATATTTCTATATTGTTGTCAGAACTAGTAAGTTTCGACCGTCTCCCTTGCTTTTTTTCGTATTTGCTTCTACATTTACTTCTTCCACATCAACAATTCAATATCAAGAAAAGAGAAACTAGCGCCCTCATCGACGGAACTACTATCTAAAAAATTCAGTCTCATAGTAGTACTATAGGTTTCATATACAAAGATCTATATACAATGGTTCGATAAAATAATCAAAAATAATTTCAAAAATTGTGTGCATGAGCTCATTTTATGCATTCCTTTTTTACTGTAATGTATGTACTATTTTCAATAAAACACTCGATAACACTCACTATTACCAATTGTGATCGCACCATATTTGACTTTTGACAGTTCAGTTGGAAAATTAAAAAAAATATAAACAAAAAAGTTGAAAATAATTTGCTAACTCTCTAGTTGATGTAGTTTGTTGATTGTTTTTAAAATAAAATCTTTAATGGCATCTTCTTCACCAGAACGGAAATTTAATGGTCTGTTGAATAGTTTAAGGGATCTGGATGATGAAGGAGATCTCTCACCTCCAGTTGAAACATTCAATTTCCCAGTAAGAATCAATCGCTGCAATCGATAAACTGCACTTGGCTTATTGAATGTTTTTATTAATTCTTATTAGAACAGTGATACTTGCTGGGTGTGCAATGGATATTACGGGCCGAATTTCGACGAACCACTCTGCGGTACTTGCCATTCCTTCTTGTATCCTACCAATCCAGCTGAAGATTTACTTACAACTTTGTCGGATGACGAAGATTCTGGAAACGATGAACCTCCTTACAATACCACCGACAAAGACAAACAAGAAGAAGTCGATGAGGATGCAGAAGATATTGATCCCGAGGAGCTTCCAAGTGGGGCCGATGAAGAAGAGGAGGAAGTTGAAGTGATCCCCGTTGAAAATGTCAAACAAAATCCCAACAAAGCTTTGCTACCTATTCGAAGACCTCCACCAACAGCCCCAAGAAATCTTCCTCATTTCATGCAAATATTATCGGAACCAAGACCCCTAGAGGAAAATCCGTCTGAGAAAAAAATTACTTCGCTGCCTGTGGAAATGATGGTATCGATATTTTCCTACTTGGATGACATGTCTATGTGGAAGGCTAGTGAAGTGTGCAAACAATGGCGTAACATCTTAGAATTGAACACATCACAATTGATGTGGAAAAAATATCTTAAAGAACGCTGGCCATTATTTCAGAGCATCATCGATGTTCCGAATTGGTTGCAGGTACTCATATTTTTCTTTTATTTACTTAAATGATTTGTATTGAATATGGAATGTGCAGATGTATTCAGCATTGATGTCGTCATGTTTCTGTCGGACTTGCCTACTGCAAATGGCCCTCAAATCGCCACCGAGAGCTCGAGAAAACGCAATTCGCATGAACCTTCTACGTAAAGATTTTCGACTTCTTAACAGCTATGCTTCAGAAGGAATCGAAGCAATACCTCTAGACAAACAAAATACATATTGGCAAGCTAGCATTCTTGGTCCAGCTGGGAGTCCATACGAAGGCGGAAAGTTTTTTCTTTACATTTTCTTTCCTGAAACGTAAGGACATTCTTTACTTTTTCTATTTTTTTTTGTGAAATATTTCTCTTTATTTTTCTCATTTTGCTTAGATATCCAATGATTCCGCCAACAGTTCGGTTCCTGACTAAAATCCTGCATCCCAATGTTTCACGTCATGGTGATGTGGGAATTGATATCATTCAACACAATTGGTCTCTGGCACTGACTGTATCTAAATTGCTTCTTTCAGTTCAGAGTCTGCTTACAGATCCATTCACAGAAGTCTGTTAACTGTAGAAGTTTTGCTGAAGTACTTCTCTATTAATTTGTCTTTTTTTTTGTCTTAGGTTTGTATGGAACCACAGCTTGGACATATGTATGAATATGATCTACACCGTTTTGAGAACCTTGCGAGGTCTTGGACATGGCAGTATGCCATGTTTGAGGTGATTCCTCCTCATTAAATTACTTTTATTTGGAAAAGCGGAGAATGTGTGTGTGTGGAGGGACTGGACATTGCGACTGATGCATGAGTGCCATGAGTTGATATTTTCTGTATGTGGCTCCTGATTTATTTAACTATGTATAATTTTAAAGTCCAACGGTTTTTTGTATTTATACACCAATGTTTTATTCTATTATACATACATCTATTTACTGAAACATAAACATTTTAAAATTACAATATTAAACTAATAAATTTAAAAATAAATAAAATTATGAATTACAATCTGATATTTTTATTACAAGAAGCAAACCTATCCTACAGCTTTGAGTGATAGATAGATTGATAATACAATTTTATTTTCCATATAACACATCTTAACAAAAACATGACTAAGCTGGTATTCAAAATTAAGTAACTTTTCTATATATAAACATTTCAGAATTAGATGTAAGTAATTTAAATATACTATCATATAATGTAGGAGGTTTAAAAAATAAACTACCCTATCTTTTTTTAAAATTATATTAATAGATTTGATTATTTCTTTCTTTGTGAAACACATGTAATGCTGAACAATTATGGAGAATTTGAAAAGTTTTTCATTGGTTTTAAATTATTTTGTGTCCCAGCCACACGAGTGCATACTCATGGGCAGGCAATTGCGGGATATTTATTTGGGTGTAAATCTGTTAATACAAACTGTAATTTTATAACAATTGAAAACCATACAGCATTAAAAATAACAATTTCAGATGAATTTTATTATATTTTTCCAATTTATTTAAACTTCAATAATTGGGGACAAGATTTTTGTAGTTTACATAATTTATTAAATAACTTAAACAGCAATAACGTAATGTTAATCGGTGATTTTAATGCCAGGTTAGGAGATGCACAAATTGAAAGTGCGATGTTGTACGATTACCCATTTAAACTTATGCCTATAACAGTCTCAATAAATATAAAGAAAGTAAGACGAGAAAACGATATTGTTCTTTTACCCAAACTTTTGTGGAGGGAACGGGATAAAGAAAATTATCGTGCAAGACTTGATGAAGTTACTTTGCGAACTGATTTTAGTCAAGTCAGCATCAGTCAACAAATTGAACTTTTTATCGATGCTATCAAAAATTCAGCTACCTTAACTGGAAATAAAAACGTAGTGATAGGAAAGCAAAATTGGTTTGATTGGGAGTGCGAGAAAGCTAGGGTTAAGTCTTTTAAGCTTCTGAAACGGGCGAAGATTCAAAATTGGGAGTTGTTTTTCGAAAATCTTATGTTAGAGCTAACACATATTACCAAGAACTTTGCAAAACTAAAAAAGAAGAATACTTTTCGAGAATTGCAAATGAGTTAAGCTCTGTAAAAGATTCTTTTCAATTCTGGAAAATTGTTAGAGAACTGAATGGAAACAAATTTAAGATAAGCAAAAACTTGGATGCCAATATATTAGCTGATTATTTTAAGAACCTTTTAAATCCTACACTCGTCTCAGAACCTGTACACTTAGCTGAAAACTTAGTAACGGTCGATGCAATGGATGCGGATATAAGCTCAGAAGAGATACGTGTAGTTTTAAACTAAGCCAAGAATAATAAAGCGCCAGGAGACGACAGAGTGCCTTACGAGTTCTTTAAAAATGCTTTCAATTCGTTTTTAGAAAATTTAGAGAAAACATATTCTATAATACTATATACAGCTGAAATACCTGAAAGTTTTAAAAAATCAATAGTGTTTCCAATACATAAGAAAGGTGATGTAAATAATGTCGAAAATTATAGAGGCATTTCTTTTGTGAATGCTATTGCCAAAATTTTTCAGGCGTCATATTAAATAGACTTGAAGTTTGGTGAAGGAAAACAGATTACTCAACAAGTTTCAAGCTGGTTTCCGTACACGCTACTCTACGATTGATCACTTGTTTGCGCTACAAAACATAGTCGATTATTACCTTGAAAATAGAAAAAAATTGTACCCTATTTTTATGAATTTTAGATCTGCTTTTGACAGTATAGATCGGGGATCACTTTTTTATAAATTGAGTGTATTAGGTATATCGTCAAAAGTTTTGAAGGTTTTAAGAAATCTCTATGAGAATACTTTTTCGGCGGTATGGGACGGCGAGAAAATGTCAGAATAGCTTAAAACTATAAGCGGAGTGTGGCAAGGATGTTTACTATCCCCATTGCTGTTTTCATTATATACATATAAATGATATAATTGACGCCTTGCCAAACGAAATTCGTGTAGCAGGACTCACAAAAAATGTCTCTTGTATGCCGACGATTTAGTTTTATTTACAGATTTGCCAGAAAGCCTTCAGCTTATGATAAACGAATGAATGTTTATTGTAAATTGTGGAATCTGGTGATAAATACATCAAAGTCCAAGGTAATGTTTTTAGATCAGGTGGAGGTAGGCACTGTATGAATGAAAGATTTTCCAATAGAGAAAATATTGAAGTGGTGCATGAGTATAACTACCTTGGCATGATAATCACCCCTAACCTTAACCCAAAAAAACACTTTGGGATGAAGCTAAGACAATCAATGGCTGCTATAAATTCCACTTGGAAACGTCTATTTAAAAACAAGAACGTAGTGCATAGCGTTAAATTCAAAGTTTTTGAAGCAGCTTTAAGGTCAATTATGACTTATGGCTCCCATGTATGGGGATACCAGCAGTATGACCAAGTTGAAAAGTTACAGCGATTTTTCCTTAAAAAAACTTTAAGATTACCACAGTCAACTCCCAATTACATGCTTCTACTTGAAACCGGTCTTCCGCCTATAGATCTGTATACTTTAAGAATACACTTTGAATATGTTACAAAAGTACCAAAATATTAGTAAAACATAGCATACATAAAAATATTAGTTGGTTTGAAAAGTGGGATGATATATTCTTGTTGTGCGGGGTCTCTGTACAATCTTTAGATATTTTCAATATATATCTAAGGAAAAAATTAATTAACATCCTTAATTTAATCGGATAAGATCAGATCTAATAAAGGAAGCTAGAGGCTCGTCACGTCGATCACTATACCCTAGACTTGAATACAATATAAGCGATCTAAACTATTTCACTGATTAACTAAGCTTGTTTGAAATTTCTAATATTTTTCGTATGAGGCGAGCTCCTTGACAATGACCGTCAAAGTGTGTCACGGTGATATTTGTGTCGCGGTGTCACAGCAATGACATGCAAAACAATGACTATCACACGACGTGACAACTCTCAAACAGCAGATCATTGGAGGTGAGCCTAAACTGAATGATATTTATTATTTTTAGCAGTGACGATCACACGGCGTCGATCAATCGAGTCATTGGCCTCGTTCGGTGGCGCAACCTAACCGATCCGGATTGCTTGGTGTTTTTGTAACGCCTAAGGAAAAAACGGCTGATGAACTAAACATATGTTGTCAAACACAAATCTCAAGCTACCCAAAAATTATTGGATTCGTTGAGATTCGTTTGGAAATGTGAGGGACAGCTGATTCAAAACACCAGATGTGTATGCAATACAACTGACATAACGAGAAAGCTACCCGAATCGTTCGAAAATAAATCCGCTACAAAGGTATCTTGGATAGCCTATCGGCCGCGCACCGAACGAGGCCATTGTGTCTTGGTTGTTAAGGAAAAGCTTATTTTTTGGAAAACGGCTTCAACGATTCTGATACAAAATTTCGGAGAATTGGTACTAGCTATCAATCAGAACAAAATTTGCGGTATTTGCCCTAGAATTCAAATGTCATCTTATTTTCCCTCAAACTATAATATGGCCTTTTCGATTGGCCGTCCGGAACACGTTCCCACAATAAAACAGCCGTAAACAATTTGACTGATTCTGAATTATATATATCACTGTATTTGTGAAAATTAAATTAAAAAAAATCACATCGGTTAAAAAGAATTTCCAAAACACTTGATTTCAATTTAGATACACATTTTCTATCAATAATAATAATAACTTGCTTCTTTTTATGTTATTTTACCAGAAAATGAGTTTAAATTCAATAAACACAACGAAATTACACAACAAATCAAGCCGATTATTTTGACATTTTAATTGTGTAAGTGTATTAGTGATTCTGTTTTCGATTTTGAAATGAAATCCAGAATCGATTTCTGTGCTGTATAGAGTAACAACTGTCATTTTGTGGGGGTCAGAACAGTTCTGGACGGCCAATCGAAAAGGCCATAACATTTGTGCAAACGTCACATATATATAATTACCTACCCATCTATATAATTCACTTTCATTATATATGTCCATATTTACATACCTAGGTTCCATCTATGTAGCTAGGTACAAATTACCCTCCTAATTTACATAATTAAAATCCATTTAAATATACATTTATATGTAGGAACCTATGTAACTTTGCCCAACCGTGACAAATAATGACATGGCAGAAATTCCTGCCGTGTCACGGTTGGGACACAGTCCTTGCAGCGACAGGCTACGTGTCACGGTGTCCCATCAACAATGAAAGGGCTATCACACGGTAACGGCTATTTGTCATTGCAATGACCTAAAAGTGACGTTCACGGTGCTTGTCATTGTTTTTGTCACGGCAACGACATGCAAAACAATGACGATCACACGACGTGACACTTTTTTAGGACAGACAACTACGTCATAGTGACGTCAGAGTGTCACGGCAATGACTCATTACAAGGTCCGTCTAATACTAGCTTTACCACTTTTTATCTGTATGTCCCATTTTAAAAGAATTAAGATTTCTATACTTTCAAAAGTTAGGTTTAAATGAAGCAGATTCGATAAGAATCTTAAATGGAGATAACTGGAAACTTCTTCCCAAGTATTGTATCGAAACTATTAAGTATCGGAAAGATTTTGTTGATTATTAACAGATTATATACCCTTTAATTTCACTTTCTTTTAAATTCTATTTGTCTCAGAAATAAACCATTTTTGTTGGAGCAAACAATAGGCATATACATACATAATACATAGATGCATATAAAACTTAAATTAATAGCATTTGAAATTTATATTCACTTTAAATAAAAATCTTATCTGTATACATAAAATTTGTTTATATTATAAAAGCTGTTATATATTATTTTTGTTTTTGTATTTTAAATTGAAAGTAAACAATTTATAAAAAAAAATAAGTTGGCATCTGGTAGACGGTTTTTCAAACCATGTCAATATTTTATTAATTATGTTCACAAGTGAATAAATTCCATATGAAAATGTTAAAATTGTATGTAAATATATGTTGTATGTATATTTGTTGCAGCTTGCAGGCATATTTTACCTAAATAGGTTTTTAGGAAATTTTTATTTGCACCTCACTCTAGAAGATTTATTTTTATTCATCGAGAACCAAACTATTCCGATGCGTTCGGCGCAAGCTTAAAGTCTAACTTTACAATAGGGGTATTCACGATCCGGTGCAACTGGTCTAGTATCATTGTAAAATACAAAAGTGCAACTTATGGCCTTTTCGATTGGGCGTCCAGAACTGTTCTGACCCCCACAAAATGATAGTTGTTACTCTAAACAGAACAGAAAACGATTCTGGATTTCATTTCAGAATGGAAAACAGAATCACTAATACACTCACATAATTAAAATGTCAAAATCATCGGGTTGATTTGTTGTGTAATTTCGATGTGTTTATTGAATTTAAACTACTTTCTGGTAAAATAACATAAAAAGAAGCAAGTTATAATTATTATTCATACAAGAAAATGTGTATCTAAATTGAAATCAAGTGTTTTGGAAATTCTCTTTAATCGATGTGATTTTTTTAAATTTAATTTTTACAAATACAGTGATACATACAATTCAGAATCAGTCAAATTGTTTCCGGGTGTTTTATTAGGGGAACGTGTTCCGGACGGCCTATCATAAAGGCAATTAGTTTTGCACCACAACAACAACTTACACTGACTCTACAATCTTGCACTTTTGATATACCCTTATGCCGGATTTACACGAGTGACAAATTGCCATTAAATTGGCAAAATAATGGTAAAATCAAATTAATAATGATAAGCATTTATACGGGGCAAAATAATGACGGTTTGATTGATAATGGCAATCTGCCATTAAAGAATGAGCAAGTTCATTCTTCCTCGCGGTATGCCATAATTTTCAAAATGGCATCATTGTGTATTTACATGACGCCATTATAATGGCAATATTCAATGCCAGTCTTCCCTGCCATTTTTTTAATGACGAAAATAATGACAAATTTCCAAACCATTTACACGATTTTGTCAATAATGTCAATAAAATGGGAGAAATAATGGCAATTTGTCATTCGTGTAAGTCCGACATAACCCAATTGCAACAGAAAAGTACTATGGTACAAAATTTGCCTGGTGTAGTTGACAGTTTGGCAGCTGTTATTTTCTGTCAGAAATGGTTGTGTTCAAACTGGTTTTGCATTTTTACTCCAGAGTTGCAATAGAAAATAAAAGGTGGGTTCACGATTTGCAGATAAAAATGAATAAAAGTGAATACCCCTAATGACCACTTAAAAATAAATCATTCTAATGGATGCAGCGATCGCCAAAGCAGGAAATGATGAGTCGACGATTTGTTTATTGATTACTTGGAATTTATATATCATGTTGTGAAACTGGCTGTGATCAATGGATGAGTATTTTGATGGAAGGAAGTAGTGTAAGTCCCCTTTCACACAGGGAAACCAGTTGCTGCAGATTTTTTTCACGTTTTCCCTTAATTGCCTTGTACCCTTCACACGAAGAAACTGGCACCAAGAAAGAAACTGATGGGGAAACTGGGAAGATTTTGTCGGGCTAATTGGAATGCAAAGCAAAACTTCAAAAAAATCTCTTCAAATCGTTGACCGGGGAGATTTTTTTCATTACCCTTACTTCTTGCCCTTCTCGCCAACAAACTCCCAGTTGCTGGCAACTCAGTTTCCTTGTGTGAAAGTGGACTAATTTGATATATTTTCATCATGACCAATGATAATTTTGATTATGAAGTAAAATGGTATACTCTAGCACGTTTTGGTGTGATTTTCTATTGGACTTGTTAAATGGAAAGATCGAAATAAACATTGTTTTTTTTATCGAAGAAAAAATTGCTTAGCTAAAGCTAATGCTACGTTTTCACCTAAAGATAATCCGGTTTAAATTGAGAAGATTAATAATTAATCCTCAAGTGTTTTCACCAGTGAAAAAAAGATTAGTTTGACGTGTTCACTATTAATTGTCATTCAAAAGTCAATACAACAAGACAAAAACAAAATAATTGGGAAGAAGAATAATAATTTCGGTGGAGAGAAAAAATTTAATTTCGATAAATATAAATGAGTAATAACTTTAAAATATTGTTATCCCAACATCTTGCAGCATATATATATATTTACATAAATACTGTAATCGCCTTTGAACGGTTTTCGTGTTTATATATTTGGAAAAGAACAACTTCAAAGTATTACTGTATGATAGCTAAAACATTTTCCATTACAAATTGGAGCAACCGACCGCTTTGGTCTTTGTAGCTTTATTGCATTTTTTATTTTTATACTTATTTATAAACAAAAACAGAATTTGAAGGCAACGACAAATTTACCAGTAAAAACAAATTAAATAATGTTGGACAGTTTTTTTTTTGTTGAATGTCAATGGCGAAAATATGACATTAGAATAGGCGCGTTCTTTGAAATAAGGTTTGTTTCTTTTGCGAATCTTCTACTTCGAAGAAGATTTCAATGAGATTAATTTCTAATCTTCATTTAAGGAGATTAAAATTTGTATGGGAAATCTTCAAGATTTAGAAGATTTCAAAGAGGATTTATGGTTAATCCACTTAAATCTGGATTAAGTGGTAGGTGAAAACGTAGTATAAGATGCATACCTTCCTAACCACTACTTATGTGCACAAAAAAGGGGGTTACCTATAAAAGAAAAAAGGCCTAAAAATAAAAAAGTGCGTGTATGATTTGCTGAAGAAAAGGGTTATATAATCGAAAAAATTTATTATTTTGTTTTTAATAGGATATAGATTTTTTAGATTTGTAGATATTTTTTATTTGGGCATCTAAAAAAATATTGGCAGAAACATTACAAAAATCTTTAAAGCATGGTGTAATGTTTTTCTTAAGGATTGCCCTAAGCTAGATTGCTGTTTTAAACGCAGCACGCTTTATAATATGGCTAGGAAGCTGCAGTTAAAAAAATTCAGTTGGAAATTATTAATTGATTTTATTAACGGTTCTTACAACTATTTATACCTAAATTATTTTACACTTGTTTTGTGTTATCCCCACTTCCGGACTCTTCTGAAAGCGTTCACTTGTGAAAAAATGACAATAAATATTCTGAAAAGAAGAGAATTTTGCTTCTGGATTTGAAATCAGAATCAGATCCAGAAGCACTTACAAATTCATATACTTGAACATCAATCTCGACTGTTTGTTTTTGAATATGAATATTCTCCCATACACAATTACAATTACACACATACAATCTCATTTAAATTCAGAATCACATAAAAGTGTTCAGGTGGGATCGCGGATCGGAGAAGAATTCCGGATTGCCGAATAAAAACGCCATAACAATGAACATAATATAATAAAATTTCTCTATGTCACTTCATGTGCATAGTCACCCAAGTAGTGGCAATACCCTGAGCACAACACTCAGTTTCATTTGACAAAATAAACAAATGAATTAATTTGGATTGAATGATTTCGGGTATCAATAAAATGAGGAATGATTTTACTTTATAATGAATGAAGAGTTTTGTTATACTACGATGTCTTTGCCGTCTGTCTGATTAACATTTCTATTTTTAGGACAAATAATAAATAAAGATTTTATATTAACAACTAAATAAAATTTTAATTAATAAATCGCCATTAAGTATTCTTTAAGATATTAAATCGAAGAGAGATATAAGAGCAATATTACTAAATTTAAACAGTGTAATAACACCAATTTCGTTTGCTATTGCTATTGCTATACCTTCTTCATCTGTCAGTCAAATGTATCCAATAGGTTAGGTTCGTTCGTATACCTATGGTCGACCCAGGTTTTTTTTTGACCCCAAGAGTTGTCAAAAGAAACTGGGTTTTTCGGTTTTCAAAAAACACCCGAGAGCCCCTAATTTTAAGTTGCAGAAAATCAAGTTATGTCATTTAATAAAAATAACTTATTATGTTAAATTTAAGTTCTTAGTACATTATATAAGGGCCAAACCCTATGTCCAATTCACAACTTCAAAGGTTTCAATTTTGCATGTCTATGTCTGAAAATAAATTTAAGTATTCTTTCATTACCATTTTCAAAACAACAAAGAATAACGAGAATTCACAACAAAACAAATACTTCAGATTAGGGATGAGTAATATTCTCCTAGGCTAACGAAACATCGATGATAAAATAAAAAATCGATGATTTAATATCAATGTTGAAGAAAGAATAAAGAAAATTCCTTGAAGATATCGATGTTTTCGATCGGCAAATTATTAACATCGATGATCAGTATTCGATATTTTTCTCAATATCGCCCATCCCTACCTTAGATCTCATGTGACTTTGACGTTTATTCATTTACCTCAACTTGCCCCAGCTAAAAACCTAGATCTAACTTCAGGGCGAGTTGAGGGCGACCCCAGGTTTAAAAAAAACACAGAATTTGTTTATCAGGGTAACTTCAGGTTTTTCAAAAAACGCTTTGGGACGACAGTAGGGCGACTACAGGTCTCAACAAACAAACCTTTCCCCTAAATTCTCTCGAAATTGGGCCCCATCCCAGGAAATGAAAAACATCTTCCAGTAGTTCTCCTCGTAAAGCCTAGTCCGCTGCTGATGGGAAACAAAAATGACAGAACGAGATCATAAACGACAATTTTTACCCTTTTTCTCCTATTTTCTTTCGTTTTTGTATTTTTTTCCTTCCTACGCAACAAGTATTTTACTAATAATTTACTACCCGCTAAATATGATAAAAATGTATACCATCTTCAAATTTATTTAACAAAGGTACCCATACATTTTTTATTCCAAAAGTGACTAAGCTTTTTCAAAAAAAAAAAAAAATTCTCCCGCATTTAGCATTAAAAATTAAATTTTATTTTTCTTTTGCAAAAAGTACAGCAGTTATTGAAATCTTCTACCCCTACACATGTTTTGTACAGTACGAACATCGTTGTAGGTATTCTTTTACTTAATTTAAAAAAAAAATCCTTAAATTCATTTTTCTAATACCTAATAAAAAAAAAAAATTTAAACGTTTTGAGCCGTTTTCTATCACCATTATTACAGTTGTCAAAGATCAACTAGTTGACTATAATTGACAAGATTTGTCAATCACTTGAATAATCGGTATTATGAATAAAAATGGATACATTGTTGAACCACCGTGAACAACAATCAAAATTTTATTGTGAATAGTGCTCATTTAGATTGACATTTCAGAACAATCTATCATTTGCGGTAAAAATTAGGAAGCGTTAAAGATCTTTTTCATGATTTTGGTTTAAAGTGTAGGTATTTAACAGTAAACAAAAGTTTTTTTTTTACATACATAAATACATTGTTTTAAACATTAGGAGTAAAGTTGTAAGGAACATGCTGGATTGTAGCCTTTTAATTATTAGTTTTAATTTGCCGTCTATATCGATCAGTATATTAAGGAAGTCTTTTTTCGAAAGCCTTAGGTCTTGGAAAAAACAGTTACAAAAAAAAAAAACAACAAAATTAGCTTATTGTTATTTTTTTATGTCTACATACATAATATGTTCGTCCAAGCCCAGCCGAATAGAAGCATTGAAATTATGCTTGTTCTGCAGTATTTTCTTCTTAAATATAATTTGCCATTCATAATACAAAAATTACCAAGCGACCCATTCACAATATGACTCAAATCAAAATTTTGATTCTTGACAACAACTGGATAAACGTCAACTTTCGTAGAGACAATTGACAACGGTAATAAATGTCGATATAATACAGATTTGCCATTTTTGGTACAAGAAATTGTATAGCAGAGGTATCGTTAGTTTTGCGACAGAAATTTTTTTCACCTAAAGGCATACGTATCAAGTTTGACGGATATTTATTCAGCAGATTAAGATGTATATTGACCTACATACACACACAGATTAAATAGCGGTACCCAATTTCTTTGTGTTCTCTATCATCATAATGTTAAATTTGATTAAAATATCGAGTTGGATTTTTATCCAAATACAAAACTTGCCCTATATTACTTATATCTCAAGTAAAAATAGTACTCATACGCCTCAGTTTTCAATGTTTATTCCATCACTGCTCGAACAGCTGCAAAGCTTTTTTTAGCTAAAAAAGCTTTCTTGTAAGAGAGAGTACCATGCTTAAAATCTTCTCCATACGCATGACACAAAAGGCAGCTAGTTGCAACATGTGTGTGCGTATGTACATGTATGTATATAATTCGTAATAATCTGTTGAATTTTGATATTGAGATTCTTGCAACTCGTAAACTATGTGATGCAAATGACACTATTCAAATTTGTGCTAAAGTTTTAAGGATATACCTATTTACAATTGGGATATCTTTTGAGTTATAAGTGCACCTAATATTGAATATTTGCAAAGTAATTAGCTTATACAATATGTACATACATAAATAAAAAAAAATTAGAAAATGTATCCCTCTGATACATCGTGCACACGGATACTTCTCACCTGATGGAAAAATAAAAGAAAAGAAGGGAATTTAAGATACAAATTTCCCTCCAGTATCTCGAAATTTTTCGCTGCGAAAAAAAAATTTTTCTCTCTCGTAGCCAGTTCGGTTAGAGTTTTCCCGACGTGCGTTACACCATACACCTAACGCATGATTACATTTTCGGTTGCGCATCGGTTTTTTGAGGAAAATATCCTAGTTTTTTTGCACTTTTTTTTAAATAGTTTTCTTTGTTGCAGTGTTAGTTTAATATTATAATCTCAAAATTTGTTAAAAAAATAAATATATAAGTATAAACGGTTATCTGCTTAAGTGCTAAGCTAAAAATTTACCTAGAAAACAACAAGTTGCAAGTGAAACCATTTGAAGAAACCAACAAAAAAAAATAGATAACAAATTCGATCGGAATTGAGTAGAAAATAATTTCACCAGAACTAATCGGCTGAGTTATCCTAACAGTTTTCTGATTGCCTCGGCCGTTCTTTGTCTTTTGTTAGGAACCATACATATCCGTTTGATCCTTTTGAACTTTTTTCTTTACCGATGAAATATCGAACGGAAAGTAAAAAATTAAATCCATTTCGATTTTTTTGATTCCTTAAGAAGGAACAGGTACTGTATGTGAGCCGTCTTTTGTTAAGCTCATTTGGCAACTTGATAGTATAAAGGAGAACAAGCTCGTTTTAATATACAAAAAAAAACTATTAGCTTTAAAATCGCTCAAATAGTTATACATCCTTACTGTGGATTTTTCTTTGTATCTACACATGTTTTTTATCTTTCCATATGCCAGGATGTGTGAATTTTCAAATATGTAACTAAGCCGTTTATGCCTGGCCATAAAAAAGTCATATCTTCAATGACGTTCTTTTTTTTGCCCACATTCTCATAAGGGTAGCGATAGCGATAGAAGGATACACACTTCCCCTTCGCCGTCTTCCTCTTCCTGTTCATATAGGTACCTGTCTATCAATTTTTCTCTCCTTTTCTTTTACTCTCGCTCGCTCTTCCTTTTTAATTCACTCTCTTATTGGAGGGATGATTGTTGGCCTTCTTTTTCTTTTTTTTTCATGATGTAAGGGAAATTATTTTCTACCTGAAGTTTTTCGTTCCTACTGATTTTTTTTTATATTCCGGACAATTTTGTTCAAATGAGAAAAAAAATCCACATCTATATCTACCTACATTTATGTACATACTATGTGCTATAGCTTTTTCTCAATTTACCCAAATACATTTTGGTATGTAGATTGTAGGTGCAGAAGGATATGTGTGTATTTTTTTTTAATATCCATATTTTTGTTAATTAATAAAAGTCATAAGTGTACAAAAATATCAACATTGATAATAAAGTGTTATAAATATAATAGTTTTTTTTTATTTTAAATTCTATAAATTATAAAAATCTAGATCATATACAAAAAAAAAATTGTTAATTAAAAAAAAAATTGTTCAACGAGTTGTTTTTGATTGATTAGTTGCAATTTGATGCTATGTAGTGTATGTTGATTTATGTATTCAATTTACATATATGAGTATGCATTGTAAATTACATTTTCGCCACAATTTTATTTTGGATAAAAGGTATTGGGATACGCAAAAATAAAGTAAAATAAATAAAAAAACCATTGGATAAAGAAAAAGTGTGTTCTGGTTACTGACAAGGAAAGATATCCAAGACATTAAAGGATAATTAATTAAACGTTGCTGAATTCATAAGAGTGGTAAGATTAATATTTAATTTGTAAATTTAACATTAAGTATTTTATGTTTATTTGTTTTCAAAGAAAAATTCAATTTGTTTTAAGAAATTATGTAGTGTTTTTTTCTTTAATTTCCCTTGGGGATTAAAATGCTGTATTAAGGGAAGGGCCTTTTTTTTACAGTCGTTGTCCTGTAGTTATTTTGTTTGAAAATTGGCAAGGTACCTACCTATTTCGTTATCAATCGAGAGTACCCTTGTCATTTATAGATTGATGTATGTGGAGGTAAATTGTGTTTTTAATCTGACCAGACATATCATTGAAATCTTATTATTTCGATTGTGGAAAAAAGTATTTGTTGAGCCGCTGGTCAGTATTTGATTAATTTTTTCCTTTATACCGACAAGCCGTGTATATGTACATATGTACTTCTAAGCATACATAGGTATGAAAGAAAAATTTCATTCAGAAATTTAAATCTTTTTCATAAATAAAAAAATGGCAATATATGCAAAATTCATTTTTTTTTAAATTTTCTTCAGACCATCAAATTTTATTAAACCTCGTTTAATTGTTTGGCTTATGCAAAAGTGTCAATAATTTTTCCTTACGGTCATTATTCATTTTTGTTATCTAACAGTAAATAACAATCACTAATGTGACAATGCTTTAACCAATTCGACTGAGTTTTTTCATTGCTTTACTTTCACACCCATATTAAAAAAAACACGATTTATTGACGGTGTAACTTTTTTTTGAGTTCAGGGATTATGTCAAAATTTTGTTTAGAGTACATAAGGAAAATGAGATTTGGAATTTAAGGTGTTAACTAAAAGTAGTCAAAGCTGTAATGATAATATTTATTGTGAATTTAAGTGATTATTGTTATACCATCAACTTGAATTTAGTATGCATGTACATGTAAAAGTAACAGCTTAGAAAAAAACGACAAGACAAATGAACTTTAACTATCATAGTCCATAGGTCTATTATAGAAAACTTACTTAACTATACTCATTAAAAAATACTTTTGAACATTATACGCTGGTAACATAAAATACATTAAATGGAGTGTAATTAAATCATAAGTAGATTCATTTGTATATTTTTGATCATACTAATTAAACGTGTATACACTAGACCTTACGTAGTGTCAGAAATGGGATTCGAACAAAAGGCCTCCAGCTTAAACGAAACATTTATAAGGAACTAATGTTCTATCATTGGGTATACATTTCATTGACTTGACACATCAATGATTTATGCTTCTAGAAATAAAAAAAAAATTGCGTATGTTGTCGACATATCTACATTTTGAAAAAATTATTTTTAAATTTTATTAAAATTTCAATAAACTATGAAAAATTGAGAAGATTTGTATAGCATATTTTGGGACCAATAAGAATAAATATATCTACCAGAAGAGTAGATATTAAAAAAAAGTTTAGGAAAATACTTTTTGCCTTAAAAATGTCTCTAACGATTTTGATGTTCTTATTACTAAAACTATTACTACCTCAAAAAATTTACGATAATTTGCAAAGGAAATTTTTTTTCCAATTCGTATTTCGGATTTGACAACTCTCTTTCAATCACACACGTCAAACCGAACTGTCAGTTGAGACAGTGTTTGATTAGTATCAAATGACAGTTCTCTTCCCGGAAACAAGTGAGATTTGAAGTCAGAATCATAAACCGAAGCACGTAAGCCCGCACATTCACTAAATGTCAAACTTGAATTCAACTTCAAAATCAATGCCATATGCACAACTGAGACCATCTTTCCAGGTGTAAAATATGGTTTACTTTTACAACTGGATTGAAGATGTATTTTTACATTTTACACACATTTATATTTACAGACACTGACTCGCTATGGTCAGCTGATATCATTGGATTGAACATTACAAGACATTAATATAAAAGAGAAAGACACAGAGAGAAAGAACCAAACAATATAAGAAATACAGGCCATCATCAGGAGGTTGGTTTTGGAAGGTCTCTCTTTTAATTACTAAACACCCGCAATGATGCTTAAATTCGCTGATCGATGGAAAACGATGTTTTCATCGAAGTCGAGGCTGTTGACGATAATTGAAGATAAATAAATTATTTTCATTTGCTATATCTATATGTCATAGAGTCAATCAGTCTAGTTGAGTTGATGGTGTCTTCAGGAAATTGAACACATCTATCATAAATTAATTTCAAAAAATATAACGGGTGATTTTCTTGCTACTTGGTTTTTGACGTTTATATTTTTGACAGATCACACATGACAAATTCCACGAACATTTGACATTTCGATTCAGTATTGTTTGCCATTTCATCATGAATAGACTTACGCCTGAACAACGTTTGCAAATTATTGAAATTTATTATCAAAATTCGTGCTCTGTGAAAAATATGTTTCGCAGGCTACGTCCGTTTCAGCGACGAGGCTCATTTTTGGCTAAATGGATACGTGAATAAGCAGAATTGCCGTATTTGGAGTGAAGAGCAGCCAGAGGCAATTCAGCAGCTACCAATGCATCCCGAAAAATGCACTGTTTGGTGCGGTTTATGGGCAGGCGGCATCATTGGGCCGTACTTCTTCAAGGACGATGAAGGCCGCAGGGTTACGGTCAATGGAGAAAGGTACCGTTCGATGATAACAGATTTTTTTTTGCCGAAAATGCAAGAATTGAACTCGGTCGACATGTGGTTCCAACAGGACTGTGCCACATGCCACACTGCACGCGAAACCATGCATCAATTGAGAGGCGAATTTGGTGAGCAGTTGATCTCACGTTTTGGCGCAGTCAATTGGCCACCAAAATCATGTGATTTGACCCCGTTAGTCTATTTTTTGTGGGGCTATGTTAAGTCTATTGTCTATGGGGACAAGCCAAACACGATTGCTGCCTTGGAAGCCAACATTGAACACATTGGTGAGATTCCGGCCGAAATGTGTGAAAAAGTTTGCCAAAATTGGACCTTCAGAATGGACCACCTGAAGCGTAGCCGCGGGCAACATTTAAGTGAAATTATTTTTAAAAAGTAAATGGCAGAAATTGATTTATCGATCCAAATAAAAATTTCATTAACTTTTTACAAGTTTTTGTGTTTGTTTGAATTTTCAAAAACCAAGCTCTTAAAAAATCACCTATTATAATAAAATATTGCTGTCTCTCTTTTCTTTTAGAAAGTTACGTTTCAGTAATTTTAAATTTTGTCAAGTCATGATAATATGTCCTTTTCTTGTGTAAAATTATCTTCTTTGGAAGAAGACCTTTATTAATGTTTAAGGTAATTGAAAGAATTTATGCTTTATGAAATAATTTATAATATATAATCAGGTTTAATTGGTTTATGCTATAATTTATTTGTTGGGCGTGTAAATTGTATACCATATATATATCGTATTATAACTGCTTATTAAGGTTAGGCTTCAAGAAAATTTATAATTGTAAATTTCCATTTTTTTAGAAATAAAATTGCATTAAAATCAAAGATTTGCAAATTTGAAATTTTTATTATTTGGATCGGCACAGCAACAATATATTTCTAGGAAAAAAATTCCCTCTAATCACTGAAGCAATTTCGGCATGTTTGAGATGTTCTCTTTTGAGATCTTCAACTGAGTTCGATGCGATTAGGCCTATTGTTAGTTTGTGGACGAACCGCTTGTGATGTCTTAAAACTCTTTCAATAAATCGCAAATAAAGGATGACGGATTTATTGTTTGAATATTTGCAGCACTTGATGAAGAAGTTATTGTATGGAAACCATGTGTTTTAAAGACTACTCATTGACATAAAGGTGACTTATGATATCCGCAGACTCGCTAGTCACTGATTTATGCCCGCAAATTATTTTCCCGCCTGAAACTCACAAGGCTCTTGACACTTCTTTGTTTCTTTGCCCATTCATCGGTGGTAGTAGTATATAGATACTTTGATTTCTATACTCCCTTGAAGAAATTCTTCAAACCCGAAGAACTGCGGCCTCTATGAACTTTAAGTTGTTCAAGTGGCTTTTGGAGGAAAGCAATCTGGTTTTGTAATTCAGAAATGATAGAAGAAATGAACACTGAACGGCGAAAATTTTATCTGCCATATCTGCAAGAGTTTTGAGGTCTTGATTTTCACTGCACTACCGGATAGATTGGATCATGTTTGACAGCTGCTTCATCTATAATAATAAATATAAAGTGAAAGGATGTCTTCCGAAATTGTGTGTGACTCAAGCGCTCTTATCTTTGTCAGTAGATAGGGTGGTCATCTTTCATGAAGAGTGATTCCACTTAAAGTTTTCTGAACTGGCCTATTTTGAATTTAAGCTTTTTTCGTCAAACAATTATAATAATTTTCAATACATTGCTTGAATGTATTATTTGAACAACGTATGTTAGTGAAATGAGTGTGTAAGTAATTCCGGTTTCAATTCTGATATAATATCCAACATCATTTGATCACATTAAGAGAACGTAGGCGAGTTGAGAGTAAGACATTCTCCAGTTTCTGATTGGCCAGCCCTAAAAAAATTAATTTCAATTAAGAAATTATAGGTTTTTCTGGAAACCTATAGTCAAAAAATTACTCCCTCCCAAGTGCTTTTCGAAATTTTGAGTTTTCAAAAAAAAAGTTTTTTTTTTAATTTCAAACATGTTTTTTTTTCCAAAATGTATGCTTAAATTAGTGTTGAGATTTTATAGGAGCGTCTGCATAAAAAATTTTAAAAAAATCAACCCAACCGTTTTCAGAAAATCGAAGACCAAAAAAAATGATACTACTAGAGGTACCCAAACTAACAATTTGTTTCAAAAAAATATCCCAAAATGTACATGATGTTTTGTTTAATTGTCGCCCGAGAACCGAAATGCATACGTGATAAATAAAAAGTTTAAATTTAAAAATTTTAAAAATAAACGTTTTTAATTTTTAATTTTTAATTTTGTTTTTATTTATTTTTTAACTTTTTATTACGATTTTTGCGGTCAATAAGGTGAAACAAATTTCAAACAATTAACCTGACCACAAACCTGGCTAATATATTCACGATTAAATTGTGAATCAAACCAAAATGTACATTTTTCCTTCATTAATGAACTAATTTCTTTTATAAAAATCGTTGGAGTCGTTTTTAAGAAAAATAGAATTTTTGTTTTTGGCAAAAAAAAAATGTATGGGAGCTACTGTTATTTGTGATCCTAAAAAAATGAAAAAAACGTGTGGGCATATTACCGAAAAAACAATATGCACCTACTATCCAACCGTTTAGACTAGGCTAGGCTGTAGACTCGAGGACAGACAGATGGAATTGCGGGATCCACTGTTTTGGTGTTCTCTATGATGTCATCATAATGTCATGTTTGATTGTATTGGATATTTCCTGTATTAATAGACACAACTTGTTTGAACGGATGAAAAGTTTTTTGATAATTACTAAGGAAATATATTTTCATAAATATCTAAAATGTATAGTTACTTAAATTTATAAAACTAATTTAACAAAGTGATTTAGAAACAAGTAAATAAAACTATATGAGAGTGTATATTTAACACCCCCTCTCGCTCCAGAAAGTTTTTATCAAACATATTATTGTATTCCTAAAAAATTGAGAATTTTAAGAACACATCTTTAGGAAGTGGCTTCTTTAATATATCGGCTACCATTTCTTCTGATCAGTATTTTAACTGGATAATTTCCTTCTCACGTAAATCTTTTATGTAATGATGACAAATATCAATGTGTTTGGTTCGTGCTCCGCATTTCTCTGTCTCTATAAGCCTGATGCGTCCTTGATTATCCTATTAAATAATAGAAGGGCTAAGATCGTTTTCTTCCATTTCTGTTAACAGTCTTCGCAACCAAACGAGTTAAAACATTAGATTGTTTATTCTCCTTTGACCCCAATTCCACTGAAATATGTTCACAATTGTCTTTCCTCAATTTGTCGTGAGTGTCGCAATTCTGATCAAACGATTTGTTCCGATTCGACTTTTGAATATGAACATTACTTGCTATAATCCTCAAAGATCTTGATATCCATACTCGATCTGATTTTGGATCTAATAAACGATATCCTTTCGTACTGAACTCATAACCAACAAGAACTCCTTCCTTAGCTTTATCATCCCACTTTTTCCTCATCTGTTTTGGTACTAAAATAAATGATCTTAATCCAAACACTCGGATATGACTGATATCGGATTTCTTACCGGTGAATAGTTCGACTGGGTTTTTTTCGACACTGCTACTGGGTAATCTGTTCTGTAAATATGCTGCAGTCAGAACGGCTTCGCCCCAAGATCGGTTCGGAAGATTAGCATCTAGTAGCATACATTTTGCTGATTCAATAAGGCTCCTGTTTTTGCGTTCTGCTACGCCATTTTGTTGAGGAGTATACGGGACTGTGTATTGATGTTGGATGCCTCCCCTCTTTAAAAACTGTTTTAATTCTTTTGATACATACTCTTTTCCATTATCTGAGCGAAGAACCACTGGTTTTCTTCCGTACCTGTTTGACATAGCGGCAACATAGTCCTTTATTACATTCGACGCTTCATCTTTGGACTTAATTAAACGCAACACTGTATAACGAAAGAAGTCGTCAATTAATGTTAAGAAGTACCTGTTACCACTAAGATTTGCTGTCTGCATAGGACCACATAAATCCGAGTAGACTAATCGTAATGGCTCCCTTTTTATTGTGCCAGTTTTCCTTTGATGCAGTGTTCGCAAAAGATTTTGTCAGCACACTTCTTAACTGTTATACCTGTTGCAAGTCCATCTTTAACAAGCCTCCCAATTGCAACAGGATCTCTATGGCCAAGTCGACAATGCCACTGATGTATACACAATGCACTTTCAGCTTTGCCAGCAGATTCAGAAAATTATCCAGTTTTCAACTTATATAGACTACCATCGCTTTTGGCTTCCGCAACTACTATTGAACCCTACATAATCTTACATGTATTTCCCAGAAACACCACTTTATGTCCAAGGCTTGAAATTCGTTGCACCGAAAGTTCAGGAACATACACAACATACAGCTTTATTAGACAGTAGATAGTTCAGCCAACCACATCCAACTCCTGAAGTTAACACTGATGATCCATTTGCAAGATAAATCCTTGTGTTATCGTCTTGAAGAGTTGCAAAGAAACTTCTATCGTTTGTCATGTGATTTGTTGATCCAGAATCGATGTACCAACCGCATGTCTTCGCTCTGGCTCCTGCACAGACTTCAAAGGAAACGAAATTTTTAGTAATATCGTCACTCGCTGTTGACGCAACTGAAGATTTAACATCAACTCCTTTCTGCAAAGAAGATTTATATCTATAACAGTCTGCCTTTAAATGACCAGGTTTGTTGCAATCGAACCACTTCCTGGCTGCTTTCGCATCCGCCTTCTTCGTTTTTGTAGATCTCGAAACCTCATTTTGTCTACTTTTACCTGCCGACAACATAGCAACTTCTTGTCCTCCATTTATTACACCAATGCTCTCCAAACGTCTTTGGTATTCATCCAACATCTTCCCAGTCACGTATTCTATGGTCAAATCAGCTTCATCACGACCCTCGAGGACGATGATAAGACTTGAATTTGATTCTGGTAGACTAACCAATAACACAGCAACAACTTCTTCTTCATGCAATGCCTTGCTTGACCATTTGAGTAAGCCAACAACTCGTATAATTGCATCTATATGTTCAGACATTTTGCTACCATTGTAATAATGCTGTACAACTTTCTTCTCAAATATAAGCAGCTTCCAAAAGTTGACCTCTCATACTTTTTTGAGAAAGCTTCCCAAATGCTATATGCATCCTCCAGGTGGGCAATATGCACAAGTTGACCATTCTCAATACTCAATGTTATGTAAGCCTTTGCCTTGTTGTTTTTCTTCGTCCAGTCTTCATTCGCATCTAGAAGCTTTGGTTTACTTACCACATCCCAAAGCGCATCCCGTACCAATATCGCTTGCAGCTTTGTTTTCCAAAAAACATAATTTCCTTCGTTTAACATGGAAACATTCGCCTAAAGATTCATTTTAGATGGAATTGTTTCATAATATTGTCCTCGAACAAACAAACAAAAAAAATCTTTACTTTTGTCACGATACTGGGTCCATAACCTATTGCATATTTCCTTTATTAATAGGCACAACTTATTTGAATGAATGAAAAGTTTTTTAATAATTACTAAGGAAATACATTTTCATATATATCTAAAACGTATAGTTGATTAAATTTATAAAACTAATTTAACAAAGTGATTTAGAAACAAGTAAATAAAACTATCTGAGAGTGTATATTTAACAGATTGTTAGAAAACAATTTAGTTTTTTACAGATACATAACTTTTAGTACCAATAATCGCAAGTAAAAGTTATGAAACTTTGAATAACCTACAACTTTTTTCAAAAGAACCTATAATTTAATTTGGAAAAAACTGAATTTTTCCCCCTTCCCCCAAAAAATGTTTGCTCCCCTTCAAATTTAGGGTACTTTTTAGGAAATGCTTAGGACATACAATGAAGCAATCCACCAAAATTCAGCTTAGTATTTCTCTCAGACCCAAAACTGTAAGCATTTGTATGTATGTGTTAGTTTCAGTCTAAGGTTGAAATTTCAATCCGTTTCATACTCCACACTTCGCTTCCCTTGTCCACAAAACCGGTCTTACATACTTTAGATTAAGTTTCAGACTCGATGATCTAGTGTTAACTTGTTCGATTGGGAACCCAGACCGGAGACTTCTTTCCAATTACAAATACGAGCCAACAATATTTTTGGATTTCTAGCTTAATGCGAATCATATAGTAATCGCTAAACGTGTTTAAATTGTGAAAAATTAGTTCACATTTCGCTCATTCGTCTTCGATTATGATTACCGTTAATTCGGCTATATAGCCGAACGCTGACATTTTTTTGACTTTAAACTAATGTTTTGAAATCGCAGCAAGTTATGATTGACTTATTATACGAAGTACATATGTTGAAAAAAATTAAATAATTGTATACAAGTATTTAATTCATAATGACAAGGTAATAAATAAGCTTTATTTCAATTTATTTACTGTGTGAACCAGAAAAGGACGAGTCTAGAGGGCCCTTCTTCTGATCTTTGATCGAAATACGTATTCAATCTGGGTTTGTTGTTATTTTTTTCCTTATTCAAATTCGGTATTTTGTTTATTTATTTCGTTTTGCGAAATCAGTTTCCATAGAACTCAGTACAAATATTTTAATTCTCAATTCGATAAATAAAACCGAAACGAATTCAAAACGTATGAAATTGCTTCAAAACTAAAATTGGAAACAAAAAAAAAAACAAAAAAAAAAACAAAAAAAAAACAGAATTTGAAGAAGGAAAACAATAACAACAAACCCAAATTGAATACGAAATTCGATCGAAAATCAGAACAGGGGTGTAGATCTTACAATATTTTATACACTGAATCTTAAAAATTCAATATATTTGGTCTCTTGAGTCGAAGATTAAAAATAATTCTAAATGTTTTTGGTCATTTCTAAATACAAAACGTAAATCGCTAGGGATTCCAGCTAACATGTCGTATAATGGCGTCTCTTCTGATAATCTAAATGTTATCTGTAACTACTTTGCGTCTTTTTTTCAATCGAATTTTATTGAGTTAAACCGTAATTATGTTCAAATGGTTAATAGCGATAATTCTAGTATTGAGGCTGGTTGTCTGTATTTATCTATTGATGATGTATTGGAAGCACTGTCATCTCTTGATAACAGCTTTTCTGTTGCACCGGATAATATACCACCGCTTCTTTTAAGGAACTGTAAATTACATCTAGCTGCCCCACTCTGTTATATATTCAATTTGTCTTTAAGACAAGGTGTATTTTTGGATACTTGGAAACATTCCTTGATAACTCCTCTGCACAAGTCGGGATCGAAATCTGCTGTTGAAAATTATAGACCAATTGCTAAACTCCAGCTGATACCTAAAGTATTTGAAGCAATAGTAAAAACCAAAATTTATAATTTGACTAAAAATCATATTTCTGAAAACCAACATGGGTTTATGAGCGGACGATCGACAACAACTAATTTATCTCTATTCACTAACTACTGCCTTCGTAGTTTAGAAAACCGTTATCAAGTTGACGTTATTTACACTGATTTTTCGAAAGCTTTCGACCGGGTACAACACAATGAATTATTTGGATGTCACTCCTCACTTCTAAAATGGATCCATAGTTATTTAATTGGACGAAAACAATACGTCAAAATTGGTAATATGCAGTCAAATGAAATTGAAAATTTTTCCGGTGTACCTCAGGGCAGCCATCTTGGACCGCTCCTTTTCATTCTTTTCATAAACGATTTACCTAGTTACATTTCGTATTCAAAGTGTTTATTGTATGCCGATGACCTTAAGATTTTTAGTTGCATTAAATCTCCACTAGATGCATGTAGAGTTCAAAATGATCTTGATAATATAGTTCAGTGGTGTAATCTAAATGGATTATATTTCAATAATAATAAATGTAGTGTTGTAACTTATGCAAGAATACTCAATACTATTTGTTTTGATTACAAAATTGATGGTCAATACCTAAAAAGATTAATGAGTCAAAAAGACCTTGGAGTTATCTTTGATTCTAAAATGAATTTTTCGCTTCATATTGACCAAGTTATCTGCAGAGCAAATTCGATGTTGGGTTTCATAATGAGAAATTCAAAGTGTTTTGAAGATCCTTACACGCTAAAGACTCTGTATTTATCCATTGTTAGACCTCTGCTAGAGTATTGTTGTGTTATTTGGAATCCATATACTCAGACAAGCATCTTTCGTATTGAAAAATTCAGAAAAGGTTTACTAAGTTTGCTTTGCGAAAAACATTTAGAAATGCAAATCTTCCGTCTTATGAGATCAGATGTGCCTTTATTGATTTAAAACCCTTAGCACTCAGAAGGAAACTATATTCAGCTCTTTTCGCTTTTGATATTCTCAATTCAAATATAAACTGTTCGATGCTACTTTCAATGTATTATATTTATGCACCTTCTCGTTTTTTGCGACCTAGAGATGGAAATTTCGTATATGTTCCTTATCATAGTACAACTTATGCAAAACATAATCCAATTACCAGTTCTTGTATTGCCTTAAATGATTTTGATCTTGTCATTGACTTTAATAAAAGTAGGATAAATATTAAAAGAGATATATTGAATTCATTATAAATATTTTTATTTTAATATTTTTGTAAATAGGTTATTTATTCCTTAGTTTAAATCATGTATATAGTCTTTATAAAGTTATGTAACTTGAGTGACAAAATAAATAAATAAATAAATAAATAAATTCTACTACGAAAGACTTTAGATAATAGATTAATAACGTACGAAAAAGTCAAATTTCAAAAATGTAGTTGTGATGTTTGAAATACCTAAGTCCGGCATTATAGATCGCGTGTTTAATCCTGCGTGAATGAAGTGCGAAAGAGAAAGAAAGCACGAAACGATGAAACAGAAATAAATCTATCTGAGCACGCGTGGGTAGGATTTTCCTCATTGACATACTAGATATGGACTGCTAGTCGATTGTCATTTCCTAACAAAAGCTTCATTAAAAACGGGGTGAACGATCTTCATGCCACTCGGAGCAAATTATCAAACTAAAATATTACTTTCAAAAGCCATCTATTGCCACTCTTGGCATGTCCACCATCTTTAGTCAAGAGGCAAAGAAACTAGGGCCATCTATTGGTATTTTGAATAACATAAGTGTTGACATCTATTGTTTATAGAAGGTCAACAATTGCTGTTGTGCTGGGGGACTAGAAGAAAAATTCTTTTTTGTTTCATTTTATCCATGAGATTGCTTTTAGAGTTGCATTTGAAATAAAATTCTAGTTTTCTAATTAAATAAATTCTTTATTTTAAATAAATTTATGAAAAAAAATGTTTATCTTTTGTTACTTGTCCGTATTTTAACTTAACTAATAACGGTGTGTTATTACTCTCATTTAAAATGTCTGCCAAACATAATACGAGAAAGAGAGATGGTTATACCAATATAGTAACTCATAAAACGTCAACATGAAACGTCAAAAGTTTTCCACATTTACCAATTTCAGATGGTAAGCTTTCCCACAAAAAATTATGCAGAAAAGTTTGCAATATTTTGATAAAGTTTTTCCATACAAATTTTGACAGCTTTTAACTTATATTACACAGTATCTTGTGTTACATTTTATAGATTTTATTCATTTCTTCGAAAAGTTAAAGCAAAAACTTAAATGTAATATAAACTTTACTGCGTGTGTTAAATTTAATTCGTCTCGTCAAAAAGTAAAAAAAAATTATAATGATATTTGATCTAGGTATTAATCGTATTCCGCTCATCTGCAAAGAACTATAATATAGTTGCCTATTTTTTGTCTGTATATAATAGCGAAAAGGAATGTTTTTGGATTCGTGTAAGGATTTCCTTGAAAAAAAATATCTCTTTAACATGGTATGATTTGATAATATTCGTGATTTACGCTGGGAGCTGGGTGGCGGTCGTTTGCTCCTAGCTGAGGAGAGATCCAACGTGAAGTTAGCTCCTAGAAGTCCATATCTAGTATGTCAATGATTTTGCTTGCGTTTTTTTGATGTTTCTCTTTCTACTTTTTCTTTCTTTTTCGGATTTGCTTCATTTAATGTTCGCTGTAGATGAATGAAAACCAATCCGAATGGCTGACGAATTTAAATGCAAAGAAAAACTTCTAACCTTATTTTAAATTACCAAATGAACCCCATTCTATACAATCCTTTGTCATCCGGAATACCTATATAAATAACTTTTCCTTCCATTTTTCTTTTAAAAATTATTTTTTGTTTAATATCTACACTGGGCAAAGAAGATAAAATGAAAGATAGCTGTAAAATCAACGCGCAGTACTGAAAATGAAAAAAAGGCTTCGTGTAATAAAACGCGCGTTACCGAATAGAAGTTCAAAATAAAATAACCAAGGCTGGCGCGTTAGATTCACGCGCTGTGTAATACCGGACTAAGCTAATATTGTTTTCGATTGGCAGATCTGAGTGACTCGTTTTACTCCGAATCTTCGATATTCTATAGCAATAGATCATAAGGAGTGAAAAAAGAGTAACTCCGAACAGCCAATCGAAAACGGCATAACTATTTACCTTGATAGTAATCAATTTTTTAAATGTTTAAAATGTTAGACTCGTTCACAAAGGTTTTGCTTTAAGAAAAATATGTTTCTTGTGCACATGAGGACCTATAATGGTTAAAAACTTTAATCATTTAATTGATGCATTCAATTACATTCAGCCTATATGAAGTTGAAAATCTATTCAGTTTAAAGGTAGTAATTTAAAATAATTGAATTCATTTTTCGATATTTCACAGAAAATAACATTATAATTTCCCAGAAGCCATTTTTAATTAATTGATTCGAAATTTATGATTTGGGAGTGAACTTAAGACTTCTAGTGAATACATTCACAAATGATTTAACTCTTCTACAACTCTAAACGAAAGTTAATACAACTAATTCCAAGTCCCTGATGATGATGACGGAGAACTTTCAATCATAACAACAATTGTGTGCGACTTAGTATGGTGTCATAAGTTTTCCTTTCAGGATTGAATATTGTATACCACCTGCAGAAATGTTGAGTACATCTACTGTCTAGCTGCTAAATAAACCAAACCAGCTTGGGAAAAACAAAAAAAAAAATAAATATAGGTATGCATTTAGGAAAATAAGAAAATATTGAAATTAACTTAACCCTTTTGCCTCCATGAAAAAAGAGGATATAAGAAAAGTTTTGAGCAAAACAAAGTTGTTCTAGGTAAATAAATATACTGTAAGTTTGAAAGTATAGATCTTTAGGTTACCTTGGGGATTATATATTGTTAGATGCAGTTCAGTTGGCTTTCTAAAGCCGATGAGGATTCTGTACAATGAAATATTTATGTATATCTGTATAATGTAGGATCTATCAAGATATTATTTCGTTCTAGAAACGAATGCAAAGGAATATTTAGGTTATGTTTTGTAATTTCGTGAAGAGAGATTTGTAGTTTTTTTTTTAAGAAATACATTTCTTGGAATATTTTTAAATCAAAGAAGAAGCACCTTGTGCATTATGAATGGTGTGTGTTTAAGTGGGAACATTTTGTTGATGGTTTCGTTTTGTGGTTGCATTTCTTCCAGCTTATAGAGTAAGGGTATGGTTTCAAGAAACGAACATTTGACCAGACTTATATTGTATTTTCTGGATGTTAATTTAGTGGAATGAAATTATAAAAGGTTCCGAAAGGTCGTTACCGTTCGCAATTGCTCTTTACCACTCCTATTTTTTTTTAAATTGAATATGGACAATTTGGAGTAAACGGAGTAACTCTGAACGTTTACAAGAAAATGACATTAGAAATTCGAACTCTTTACAAAATGGTCTCTTTGATCGACAATTTTGGAATCTCCGCTCCGGAATGTAAATAGAAATCAAAAATAAATGTTCTTTTCGATTGGATTTTTGGAGTAGCGCTTTTCGACTCCAATGGAATATGAAAATGTCATATTTACAATTTTATTCTTAATCAGTTTTATTACTTTTGACAAATAATCCGACAAAAAACTATTAATGAAGTTATACCTACATATGGTTGTTCTATGTCTAAGCACTCTTATAAAATCGATAACATAAACATACTCCGAAAGCTTTACTCGAAACACGAGTGAAAATGAGTAAGGCAAGATTTCATGCAGTAACCATTCGTCAAGGCCTAGATTTTTGCACACGGAGCGTATCGTAATCGGCAAATAAAAATGCATAAAATCGATTCTGCGTTTTATGTGTAAATTGTTTTTTCGAAGACGTTTTAGTGTTTTTTTCAAGTAGGAAATGTTCAAGTGATGCAGAAGATTTATAAATTTACATAATTTTCAAACCAATAACACAAACTTGTGCAATAAATCAAATTTTTCAAATTCAAATTCAAATTCAAATCTTTATTACTTGAAATGCGCTACAATAAAGCTGCAGACATTAGTCGCTGACGATTATGACTAGGCGATTCTTGTCCCAAATGAAAAAATAAAATAAATAAAAATTGATTCTGAGGTTTTTGAAATGTCACAAATAAATTAGGTTAGTTCAGAGAAATGCGATCTAAGAGATCAGGAGAAAGAACAGGAAACAAATATTTTAGATTCAGCTCATCAATGTTTGACGGAGTGATCTTTGTGAGATCTAAGTTTTCTGAACTGCAAATTTTAAAGGGTGGTTGACATATTTTCGAACTTTATTTCTGTCAATTTAAGCTTTTTTCGTCGAAAAATTATAAAAATTGTCACTACGTTGCTCGAATATATTATTTGAACGTGAAATGAGTGTTTGAGTAATTCTGGTTTTAATTCTGATATAATATCCAACATCATTGGCTCACATGCGGAGGACGTAGGCAAGTTGAGAGCGAGAGTAAGACGTTCTTCAGTTTCTGATTGGCCAGCCCTCAAAAAAATTTATTTCAATTAAGGAACTATGGATTTTTCTGGAAACCTAGAGTCAAGAAATATCTGTCTTCATTTCAAGTCCAGTGCATATGTGTCAGAAATTTCCATCCGTTTTCGAAATATTGAATTTTCAAATGATTTAAAAAAATTAAAGTCTCGAGTTATGCTTAGTGTACATGATTGGTAGACCTGAAAATGTCTGACAATTATCTACCAATGAACTGACAATTAATTGTGTGTGCAAGCAGTTGGTAGCAAATCTACCGATCTCTTATAATTTATTGTGAAAATTTGCCTGACAATCTTTTGACAGAAAGCTGTCTGCATATCTACAAATAAATTGATAAATTGTAAGGCATTGGTAGATTTTCTACCAACCGTGTACGCACACAATTAATTGTCAGTCTTTTCAAGCTATTTGCAGTTGAGTTTTCACAAAGTAAAAGTCGAAATTGGATTATAATAACAAAAATTAATATACAATATATATATATAATATTATCAATATCAAAACTAAAAAAACAAGTGTTTAGAATGCTTTTGTTTCATTTCAATACGACGACTTTTCACAGAGATACAGCTCTTCAAAAAACACTAAAAAAAACTTTAAAAAAAATTTCCTTTAATTCTTTTGGCAAGTGTTTTATTAAATAATGCTACAAAAATAACTGTAAAAATAAAATATTTTATTATCAGAAACCTTTTTCTATTCATTTTAATAAAAAAATTGTAAACAAAAATAATTTAAACACTTTGAGTGCGAGTATTTTTGGTAAATATTTCTATGGGTTCGTAACACTGCGCGACGTCCAAAATTACTTGAAATTGTCTGACAATAACAAATTGTATGATGCAAAAAAAACTACATCTTATAATATTTTCGTTGTCAGACAACGATAAAAATTGAGAGGCCTGACTACGAATTGTGTGTGTACACGATTATCATATACCTTACAATTTTACGTCATACAATTAATTGTCAGATAGAATTTCTGACAATTATTTGAAAGATTACATGATTGTTAGCTAGTATACACACGATTGCAGGATTTTTTACAATCAATTGTCAGACAATGATCTTATAATTAATTGTAACACAAATTTTCTGACAATGTATTGTAAGTTTACACAGTTGTAAGACATTGTAAGCATTTTTTCACTGACAGATCTGAAAATATTTTAAGATTACCAATCGTGTACACTAAGCTTTAGTTTTTCTTTTCGCAAGAAATAATGAAATGGGATTTTGTGAATAAACATTTAGTTGGAAATTGTTTTCTCATTCGAACTTAGAGAACGTGAATGATGCTCAAAAGTTTTGCTCGGAATTTATTGGAATAGGGAATAAGCTTTCGCACGGAGTTTTGCTGTCATTTCAACGATTTTTTTAAGGTAGATTTGTTCCGTTTGAGATTCACGATCGTAGGGAAAATTTCAAAGGAAAAAATATTCCCTTGGACAGGAAATTCCTGGGGAGATTCCCGATTGCGCCCAATATCTCTCGTACTTTGTGCACAAAAATACACACACGCCTATTTTCTCACGAGTAGGGGTAAAATCGCTAACCTACAGAGAATTAAAGTTCCACAAAAGTAGGGGAACACGTTGAATACATATTTTGGGTGGTTTTTAAACGTCATAACAAAAGTGTATTTTTAAAAATATACAATAAGAAGTTTTATTTTATGAAAAGCTTTTTAAGATAAACAATTTGCTTTGGCAATTGTTATCCAATTTTTTACGGCGATAAATTCAATATTTTAATCTTTTGTAATGACACACCAACTGATAGGTTTTGTATTGTTTTTAAATTTTCTTTATTTTCATTCCAAAGTTTTCACACTTTTGTCGCAGCCTGGGGAAATTCTCAACTCTCTGGTAAATGCTCTTTTCTGTGAAATAATACTAAATTTGGTGTACGGGAAAAGGATTGGACAGTTTTCAGAAGAAATTCGTAGATCTTCTAAATTTTAGGACGTACGGGAACATACCTAATAATTCTCACTTCATTTCAGGAAATGAATTGTCATTCTATCAGATGCCAATAAAACACTCTCGAAATCTCCTGAACTTTTAAATTTATTTTCTAATTTTTGTCTCTTTTTCTTTTATACTCATTAAGAATTCTGAACTCAGGGTTATTGTAACTTATGATGACAACTAGCTTAGAGCTTGATTTCGAGTAGAATTTTAATGTGAATTAATGGCCTTTTCGATTGGCCGCCCGGAATACGTTCCTCCAATAAAACGACCGGACACAATTTGACTGATTCTGAATTGTATGTATCACTGTGATTGTGAAAATTAAATTAAAAAAAATCACATCGACTAAAAAGAATTTCCGATACACTTGATTTCAATATAGACACAGATTTTCTGGTAAAGGGTTATCCATTTTGCGGTTTCAAAAGTATAGGGCTGGAAGTCCACATCTTTCAAACTAAGTTGTTATACCAATTTTTTCTTTCAGTTGAAAGTCTGACATTTACGAAAATGGATCACTTACCTATCGCAAAACGCATGAAAATTGTAACAACTGCTACAAAAATAGTGATTCTACCACAGCAACATATCGTGCTTTAAGAGGAGATTATGGTTTACATAATCGTTCAACTAGGCAAGCAATTGGCAAAATTGTGAAGAAATTTGAAGAGACTGGATTGGTTACAGATATTGTAAGGCCTGTGCATCATCGTTTTGCTCGTACCACTGAAAATATCGCTGCTGTAAGTGAAAGTGTTGCCAAAAACCCGAATGTGTCGATTCCTCGTCGTTCTCAGGAATTAGGACTTTTACGGTACATTATGGCGTATTTTGCATTTGGATCTACACCTGCATCCATATAAAGTCTAGCTCACACAACAACTGAAGCCAGCTGACCATTCACAACGTCGTAGATACGTCGAATGGGTGCTTGAACAACGGGCGGCGATTTTTCGAACAAAATTTTCTTCAGCGCCGAAGCACATTTCTCACTCGGTGTGTATGTTAATAAACAAAATTGTCATATTTGGGGTTCTGAGCATCCTCAAGTAATTGAAGAGGGGCAATTACATCCACAAAAAGTCGCTGTTTTGGCGCTCTTTGATCCCGGAGGTGTGATTGGACCTTTTTTTTAAATAATTTACAAGGATCAAGGGATTATAATGTTACCCTTTATATTGTTTTTAACACAATGGCAGGAATTGAACCTGCGACCACGAGGTTGACAGGCGAGCGCACATCTATTGCGCCACGGCCACCCCTAATTCTTCGAAAACGACGATGGAACGACTGTCAACGTCAATTCGGAGCGTTATGGTCATATGATAACCGACTTTTTTTTGCCTGCTATTGAAGAATACGACTTGGAGTATATGTGGTTTCAACAAGACGGTGTCATATGCCATACAACTCGGGCGAATATGGCTTTATTGCAAGAGACATTTAGTTTCTCGTCGTTGCGATATCAACTGGCCTCCAAGATCATGCGATTTGACACTGCTGGACTTTTGTTTTGTGGGGCTACGCGAAAGACCGTGTTTATGCAGATAAGCCTTTAACTCTTGAGCACTTGCAAACCAACATTCGTCAAGTTATGACTGAGATACCACCCAATATGTGTCAAAAAGTGGTCGAAAATTACCTCAAATAATCTATGCTTGCAACAATTCGCGTGGTGGTTATTTAAATTATGTAGTGTTTCAGACAAATGTCAACGTTCAAACTTTATAATAAAAAAGAAATATCATGAAAAAAAAAATATTTTATATGTGTTTTATTTACGTTTAATATTGAAACCGCAAAATGGATAACCCTTTATCAATAATAATTAACTAGCTTATGTTTATGTTATTGTACCAGAAAAGTAGTTTAAATTCAATAAACTCATCGAAATTGCACAAAACAAATTAACCCGATGATTTTGACATTTTTATTATGTGAGTGTATTAGTGATTCTGTTTTCGATTCTGAATTAAGATCAAGAATCGTTTTCTGTTCTGTTTAGAGTAACAACTGTCATTTTGTGGGGGTCAGAACAGTTCGGGACGGCCAATCGAAAAGGCCATAAAATGACAGTTGTGAGAATGACATGAACGAAAAATCAGATTTCGCTTCGAGAAGTGGGGTCTAATTACATATGTTCTTTTGTACATGCCGATGTATTGATTTTTTTTATATACGAGTAGCATCACTTAAATATTATGTTTGGAAACAAAAAATAATAATGATAATGTTTTTATATGTATCCAGAAAAACATATATGAATAAAACAACTTACCCATTTAAAAGTGAAAAGAAAACATATTTGTTTCCTTTTAATGCATTCTCTACAGCTTTTGTTTTAAGCGCTTTTTAAAGTAAACGACTCATTAAAATTGTTCTTAAGCTCAATGTTTACACTCTGTGATTACCCTTTGACAGTTTTGTTTTGTATTATTTTTTTTGTCCTCAAAAGCTTATTGTCAAAAAATTGAGCAAAAAAAGCACAATGTACCACAACCACAGGCATTTGCACCGTGCAATTAAATGCAGTTATTTTAATACAAAAGATAACGTGAAAACGTTTTTAAGTACAACTAAAAGCAAAAAAAAAGCAAAAACAACGGGACTTCCTTTTGTCTTTTCTAATTTACTAATTGTTTTACCGAGAGAAAGGCAGAGTCAACTTTATGTACCAAAATCGAGCGAATTATCGTCGAAAAATCACTTTGTTTGTTTAGTTAGCAAACAACAAAAATAAAAAAAATAAACAATACACAAACACAATTCAAAGAAAAAAAAAAAGTTACCGTTGAACATGATACAGACATAAACTGCACACACAATAACAATAATTGGCCTTTGTTTTCGGTTGAATGAAAAATTATATTCCACATACGCCACCGAGTCTGTTGGTCGTCCTTGCTTTTTTTGTTGGGTTTTTCGGTTGTGTGAGTTGGGTTGGTTGGTTGGTACTTGATAAGCAGCGATGGAAGGACAGGGATAGAGAAATAGACTATCAAAATAATGAGAAATAATTGTATACACATATTAAATATATATATGCAACATGCTTGCATTTAATGTGAACAAATTACAATAGGAAAATCATTTTTAATTAAGGGAAATAATAAATAATGAAATCATTCGACTATTTTTAAAATTTTGACATTAAAAATGGCATTTTTGAGTATAAATTTTATAAATTTATAAATATTTATTCTTGTCCACAAATAATGTGCATGTTTTTAGAATTATAATTTGAGGCATAATTGATTAACTCTATTTTGATTGCAGCACTGATTGGATAGATTTGTGTTAAATCTAAATAAGCACGAATTTCCTAGTGTTTGTTTGATATAATATTCTCTCTCTTTCTTTCTCGATAAAATAATAACTAATACCTATGACATCTAGCAAAGTCAGACTCATTTATGCGACATAAGCCGTGTTGGTTGCGGACAGTTTTCCCAAAAAAAAAAAAAAAAAAAACGGATCCGCAGCAGCCTGATTTCTATATTTTAAGTTGCCATTACTGATCATCTGTCAAATTAATAAATGCAAAAAATAAACATAGATTTTGTTTGTCTTCTTTAGATTAAAGCCAAACACGAAATAAATTTTATATGATATTGATTTTAAAATAAGCTTATGCTTTTTAAATTTTTTCAATCAAATCAGATGTTGTTCAAGTAGAGGGGTATGTTCGTTGAGTGCTTGCCTTAAAAATGTTAGCGTTCATTATTTCGTTGAACCTGAGTTGGATTAGAGAAGTTAATAAAGAACGAATTATGTACATATTTTATAAATAGATGAAGCTGACTTAAATATCACCATAGTATCTGTTTTTATAATTTTGAAAAATTAACACCGAAAAGACGACATTAAACCAAGAGATCAAAATACAACAGCATAGGTACATTTTTTTTTATACAAATCTCGTAATTCTCGTAATTGGGATGAATAGCCGTATTTTGATGAAATTTAGAAACGTCGCGACGCTACCAATTAACACCAATAAAAACGAGTATGTTCACTTTTATATTCACGGTCAACTAACTCGACTCCGTCAATAAAATTTGACATTTTATAACTATTAAATAAATTATATATTTAAATATTTAAAATATTACTTCAAAATTTCGACAAAAAGCTTTAAAATATCAACCCTTCCCGCAGATGAAATTAAATATGAAATTTTTACATTTTTAAGGATAAAAATTGAAATTTTTCGAGGATTTTTAATCCATCGAAATCTTTACCATCTTTCAATAGAATGCAACAGTTTATGGCTTGCACGTGCCTCGTATGAGTGCTCTTTCGGTATCACATACTCTAGGGCTTCTGATGAGTGTTTATTTACTACGAAATAAAATATACGTACACATAAATTTACCTTGAGTTATTCCAAAAATATTCACCCACAAATAAAATAGAACAGATGATTGCAAACTTTATTTATTTTGAGTCTTGTTTTGATTTTTGACTGGTTTCATCTAACTTATCCGAATCGTTCACAAATATATTCGGATAGTTTAGTATCCGAGATAACTTATATAATAAATGATTAAAAAGAACCCTACGAATAAAGCTTTCCAGATTCATGAAAGTCAAATAAATGCCAACGAAACAATTATAATTTCGTGATGATGATGACGTGACAACTAACAACTGATAGACTACTTTGAACTCAATCTTAGTTAACTCCCTTTTGACTAGCAATTATTGTGATGTTTTAAGATTCCATAATGAAGTGAAGTTTTTATTTTCAATAAATAATAACGTTTTTAGAACTTACAGTTTGATTAAAAAACAGAACAAAACAAAAGCAAAGTATATAATTATAAAGTACTCAATCTTCATTTCCAACATATTGTGCACCACACCCGAAGTTAAACCTCGTTCAAGAAATAACTCGAGTTGAGCTGTTCTTTGCTTAAACTTAAATTTTTGCAACTGGCCCTTAATGTCTCTAACAGTTTTCTCGGACAACAGTACGAGTACATATTATTACAAGATATACTCTTGCGGTCTCTGAGATTTGACATATCCACTCTGATTTTTGACACATCCACATACAAATAGGGACGAATCAAAATAGTGTAATATATATGATAAATTGATCAATAATTAATTGTAAAATTCGAGTAGTTTATAGTTCATTAAAACTATTATTTTACTGACATTTTTTCATTTTATAATTGATATGTTAGTAACAGGGATTTGTAACTGTTATTTAAAAATACAAATAACTGATATGGCAACTAGTAATTTGGGCTATACCTATGTCCATGCCTGTATGTCCTATGCATGTGTGAAACAATGGTCGCTGAGTTTTGACATATGCGTGAATCGGTGCTGTCGTTTCGGAAAAGTCCAAAGCAGTACATTCCAATAATGGTTGCATAATTTTTGATCAAAAGCAATACGCAATTCATTTTTTTAAATCTTGCTTTATAACAAAATATAAACTTAGATACGTACATATCTACTTTGTCTATCTATAAGCATTTTAGTTTAATTGCTTAGTCTTATTTTAACATTAATATTTTTTCTAATTTCACTTCAGTTTTATAAAATAGGAACACTTTTTTAAATATGCAGTTAATTTCAATTCATATATATGAATTTTTAAACACATTAAATATGTAATCTTAGCATAAGAATATTTTTTTATAAAGGTTCAACATACAATTATATTTTAAATTCTGGTAAATAGTAATAATGGAAAGCAAAAAATGATTATTGACTCTTATATTATTTGCGGATGTCAGTAAACAGTTTCTTTTTTTATCCTTTATCAAAGCTACTTACGAAAATATGCATTGTGCACTCGCACTGCTATGCGGAAAGTCTAAAATGGACCCAACAAATGTTTTAAAAGGGGAAGCATTGGAGCATTTAATGCGTTAAGGTAGCGCTCCAAAAATCTTCAAATTTCAAATATATACTTATCGTATTTTAATGTAAAAGAGCCCTCCATTCATCCTTAAGGCCATCGACAAGTTCTTTTTGAATCAAATTTAGAAACAATTGTAAATATAAGCGGGGTAAAGCTTGTTGATTTATTTTGCGGATAAATTATATGTACGGCCTCTAAAACTTTATCATTGACCTTTATTCTTTTTCTAATTTACGTCCATAATACGTTGTAATATTATCTACACTTTTTTTCTTATATTTTTTTAAACTTTATCTGATAAGCCCTCAGAGCCAACTAAAATGTTAGCTTGCATTCCTAGGTAAATTGCTTTTGAGTCTAAAAAGAAATCTTTATTGCAAAAATCAATTGAGTTCAGCGAGGCGTCGTCGATAAATTCATTTTTGACAAAATTCGACAAAATAGTTTTAAAATACATTTTTACAATTGAAAGCAAAACATGAATACGCGGTTTTTCCGACTGGTACCTACTCAATGTTAATTTTGCTGTTAGAAAAAACAAGTAAATATCTCTCGCTAATATTTCAACATCCTGCTGTAATTTTTCCGAAGCTGCAATCATAAATAAATGGAATGAAATGTACATCCCATTACAAATTATTTATGTTGAATGTTTTTAAAAAGTGCCTAAACACCACCCCTTTCCCTCATCTTAACAGATGAATTTTCAGACGCAAATCCGTGGGGGTGGCCGTGGCGCGATAGTTGTGTGATCGCCTGTCAACCTCATAGTCACAGATTCGATCCTTGCCGTAGTCTATGTCCTCTTATTCTTCCATTAAAAACCAATTCTAAAAATAAAATGTCATATAATGAGTTGCTGGCTTACTCACTACATGCTGTTTAGGCATAGAACTAACAACATTTGATTGAATAAAACTAGTATACCGATAAAATATGACAAAGAATAAGAAAATTAACGCGAATTATAAGGGACATAGATAAATAAGACACGGAAATTTCTCCGCTTTAGTTCAGCCGCCATCCCTGGAGATAAAATCTGAGACAACAGCCACCTACAGCCTCAGAATATTGCGCCACACATCTTTGCAATCATTCTTTCTCTTTCTTAACCTCACGCCCGCGCTGTGTTGAAACATTTAAAGGGTAGTATAATCCCTTGAGCGCGTGTGGATTATAAAAAAAAATATTTTGTAATCGCTTCTTTAAAATATTTTATTAGTTCATGAAATAATGTTTTTGCGTCAGAACTTATCAATTTTTGTTTGTTTTTTGTTTTTATGAACAACGAATTCGAAAAAGCAATACAAATGGCAATACATAAAAGAAAATACACTACAAAAAAAAGTTTGCAGTACGGCATCGGCAGCACCAAGCTAAAGCATTACAAATATTGCTTTTGTAGTAAGTTCGACAGCATTGGAGTGAACTTGAACAAAAATTAAAAGATCTTGATATTTATCCAGTTTAATATTCCTGATCCAGAATTTAATTACATATTTCACCACCAGGGTTAGCTTTTAACTTGTAAAAGTTGGTACTTCAATTTTGAATTGTCAACCACGGTGTTGCCAAATAAACAAACAACTACCTATAATTTATTAAGTCTGCTTCTACACTAGTGTAATTTTTATGTGGTTTCCTATTGGTAAAAGATATCAATTTTGAGAAGTTAAATACTTACATTGGGCATTGGTTTTTTACTCTGCATCAATTTTGCAGATCCGTGTTTTTCTGTGGATCAGCCTCTCTTTTTAGTAACACTAGTACAATTGAATGCATGTACTTTGACAACTAGTAGCTTAATATACACGAATACAATCCAATAACATATCGAAAACAAAATCAATTCAAATGGCTTTCCATCAAATTCTATATTTAGCAATGGAAATAGAAAGTAAAACTTACATTCGTTCAAGTAAGACAGAATCACCTCTACGCACTCCTTATTCTTTACTCAAACAATAAGGAAAAGCACATCGAAGAAAGAGCGATAACTCAGTAATTTTATTAACCCCCGTCACAACCTTTCGAAAAATACTATTACGCGGTGCAATACAATTTAAACACCCCGTAACTGGCTGAACAGAATGGACACGAGGTCGATCTCGCGGCACTTAAAAAAGCGCTCTGTCAAAGTTAAAATGCATAGAAACTCGGTTGAGTGAATACAATGGAGCCGCGGCCGCTTATCGTGACGCTAGACATTGTTTAACTTTTTCCGTTTCTCCGCGCGTCGTTTGACAGATAACAAAAAAAAAAAAAAAACATCTGATTGGTTGTTGCATCCACACAATTCCTGATCTTCGTCGGGGCCCTCTGACGGAAAAATACACGTTCAGAATAAATATGCAAATTAAAAGTTTGCAAAAAAAACTACAAAATTAATTAAAATCACGATAGTGTGTTCTTTAGGCCGCGACTCCATAAGAAATACTTATTTCGGCCATTAATGCTGACACTACTACTAAAAATTTATATTTCCTTGCTATGTGGATAAACCTAAATCTCCAAGAAGCGCTAAGCGCTTTATGTAATTTAGAATAGGTATAATCTGTTTTTTTAATGAATTATTAAAATTTAACATGAAAATATGCGAACTAGGAACCCGATTCAATGTTTTGTAGGAAATTTGTGCACGATTAATGTGGGATGTCATGAAACGCCAAATTTTATTTCTTCGTTTATTTCTTCTGAGAAGACAAGAATAAAATACAGATTCTCATGTCTAAAACTAAAAAAAATCTAGACATAAGGGGCCTCCACAAGAAATATAGACTACATGACACCTTTCTTGCAATCATTAATTTCAAGTAGAGGCCTAGGGTTATAATATTTTTTTAGGCAATTAAAAGATGAGACAAACAGATGGTAGTGGCGCGAATCGAACGAGGGGAAAATACAAAAAAAAAGGTTTAATTTTATCATCATTATTTTTTTTTTTACCAGGTCAAAACTCTTTTTATGGAGGAAATCTTCGCGTCCGGTTTTGCATTGAATTCATGCATATGAAAAAGGATTGTGTATTCATTAAAGTTTTTGTTTGTTCTTGTCTATTCTCTAGTTAGTGTGTTTGGAGCCGAAAGTTTCGCTATAATATGGGGGATCCTGAATTGATTTCTTTTATACATAACTGGCAACTCCGCTTTGACAGAAATGCAAAAAAAATTCATGTTCTAGTAGTAGTAGTAGTAAACTTTATCGAGATTTGTTTATAACTACATTTTCCATTGATAATACACATGTATTGCCATTACATATATTATTTGCCGACTTCGAATTGGCCAGGCTACACTGAATTTTATATTATTTTTGTTATTTAAATTGAGACAAAAGAAAGTTAAAATTACATAGTTGTTAAACTACAGTTTAAAAAATTAAAAAATGAGTCCACTCAACAAAGACCATTACGATTTCATTTTAAAAAAAGAACTAATATATAAGAACTTAAAACTAGGTGCGATAAAGAGAAACAGTCATCTCGTCTCTCTTGTCTTGAAACACAAAAATGTGTGCAATTACGAATTGGAATCTTATTTTTCGTCAGTTAGAGCGAGAGCTCAGTACTTTACATCATTCATTACATCTTCTAGTTGTTGGGTGGTGAGATGACCAGAACTGTTGTTTCTCCAATTATCGGTTCCGTTACTGTATAACGGGATTCTGCAGCTTGTGTACATTATTGGCTGCGACATAAGCGATCCAAAGGATGCCTCTAATTTCTGGGACGACGCGACGTCCTTATCCGAATGCTGTGTTCATGTGCTCGACCAAGGAAACTGGGAGTAAGTGTAATTAGGGTGGCTTCTACACACGTGGATGTCGTTCTTTGGACTCCCTCTCCAAGTTACAATTTCCCTGGCGTTGTCGAGTTAGTATAGCATGACAATTAAATAACAATTGCACTATTCAATGCGTATTTTGTATATTGACACAACTTTTAATTTAGTTAATTTAATTAAACAATTTTTTTTAATATCTTTTACTTCCACGGACGGAAAAACACGTCCGCTCACGATGGGAGCCAGAAGCCAACCAAAATTCATGTTCTGATTATTTGTAAACGCAAATTTGATTGATTTTCTTTTTTAGATGCTGGGGATTTTTGAGTACCTGAGATTTGTCAACAAGTATTAGCATTTTGTGAATAAGATCCTCAATTGGTCTGGCCTTAAGCAGAACTTTCAGTTCTTCTTTCACTTCTTTTATTCACCATGAAACTGAAATCAGATTCTATTTAATCTAACGAAATATCTTCACCGGGGTAGAGCTTACGATTTAGTATTGTTCCGAAATCGATGGGTTGCTGTACAATATCCAGATTGTAGTGCACTTTATTTATTTATTATAGTTTATTATTTCATATTTATTTAACTAAAATAAAATAAGAAAGGACAACTTCCGAGCACCGCTGTAAAGAATTTATTTAATGTAAACAAAAAAATGAAATGTCAAAAGGTAATCACAGCTGCCAACCAAGCAAAGTAAAAAATATTCAAACTCAGATCGTTTTATTTTCACGGGGTGAACTATATGGGTCATTGAGCATAATAAAACGCGGCTATTTTTATTTTTATTTATTCTCTTTTCTCCATCAATAGTCTCTCTTTCTCACGTACAGAACAAAATGTTTACTTCACACCATAGTATCAATGGCAAAACAAAATGGATTCCCACACAAAACACCATTTCACAATACTTTACACGAAGCAAGTGTAGTTGCGGTTTTTATTCAAAGATGTTTTTTTTTAAACAAATATTATTTGTAATCTTTTTAATAATGGCGTCACGAAAATGGAGCCTTCTCAAAAGATGAAAACCTTTTTACTCATAGTCTTAAATAAGGAAGAGTAACTTGAATCAAAAGAGAATCAATTTTATAATACTTAAGTTATTAATAATGCTTTATTATGCAACGTGAATTTGCATTATTATTATTTAATGTAAAGTAATTTAATCTCCATCAGCAAAATAAAGGGACCACCAAAAATATAGTATCCGCAGCCTAAATAGGCACAGAATTTTTCACGCTTAATGAAGGCACAACAATTTTGAATCTCATAACAGACCACATGGATCAAAGCAGCTGGAATTAATTGGACAATTACTTGTTAAGTTAATCTCCATTTTCTGCCTCTCTACTTAGTTATTCCCCTTCTTGCTTAGAAAAAAAAAAGAAACATGAAGGACCAAGTATAAGTTTCAAGGATAAAATGATGGCGCAAAAGTATGTTTATACATACATTGAATAATACAATACACAACAAATTTTTGGATTCTTCACAACCACAAGTCTGTGAGTAAGGGCAATTCTGTGGTATCCGTTTTAGCACACAACACGTGCTCTATCAATAATAATGAGGCTTGTGATTGTGATACACTTCGTCCTTATTTGCATTTGTGCTAACTAATTTTTGTTTTCTTGTTTTTTTTTTTGTTTTGGTGTTTTTTTCTCTTATGATGATTATAGTACTTTTATTGTGCAATTAATTTCTTTGCTATTTTTTTTTTTTGTCGAAAATATGTAACAGTGTTTTTTTCTTGTTGGACTTTTTAAATATTCCAGGCACATTCTACTTTCTGAATGAGTGAATGATAGCATAAACCCCAGGGTGAAACCATGGCCTGGAACAACAACAAGAAAATATAAAAGAGGGCCAACGCGAGTGTAGGTTAAGAATAGTGTGTGGAATTCCGTACATGTTTTTTCTGTATATCTAAATAATTTAAAAGTGTTTTTTTAGGCTTTTATCCCAGCACATATTTTTCTTTCTTTCGTGTGTATATGGAGATATTCCATTATTATTGTACTTCCCTCTACGAGTAGTTCTGACCTAAAGACAAAGTTTCTTATTTTCATCTCTATTTTTAGAAATATATACCTAGGTATGTTGAGTCAAAGAGTGAGCTCTCCTCTCGTTGAGATAGAGTTTTTGTGTGTTTTGGCCTTGGCGTTTTGGGTTATTTGACGTGAAAATAATGCTTAAAAAAGGGCACATTGCACGTTCGTTGTCTGTTCAATTAAGTTTTAATCAAAATGCCCACATTCATTTTTGACGGGTACTTTATATACACATACATATTATATATATTGATCGGAAGAAAATAGGGTGGTCGGCCACCTAACTTTTTTTAAAAGTTGTCTCTTAAAATTCATTTGTTCGAGTTTTTGATATAAAATTTAGTTTATCAGATTTTTTGGAATGTCTAAGTTTCGAAATTCTTGTTTTTTTTCAGTCAATTTGCCATAAAAAACGAAATATTTCAAAAAATATGAAATGAAAGTGAGACTCTTATGAAGTCGGCCCCCTCCAGAGGTCGGCCACATGAGTCTCCGGTAGTCGGCCTTAATATAAAAATTTATATTTTCATACTAAATATGTGTCTATTTTCAATTTTATAGAATGTAGGGATTCAGAAATCATTAATATCAATCATAATAAGAAAATGTGATTGTAAGATTTTATTTGGTCTAAGAACGCCATTTTATATTAGGTACAAAGACATAGACTTTTTTTTACAAAAGTTAATTAATACGAAAATGAAAACTAATAATAATATAAACTACACGGCCTTAACACGTTCGCTGCCGCCCATATAAATTAATTTTTTTCACCCGTGTGCCAATAGTGTTTTTTTGCATAAAAATGTATGTTGTGTTTATAAAGAGTTCTGTGTTTTTGATTTTTGTGTTTCGTAAATTTTTGAGTGTTTATGGGTGTGACTACCGGCGGGTCACACGGCACCTGATGAAACTGAAATGCATGAGGTGCCACGTGACGCGCCGGTGGTCACAGTTATTTTCGTGTATATTCTATCTCCTGTGAGGCTTTTTGTCAACAATTTTGGAAAACAACCATTTCGCAATGAATCCCGGTATGTTTTATGGAAAATGCAACCGAGACGAGGATTCCGATGATGATTTAGATTTTGTGGCTTCTGATTCAGATGAATACATGCCATCTGAAGGAAATTCAAGCGATTCTGAATCCCTCGAAGATTTAGAATCGTCTTTTGAAAAAGAGAATGAGCTTTCGCAACAAGTTGTGATGCAAGGCGTCTCTTATGGACCTCCAACCGAGTGGTCAACAGTTAGTGGACAATCTCTGAAAAAGTTCACCTTCGAACAGAATGGTGCTATAAGCATTCAATATCCAGCATCAGCAACACCTATTGATATTTTTGGGCTGATGGTTACTGAAGAGGTCTATCAACTAATTGTTACCGAAACAAATGTGAATGCCAACCAATTTTTACGGAGCACCACTATAACGCGTACTTCTCGCGCAAAGGAATGGGTAGACACCAAAGTGCAGGAGATTGCAAAATTTCTTGGAGTCGTGATGTATATGGGCATTGTGAAATACCCATCTATTGCTCACTACTGGATGCAAGAAACAGGAAAGTAAGAAAACGGTGTGCAGATTGCTATACTAGTATAAGTCAAAGTGAAGGCAGAGACGCTTCAGTCAAAAAGACAAAAAAGGTAACAACATTTTGTGGTACCTGTGACGGAAATCCTACATTATGTTTGGAATGCTTTAGCTAGCATCAAATTTAATTTATTGTAAGTTATACAATACAATTTTTTCGAGCATTCAAAGTGAATTCCAGTTTTATTTTTATATTATTATCTTTTCTTTGTTTTTTTTTTTTCAATAAAATCAATCCCCAAAAAATTTGGAAAAAAATGGGTAAGAATGCGTTTTTTTTGGGTAATGATTATAATACTTTTATCTAGGGGCCGATGAAGAAAAATTGGTATTTTAATAACAGGGCACGGAGAAAAAAATCATACAAAAAGGTATAGCTTGAGACCGCCGGCGCGGCGGTGCACACGACCTCTCAGGGATTAAAAGTTGTGCCCGCCGGCGGGTCACATGGCAGTGAACGTGTTAAAACCTAAGGCCCTATTAAATGCAACGTGAATAGCACGGCACTAATTAGAAGTAATAGAAAGATACGTATATATGAAGCTACTAAATTTTTCTTTTACATGTAATAAATATTTACATATTTCAGGCAAATGTTAACATTGCTTTAGATAAAACAACAAAATAGCAACTTATATTTGTATTTATTCTTATGAAAAAGTTTGGTTTTCTTAATATGTTTTCTTGTTTCTGAAATGTTTTGCCATTTCGATGGCACCGACCCGAAAAATGATTGGCCGTTTGATATTAATTTAATATTAAAAGCCATTTTTGATCGCATCTGGACACTATCTGACCTACCTAAAACCTACTTGCCGGACATAGTTTTAACATATTGACGAGGCCGCCAGAGGAAGGAACACTAGTTGTACCAAATGCTTTTATTTGCACTGAATACAGAGTAGTTACCCTCCTTATGGTTTCCTAATGAATCATTATGCAATTTGTTGTATCATTTGGGAATTAAGCCAATACCTGATTTCAAAAACAGGCAGAAGGATGTTTTGTTGAGATTATTAAAATAAATGAAACGTCTCCCAAAACGTCTTCGAGGCATCTACTTTTCCTAAATACTATTTTAGCTCTAGAACTTCGTCAATATCGTTTGTATTGACAACTTCGAAGATGTTTGAAGAACTTATAGTAGCAAGTCTTCCATCTTAGAATGGGTTATTGAAATTCTCTTTTAAAATATTTGGACCACTTTTAATAAACCTGTTGATGTTTGTGAGAGTTCACATTTGTCAAAGGTCTATGGTCCACTTAAAAAAGTTTGTATTCCTTGGTCGCACTAAGGTCTGTATTAGAATATTTTTTTATTATAATTTATTATTATTATTTCGGTCTTGTAGATTACTTCTAGGAAACCCGAAATGTCTATTTCAATTTAAAATGTTTATCTAATTTTGTTCAGTACTGAAAAAAGTGCCTCTTTCGTGTAGTTATAAAATATTCTTTTGTTTTTCGCTGTTTCCATTTTTAAAGTTCTTTATACCAACATATTAAACAAATTTTCGAAATTTGTATAGCCTATCCATGATCATTATTTTTAGACATTGTACATGTATAAGTTTCATTTATAAATTGCGAAATTCTTTAATAAACTTCTAACAAGAGCAATTAGGTATAATAATGACGAGTGCAGTGAATTCTTCTTACGAAAGGCAAAAAAAAAACTTCTCAATACTAGTGGAGTATGTTGCAAGTTCTGGGTGAGCTCGGGAGAATTGAAAAAAATTGCCTCTTAAAGCCGGCCCCTTGTAAATTATTAAAAAACAATAATTTTTAAGTTTTTTTAGCCATAAACATTAAATATAAGCTATAAATAAATAAAAAACAGTCACAAAATGCATCTACATTCAATAGTTTGGCGATTTTAGCTCTTTTTAAAAATCAACTCCACTATTTTTTTTCTATCGAAAAGGCACATTTCAAACGAAAGCGAAAACTTGAGCCAAACATGCATTTTTTACAAGAAAACCAGTAGCTACAATGGAATGAAATTTTGCACTGTGGAAGAAAAATGGTTAGCCTTTTGGAAAATATTTTTTGCCGAGAGGTTAAACGAAAACTTTTGCTATTAACTTGCACTTTACAACGAAGTGGCCGACTACTAGAGGTGGCCGACCTCACATGCCATCACCATATACATGCCAACCATATTGTTTTTCCTAAATAACTCACACGTCGTATTAAATAGAAAGGTAGATATATACTATACTTTTCTATTATATAAAGACGAAAGTATTATTAACTTTCTCATAGGTAATCGCAGAAAGTGTTAGAATGATTGACATAATTCTTTTTTATAATATTCTTTATTTTTATATTTTCCGCTAAAAAAAATTAGTTTTTTTTAAGTTTTTCGCGAACTTTTTTTTTTAGTTCCACCAACATGTTCACTTATGCAGTCGACGCCACCTATAACGACGTTGCTTACAACGACCAGCCGCTTATAACGACCACTTTTCCTTCATTTGGTTGGTTTTCATACAATTTGTACAAGTGTTACGTCAGATATAACGTCGCCGTCTATTACGACTCGATGGATATAACGACGAGTTTCTAACAAAAAATACGTCACTAACGCCGCTTATAACGACCGAAAAAGAAAGTGAGCCTGAGAAAAATTACAAACAAAAATGTAAACCGAACGAAGGCTAATGTAGAATTTCATGTAACAAATAATTATTTAATTATTTACATACTTGAGTTTGTATAATGACCAGTTTTTCCTGGTCCCCTGGTGGCCATTACAAGCGACGTTGAGTGTACTTTTAAAACCGTCTCATATTTTACAAAAAATGTTATTTTTCTGAAGTTCACATCATTACACACATTTTAAGCCCCAAATGGTTTCTTAATTGCATATATTACCTGAAAAATAAATTAATAAACATTTTAAAATTATCAAAAGTATTGCAGAACTCACAGTAATTCAATGCAATCACAATCTTGGTATTGCTGGTTTGTTCCATTTCATACCATTTCACTGTTTTATGTTTTATCGGTATTTATAGATGTCTTATCAGGTCTACCACAAGGTAGCCATTTGGGCCATCCAATGTATGCGGATGATGTTAAAAATTTGTTTGATGTATCCGCTTTACTTGATTGCTTAAATTTACAGTTAGATATTCAATTTTTTTTTTTAGATTGGTGTGATTATAATCACCTGGAGTTAAATTTTTCGAAATGCAAAGTATTTAGTGCAACAAGATCGGCGTCGTTAATCACATTTAATTACAAGTTTGGCATTTTAAAATGCAACTCGACAATTTTCAAGGATGTTTATACTCATAAGACTTTGTTTATGTCTTTTGTTTTGCTGTTCTTGGAATATTGTTCAGTTGTTTAATTTGCTTCTCGTGGAAATAGTATCTCAACGATTGAAATGATACAAAAAAAATTTACTCGGTTTGCCTTAAGGAAACTAAATTGGCCCGGTGATTTGCCAGATTACACATCTAGATGTGCTCTAATAAATTTAAAGGCACTCGAATGCCCTATGAAATCTCAAAGTATTTTGTTCATAAGGGACATCTTTGACGATCGTGTCAATTCTAGCGCATTACTTTCATTTATTTCTTTTTATGTTCCGGTTAAGAAACCGGAATGATTTTTTTTATACATACAAATCTGAGCATAACGCGTTCTTTAAGACTATATAATTCGGCGTGGAGTGAAATCGACCTTTGCATGCAAGGAGATCATTTTAAGAGTATTATTAACCAAATATGTAATAGCTAGTTAACTATATCTAGTTTCTTGATTTTTTGTTATTTGTAATCCATGTCATTGTATTTATATCTACATAGTACTACTGTTCATGCCATCCTCGATTGTAGTCAGATTAATTTAGCCTGTGCCACCGCACTGATTTAGTGCTAACTGTGCTACCGCACATATGACAATTTGGCAGCAACCATCATCTACTACAATCGAGGATGGCAGCCAACGTAAAAAGGAAAAAACCCCATTGTAAGTTGGTGGGCATTTCCGGCTTTGCCTCTAATTCTGCCCTTTTCGTTGTTGGTTGCCGAACGATGCACATCGTGCATCTCAAACAAAAAAAAAAAAAAACCAATTGTGAATGTGTTTTAAAAAAAATTCAAACAAAAAAAAAAGCTATTTTTAAGAACAAATAAAAACAAATTTAACAAATAATTACAATTTAATTTTGAGAGAGAGAAGGTGCCTCTATTGCATAAATTCGACCATAATCCCGAAATTAGGTCCATTATAGATGGACGTAAGGCCTATCTCAACAATCCTTATTTCATTGGACATATTCAGGGCAAGTTCTCGCCGCTCTACGGGACTATTACAATTTGCACAATAGTCTTGCTGACGATTTTGGTCGCAAATATATTCTTGACTTGCGGCTCGAAGCAAAGAAAATACTGGCAGGACAGGCATCCAGACGCTAGTCAGTTCGCCAGGACAAAGTTACTGGGAAATAGAGCCGATTGGGTTTGCGGCTTCTTTCCTTTGCGTGAACTCGGGGTTAAACCCGAAGCCGACACAAATTCCGACAGCCGCACGTCCGCCATTAAGACATCTCTCACATAATTCGGACAGCCGCACGTCCGCCATCAAGACATCTATCATATAATCGGACAGACGCACGTCCGCCATCAAGACATCTTATATTCGGACAGACACACGTCCGCCATCAAGACATCTTATATTTGGACAGGCACACGTCCGCCAGCAAGACAATTATCGCCAAATTCGGACAGAAGCATGTCCGCCATCAAGACATTTATCAGATATTCGGACAGACGCACGTCCGCCAGCAAGACATCACCAGAATCGGACAGACGCACGTCCGCCAGCGTAAGTACAAATCAACCCAGGCATCCACGCCAACAACTAGTATGGAACATGAAAATCTGTTTATTAGCGCGCCTGTTCAGATGGCTCTTGTGTCGAGAAATTTGCTTTTGGCGGTAATTGTTTGAGAGCGGGGCAGAGAAATAAAAGAGGGAAAAGAAGAGATGAGGTAGTTTCATTTCTGTTCTTATAGCAATATTGAATAAAAGCGAGAAAACCAAATGTGGTATATTTTTTTGACATCACATTTGTAGTTTACTATTTTATATGAGGATAAGGCAAAGAGAAATATAAATACAATGAATTTATGAATGGATTTTATTTTTCGTTTTGCCTTAATGTAGCAAAGTAAGTAATTTTGTTACTTCCATCGCTTATTGATTCTTCATACGTGAATACGTACCTACAATGATACATACGTATTATAAGTTAGGTACTGAATTGTTGGGGTAGTTTGGATGTGTACCTACATGTTTGGATTTTAGTTTTTTATGATTTGGATTTGGTGAAAAGAAGAAATTATTCTAACAAATTTTAAGTACCTAGGTATTATTTTATTTAGCCTTTTAGAGTTGATTTCTTCTGATATATGGTAGGTACTTTACCAAAAGCGGCTCAGTCGCGCTTAAAACAATCGTAGGTAGGTAAATTAACATTTATTATGTATAAGACAAATGTACTTACATACACACCTAACTATTCTTACTTACGATTATAGGTAGGTACTAGGCAAGTTATGCATTCGTAAAAAACAAGAAAAAAATTCTAACAATCAAACATGACATTACGATCATAGAGAAGCCTCGACAAAAAATGTCTGTCTGTATGTATAACGAGCTGCAGCCTAAACGGCTTGAGCGATTACCTTCAAATTTGGTACGTGGGTATTTGTTTGGCATTCCTCAGAGGGGAAATTGAAATTTTATTTTTAGACCTACAAATAAAGGTACCTGCCATACAACCATTAAGGAAAAGCTTATTTTTCTCGAAAACGGCTCCAAAGATTTTTTGCGTTTTTCGGTAACGGTATACATTGGATTTATCTCAAATTTTATATCTGAGAAGATCTAGGTAGCTAAACTAATTCTGCATATCAAAATTTGAATAAGTTTTTTTTCTAATTAAAATTAATTTTTGAATGAATTTTATTTTTTTATTTAAATAGGCTGCATATGGGTGATGTATGTCCTAGAAACTAGGTCACGTATCATGTTATAGCTATTATCTACTATAAGTGCTTTCCTGTTATGTTAAATTATTTTATGTTTTTTTTAACATATTTAAGGTTGTTAAGTATAGGTAGGTACTAAAACTTTAAAATAAGAAAAACTTAAAAAAAACATATTATTAAAATGCAGTACCTATATTTAAAAAAAAACAGGAATGAATAAGGAAGTCTTAATAAACGTTTAGGACTTATTCCATATGGTGTGTGCAATAATACGAGAGAATTTCTGATATTTCACATTTAAAAACTTAGTCTTTCGCTAAACCATCGAAGACGGTGGTTTACCGAAGGAATAAGAATTGACATTAAGATAAAAATGTACATGGACAGATTAAAATCAGGACTGGATCGTACGAACTTGCTCTTGTAGCTAACAACTTTAATGTTGCTAAACATTGACGCTGTTCGTAGGTAGGTATACCATATGCAGGTTCAAATAGAATAATAAATTGTTGAATGGTACCTACCTACAAATGTATATTTAAATGGATTTATTTTTAATTATTAGGAAGGTAAAGTTATATTTTATGTACAAACATACATAGAAGGAACATATGTATGTAAATATGTACATATAATAGTGAAAGTGAAATATATATGTAGGTGGGTATGTATCAGTGGCGTGGCGTGAATAATTTCAAAAAGTAGGTCGAAGAAAATTAGTCACCAAAAATTAAATTTCGGAAGTTTACTTGAAATTATTTCGTTAGTATGAAACCATAAGGTTCAGCATTTTAAACCAAATTTGTTATACCTTAAGTCATTTAAGTTAAATGTAACAATGAGCTTAATGCATAATAAAAGCGGTTTCGCAAGAAAACTTTTTGGCGGATGCAAATACAATATCTTAAATAAATTTATTGTTAAGTTAAAAATTTTAGGGAATGTATCACGCAATATTTCATTTTCTAAAAGGTTATGAAATGCTAAAACGTCAAGTTGTCGAAGAGAAGAAATTTTATACAAAGCTTTAAGTTAATTTTTTAAAGCTGTAAAATCAAAAAGCCCAGGGCGAAAATTTATTAAAGCAGATACATATTTTTTAATTTTGATTGGAAACTTCGAAATTATCATATTATAATTTACTAAGTAAATCTAAAAAAATAAATTCGTGAAAGTTTTATAACTTGTATTTATTTGGGATATAATATTGTCTTTTATTTCTTACGTGTTTTGAAATCGCTTATGCTTTCCAAAATGGATTTAAATTTATTAAAAGAGTCAGAGCTATGCCAAGACTCAAAACTTTAGATTTCTCTTTTTCCAAATTCAACATCCGTTTGCTAATTTTGAACCAATTGTAAAGAAAGACAGTCTTAGCAAAAATTTCAGAAAGACTATTAATAAAAAATCAAAAATCTAGTGTCTCTAATATAATTAACAAGCTCTCGGCAATAGAAAGCGAGTCAGTGTCCCATTCACTAGGGTTGTCTAATATTCTAATAAAAGTTAGAATTGTATCTAATCTACAGTTTAAAATGGCGTTAATTATTTGCGAATGATAATACCAGCGAGTTTCCGGTAACCCAGGCTTTCGTGGGTTGGCTATTTGCTTTAAAAGTTTTGAACATTTAGTTGATTTGTTAAAAAAAATGGACAATAGTATTAACACTGCCAAGAAAAACTTTTAATTCCGATATATTTTTAAGTGATCGGAATTAAACTAAATTTAAAACGTGAGTTAGCCATTGGACAAGCATAAATGACTTTCTTTTTAACACCACCCACTTCCCCAGACATAGCTGCCGTACGATTCGCCAATTAGTTTGTCCTTGCAGGAGAATATATCAAGTACAATATTAAAAAAAATGCTTTGTCAGCTCATCTGTGTGCGAGACTCACTAAGAAAAACCAAGAAACCTTTCTTCAATTCCGCCCTCCAAAAGGTACCGTAGAACAGCACTCCAAGCACTTGGAGAGATGGAAAAAAGAGGTTAAGGAAACAAAACATTTTATTTAAATTACAACTCCCTGTCAATCAAGTATATATATATACATAAGTATACTTTTGTTATAATGAAACGTTAAAATTGGAAACGATAAACCATCTTTTCCTGTTTAATCTATTTTCATGGAAGGTTGAATGTTTTTAAAAATTTTAAATTAATCAAATGAACCGTTTTCCAGAAAGTCGAAAGCCAAAAAAAAAATGTTTTTATTAGAGGTACCAAAAATAACCATTTTTTTCAAAGAAAAAAGATTACCAAAAAGTACCTTTTCCCTTTATTAATGAACTGATTAAAAAAACGGTGGATTATTTTCGAAAAAAATTGACTTATGTTGTTATGAGCAGACTCCATAAATATTAGAACATAATTTAAAATAAAAACAAGACAAGTAAATAAATATTAAATTAGAATTTATTCGCAAAAAAAAAAAAAAATAAAACAAAAATCTTTATTTTTAATTGCGATTTATTTTGTGTATATATTTAGGCACAATTGGGTAATGTAATACAAAAATGTATATATTAAGATTTTCACCAAACTCAGCATTCCAATGATAGAAGCTGAAGCGATTTTCTTCAAACTTGGTAGACACACACTTACATAGTTTTGTTTTGTTCATCATTATGAAAATCCAATCGATTGTTAGTAGAAAAGCGAACGTTTTTTAATTGAAGGATTTTGACACATGGACTGAATATTTTACTATTTAACTATTCTCTTAGTTATTGGTCGAAAATCCAACTCGATTTTTTTAATAAATGTGTGAAAATTAGTAATAGAAATACGTTAGCTTTCAGTGAAATTCTCCGTTGGTTATTCATAATGACGACAATATTAACTTACGCAGGCAAACTCTTAGCTTTAGTGCATACAAAAAAGAACCATAGAATCATTTTTTACGATTTTCGAAATCCTCGATTATTTTATTTTCTACTTTGTTTATCGATATGAAACAATTTTTTTTTGCATTTTTGAAAAAAGTTAAAAATATTCATAGGCAATCTTCCGAATAGTTTTTAAAGTCAAATCCAATCCTGGTTGCAATAGGTGCACGTGAAATATAATTGTCCTACTGGAAAAAGAGATAAATGGTTTTCTATTAAATATCTGTTATTAATATATAATAGAAACATTTTTTAATTTTAAATTTAAATGTTTGTAAATGCATAAAATATTTTTATATGTAGGTATTCCTTTCGGATTTATTTACATTATATTTCAATTCAATTTCAAGGCTTGATATATAATGTAATATGTGCAATTCAAATTTCAAATATGTAGGTATGTAGGTATAGAACCATTTTTCATATTTTTTACTTTATCATTTTTGAATGAACCGATCAAAATATTTTTTTAAATATAGAAATGCTTCTAAAAATGTATAATAATTTTGCATATTCAATTGATAACTAGAATACCTACTTTCTAACAGCTTCAATTCTTACCTACATTAAAGTTGTTAGCAACAATATCCAGTTTGTACGATCCAGTAGTGGCGCATTTTATTATTATAGGAATGCATTTTTACTCACTGCAGGTAGGTACCTACATACCTAGGTATTTTGATCTGAACAAAATATTTTTATGTACCTACCTACCTATAGGTAGGTAACTACTATATAAGTATAAAGATATTTCACAATTTTTTCACCCAACATCACGAATTAACTTCAACTTCACAAACAAAAACACTATCACACAGAAATAAAAAAATACCGAATTGCATTTTTTTTTACACGCAACCGACGCCGACGGAAAAATATATTTCACACACGTACCTACAATCGCCAAAGAAAAATTACACAAAATCTTGGTTAAAAAAACCAAAACAAAGCGAAATATACATAGGTACCTATGTATATCTAAACAAAAGTAGGTCGAACGGGATACTTACAAATTGAAATTGGGATATTCTTCCTACATAGGTATTTTCTCCAGTTTATGATAAATGTGAAAGAAAAATGCAAAAAATATATTTTCTTTTATCCTGCTTTAGCTTTTTGCATTCTTCTCCCTCATTATCTATTTGTCTTACCTTATTTTTTATTTGTCAATCCTTCAAATTCTCGCTCTCTGAACTCTCTGAGAGTCTGCATAATTTGCAAGTTCTAGTTCCTAGCGATGTCACCAGAGGGCGCCTCGGACGTTCCGCTTCATGATAGTACTATAGAATATAAATACAATGTCCCTGTATTAGTAAGTAATCAGCAGATCACTGTATCAATTGGTGAAATAAATAAATAAAAAATAAATGGCTTTAATTCTATTCGTCACGAATTTAAATTGAAAGTCTGATTTTGAGGTTAGACGCGGGCGAACAAATTACTCGTTGAAGGGTGGATGGTATGTGGAACGCGAATAGAGTTTGACTTTTCGTAACAATCAGATGTAATTCGCGACTACCAATATTGTTTTTTTTTTTAATTTATTTTATTTTGGCGTTTAAGAAGTTTACTTGAAACCAATTTTTTAATTTTCCTTATTCTTTTAAGAATGTTATTGGATATTTTTTTATGCTTGTTGAATTAGAATATCAACTTTAAAAAAAATGTGAACAACTTTTTGTCGAAGTTGACCAACATATTCAATTATGCTCTTAAGCCTGCTTGATATTTTATGAAAATTAGATTTTGTGTATAGGCAAATTTTAAGCCGGAAATCATTTCTTAACTGTACTTATTAGCTGAGAAATAAATGTATGTACAAATATATAAGAATTTATCCAACTTTTGTATTTTCGCTTGTATGAATCCAATTCAATCGCAATGACTGAGTTGCTGCTTTGTTCCATTTCATTATCGTTACGCGTGTGTGTCCATTTCCTTTTGTTTATTTGTTTCTGAATATCTGTGACATTTGGATAATATTTTTTTCCAAATGTCATCCAAAAGGTCTAAAATCAACTTTTTTTCCATAGCAAAAAATAAAATCGGAAAATTGCGAACTATCTGAGGTAAAATTTGAATTTGGAGCGGTTTTTTAATCCATTTAAATCGGATCCATCCTTCAATAGAGTTTGACAATTCATGGCTTGATTGTTACCAATAAGCTATATTTTGACATTTGGATAATATTTTTTCCAAGTGCCACCTAAAATTCTTAAAGTCACCTTATTGTGAAGGTGGAAACGAAGTCTGAAAAATGAGCGATTTATATTCCAACGAAATTAATATATAAATAGTACGCATACTTCTCTGGATTTTCGCAGTTCCCCTATCTGAGTATAACTACATAATGGGGTTTAATATTTTAATGCGCATAGAATATTTCGCAAAAAAAAATTGTGAATATTATAAAAATTGAACATGAGTACTAAAAAATAATTTAATAAAAAAATAATTCTTCTAGCAAAACCGAAACTAAACCACCGAGACTGCCGAGACAACCGAGCCCAGCGAAACTCTCGGCGAATTTCGGTAACAAAATTACGGTCTCGTCTCGGATGCTTTTAAGGTAGTCTCTTCTCGGAGATCGAGACCGATACCGAGACCGATACCGAGACGAGACCGATACGTTGCCAGCCCTTTCTACATAGGGTTTTCATTATGAATGCCACAGTTTGGGCATTCAGCCCTCGGAGAATACTTTGTTGACTGGGCGATATGTCGTTACTGCCACTAATGAACCTTCTGAAATTCATTCTGAGCCACACCAAACCTAAGTTCTACTTCTCCTTTTCTTACCCTTCTCCTTGCCTTTACCTTGAGGAGAACAATGAATAAATTCCTGCAAACATATCAATGTAAATTGATACAGTTTGCTGTTACATCAAGCTGTCTAACCTAATCTAACTCACAAAAATAGTTATACTAGTGATGAAACATAATTGAATGATTTCAATAATCGAGATATTAGTATTCGATTGATCAAAATAAACGAACGCTCATTCGAATTATGAAATGGTGAGAAAATCGTTAATGCTTACTCACTCCATGTTATTACTATGCACATGTTCCATATTTTGTTTGAATTCAGAAAGGTCATGCAAATGAATAATGTTAACTACTCGCATCACAATAAATACTTAAAACTATTTAAATATTTAGTACATCATCTTTCTTTTCCAGTTCGCTTTTCTAGTCCAACTAGAAACATTAATATATGATATGCATAAGAAATGCAGAAATGCTCAAATTCACTATGACCGCTAATAAAACTTTAAAGCAAATGAAATCATTCGATTTTTCCATTTTTATTTGGCCACTCCATACCAGCAAAAAATCTCAGATACACTACCCGTATCTCAAGTTTTTTTTTTTTTTTTTTTAATTTCATTTTTATTTCATATTAACTTATAACTATCTTAAAGCTAGACAAAAATGTTTAAAACTAGCCTAATTATCAATAACTTACAACTAATTTACTGGCCCTTTACGGGCTCTCTAAATTAAACCATAACTCTTAGAACTAATGTCTTTCGACCTAAAAACTATTTTAATTAAATCTAATTATTTTATTTTATTTTATTTTTCCAAGGAAACTTTTACAAAAAAAAAAACTTGGTATCTTATCATATTTTTTTTTTTTTTTTTTTTTTTTTTTTTACTTATAAACTAAACCTAAATATAGATTAAAAATAATTATAACTAAATAAAACTAACTTATACTAACTAAAAATAACTTAAACTACTTAAAATACCTAATAATACTTAAAACTACTTAAAAACTAGAACAGCCAAAGCAGCATTTTTTTCGTTTTAAAATTTTTTTTTTGTTTATTTTGTATATGCATACAGACACACAGCAACATGCAACCCACCCATACATGTACATACGCACATACATGGACAGACACGCAGATACATGCACGTATGTCCCCGCATACATACATATTTTTTTTTTTTTTTCGGTGCCACCCCGACTGTTCCCTATACCTAATTGCCCTAAATCTATGTAAGTCGGCCAAGATATACCATCTTCATCGACTTTAAATATTATGTTGCTGTTCAGAGAGCCACCAGAACTGGTTCTCCTGTTTCGCCCTATCCCTCCGATCCCGATCGGACACAGTCCTACTGAACCGAAGGCGCTCTTCTCCACCTTGAGCGATGACGTCTCGACCATACAGGAGTCGCCTATCCACAGTTTTCCGGCTGACGTGGTAGATGAGCGGAACCGCCCCTCCATCCTGTATCAGCCCTCGACTGTCTAAATAGAGGAATGCCTCGGGAGGGATGTAACCACTTAACCGCGCACTCTCAAAATATTCGTTATTGGGGTAATAAGCCCCAAAAATTAAGCTGTTAGTTGAGGACATCGCTCTTACAACGTGACCCCGAATCAGCTTGAACAAAAAATTATCTATTCTGTTTATGTTGGCTCCGTTGTATAGAACCTGGTTGGAATAATATCTTGTGTACTCCGACTCTGGTGTTCTGTGTAATCCAAGGCAACGTCTAAGACATTGCCTCTCAAACACCCGAATCTTTTCCATTTGAGATGGGGCAACGTTGAACCACACCGGGCATCCGTAGGCAATCATCGGCCTGATGAGGGGCATGTAGCAAATCACCTTCACCCTGCTGTCAAGACTGCTGCTATAAAACAGTCGTTTTGTCAAGGCAAAGGCTCCCCTAGCCCTGGCCAAAGCAGCACCTATATGTCTGTCGAAATACAGGTACTGATCCAACCAGATGCCAAGGTACTTTACTACACTTTTACTCGCCGTATCTCAAGTGGTCAACATGTAATAAGCTGTATTCGAGAACCGAGTGATTACTAATTATTATTACTACTTCATTCGTATGATAAATGCTACAGAAACTGATACACAAAAAGACTGTATGCGGAATGGATTGATTACTACTACTGTTTTACTTATTCATTCAAATGTTACACGTATGGGTACATACAATCCATACTAGACTAGACACTCATACAACACAATCCTTCTTGGATCTGGCTCTTGTCTTTTGGTATTGCAGTTACATAATGCTTAAATAGTAGTATAGTGGAGTAGAAATTGAGCAGTCCGATGTATAAGAGATGGCACACCATTCGAATGATAAATCGAAATCATTCGATAATGAATGGAAATCATTCGAATGATTTCAAACGAAATATCGTAATTTATCGAAATAATGTAAAAATCAATTATAATCGATTATTTCATTCGATTGCGCATTCCATTATCAAGCATAAAATCGAATTCTTGATCTAAGATTTTTAATTGGGAGACAATAAATACAAAAAAAAAGGAATTAAAAGGAATTATTATTAGCTTATCCACTGTAAGCTTGATGCTCATAGATACATCTCTTAATTAATTAAAAAAAAAACCTTCAAAAAGTTTCAATTGTACAGAATTCATAAAAAAAACAGAAATCCATAAACAACAGCCACGCAAAAAAAAACAAGAAATGAATAAACATTTTCAAAAGAAAATCTCTTCTGGCGCCCACTCTTTAAAATAGTCCACTGAAGAGTTTTGTTGTTTTCTTTTTCAGTTTGTGCCTTATTCTTAATTATACCTATACTATACGTGTATCCAGACAGTTTTCTCAAAAGAATAAAAGAATTGACTGAAATTTTTTTTCTTTTGACAGTCGGTAGCTATGTCGAAAAAGTAATAAACTTTGGCGCCTACTTCAATGTTCAACAACAAGAAATATATAATTTATAGTTCGTAAATATAAAAAATCAAAAAAAAAAAAAAAAAACATTTTTAATGCATTTTTGCAATTTTTTGTTCCCTTCAACTTTCAAGTGGAATATATTTTCACGGCAATTATCCAACCATTCGTCGATGTAGAACAGAGAAATTCATTTTTACTTCAATCGTCCTCGCAGACATCCGCTTTATACCTAAAACAAAATGCATGCAACACTGCCTCCTCTCATCACTATCACCATCGCCATCCTCATCATCTACAACTACATCTATACACGTGCTTATAAATGGATTTCCTTTTGCGTTGGCTCATCTATTTGCTCTGTGTTTAGTGATATATTGCTCTTAAGTTTTAATTAAAAATAAAACTAAAATAGTAAAAGTTAAAACTCAATGATGATGAACACACACAACTACAACATCTACATCCAAAGTAAAGCATACAAACAAAATGTTTGGGCTGCCTACTTGCGGTCGTCCTTGCACTTGATATTATTTTATTTTATATTTTTCACTGGCAAAAACTTTTATCCTTACACGTATCGCCGAACAATATTTTTTTAGAACTTTTTTTTTTTTTTTGGGTTTTTTGGAGATGATTTAAATTGAACCGAATATGTTGCATGATGTACATATGTACTTATATTATGTATGTACATATTTGTAGTATCATTGCCAAATAATCTTGAAAATTTGAAAGTTTTATTTTTTTTTGGGAAGATAGGTACATTACGGGAAACGATCCCACTCAACAAAACGAAGGAGCCGAAAATTAAAATGAAAAAGAAATAAAATGAAATGGTAAAAAGGTCTACTCTGCAATTTTTGTTTTATGGCATTGCTTGTAAAAAAAAGAAGAATATATCCTTGTCAAGGACATTCTGTAATTTTATGACCAAAAACATATAAACGGTGATTTTTTAAGAGCTTGGTTTTTGAAAATTCAAAAAAACACAGAAACTTGTAAAAAGTGAATGAAATTTTTATTTGGATCGATAAATCAATTTCTGCCATTTACTTTTTAAAAATAATTTCACTTAAATGTTGCCCGCGGCTACGCTTCAGGTGGTCCATTCTGAAGGTCCAATTTTGGCAAACTTTTTCACACATTTCTGCTCACCAAATTCGCCTCTCAATTGATGCATGGTTTCGCGTGCAGTGTGGCATGTGGCACAGTCCTGTTGGAACCACATGTCGACCGAGTTCAATTCTTGGATTTTTGGCAAAAAAAAATCTGTTATCATCGAACGGTACCTTTCTCCATTGACCGTAACCCTGCGGCCTTCATCGTCCTTGAAGAAGTACGGCCCAATGATGCCGCCTGCCCATAAACCGCACCAAACAGTGCATTTTTCGGGATGCATTGGTAGCTGCTGAATTGCCTCTGGCTGCTCTTCACTCCAAATACGGCAATTCAGCTTATTCGCGTATCCATTTAGCCAAAAATGAGCCTCGTCGCTGAAGACGATTATGACGACCATAAAACGGACGTAGCTTGCGGAACACATTTTTCACAGAGCACGAATTTTGATAATAAATTTCAATAATTTGCAAACGTTGTTCAGGCGTAAGTCTATTCATGATGAAATGGCAAACAATATTGAATCGAAATGTCAAATGTTCGTGGAATTTGTCATGTGTGATCTGTCAAAAATATAAACGTCAAAAACCAAGTAGCAAAAAAATCACCCGTTATATAAATAGGTGAAACATAGTCATAGGTAAAACTATGTAGTTGTGAACTCATACCTAATGATTATAGTGTCTCCTACTGTGCCACAGCAATGATGTCCTTAAAAATTTGTTAAAGGCTTTATTAAATTTTATTATTGCTCAGGCAGTAAAGGTTATTAAATTTGTACGTTTGCTCAATGTCATTGGAGAAATTATTACATACTCATAAATATAGATACTTGGTTTTTTTCATGTGTTTTTGGTTTATTTTCTCGTGAAGAAAAAATTGGAAAAATAATAATGATTCCCTAAGCGTTTTTATATTGTGTATGTGTGTGTTACTTTAATTTTAACGCTAAAAAAAGACATTTTTGTTGGTTGGGGGTACAAATTTTCTATGGACATTATGTCAAACCGACAAGTTTTCTATCAAAAACCGAAAGAATTTTTCGTGCAAGATTTTGTTTTAGCTCTCTAAACAACATTTTACCCACCAATAAATGCTTACAAAAAAACATCTTTTTATACCGAAAAGGAATGTTTTTTTTTTAAGATCCGCAGAGATTAGCATTCACAACATTTAAACACATATTTTTCTTAAAAAAACATGAAATTAGTGTTTTTTTAAAATTAAATTGAACGAAGAACAACCACCATGAACCAAAGATTTTAAATTTATAATTTATAAAATTTATAATATATACAAAATTTCGTAATTTTTTTTCTAATAATATTTAATAATATAAATTTATAAACTGAATTTCAAAAAAAAACGTCCACCCATTTTCAAAATATGTATTGAATTCAAAAAAATCCAAAAAAAATATTTTTCGAAAATGTTGGTATGCAGTATTATTAAAAAATTAAAAGGACCTCCTTTATAACAATTTGGATCGAAATCCGTTGAGCCGTTTATAAGAAAATCCGAAATAAAAAAAAATGGTTGTAGGTAACGTTAATAACAAAATATATTTAAACAAAAAATTTAACCTAATTGCAGAATATATCCATACTAGTGCACATGTTTGGTCTTATCAAAATCGTTGAAGCCAATTTTGAGATAATTAAGATAATAAAAAAAATTGTATGGTAAAAATTGTACTAGCGTTTCAAAAATCTGTTTTAGACAATCACCTGAAAGGCTTAAATACCAAGTTTGAAGAAAATCGCTTCAGCCGCTTAGGTTATAGAGCATTGTACAGACGGATAGACAGACTGACAGAACGACGGAATTTCGGGACCCACTTTTTTGGTGTTCTCTAGCATTGTAATGTCAAGTTCGATTAAAATCTCTAGTTCTATATTTTTCCCAAATGCAAAACTTGCCCTATAGTACCTATATCGCAATTAAAAATACCATTCATAATTTTTTTTGTTTAAATCAATAAACACTTTATTCTACACTTTTCATTTTTTTATAATTTAGATACTAACTACTTCAAACTAACAAATAAAATTTCCTAAAAAAAAAAATAAATAAACAAAATCTTTTTGACAAACCTAGGCCAGTATTGCCATATAGTACGAAGAATTCTAAGTCCGTTGACAAATCTAAATGGCATTGCCATAGATTTGGAAGAATTCTTTATTCTTGAACAGAATTGAAGCCATAAGAAAACGATATGCGAGTGTGATGAGATCTCGTTAAATTAGTATCCAACTATGACGAGGATGTATGCACATAATAAAGCATTTCATGACGTCACGTTACGTTAAATTAATAGATAAAGTAATTGAAAATCAATTAGCTTCTATGTTTTTTCTTAAATCTCGTCGTGAAAAGTAAAAAGTTCCGTCCGATTGAATTTGGAATGGTGTTATAATTACAAAATGCTTATAGGAATCATATCACGCTCTCGTGTCATTCTATTTTTAAATCTCTTCGTTAATAATTTCGGTCTATTTTTAATTGGGTAAATTGTGACAGTTAATTATAACACGTTCTCTTCTCATTTTCTTGCGCTGTGTAAGTCTTTTTTTCTTAAATCTCGTTAATCGAAGCGATTAAAACGTTCAGTTGACATCGGTGAGTTGAAACTGGTAAATCACGGATCAAAATTTTAACCAGCGTTGAACCTTACTTAACTCACCGAAATCGGTGAACATTGTCTTTCCAACAAAAAAAAATCAATCCCTCATGGATCGTTCTTTTCAAACTAAACTATTAATTTTGTTATTCTGGGATTAAAATCAGATCCATAAAATACGCACTTGCACACACACCAAAGTAAAAATACATTAGCTTATCTATACTATCTGTTACTTTGCATACTGAAAAAATTACATACATTGCAAAGAAAATTCCGCAGCCTTCTTCACATATGTATTTCGAAACCGATACATGTGCCTTTGGTTACAATTGCATATCATCCAAGAAAAACAAATATTAATGAATACAATTTCAACTAAACTAAAAATTAAAACACAAATGAAAATTGTATCGAGCGACTTACATTTTATAGTTTTTAATTATTTTGTTCTTGAAATAACTTTGACAGATAGACTTATCGAATTCCATTTGAAAATTTCAGCCAAACAAAACGAAAAATTTAAGTTATCGCCTCAACTTGTAGAAACACATTTTTCCAATGAGGCGATAAGTGAGGAACTGATCGTTTCATTTTTTAACGATGCGAAGAGTTATCGGCTGAGTTGCAGAAAAGGGGTAGAATCAAAATCTCTATTGGCAAATTGAAAACGACATACAATTTCTGAATGACGAATCAAAGTTTTACCGACGGTGACGTTTCTACAATTGGAAGATGAGGTCCTTATGGGGGATGTATTTATTCAAGTACGGGGCCAGATTCGAAAAATGTCGTTGTTCTTTGACCGATTTCCATGAAATTTAAATATGTTGTAGCCGATATATAATTATGAAAAAAAAATATTTTCAAAATAGGGTAGGTCAACATAGGGTAAACCACCCAATCATTGGCACCTTAAGACGAACCACTTCATTGGCTAATAGTAATTCAACGCATTATAAACAAACCATTTTTAATTTTTGTTTTGTTTTACTAGATATTTTTTTTTTTCAATAAAAATTCACAAAATAATAATACATGCATTAAAAATATTATTAATTAATAAAACCTGAAATTATGCCTATTGCCCAGAGATTGGCACACTTTCCAATCATCACTTATGCAATCCAATGATTGGCACACTTGATTTTTTAGCTTTTAAGACTTTGTTAAATTAATTTAAATTAAATAAATATATATGAAAAAAAATAAAAAAAACAATAGTTTATAATAAAAACAAAAGCCTTTTGAGTTATTGGTATTCATGGGAACTTCAGTTTTGTTTTAATTTTTTGATTCAAATTGAGGCATAAATAAGATGAATGTTTTTGGCCTTTCGTTTTTACGCAAAATCTGTTGAGCGCTGATTTTGAGCTTTAATTTGCGTTGAGGGAAACCTTTCTTTGCGTATTCCTTAATCCATTGGACAAGAATTTCCTCCTCTTCTGATGTTAACACCGTTTCTGGACCAGGGCGTGCCTTATGAAATTTGTCACTCAACCGAAACTGTTGAGACGTTCGAGGCACATTGTATTTCATGGAAGCTGTCTTTTTAGTCACTCCTGCCGCGATTGCTTGAAGAGCTTCGTTAATGTTCTCCTCATTGTAGGCTTTAACATATTTTAAATTATTTTTATTTTAATTTCGTACACTTTGCAATAATTTTCCTTATTTTCCACTATATTATTAACACTTTTAATTCACCACTTTCATTACGGATTGGACAAGATTCACATTAAATTTGGCGCGAAATGGACAGTCAATTTTTGACAGATCTTTTTTCAGGTATACCAACTTCAAGAGCCAAGACAAATGATGCCAAATAATGCAGAAATATATAAAGCTAATATACTTAAAAAAAAAAGTTTTAAAACTTTAAAATCCTATTTTTTCACGTCATTTAAAGTCTATGTGCCAATCATTGGGGGGTGCCAACAATAGGGCAGTTTACCCTATGTAATTTTTCAAGAAAATAATGAAAGATGTTATAAAATTTTTTTTTTATTGAATCTGCCTGCGTTTTGTATATAACATTTATACAAATTTCAAAAAAAAATTATAGGAATTCTTGCAAGTTTTTATTTTAAAAATACTGGATTATTAAAACGGTTCTGAGTTTCAAGTTAACTGCTCTTCGTGTTAGCACCCGAACAATAAATATACACAATCTTTTTTACCTGCGATTATAGGTACTATAAGGCAAGTTATGCATTCGTCGAAAAATAAAGTTTTGAGATAACAATCAATTATGACATTACGATGATAGCGAAAACGAAAAAAGATGGTCTAAAAATTCTGCCCGTCTGTATGTCTGTCAATCTGTCTGACACCTACAGCCCAAACGGTTTGGCCGAATTGCTTCAAACTTGGTGTATAAAGTTGTTTAGGTATTGTACAGAGGGGAAATTTAATTTTTTTATAGCTCAAAAAATAACGGTATCTGCCATATAATCGTTACGTTAAAGCCAATTTTTCTCGCAAACGGCTTTAACGATTTTGATTTTAAAAAATCATTGCAACTTTTTCGGTACGACCAATCATATGATTGAAAAAAAAATTAAAAATGTGTAAAAACGGTACTTTCCATATGACCGTTTTTTTTATTTCGACTATCTCATAAATGGCTTAACTGATTCTTTCGAAATTTCACATATATATAGGTTTAGGTTGCCCAATTTATACTGCGTACCAATATTTTTAATTGATATTTTTTTGTATTTTTAAAAGCTTTTTTAAGAAAAATTTTAAAAAATATATTTTGAAAACTGTTCATTAATTTTTTTTTTACAAAATTACAGTTATATATGTGGTTGCTGAATACCTATGAATTGGCGTTTTTGCATTTTTTTTTTCAAAAAGTTTAAAAAAAAAAACTTTTTTCACCAAAAACCGCTCCATAGATTTTTAAATTTTTTTTCTCATATATTCAAATCTATCCAAGAAATAAAATGGCGTACTTTTTTTGAGCTCAAATTAGCTTAAGAGTTTATTTAAGAATTTTGAATTATTTTGTTCTTTGATTAAGCCGATTTAATCTTTTGTTTTTAAGTTGAGATTATCATACCAATTTTATTTAGAAAAAAATTAAAGAAATTTTGTATATATACAAAATTAAGTAAAAAATGACTTTAAAAATATATTTAGAATAAAAATCTTTTGAATACGCTGTAATCGAACATAAGCGCAAGTTCGTGCGATCCAGTGCATTTTATCTTATTGCTAAATGGATTGATGAAGTATTGTTTTCACAAACTCTTTCTGCATTAATAAGTTACAATTAGACATTCAACGAAAATCGTCAAGTCCCTGACATAAAAGTAACAGAAAAATCTTGACCAAATTGTATCAGGTCGTGTCCTCTTGTGATTGCCAATGAAAAATGCTGTCAATGATTTGATGAGAACGTTAACACCTACCTTGACACGAATGTTTGAGTTAACGCATATTCAATTATCGATGACTGTGTAATAACTTTGTCAACACGACTATTAGTCATCGCAAGGACCGCATCTCAACATTGACATGGCACAATTATATACCCAGCCAAGGCTGCCTTGTAAGGGAAAGCGGTTACAAATAAGGGCGGGTTAGATTTTAAATGAAATAAAACCAGCTGCGTGTGAGGTTACAATGAAACGCTTTAATTTTTCGAAAGGTCCTTGTATGAAATTATGTGTGAAACATGGCACATTGTATTTGCATGCTGACAAGGATCTCAGAGGTCCAATTTTTAAAGACATTATACATAGACATAGTATAAAATCGACTAAATTTGAGAGAAGGCCCGGGTTATGTTTGACTTTAAAGGCAACCTTTTATTGCGGCTTGATACTTGAAAAGCCATTTATGAAACAACTGAGTCACGGATTATTATTTTTACTTGCGATATAGGTACTATAGGGCAGGTTTTGCATTTGAAAAAAAATCGAACTCGAGATTTTAATCAAAGTTGACATTACGATGATAGAGAACACCAAAAAAAGATGGTCCCGCAATTCCGTCTGCCTGTCTGTACAACTCTCTACAGCCTAAACGACTGAAGCGATTTTCTTCAAACTTGGTATTTAAGTGTTTTAAGTGATTGTCCAAAATAGATTTTTGAATCGTTATTTTAGCCCCAAAAATAACGGTACTTCCCATACAAATTGTTCTACCATCTTAATTATCTCGAAAACGGCTCTAACGATTCTGATAAAAAATTTTGTGTATACAACTTTGGGTATGGTCTAAGTTTTGGTGGAAAATTGCTTTTAAATATTTTGTTATTAACCGTACTTCCCATACAACCATTTTATTGACTTTCGACTTACTCATAAACAACTCAACGGATTTCGATCAAAATTTTTATACAGGAGTTCTTTTAAATTCTAAATAATACTGCATTTCAAAATTTTCGATAAATAGTTGTTATGGATTTTTGAAAAAAGAAAATATTTTTTTTTTGAAAATTCAATATTTCGAAACGGGTGGACGATTTCTTCAGAATTTTGTTTTTTAATTTATATTATTAAATACTTAAAATACTCATAGCAATTTTTTTTGAAAAAAATTAAGAATTTCTATTTATAAAAATTTTGTGAAAAACGACTTCAAAAATACATTTAGCCATTTCTATTAAGAATCTTTTGCATATAATGTGATCGAACATAGGAGCAAGTCCGTGCGATCCAGTCGTGCATTTTATTTTACTTGCGATTATAGGTACTATAAGGCAAGTTATGCATTCGTAAATAAAAATCTAACAATCAAACATGACATTACGATCATAGAGATGGGTGTCTGTCAGTCTGTCCGTCTGTATGTATAACGAGCTACAACCTAAACGGCTTGAGCGATTACCTTCAAATTTGGTATGTGTGATTCTTTTGGCATTCCTCTGAGGGGAAATTGAAATTTTATTTTTAGGCCTAAAAATAACGGTACCTGCCATATAACCGTTTAGGAAAATCTTAGTTTTCTCGAAAACGCGTCCAAAGATTTTAATAAAAAATTTTGAGAATTTTTTTTTGGGAATAGCTACAATTTAATCTGAACCAAGTTTTCGGGAAAAGTCTAATAACGATACCTTTCATATAACTGTCTTTCTCGGTAACGGTACATTGGATTTCTGGATTTCTTTCAAAATTTATATCTGAGAAGATCTAAGTTTTGAATAACTGTTTTTTTTCTTAATAAAAAATAATTTTTAAAACTTTTTTTTTCAAAAATCAATATTTTTAAAACTAATCAAAAAAAATAATTTTAATTTTTATAATCAAAAAAAAAAATTTCAAAAAACAATTGTTTTCAAAAAACTAAAAATAAAAACACGATTTTATCAAAATCTGTCCTACAATTTTCGGGATATTTTTTTTATAAAATTTTCATTGATCCGTGACACCTAATGACGTTCTTCGTTTTTTCGAGAAACTTATTAAAGTGATGGGTTTGGCAGTTTTTATAAGTTGAAAAAACGATTTGTACAAACCTATACACCATTCACTTTCATTACATACATATGTATGTACATATTTACATACCTATTTTCACTATATGTAGGTAGGTACAAATTACCCTCCTAATTTACATAATTCAATTTAATTATACATTTGTAGGTAGGTGTCTAAGTAACCATTCCTTGAATCATGTATTCCAGAATTCATTATATTAAGAATCAAGGTATTCTTATCTAGATCGGCTGCACAACCTGCATAAGATAACAGGACTACCTACTAACAGCGTCAGTGATTAGCAACACAAAAGTTGTTAGCTACAAGCGCAAGTTCATACCACAAATAAGCCATAATAAAGATTGGAAACCTTCGTACATTTCACCCCCCAAAACCCATTTGTTTACATTGTTGTATTTGTAGCTTTGAAACTCTATCCATGAATAGATGGGAAATCGAAAAGCAAAACAAAAACAAATTACTAGGGCTGTGTTGTCTATGGAAGAGGAACAGAAAAGATTCTTGTGTGCGTTTTTATCAATGTGTCTATTGGAAGAGGAACAGAAATGTTACTTGTGTGCGATTTTCATCTTGTAGGTAAATGTCAAATGAAAGCAGAGGTTTCTGGTCCTTAAGTTATTAGCTTATGGTTCATACTATCCACCCGTGCATGACATTTTACGATGTCATCCTGACTTTTTTAAAAAGTCTTAAAATCTCCACAAACAGAATGTCATGGAAGTTTGACAAATGGAATTGGATGATCATTCACAATAACAAAACCCAAATTTCAGAACTGAATTATTCAAACCCGTGCTGTCTTCATTTTATGTTTTATTCCTGAAGAAAGTTCTTTATTCAGTAAAAAAATGTTTTAAATAAAAAAGAGGACATTATGAGTACAATTTAGTAAAAAGAGGACAAATTATTGTCCTCTTTAAGAAACACAAAAAAGAAGTACACGATACCGAAAAAAAGACTGTCCTCTAAAAAAGAGATGGTCACCGAAATGAACCTATAGTACCTATATCTCAAGTAAAAAGAGGTATGCACGTGAGTGCATGCTGCCCACCTGCCACCCCTCTAATTGGACACACTAGGGGATGGTATGCAAAGCTTCCTTTGCATTTAATGCACTCGACACTAAAACCTCAAAGTGAGATCATAGTAAATACAAAAAAAAAAAAATTAAATAAAAAGTAGGTTTGGTATTTTCAATTTTCTCAAAATCTAAAAAAAACATAAAATCATATAGTTTTTTTATAATTAATTTTAATTATAAAATTATAATTAATAATTAATGGCACCCAATTTCACACAAAAGCAATTATATAATTTTACGCTTTTGAAAAGTTACACTCCAAACTTTTTTTTAATGCTTTTTTTTCCAAATTTTGAGCTTAGACCGGTTTTTTCAAAAACTGCCCAACACTTGATTTAAAAAATACCTTATAAAACAGAGTATTAGATTTAAAAAAAGGTATAATACTAATTATACGTATTACAGTTATTTTTTAATATTTTTTTCCATTTTCAGTATTTTTTGTATGAAAATGCCTCTCCCGCCCAAAGGGGGGAGATATATGTAACTCCCCTCTCCCATAGTAAAAAATGATTGTTGTTGAACCCTCTACAAAAATTAGTTATCAATATTTGGCTCCTAAGTTATCGAACTCTCTCCTTTAATTTTCAAAAAAAAAATATATATATTTTTTTCAAAAATCCAAACAAATGTTTTTCGAACTTTTTCGTATGCAGTATATAAGGAATATACAAAATTTCAGCGAAATCCTTTGAGCCGTTAATGAGAGCGTTGAAAGGCAAAAAGAAACGGTTCTATGTCAGGTACCTACCGTCAATAACATTTTATGTTAGACAACTTTTCATCCAAAATGTAGAGTATATCCATATTATTTATTAAACTGCATTTTTATCAAAATAGTTGGAGACGTTTTCGAGATAATTGAGATTAACTATATTTGGTATAAAAAATTGTATGGTAGAAACTGTTTCGGGACTAAATTAAAAAAAAAAAGGATAATGACGGGCACCTCAAACGATTAAGAACCAAGTTTTAAGGAAATTGCGTAGTTTGGAAGCGAGTTCCAGAGTCTGAAGGTAGCTATGAAGAATTGTCTCTCAGATGTAAGACGGCTTAAACGATGGATAATAAGGTCCTTCGATCTGTTTGATATTGGAAATTGAATTTTCTCAAATAGATAAGTTGGCTGATGAGTGCTTAAATTTTGAAAAGTAGCATAAGTGTGCGGAATTTGATGAAAAATTTAGTAAGCTACTAACCAAATGAGATGTACGATCATATCTTTTAATCCATGGATATATCTTATGGTGCTATTGAAGGCAACTTTTAATTTATTTTTGCCGACATAGTCACAATTATAATATATTTCACATCCGTATGTAAGTATTGGTACAACCAGAGTTTTTGCTACTAGTATTCTTGAGCAGTCCATAGTGTTCTGAGTGTACCATACGTTTTCCCTACTATTGAGTTTATATGGTCGTGCCACGTTAGAGTCCAATTAGATAAGGATCACACCTAAGTTTCTTGAGGCATTAGCATATTCTAATTCTGTTCCATTGAGCAAAATGACTGGGAAATATGACAGATCAAGCACTTTTTTAGAAATAACCAATTTGCATTTGCATGGATTAAGCGACAACCCGTTATTTGCTGCTCATTTAGAGATCCGTTCAAGCTCTTGATTGATGGTGTACACACAGTTTTCAATAAGGGCAAGAGTGCAACTTCTATATATTTGTATATCATCTGCATAGAAATATTTTGTTGTCCGCCTGCTTTGCAAAAAAACATGTCGAAGCTTTTTAAAAACGTTCGACATATTATCAAAATGAAAACATCTAGTTCAAAATACTCCATACGTACCTATTTGAATACTCCGTATCATATATCTATACCTACGAGTACTTTGAAGTTATTTTTTTCTAAGTAAAGAGAACTACAGACGACATACAGATAATTAAATTAAAAAAAATACATTTAGAATGTTCGTTCTTCTAACCGAATTATTGACAGACAGAATTTCTGAGTATACAACCATGGAACTCAACCTAAAAATAAATTCATACGATTTTTTTTTTGACATTTCTGAAAAAAATATAAAATAATCTCTGGAACTTTAGTGTTCTGAGCTCCACATACAAGGATCTCGTAATACAAACACAAAAAGTACTTAAATTTCATTGAATCAGTTTTAAATACGCAGTTATCCTCCCTAGGTAGAATTTAATTCAACTCAACTGAACACAAAAATTTCCTGTTGTCTGCGACCATAAATCGACTCGATTTACAATCAATGCCACAGTGGATGTATACAATATAAAATATAGGTTTTTTATCTCTCTCTATCTCTTTATTACTTAGCAAGGTTATCTGTCCCTCATTTTAATCTTTTGGGATTTTGCCATAATCAAAAAAAAAAAACAACAACAATATTATTAACTTAGTGCCAGCATCCAATTTCAACCAGCATCAGCATCTGCATCACCAGCAAGAGAAACACTATCCTTATTTGGGGGGGAATTGAAGATTGAACGTGAACCGAAGAAGACGCATCACTTTTGCATAAATCACAAATTATGCAGAAGCCAATTGATTTCCAAGGATTCCTCTCCTGATTGCTCTGTGTTTGTACTGATAAAGTTGTGTATACGAGTGTGTAACATAAACTGGGCCTACATGAGATAGAAAATTGATTGTTTTACTTTTGAATTAGCTGAGAGTAAAAGGGAGCGAAAATGATGACAGGTTACAAGGATTCATCAGATAAAAATTGTTAGATACAAAAAAAAAAAAAACAGGGAGAAAAACAAAATCAATAAATTCCACCACCACCCAAATTCACTATGGAGAATATGTGATTTCTTGTTGGTGTTCTGCTTTTTCCTCGTGTCGTTATTACCTCAAACGTCACATTGATGGGCTCCCTTCATCTACCATGTCATTGAAAATTCTAAAAGGCATTCCCTTTTTTCTAACATGAATATGACACTCTTACACTTCATGTAGTTGAAAGGACAACTGGACGAATCCGGATACACATATTCGTTCGTATGCCTTGCTAAGTCGTTGCCATCTCCATTGCCCATTCAGGATTGAGTTTCAAAGTCGAATGATAAAATAAAATACACAAAAAAAAATCAGGATTGAACATTTAAAAGTCAAACGAAATCACATGTGTGCACTCGATTAAAGTTCAATGGAAAATGCTCATGAAATTACCACCTCATCTGACAGTTGTTGGGGTGATGAATTTTAGAACTAATGAAAGCCAATTGAATTGGCGAAACGAAGTTGTAGATCCTTTGGTATTCATCATGTAGTTGTGTTTATTTTGAAGACCATAATTGTGGTCCATCCTTAGGTTCACCCGACTCAATATCTATCTCTACTCTATTCATAATTCTGTATAACTAACCGAGAAGGACATCTAATGGTTAAATATGACATTTTATTTGACAGATGTTAAGTTTGAGGAAATGAGGTCAATTTTTAAGGTTTGCTTTATGCAAATGCAAGCATTAGCACTCTTAATGCCATGGGGACTGCATGTTTAAGGACACACCACACAAAAGGGAAGAACCATTAATCATAAATAATAATTTACGAAAGGCTCAATTTTTTGGTAAGTCTCACTTTTTCCTGTAAGAGTTTTTTTTTAAAGTTGAAAATGCTTAGACATATTCAGGCATTGTAGCTTTAACAGAGGTCCTCCAAAGTGATTGTGTCCCTTTGGAGTTATAAAATTCCAAAGCCGATAACCTAAATGCTTGGTTATGAAATGTTAACATAAAAAAATATACATATATGTATTTGAAACTTAGGACAACAATGAGGAAGGATTTTTTCATCAATCTTATTGCGATCTGATGTGAGATGTGAGTGTTCCCACTTTACTTTTATTTCGATGTCAGAGTACACAAATTGCGAACATATTTCAAATATTAATATGCAGACTGATTCAAGATGAAATATGTTTTAAAGAAAATGCTCCCTACAGATGGTCGCACATAAGCTCTTAACATCTTTTTGCTAATATGATGGTGTTCGTTAAAGGAATACCTATATGTTGAGATTGTGTTCGCATGTGTGATGTACGCCATATTTTATTTGTGATTATGTACATATTTGGCTTTAAATAGGGCTCAGGGATCTTAGCATTCATAAAAGGTCAACTTGCTTCAACACCTAATTGGCCAGTCATTGATTCGATGTATTGAATTTTTAAATTTTTCTTGAAGGTCTCTGAGATTGTTATTTGTGGTATATTCATTTTAAGTATTAAAGTTTAATAAAAAAACGCTTATTCCACCTCTAATCTACTACATTAACAAACCAAAGAATTGAAGTTAATCAGCGAGTTAAAATGATAGATTAATACAAATAAAGGGTGCGTCTGAAAATTCATGAAGAAAATCTAGTACAATAAATATGAACTCTATCAGCCCTATTAATAAAAAACGCTTAGTCCACCTTTAGTCCATGGACGTACAAAACCATGGAATAAGAGGTAGACCATGGACTAAAATTTCTATAAAGTTGAACTAAATCTACTACAATAAGTATCAACTCTATTTCTTTTTATTCTATTACCGTCTTCACAAGAAGCGAACTATTTCGTTGATCTATATAGTGTCGGCACGATTTTTTGGTCGTGTGAAAAGAAACTGTGTCGATACAGCAGTCCGATTTATGGAGATCGAAGTGGCATGTCGACATGGCTTGTAAAAAAGACCGAACTAGTTCACCGCCACAGTTTCAGTTTTGTTGTTGTTTTTTTTGTTGTTGTCTTATTTAATATATCTTATTTGCATTTTTCTTTCATATTAATTAAAACTGCCTAATTACTTCTCGAAAATAATATGGCGTAAAGACATCTTCACTTCACTAATTTTTTTATATATGATTTGACAACTATTCTATTTGCTGGCTGGTTTTAACATAAAATTATGCAGCGGCGTATGTGCGTGTGAATGCTCAAGTAATAGCGGACTACTTCCTCGACATCATAGATCGATGTGACGAGTGAAAGCGGTATATGCCCTGTAAATTTTGTTTTTAAATATCAATTCATTTTTTGGTCCTTCCCTAGACCACCGTGTTCGATGGTTGCTTGAAGGGTTACAGTGATAAACCGTTACAAAAGTACAGGAACGCATTGAGCACAATATTTAACCATTTTTAAACGACAACACAAAAGTGTATTTCTGTTTGATGTCGCAATATGTATTTATTATTTCCATGAATAAATTTGATTATTTTTAAGTTTTGTAATAACACAACCGATATCTGACAGCCATCATAATTCTGTGCAGAGAAATTTCTTGAACTAAGAAACGCGACTTAAGGAAATTCATTTTTCTTTCATGTTCGCTCTCTTCTGTAAGAAATATAAGATTTGTGTCAGATTTGATCGTTTTTCCTAAGAATTCGCAGTCGTATTAAGTATTGGAACATACCTTATAATTGTTACATCAGCTATTGTATTTTGTGAAAGGATTTCACTATTCGGTATCGCTGCACTGACTACCTGTTATATGCAAAAATGTTAAAAGTTTGCAGGATCGTAAGCTTGCTCTGAGATTTTTTGTTTGACTCATTTTTCGCTTGTCGTTTTCGATTGGATGGTAGCAGATATTTTTTTTCAATCTTGTTAATCCAAATTTAATTAATTGCATTGGCTTTTCTGAGTAAGGGTTTAAGATATTTTTTCTGTTCTGGATTCCATAAGCGAGTAAAAAAAGAATACACACAAATCCTTATAAAGTTTTTCGTTGGACTGAGATAGAAAGACACAAAAGCAACTATTCAGACTTTGACAGGTAAATGATATTCACCCGGTGTACAATGGTGCATAAAACACAACAAAAATCTATACTTACATAGTATGTACATATGTACCAGTTGACAGCTTTTGGACTCTCACTTTTTCTGAACATTTCATAATTTTTGCAAATGCCATTCGAACCAATTATCTCGAATTTTTAGAAGTGTAGGGATTCATTAATTGCACAGAGAGGCTGATGAAAGCCGCTACCAAAAACAAATGTAATAACTTTTTTCTATTTAATGAATCTGGTTAATTTTTTTTTTTACTTTGCAGATTGATTTTTAGATTTAACAAAAATGTATAACTGGGACACTGAAACAAGAATTTGGATTGTCCGCCGCTATCACGCACTGGAATCCGTAGCTTCGGTCAAAAAGGGTATATGCACAAGTTTGACGTTAATCCTCAGAGCAGATGGACCATAATGAGACTTGTTAACAATTTTGCCGAGCATGAGACAGCCGGAAGAAAACTTTACATCGAAACCCTTCAGTTCGAAAGGAAAAAAATCACTGCTGTAGCTGCTGCCATACAAAACAATCCAAGAGTTTCGACAAGAAGCTTATTTGTTCAAATGGGTATAAGCAGACAGTCATTGCAGTCAATTATGCACAAATGATTTTGACTTATTCCTATATAAAATTCAAATTGGCAACACACTGAACGCAGCAGACTTGCCGATTCACTTGGAATTTTGCCAGAATATGTTTCAAATGGTGGAAGAGGACATAAACATGTTAAACTGTCTTTTTATGCCTGACGGAGCCCATTTCGATTTAAACGGCAACATAAACAACAAAATTGTCGAATATGGAGTGCTTCCAACCTACAGATATTCCATGAGTCGGAATTGCATCCACTTCGTGTCACAGAGATGGGGGTGGGCGTGGCGCGATAGTTGTGTGTTCGCCTCTCAACCTCATGGTTACAGGTTCGATCCTTGCCGTAGTCTATGTCCTCTTATGTTTCCATTAAAACCAATTCTAAAAAAATAAAATGTCATACAATGAGTTGCTGGTTTACTCGTTACATGCTGTTTAGAAATGGCCTTACAACATGTGATTGAGTAACACTAGTACACCGATAAAATATGACAACGAATAAAAAAAAATAATGAGAATTATAAGGGACATAGTTCAATCAGACACGGAAATTTCTCCGCATTAGTTTAGCCGCCATCCCTGTAGATAAAATCTGATACAACAACCACCTCCAGTCTTAGAACATCACGCCACACATCTTTCCTATCCTTCTTTCTCTTGTTTTGACTAAAGGTCACAAAAACATTCAATTGGCTTTAAGTCCACACAGTCCACTAAAACAAAAACAAAAATAATATAAACATATTGTTTGCGTTTTCTTCAATTACTTCTTTCTCTTCCTTAACTCACTCCCGCGCTGTGTTGTAACATTTAAAGGGTAGTATAATCCCTTGAACGCGTCTAGATTAAAAAAAAACAGTGCGTGGCGTGCAGTTTCATCACGCTGCATAGTCGGGCCCTAATTCTTTGAAGAAAACGGCCTCACAGTTACTGTTCCTGGAGATCGTTGCTTGAGCATTTTGAGAAAGTTTTTCTATCCAGAATTACGCCGAATGAGAATTTCTTTCAACTCTGTGTGGTTTCAGCAAGATGGTGCAACTCATCACATAGCCCGGTCTGTTATGACAGAATTGCGACGAAAATTTCTCAATAAGCTGATATCCAGAAACTCCACATTCCGTTGGCTCCCAGGTCGCCTGACCTTACTGCACCTGACTTTTTTTTTGTGGAGTTATTGAAAACCTGAAGTCTACAAAGCAAAACCAACAAATTTGAATGAACTAAAGCAATCCATTCGAGAAACAATTGCGGCTATTCCTGTCTCAACTCTCCAAGCAATAATGAACAACTTTTTGGCACGATGCCGCACATTCATTAACGACCAAGGGGGCATTTAAATTCCATTGGCCCAAAATTTTAAACAATCTATTTTTAAGGCCTTAATACGATACTAGTTAACAATTTATTGTATACATAGTAGTCTACTAACTTTTCAAAAATTGTAAACCTTTTGGTAACTAGTTAGCATTTTGCTAATTAACCAGATAGCAAAACATTTGTATGGTTTGAATTTTGATGATCACAATTATTGTGTTTATGCTTTGTAAATTAATTATATGTATATGGAAAACCAACGTGCGCTCTAAATAAGTAGTCGATTTTTATGTTTTAATCATCTAACTTCATTATTGATAAAAAAAAACAAAAAAGATGTATACCAGCAGGATTCGAACCTGGGCCTCCCGCGTGCGAGGTTGATATAATATCAGAATGACACTGTTGATTTAGTACGATACTAAAAAATAATAGAAGCCATTTCGTGATTTTAACTTTAGTAAAATGTTAAGAAGATAATACGATACTACACTTGCTTAAAATTAGCAAAATCCTCTTTGTAACCTACATAGCATCATACTAAAAATAATTTAACATATTACTAAATCGTTTAAAATTTTGCGCCATTATTTTTAATGTAGCAATATTCATCAGCCTGTATATACGTATTTACTCTACAAAATGTCAAAGTATAACTGACATTTTACAATACAATTACGAGTATAACAACTTTTGCACCACAATATATTTTCAAAGAGCATAGTTTAATTGTTTTGTGTAAATTTGTGAATATTAATTTTAATACATATTTCTAGTATGGCACTGTAACTTCTACCGCAATTTTTAATATTAATAATGGTCTTCAGTAGGGAGCGGTTAACTCACCGATTCTATTCAGCATTTACACCAGCGAACTGATAGGTAGTCTAACTCAGGCAATTGCGTACGCTGACGATATAATTGCGTACAGAACAGCTAATACAGTTGAGGTCATCAAAAGTCTCTTGCAGAGTGACTTCGACAAGATTCAGCGATATTGTGATGACTGTGATGACTGGAAGTTGAAAATCAACTTCCAGAAATCAGAAACTATTTTGTTTAGGACTCCGTTGTCTAGCGCCTCAAGGGATACGAGAAAGAACTGGCGCAAGCTGGTGATCGTAGGGCCACAAGGACATCCACTGGCGAGTAAAAGTGTAGTAAAGTACCTTGGCATCTGCTTTGGCCAGGGCTAGGGGAGCCTTTGCCTTGACAAAACGACTGTTTTATAGCAGCCGTCTTGACAGCAGGGTGAAGGTGATTTGTTACATGGCCCTCATCAGGCCGATGATTGCCTACGGATGCCCGGTGTAGTTCAACGTTGCCCCATCTCAAATGGAAAAGATTCCGGTGTTTGAGATGCAATGTCTTAGACGTTGCCTTGGACTACACAGAACACCAGAGTCGGAATACACAAGATATTATTCCAACCAGGTTCTATACAACGGAGCCAACATAAACAGAATAGATAATTTATTATTTAAGCTGATTCGGGGTCACACTGCAAGAGCGATGTCCTCAACCAACAGCTTAATTTTTGGGGCTTATTACCCCAATAACGAATATTTTGAGAGTGCGCGGTTAAGTGGTTACATCCCTCCCGAGGCATTCTTCTTTTTAGACAGTCGAGGGCTGATACAGGATGGAATGGCGGTTTCGCTCATCTACCACGTCAGCCGGAAAACTGTAGATAGGCGACTCCTGTATGGTCGAGACGTCATCGCTCAAGGTGGAGAAGAGCGCCTTCGGTTCAGTAGGACTGTGTCTGATCGGGACCGAAGGGATAGGGCGAAACAGGAGAACCAGTTCTGGTGTCGATTAAGATGGTATGTCTTGGCCGACTTACATACATTTAGGGTAATTAGGTATAGGGAACAGTCGGGGTGGCACCAAAAAAAAATTAAAAATTTGTATGTGTGCGGAGGCATATGTCATGTACCTGCGTAACTGTACATGTATGTGCGTACGTATATGTGTATGCGTACGTATATGTATGTACGTATGTACATGTATGTATGGGGTGAATGTAGCTGTGTGTCTGCATACGTAAGCAAAATATAAACAAAACAAAATTTAAAAAACAAAAAAAAATGCTGCTGTGGCTGTTCTAGTTTCTAAGTAGTTTTAAGTGGTTTTGGGTATGTTTAGGTATCTTAAGTAGTTTAACTTATTTTTAGTTAGTATAAGTTAGTTGTATATAGTTTTAATTATTTTTAGTCTAGCTTTAGGTAGTTTATAAGAAAAAATTAAAAATATGATATAATGCCGAGTTTTTTTAAAAATATGTTTTCTTGGTAAAATAAAAATAAAATAATTAGAATTAATTAAAATAGTTTTTAGGTCGAAAGACATTAGTATTAAGGAATATAGTTTAGTTTAGAGCGCCCGTAAATTAGTTTTAAGTTATTGATAATAAGGCTAGTTTAAAACATTTTTGTCTAGATTTAACATAGTTATAAGTTAAGATTAAATAAAAAAGAATTAAAAAAAAAAACATATTTCTAGTAGATAATTGTCTCAGGTTTTCTGGTACGAATCATAAATATTTATGTTCAACTTAAAACGCTTAGCGGCTACTTTTTCCTCTGCGTAAACTGTCACATAAGTGCTTAAGTAGAACTTAAATGCTTAAGTTGTGTATCAGCAAACGAGCCTCATTCTCCTTGCCAGCTCTACTTGCGAGAAATGTATTGAAAAGCTAGTATTTTTTTAAAACGAAAATCAGGGTTTTTGGATCGATGTGAAAATGCTATCTAAATAGTTGTAAATTCAATTACTCAGAAAAAAACTTGGACACTGCAATTTTTTGCATTACTTTTTGATCAGTTATTTTTTTTGTCGTAAATGATCAATTTGTACAACAGAGATTGAGAATATTTGCTCAGATATTTTGTTCAAGTTGGTCCCCTGTTTACTCAAATTGATGAATACGCATCTAAGACAACTGAATTACCTAACTGGTCATAATCTTTTTATTGAAACTTATAGATGCTTTTCAAGGTAAAAAAAAAAACAAATGCCGTCCACCTCTCTCTGAAACCCAATTGACTTAAATTATAATGTTTTTCCTCGGAAAAATTATTTCCAGACATCACTGACATTCTTCAAGATTTTTTTTTCTCTAATTTAGATTAAAATATTTATCTACATCTTCTATTTCTGTATGATGGTGTTCTAAATATTTACAAAAAACCAAAAACAACAATATAGCGACTCATACCTCCGTCCATGTTGTTATAGTTCGCTATAAAAACAAAAAAAAAAGTAAAAAAAAAAACAAACTAAAAGTTTTTATTTCCGTGGAAAAAAATACTCCTCAAACGATTCGATATCTGGATACTAGATACACGAGTTCGTCGGTTCGTCCATTGTCCGGCTATATCGTTTGAATCGAATTCGATTTAGATTGAATGTGTGTAAATATTTGTATTTGGGGGTGTTAAGGCCATAACATTTAATCGAAGTTGGATAAAGATATTTAATTTGTGTAAACATTATGCTTGGGCAAATATTTAGTTACACTTCATTAAAAAGAGTGCAAAGCTGTGGTTTTCTTCAATGTGATGCATGTTTATGTTATTTTTTTTCTGTATCTAGCTATGTGTTTTTTTTTTTTTGGTTTTTATTTTGTTTTCTGAATGGTTGCGTTTTTAAAGAGGTACATTCATTGCGATTTCAATAGATACGTCCATTCTCAATTCGGAAAATGCAAGCAGATATATGTACCTACCTTCATTTGACTCTGACTCTGACTCTGACTCTGAATACCGGAATGTGTTTACTTTTCACCTGTTATTTTGGTAGAATGCCAAGTTCAGAACGTTTATTTATTTTCTTAGAGATCAACATCCAGGTGGTGGCCAATTCCTAAAGCACTATGATGTGATGATAATGAGAATGCAAATTCTAGTTTTTTTTTCACTATCTTGTTCTTGTTGTGTTTTGTTGTTGGTGGATGGTGAAGTTCATATATTAATGTGCGGTTCTGTGTTTGATATTTACAATTAAAAAGTCATTAAATTGTGAGCAAAAGGCAAACAGGAGCACAAGTCTTTGTGTTGTTTATAAACGAGTGGTTCTCTATAAATGGATGTGGACTTGCTGCCTTTTTTATTTAGATATTTGCTTTTGGTGAATTGGAGTGAAATTAATGCTTGAGTTCAAATTTCAAGTTTTACAAAGAAAAGAGGAATTTTTGTGTTTAAATTGATTACCTAAAATTATATTTGTATTTAGCTTATGATCTAAATAAATAAGACTTATTTAAAATGATTGGATGAACAGAAATCTAGAATTTAGTGCACACCACCTAACGAATATTCTGTTCTGTAAATTTAGTAATATTGACTGACTATTGGAATGCACCTTAATCGAGAGATTTATATATTTTTTTTTAAATTGATACAAGTTTGCCAAACCGAAATGGAGATTTCAGGAAAAAGCTGATAAGTTCTTGACGGTTTGAATAAATGAAGAGCAACTTTATTGCGCTACCACCAAGTAGGGAAACGATTCCAAACAAAAAACACATTTGGCATTTCTGAAACTTTCCTGTGTAAAATGCTGCTGTTTCTGTTTGTTGGGTGTAACAACTAAACGATTTCTGCAATTAGGGCTGGCAACGAGACCAAGACTAGCCAAGGGGGTCTATGTTGTCTCGGAGGTTTGGTTTAGGTTTTCGCCAGAAGAAATACGTTTTTATTTAATTATTTTTTTTTACTCATGTTCAATTTTTATAATAATCACAAGTTTTTTGCGAAATATTCTATGCGCGTTAAAATATCAAACCATTTGAACATAGTTGTTCTCAGATAGGTGCACTGCGAAAATCCAGAGAAGAATACATACGATTTATGTTTGCATGTTGTTGGAAAAAAATCGCTCATTTTTCAGACTTTCTTTTCCCCTCCGGCAAGAGTTTTAAGACTTTTACGACGAAACGTCAAAATAAGAAAACTATCAAGCCACGAACTGTCAAAATCCATTGAAGGATGCCTCCGATTTAAATAGATTAAAAAGCCTCTACAAAATTCAAATTTTACCTCAGAAAATTCGAAATTACCAACAAACTGCTGAGAGTACAATATTTTTTCAATCTGAACACGCGTCTTACCTTACATTTTTTTACTACCAAGACCCACGAAAAAAACCAAGCCTAAGGATGAGGCCAATGACCAAGACCAAAACCGAGACGAGACTGCACATTAAAATTTTCACGAGAAAAACCCGAAACCAAGATCGACACGAGACTGAAATTTCTTGATTTTGACCAGACCAAGACGAGACTAAGAAAAGTCTCATCTGGTCTCGTCTTATTGCCAGTCCTATCTGCAATCAATGTTGGTTGAAATTCGTTTAATTGTTCATTTGCCTTGAAAATATAAAAAATAGTAATTATTTAAATCGTGTACTAGTGCACATCGTACAATTTTAAAATTGAAAAGTCTAAACTCTGAAATCCAGATGTAAATGACTTTTCAGTTTGTGGCTTTTGACAGTTTGTGGCGGCGAGAAAAAATGTTCTTAGTCTTTCAATATAATCCAACCTCATCCACGCCCACCTATCTTATCTTTGTTTGCTTAATGAGATAACATTTTCGTTGTTTATTTTCTTATCGAAAAAAAAAGTTTTAGATCATCTTTTGGTAAAGTTCAGATCAGTTCAACAGTTCTAAGCCCACTTGCTTTTTGTTCAGGTTAGCTAACATCAAAATATAAATTTGGCGGCAGTATTTGAATTTTATATCAGGTGGTTTATTAAATAGGAAAAATCCTTGAAAATAAAATGAACGACTGTACAGCACGTACTTGCTCTTATGTTTCATCACATGTTAATCCCAATATTCTTAGTGAAAACGGCTAAATATATTTTTAATTTCCCTTTTTATTTAATTTTGTATACATATAAAATATTTCTCATTTTTTTTTCGAAAAAAATGTTGGTATCATAATTTTAAATATTTAACCATATAAATGAAAAAACTGATTTTTAAAAAAAATTCGAAATTCACTTTTTTTCATTTTAACGAAAAGGGAGCCACCTGAAATCCCAAAAAAAACAAAATCCCCATCGGACGAAATCCCCCCCAAAAAAATATCCAACAGGACAAAATCCCCATGGGGAAAGAAGCCCTATGGACAAACTCCCCACTTTCTTTTTTCCCAAAATCTCTAAAATCTCAAATAATCCCCAATATATTTTTTTGAGCTAAGGGCGATTCAGTTAATAAATTAGTTATTATATGATACTTTTTAATTCAGTAAGGGCAATTTTTCAATAGTCAGTTAAGCAGTCAGTTAGTACATACTCTCCAGATAGAGCAATAATCAGTTTTTCAACAGTCAGATACAACTTAATCTAGAAATAAAGTTATCTGCTCATTTTAGAGCGGAATAAGGAGTTATCTGAGGAATAAAACTAATAGCTATTTTCGATGTCAAAAACACTTTGAAAAATTACTGCTTTGAAATAAACGTTAAACAAAAATTAATTTCTATGAAAAGTTCGATACTCGAAATAAAAGTGACGTTCAAAACAAATTATTCTACAATTTCTTTTCCTTGATGTAAAAATTAGATGTTGCTATCCGGTTGCTTAACAGTCAAGTAAGTTTATTCCTCTGGCAACTAACTGTGTGTTTATCTGGAGATTGAAAAATCGGCTCAAAGTAAAATACATTTTTCGAAGTGGATATCATACACCCTGTCTTTATCGTATATTCCCTGATTAATGTAAAAAAAATGTATTTTTTTGTCTATAATAGACAGTTTTTATATTTTGCTTTATTTTATGACAAACTTCTTGCTTGCGATATAGGTACTAAGGTACGGTGACCATATTTCTCTGAGCAAAACACGGGACATAAATTTAAAAATTGAAAAACGTGTTTGGTACAAAATCAACAAACAAAAAAAAAATTTTAAAAAACAGCACAAAATGCAAAAAAACTTTACTTTTTTTTTAATATTCAACATTTTTTTTACCAAGTCTTAGAAAAATAAACATTAAAATAAATATTAATAACAAAATTTTTGGTACTTTTTTGCCTAACAAATTTCTTTGATGATTATTATCGTTTTGTATTAAATATTTTTTTAATTTCCTGACGGCTAAAATTATAGTTTAATTTTACCAATAACATGGCTCTGAGGGTTTGAACTGACAATGGTTTTCAATTGTTGTTTAATTCTTTCGTATTTCATCAAGGATTGGAAAATTGCAAAAGTTGTAATTATCTGCAAGCCTGCATAAGATAATCCTAATAGTTACAGGCCTAGTAGTTAGTTTATTAAGTACAATCAGTAAAGTATTTCAAAAGCTTATACAACAACGACTAGTAATTCATATTGAGGATACGAGCATATACCCCAATGAACAGTTTGGTTTTAGAGCCGGTCACTCTACAAACCATCAAATCTTAAGAATCAAAAATCACATAAAAATTAACCTTAATTCAAAGTTTTCTACTGGCCTAGTTCTTTTAGACATCGAAAAAGCATTTGACGCAGTGTGGCATGAAGGGTTAATTTACAAACTTATTATCTTGAATTTTCCGACATATCTCATAAGGTTAGTATGGAGCTTTTTACTTAACAGAAAGTTTGCTGTATATGCGGGCAATGTTAAATCTTCTTTTTATGATATAGCCAGCGGTGTACCTCAGGGTTCTGTGCTCGGGCCCATACTTTTCAATATTTATTTGTCTGACCTGCCAGCTTTGGACGAAAACACCAAACTTGCTATGTTTGCAGACGATACAGTCCTTTTCGCAAGCAGCGTATTGCCTCAAGTCGCTCTCGAGAGCTTACAATGTTCTCTGAACATTTTACAAACTTTTTTTCTAAGGTGGAAATCAAAGCTAATGCTCAGAAATCATGTGCCATATGGTTTTCTCGGTGAAGAAAAGCAGAATTCTTGCCACAAGCAATATTACAGCTTAATTCTGCTGACATCCCTTGGTCTGAAAGCTGCAAGTACTTAGGTCTTACACTTGATAAGAAGCTGACTTTTGAGAAACATATTTCCAATACGATTAACAAAACAAATATTCTTATAAGAATTTTATACTCATTCATTAATCGCAAATCATGTCTTAGTATGCATAATAAAATATTAATATTCAAAACCATTTTCCAACCTATACTCACTTATTGTGCTCCAGTGTGGTTTGACTGTGCTGAGACCAATTTAAAAAAGATTCAAAGAGTGCAAAACAAAATATTAAAATTAATGCTAAATTTGCAGTGACAGTATTCAACAGTAAGGCTTCATGATAAAACTAATGTCAAGCAAATTAAACTTGTACTATATAACCCACAAGATAACTTCTTTAGAAGAAGTTCTTATTCTGATAACGAGCTAATTTTTAATCTCTTAAATTAGATATTATTCATATCGCTTTTGGGTTTATGTATGCAATATTGGGTGATTTTTTTGCTACTTGGGTTTTGACGTTTATATTTTTGACAGATCACACATGACAAATTCCACGAACATTTGACATTTCGATTCAGTATTGTTTGCCATTTCATCATGAATAGACTTACGCCTGAACAACGTTTGCAACTTATTGAAATTTATTATCAAAATTCGTGCTCTGTGAAAAATGTGTTTCGCAAGCTTTTATCGCAAAATAGTCTTCAGCGACGAGGCTCATTTTTGGCTAAATGGATACGTGAATAAGCAGAATTGCCGTATTTGGAGTGAAGAGCAGCCAGAGGCAATTCAGCAGCTACCAATGCATCCCGAAAAATGCACTGTTTGGTGCGGTTTATGGGCAGGCGGCATCATTGGGCCGTACTTCTTCAAGGACGATGAAGGCCGCAGGGTTACGGTCAATGGAGAAAGGTACCGTTCGATGATAACAGATTTTTTTTTGCCGAAAATGCAAGAATTGAACTCGGTCGACATGTGGTTCAAACAGGACGGTGCCACATGACACACTGCACGCGAAACCATGCATCAATTGAGAGGCGAATTTGTTGAGCAGTTGATCTCACGTTTTGGCGCAGTCAATTGGCAACCAAGATCATGTGATTTGACCCCGTTAGACTATTTTTTGTGGGGCTATGTTAAGTCTATTGTCTATGGGGACAAGCCAAATACGATTGCTGCCTTGGAAGCCAACATTGAACGCGTCATTGGTGAGATTCCGGCCGAAATGTGTGAAAAAGTTTGCCAAAATTGGACCTTCAGAATGGACCACCTGAAGCGTAGCCGCGGGCAACATTTAAGTGAAGTTATTTTTAAAAAGTAAATGGCAGAAATTGATTAATCGATGAAAATAAAAATTTCATTCACTTTCTACAAGTTTCTGTGTTTTTTTTGAATTTTCAAAAACCAAGCTCTTAAAAAATCACCGTAGGTTTTTTTTCTTGTAGCTTTTCCCTTAAAAAAATTATTATCTTCATTTCATTTCCATTCATTTTAGGATTAATTATATTGAAGTTGTAAAGAATTTAATTTTCTATTTCACGTAAATACGAGTACCAAATACGTAAATGTAAGAACTACCAAACTGCAATAAATAAATAAATAAATAAATAAATAAAGCATGGAGCATTTGAACCTGGCAGACAGAGGCCTAACTCGACAATAAGTAAAAGATTTTTGAAGTCTATACTTTGTTTGCGAAAATGATAAAATATGTCTTTCCCTTTCTCGGCCACAGTTCTTTTGTTTTTTTTATCCATTTTGCTATAATTTTCCGACACACAGATTCGTCAAACAAGGTGGAATCATTAATAGTTGTGTCCCTCCACTTTTGGTTGACAAAAGATAACGAAGATTCTATTTCTGGTCAGGTAGGAAATAGGAATGTTTCGAAGAATTACCCAACTAAAAACTTCATATTCTTTAAGATACATCCATGATGAATATATGCTTTACAATACTTTTGGTCAATTAATTTTGGTTTGAATTATTCATTGACCAATTTCTTTGCAAACAAAAATTATCAATTGTTCTTCTAATATAGATTTTAATTTTAATTTAAGGCATTTCAGTGCTAGCGCAACTTTGGACATGCAAATTTGTTGGGACTCTGCTAATAATATGCTTACATGTAAGATTGATGCCTCGGATTGAATAAAATGAAGAAAGAAGGACCGCAGATGAAGAGTTGTTAAACAAATTCTTTAAAATAAGAAAATTTCTCTTAAAGGATTATAAATTTGTAGGTATTAATCTCTCAATAGCAGGTTTTAGAAATATCCAACTAGTTTCTCTGTAACGAACTAGTTTGAAGTATTTAGTCTGACACTTTTCGCAAATTTATTTAAATCGTGAGCAGCACAATTAACTCCAATGATATCATTACCGGTAATTGCTTGAAGCTTATCAGATTCCGTTTGTCTGTCTGTCTGTACAACTCTCTAGTCGTTTAGGCGACTAAAGCATACACTTCATACTTGGTATTCATACTTGGTGATTGGTGATTGTCCAAAATAGATTTTTGAATCGTTGTTTTAGTCCCAAAAATAACGAATAGTATTAAGTTTTTTTGTTTAAATGTCTAAAAACGTTACTTTCTATAGGACCGTTTTTTTTTGCTTTCGACTATCTCGTAAATGGCTTAACCGATTCTTTCGAAATTTCACACATATATAGGTTTATGTTGCCCAATCGCGCGATTTTATTGCTTGATTCACTGCTTGCACTGCACTGCTTATTTGGGGATTTTCTCTTGGGGATTTTTTTTGTGAGATTTTCTCTTGGGGATTTTGTATTTGGGAATTTTTTGTTTTTGGGATTATTTTTTGGAGCGAACATCACCAACCCTAACGAAAATGCTAGTAGGCGTCTATATAAATGGCTACCACAACAAAGCTATTTGACAGATCTGTATGAAAATTTGTGTGCGTTCTTTTGAAAGGTAAATTGATGAAAAAAAAAATGATAAATTTAAGCTGACGACACAATGTGTGTTATTTTTCAGGGAATTTTTGAGCCAGCCTAATCACAAGTAAAAAAAATGCATAAAACAACCGGCGGATCTTAAGTTAATCACTTCAAAGATCAGTACTCTGAAAATTTTCCGGAAACCTGTAATTGGTGATCTAGAAAATTAGGCGTGGTAGTGGGCGGATTTTATTAACACATGTTTAATATTTTTCTAGCTCAAAGTCTAAGGTATAAATTAAATTTAAATTTAAAATTTTATCTAAGTCTTTAGTGCCATAGTGAGATTAGCCAACATTTAAGAAAAGTTGGCGAGCACAGAAGGCGGATTTTACAAGAAACCTACTTTTAATCATTGTTATCGCTGGCGAACAAAGAAAAGTCGTATTTTACCATTTACATTCCGTATTTTATTTTACTACCACATATTCCACCTTAAAACAGATTTTTTCACTGCCTTTTGTGATGGAAGAAATAACAAATTCTCCAAGAGTTATCTTGTCACGAAAAGTGTATCTACTGTTCTGATTCAATAAATAATTGTATACCTCGTCTCTATATCTGACGATTAACAACATGCACACAGGAAGTATTGTAATTCACTCTCACTCAATCAAATTTAATAAACTATGATATTTAGAATTGTCTTGGAAAATCTCAAAATTATTCAATTAAAATCATTAACCTCACCCCTATGTCAAAAATTAACTTACTTAACTTTTATGGCTTTTCATATCGGGTCAGAATAAGGAGCCATTATTTTTAACTAAATCGTCATCAGAACTTTGTGGTCCAACATCATTACCCACAAGCATGACAAAGAAGTTTTTCATAAGTTAGGAATTGTTCAATCGTTATAAACTTTTCCTCTTAAAAACCAAAAACAAAAAAAAAACATTTAAAACCTCCTCCACCGACACGTATCATAGAGCACTTCACAGGGTCTGATGGAAAAAGGAATTGTCTAACTTAGATTTTCATATCAAAAGCTTTTCTTAAGTCTCTTTCTAAAGTCACACGCACACAATATACATACATGTAATCTACTCAATCACAAGCTCTGGCAAAAGAAAATGAAAATTAAAAAAAAAAAGTGCAAGAGAATGTAAATTTATTATTTAAAAAAAATTAATGAAAAAATGTTTTTAAAGAGAATGAAACTTTAAATAAAGAATATATATATTAAAGATATACACATATGTATTCATACTCGTACATACACATTCCTATAAAGTCTACAAAAGTATTATGTGGTATATTCTGGAAGGATACGTTTTCTCCTCACTTTATTCCGATGAAAACTTTTCCGATTACTCGCTGTAATGACATAAAGTATGAGTGCAAGCCCAAGAAGAAGAAGAAGAAGAAAAAAAATGTAGCTATGTATATAACTAAATGTGTACCCAAAAGATGTCGAGAGAAATCAGAGCAACAGTTTAGAAAAAGGAAAAGTACTTCTACCACTTCTGATGGTGGCATGCTTCTGGTATATTCCTATACCTACTTCTTGACTTGGTATAGGTAGGAAGGTACTACACTCTACTTACTACTGGCTTGGCATTGCCAGAGAGAAATCTGCCTCATATCCTAGCGCAATGAAGGACACAAAGTTTTACGTGATCTTTGAATGTGTGTGCGAAAATACCCTGATGATATTCAAACACATTTTGGAAGGATTTTTTTTTCTGTTTCTTTGTCATTTTCACTATTATCAGTCCTTATTAATGCTATGGTGGTTCTGGTTGTTCAAAAGTGCAAGGATGAAGTTTTTCTTTTTTGCAGTTAATGCGAGTTAGAGTCAGTTGAAGAAATGAAATTAAAGTGGGCGAGTATGAAAAAAAAGTAAGTGGTCTGATTTATTGAAAATCCCCATCATAAAGTTTTCTCATATAATGCACAATGCACACAAATTCAAAGTTGTGATTTTAATGTGTCGGTAATGGACTATGTGTTGTTATAGAGTCTAGGGGAAAGTTTTACGCCGCCATCGCTATCGTTATTGTAAAACAAAAAAATGGAAAAATTAATGCTTGCAAATATTACTCATCCGTGGTTTCAGACATTGATTTGTGTTTTTTGTATTATGTTGTGGCAGCATTATACGATGTACATTGTAGTTATGAAGGTGTTAAGTACCGTTTTAAGGCTAGCTTTCCTAATTTATCTTCAGAATACATAAAAGTGACATATTTTACAGCATATGCTTTTTTAGCTATTTATTTGAAGAATGTGGTCAGTTCATTGTTCACTCTACCATAGGTACCATAATTTTCATCCTTGTGATGAGTTGTGGTTATTGCTTTTTGGCTTTTCCTTTAAAGTATTATATTCTTGAAATATATGTATCTGTTTGTTTTTTTTATTGATTATTTACAAAGAGCTATTATTGGCAAGTAAAAAAATGAAGTGCTTATAGAAAAACTTATTTTTTTTAAGTTTTTTGTTTAAAAGTTTCAGTTTTGTGGTAGGAAGATACAGGAAAGCAGTGGAGTAGTAATTTCCTTTTCTTCACAAAAATCAACATGTTTATAAAATCTTCGACACTTTAAGAATTGTGACTTAGACATTTTCCATATTAATGGCGATAGAGCTTGGACGCTCTCCAATAGTTTACTAAAATGAAGACAGCCTGGTTTTTTACTTGCGATTATAGGTACTATATTTGCTTCAAAATTGGTATACCTATATAGAGTTTTTTAGGTATTGTACAGAGAAACATTTTTTTAGCTAAAAAAATAACGGTACCTGCCATCATTAAATTTTTTTCAAAAATTATAGTTATATGTGTTTGCTGAATACCTACCTACGAATTGGCGTTTTTGATTTGTTTTTGAAAAATGTTTTCAAAAATCACTGCACAGATTTTTAATTTTTTTTTCTCATAAATTCAAATTTATCCAAGAAATAAAATGGCGTACTTTTTTTGAGAACAAATTAGTTTGATACCATTTATTTCAGAATTTTGAATTATTTTTTCTTTGATTAAGCCGATTTAATCCTTTGTTTTTAAGTTTGTATTATTAAGTATTTAAGGTCATATTTCATGTAAATTTTTTTTAAGAAAAAAATTAAAGAAATTTTGTATATAACGGACCCGCCATCCAAGGTTTTTTTTCAACTAGTGCTTATTTCGTGAATAGTAACACTTAGTTCATGTCTGATTTGACAGATAATTAGTTTTATTAATTATTTTTTAGTGGGCCTGCGATCGATTTAGAGAAGATGCCGATTTTGCCAAAAAAATCATCTTTTCAGATGAAGCTCATTTTGATCTTGGTGGGTATGTAAACAAGCAAAATTGTCGCATTTGGGGCACAGAAAACCCGCACGCATACATTGAAAAGCCTATACACCCAAAACGAGTCACTGTTTGTTGCGGATGGTGGTCGAGAGGCATAATTTGAAAATGAGCAAGGAGTGGCCGTTACAGTCAATGGCGATCGTTATCGGGCCATGCTGAACGAATTTTTGTTCACAAAAATTGAAGAGAAGGATATTGGCAATATTTGGTTTCAACAGAACGATTCTACGTGCCACACAGCCAAAGCTACACTCGATGTTTTGCGCCCATTTTCAAAAAAAAAAAGTTATTTGGCGGACCCTGTATAAGAAATTAAGTAAAAAATAACTTTAAAAATATTTTAAGATTTTTAATAGAAATATTTAGCATACGATGTGTTCGATCATCACATGAGAGCAAGTTCGTGCGATCCAGTGGTGCATTTTATTTCAAGAGCAGAGGACGGAAGGAGCAAAACCCCATGCGATATTTATGAAGAAAAACTTTTCTTTTCGCCACCAAAGCAGACCTGTCAGATGTGGCGATTTATCGCCAAACTGGCGGTTTGAAATTTATTTTAGCGACTCAAAAACTTGTTTGGCGATGTATCCTAGAAAAAGCGATATTTCTTGTTTTTGGCGATTATAATTTTTTGAATCGAAATCCTAATACTTTTTTCATTTTTCCAATTCACAATTAAACTTTATATCTTTTCCATTCCTGCATATAATAATATTAATATTATTAATTGAAGTTCCTTTTTCATATGATTGTACGTACATAAGTATGATATGTTTTTGATGTGTTTTGTTTTTTAAATAAATTTCTTGACTCCAAAATTGCAAGTTGCTTGATTTTATTTTAATCAATGATTTTTGAGTATTTTCTTTAATTTTTAAGTTTCTTTTTTGTTTGTATGTAATAGTATTAAAGTATTGGGTAAAGTTCGTTATTCATACCTACATATTTGTAAATACGTTGTACGTACATAAGTGTGATATGATATGGTGGAAAATTTTTTAATTTGTCGATTTTTTGGAAAGTTTTATTTTAAGTTTGGCGATTTCGCCTTTTTAAACCTGACAACCCTGCACCAAAGCATCGTCTGTATTATATTTTATTTTACGTCCTTATAACGGTACTTCCTATAGCATCACTTTTAATATTTTCGACTTTCTCAGTATTCGATGAACCGATTCAATTTTTTTTATACAAATGCTCCCTAGAAGTGTTAATAAAACTGCATACTCAAATTTTCAAAAAGTGGTTTTTCGATTTTTGAAAAATAATTTAATTTCATTTTTTGGGAAAATCGATTTATTCTAGATTGAACTCGAGATTTTAATTAAACTTGACAATACTGTTAGCGATCTGGCAACACTGAAATATTCGACGAAAAAGAAAGATCGAGACGTCGGTCGTCATGAGGAAAAAGAAAGATAAATTGGCGGATGAGTGGAGTTGATTTTGTGACGCGGCACGAGCGAGTTCGATCGAAAAGAAGAAAAAAGTTTGAATAAGTTTTCATTTCATAATATTAATGTCGATTAATATATAAATGTAGTTTTTCATTAATGTTCAAATAGTTTCTTCCATTAAATTTTTTTTTATTAAACTGTTTAAGTTGAAGTAAAGAGTTCGGTTTATTTATTTGAGAGAAATACACGGTCGAACAAAAGTGCATTCTGTAGATGCTTATGGAAGGATCATGGTCAAACCAAATGCTCTCTAACCAAATGCTCATTGGATTTCGATAAAAAAAATTATATAGGAGTTTTTTTCAAATTCTAAGTACATAATAATGCATTCAAAAATTTTCGAAAACATGTTTTTTCGATTTTTTGAAAATTCAATATTTTAAAAACGGGTAGATGGTTCTTTTTTGAAATTATGTTTTTAAATTTATATTTTTAAATACTATTGGAAAAAATGTAAACCATAAGTAACTTATTTTTCTTTTTGTGGATTAAGGCCAAATTGAAGATTTTTATGACCGAGCATTTTGTTTTGGAAAAAAAAGAAGATATATGCGAATATTTCATTTTCGTACAAGTTCGGGCATGTATCAAAACTCGGAGACACTTGTGTCATATTTGGCAGAGACATATAATCATGGGCCAAACTGCTAGTTGCAATACCAGTTACTGCTACTTTTAAATTTTATATATACCTGTTACTGAAATAAACAATTACAGCCCCATTACGAAAATACGCTTAGTTCACCTTTAGTCCATTGACTTACAAAACCATGGAATAAGAGTTAGACAATGGACTAAAATGTCTTATTAATAAAGAATCGAACAAAATCTACTACAATAATTATCAACTCTATCTCTTTTTATTCTATGTCCCTGTAAATTTTGTTCTTAAATATCATTTCTTAGTCCTTCACTAGTCCTCCGTCTTCGATGGTCTAGCGAGGGACTAAGTTGGTAAACGTCAAATAGCAGCAATTCTATTTTATTCATAGCATTTCGAACTTAGTCGACGGAATAAGCCCTAAACCTTCCCTAGTCCATGTTTATTAATTGGGGTGTTATGGTTCAAAAATTGTGAGTAAAATAACAATTTTGATAAACTATTTTCCACTCTAATTTTAAAATTAACTATTCATCACTTTATCAGCTATATTCCGCTGATTGACCTAATTGCTTAATTTCATCAGTTTTTGATTTTTTAGTTTTCACATTTGTTTTTATTTGTTAAAAAAAGTTCTAAACCTTACTGCCTCTTATCAGAAGTAGTAGGTAATTTTACGTTGTTACCGATTCAATTAATTGCCTTTGTCATCAACTTTATCTAGGTATTTAAATAGATCTTAAGGTATCTGTATTTCATAAACTATTATACATTGCAAGTATTTTTGTACCAGCGCAATGGCTGGCGATGAGAACTTTAAAAGTGTCTTAGAGAGTTTCAATTTATTAAATAGTGATTCTTCCTGCTTATTTTTTACGATTTTGTTTATTACTATTTTAAATTTAAGCCCCTAATATAATATAATATAATTTTTTTATAGAATTTTTGTAACGGTTTCGAATTTATGCGATGAATTGCCATATTCTCGATTACGCAAAATATGGAGTGAGAAAATGATCATATGACATCAATAATATAACCAGAATCTGAGTTAAGCAAAATCATTAATCAAAGTTAAATAAAGTTTTGTTAATGTGAAAAGATTATCAAAATCAAAATTTTGAAATTTTAGATCTTATTTCAATAAAAGGTATTTTCGAATTGCTAATACCTGTTAACGAATGAATCGACCCATCCCTTAAACTATTTAACCGTAATACTCGCGCTTCCAGGAATGCTCATCAGTTTACACTTGAGCCAAACTTCGGGAGTACTGTCAAGTACAGAGAATCTTTCTTTAGCCATACAAGACGAATGTGGAATACTTTACCCGGCTCTAGTTTCTCCTCCCATTTTGATATTCAGAAATTCAAAACCAATGTGCATCGGTATATCATCTTTCATCCTTCCTTACTTTCCTAACGCACGAACTGTACTTGATCATTTTAAGGTAGTCAAAACCCCTTTAGTTCGCGCATCTTATAAAATAAAATGCACGACTGGATCGTACAAACTTGCTCTTGTAGCTAACAACTTTAGTGTTACTCACTGACGCTGTTGGTAGGTAGCTAGTCTATTAGATTTATCCTATGCAGATTTAAAGCCCATGTAGGTAATATTACCTTGGTTCTTAGTATAATGAATTGTCGAATGCATGATTCAAGGAATAGTTAAATAGGTACCTACAAATGTATATTTAAATGGATTTTAATTATGTAATTTAGGAGGGTAATAATGTAAATGGTCTACAGGTGGGAAAAATCGTTTTTTAAACTTATTTAAACTGCCAAAACTTTAATCAGTTTTTCGGAAAAACAAAGAACGCCATTAGATTCCACGGATCAATGAAAATCTTATAAAAAAGTATCTCGAAAATTGTAGGACGGAAATCCTCTTTTTTTATTTTTCGTTTTTTGAAAACAAAATTCTTTTGAAATTCTGGTATGCAATTTTGTAGAGACTATTAATGTTCATGCGAATATAATATTTAAAATTATTTTTTTTGATTAGTTTTAAAATTATTGATTTTTCAGCAAAAAAAATTAATAAATTATTAAAAAAAGTTATTCAAAATTTTGATATGCAAAAATAATTTAGCTACTTAGAGCTTCTCAGATATAAAATTTGACAGAAATCCAATGTACCGTTACCGAGGAAATCAAAAATTAAAAAAAACGTTATGTGAAAGGTACCGTTAATAGACTTTTCCTGTAAACTTGGTTCATATCAAATGATAGCTATTGCCAACAAAAAAACTCTCAAAAAATTTTATCAAAATCGTTGGAGCCGTTTTAGAGAAAAATAAGATTTACCATCAAGGTCATATGGCAGGTACCGTTATTTTTAGGCCTAAACATAAAATTTCAATTTCCCCTCTGAGGAATGCCAAAATAATCACTCATACCAAATTTGAAGGCAATCGCTTAAGCAGTTTAGGCTGTAGCTCGTTATACATACAGACGGACAGACTGACAGACAGACATCTCTATGATCGTAATGTCATGTTTGATTGTTAGAATTTTTTTTTTTTTACGAATGCATAACTTGCCTTTTGGTACCTATAATCGCAAGTAAAAAATCAGAGTGTATGAGTCAATTCTCAAAGAAATTTTGTTTTTTTTTATTAGCATGAAGACACAAATATGATGATGTGAAAGAGATCAATGATTTGGTTTGAGCATGATGATGGAATGATAAATATTTTGCATGAAAATTTCAGAGGCTATTATTTCACATTTCGGTGATTTGAACTGAACTTCAAAAATTAAGAACCAGTATACACCATGTTATTACATGGGGTCTCCACGAGCAACATTTTCTAGTAAACTAAATAGCATTATATGAGAATTGATCGTGGAGACCACAAATAGCTTACTATAAAAACTTTTATACTAGACATTGCTCATCTCATAACATTCTACCGATAGTATATTATTTGACTGCCATTTTCACTTTGACGTTTCACATTTGGCGTGGTTGAACGTTAGTGGTGTGTGTTATTGTTGTAATTCTTCGTTTTTTTTTTGTTGAACGTTTTTTTTTAATTCTTGTAATGCTACTAGAGTAATAACACAGCGATACTTCTTCCTTCGCAACATTTGTCCAATTGAAAAAGTATGCTATTTTTCTTTCTTTCTATCAAAATGACAGATAGTATACTATTAAATATAGAACGTGGAGACACCGTGTTAAACCGTCATTATTTTTCAAACTTAACTTTTGTTTAGATAAACAATATTTGGAAAATAAACACAAAACATAAGCACGAATTGTATCTATTTAGGCAAACCTCAAAATAACTTCAAGGGAAATCTAATAAATACGAATAGGTATTACTTTTTTCATAAATCAAACTGATCCTAATAATTAAGGTTTTTTTTATTTAGACGATTATATAAAATTGTGAATATTTATACGATGCATTATCCATTATGTTTCATATGAAACACGTTGGTATCAATCAATAAATAAATAAATATGGTGGAGCTGTAGGTCGTGGTCAACCAAAAGGTCTAGTAATGTACAACTCTTTCAACCGGGATCCGGGAATGGCAGAAAAAATCTTTACTGTAAACTCATAAATAATAATTTACCTCAAAAAGTTATTGGCTGAAATAGGCCGCATTACGACATGTTGGCTTATACACTATTATCCACATACGTGTGCAATTTAAATTGAACATCAAAGTCGGTCGTTTTATAAATAATCGATTTTATAATTTAATATCATATGCACTTTATCGCGGAAATGTTATTATATATTTCTGTTTTTTTTTTTTCAATTTTATTTTGACTTCTGTGTATCTACTGCAGTGATTTCTGATTTGTTCTTATTTTAATTCAATTAGTCATCAAATTAAAACAAGAACCAAATTATATTCAAATTGAAAGATATCTGTAAAGATATGGTGAAAAATTAATGGGAGAAGTAAGAAGTATTTTTATTTTTGAAGTGAAAATCTCTTTAGGCACGTTGTGCATTTTCTCGTACGGGTTAAAAGTATAGATTCATAAGATGAAAAAATCGACATGCTACAGATGTGCGATATTCATCAGTGCTAATGAAATATCGATCTTAAACGAGAAAACACAGAAATGTCATTCAAGTCATCGATAATAATATGGTGTAATTTCATCGATGTGAAATCATGCAAAAGATCGATATCATAATACTGATATGTAATTGCATCGATTTTAAGTCATTCAAAATATCGATATCAATATAGTTTAATTGAGAAGGGATCGATGCTTCTCCCACTGCCAACTGACCCGGCCATGTGATCTATTTCACGCAATGAGAAAATAAACAGCGAGATTTCGATAAAATAAAAATAAGCAAGTATATACTACGTTTCCACCGACCACTTAACCGAGATTTAAGTAGATTTAGCTAAATCTCCTACAAATCAGGAAGATTTACCATACAAATTTAAATCTTCTAAGATGAAGATTTAAAATAAATCTCATTTAAATTTTCAATCGAACTACCCTACTTCCATATCAAAATAAACACATTCATCGGGTAAGTGAATTTTTCTCTTCGGTTGACACAGATAAAGCTGCCTGTCTCACTTCTACATCATAGGAAAAAATGAAAAGATATATGCATTTTGAATAGTGCTGTCAAAACTAATCTACTTTTAGAGCGGTGGAATCTCTTTTTAAGATTAGTAAATCTACAAGAGATTAAAGTTCGGTGGAAACGTAGTAATAGCTTGTACTTTTGGCCAACGCAATGGTCGGTTGTGCAGAGAGAGGATTCAAGAGAACAAATATGGTGCGCAAGAGATTCAATGAGTACAATGCCAGAAATGTAATACTTTTTTGAAAACTGAACAATGAATCACGATTGTGTGTATATGTATGTATCTTTCAAAATTAATGAGATGAGCAAAGAAATTTGAAGAGAGGTGCGCAGCAGGGTTGGCCGAACTGTCACTTTTTTGTATAAGCTACTTTAACTACGTCTGCTACGTAGTCAATGTAGTTAAGTGTAGTTAATGTAGCAAATGAAATAAATTGTAGCAGACGTAGTTTCAAATGTCAAATCGTCTGAAATGTCATTTCTTATTGGAGATTGAACTCATAATCATTTATCATTTATCATTTTGTATTTGGCGACGATTGAACAAGTTAAAGTTTTTATCAGAATAAAAGGGATAAAAATACTACGAGATTGTCACAATTTTGTGACGTTTTCAAGTTTTTCTTGCACTGGCTTTGTGTCATAAGAAATCGACTTGGGCAAGGAAAATCCAAAAAACTTGTTCACATTCACTATATATGGATAGCGGTAGATAAGTATGATGTTTGACGTATGTAAATAAAGTATTCAGTGCTGGTCTTATGTGTGCATAAGGAAATTTAAATTCTTCGATTTATTTTATTTTTTTAAATTAGAATTCGGTAGTACATTAAGAATTAAATTCTTTTAATTTGTACTTAAACATTATATTAAATAATTTTGATTAGATATATTTAAAAGAAATTTACACAATGTAGGTATATACAGCTATAATTATTATGAGAGAATATTATTTCAATTAAATAAGTTATTCCTTTGATTACTTTTAACATATGATAATAGTAATTTTTTTAACTTTATGCTTGAAATTACTAAGCGAATTGACAATGGTAGAGAATTCCACAATCTTATAGCGTGAACAAAGAAAAGTCGTTGGCTATTTAAATATTTAAAACGAGGAAGAATTATATTTTGCGTTCGAATAGAGTTTGCGAAGATTATTTTCTCAAACAGGTATGATGGTTGGTGACTTTGAATAATTTTGTGAAGGAAAATGCAATTTCGTATGTTAATGTGTTGTCTAAGAGTACATCCAGTTATATTAGAAGAGAGTCTAGAAATGTGGTCAAATTTACGAAGTCCATATATAAAACGTATTGTAGAATTAAATGCTAGTTTTAACTTTCGGAAAGAAGCTACATCAGGATTACAATAAACAACTGAAAAGTAATTAATAAATGGAATAAAAAGAGCTCTCACCAGTTGTAATTTAGTAAAGACCGGAAGAACGTTAGAAGAAATATAAAGCTGACGCAGTCCACCAAAGATTCGTTTAACAACCATGTTAATATGACTTTCGCAGGAGAGTTTACGATTAATAATAATTCCAAGGTTGTTTACCTCTTCTACATATGGTACGGTATTATTATTTAAAAAAAGGGCTGAAATACTAGATGTTTCAATTAGATTCTTAGAAATTATTATCTCCTTGGATTTGAGCGGATTCAATTTTAGTTTATTAATACAAGCCCAATGATATATTCGCTCTAAGTCTTCGTTTGTTCTTGCCACACAGTCTTCAATTAGACCAATGGGTCTTGAAAATTTAATTTGTGCATCATCAGCATAAAGGTGCATTGTTACATCTTGGCAAACATCAGGTAGATCATTAATGAAGAGGGGAAAAAGTAGTGGACCTAAAATGGACCCTTGAGGAACTCCATACTTAACTTTCAAAAATGAAGATACGCCAGAGTCTGTACACATCTGTTGAAACCTTTCATCTATGTAGCTAGCAATTAGAAGTAGGGAATTTTTACTAAAGAAAAAGTTGTGTTTGAGCTTGCTAACAAGCATTTTATGATCAACACTATCAAAAGCCTTTGAAAAATCAAGCAGGCATAAAATTGAAATATTATTATTATCGAGTTCATATCTTAATTCTTCCACAATATTCACAATAGCTGTTGTACAGCTATGGTTTTTACGGAAACCCGACTGGCAAGTGGTGAGTAAATTGTTGTTGTTAATATGCTCGTTTATTTGATCCCGCATTAATATTTCAAAAACTTTTGACAGACATGGCAGAATACTTATAGGTCTATAGTCATCAGGTATACTTCTATTGGAGTTTTTCGGTATCGGAATCACTTTAGCATATTTCCAAATTGCTGGGAATTCGGATCTCATTATGCAGCAGTTTATAATGTGGGTAAATGTATAATAAATGTGAGGCAAAATCATTTTAATAAATTTTAAAGATACCCCATCACAATTTATTGCATTGGACTTTACTTGTTTAATTGCGAATAATGCTTCAAACTCAGAGATGCAATGAAATTCAAAAGAGTTTGGGTGAAATTCTTCATCATCTGAAGAATTAAGCAGATCCCAGCTTAGGTCATTAATGTTGTCGGTGTTATTAACATTATTATTAAGAAAATAATTATTAAGGTGATTTGAGTCTAGATCACATTTGAATGAAGTTTTTTCAATAACTCTTAATGATTTCAGATTCTTCCAAATAACCGAACTACTTTGATTAGGCTTTAGTTTTGTTAAGAAATAGGCAGCTTTCGCTTTTCTTACCTCAGCAGTTACTTTATTTCTCAAGTGGGTGTATATTTGCCAGTTGACTCTGCTACGACTTCGGCGCCATCTGATATACAGTTTATCTCTAATTTTGATGAGATCTTCTATTTGTTTGGAGAACCAAGGTACCCTGCGATCTTTAATTCTTTTGGTTATTAAAGGAACATGCTGTTCAAATAAGAACTGAATCGTGAGTTGAAAAATTTCAATTTTATCATTGACTGCGGCCACGTTCCAGCAAAGATGCCATGGCATACTTGCAGCATCTCGAGATCCGTAGTTAAACGTGCGTATAGGAATTGTGCATTTTTGTGTTCTGATTAAATTATTTAAAATTATCGATTCAGGATTAACTGCGCAGTATAAAACTGAAAATTAAGTATTAAATTTGATGTTTTTCTCATATTAGAAAAAGAATACAAAACAAAAAGCACGTTTTTTTTAAATGTCTTTAATAATTGTGTTATTATTTCTATCCGAAAATTAGATATTATTTAATATTTATTTATTTTTGTTGCTTTACATTATTTTTTATTTGTATGTTGTATGTCCAGATATTTAATTATTCTATTTCGTCAAATTTATTTTTAACAAATCATAGATATTAGTAGAAATTCGATAAAATAACGAAGGTATTTCTATAGGCATCGTATTTTTTTTTTGAAAAGTACTACATATATATTATATAATGTTTTTCGATCACACAAAATTACGTATATTAAGTGCGTTATACATTATATGTAGATGTGTTATGTTTGTTTAGATCACTGATTCTACGTGAAAAATTTTGTCTTTAGAATTTATTAAACGGAAAGTATAAGAAACAATGGATCAACTTGAAGAAAAAGAAAATTACAAAACCAGATTAGGTGTAAACGATATATATAATAATATTTCAATTTTTGTATTACAAGTAATTTCAATATGAATGACTGTTATTTCATATTTTAAAGTTTTCAATTCTATTGGCAGTCCTAACGACTGCTTCCTTTTTATTTTTTTTGAAGAACAAACTTTACAAAAAGAATATATTATATTTTTTGTTGAAAACATGAAGTCATTATTATTTTATTATCTGAAGAAATTGCATTTTTTAGCTACATATCTGAAGACATAAAATTATTATGAACTTGTGCCTTCCTTTAAAAAAAAAACACACAAACGAAAGTATGCCTATTAAAAGATATTCTAAGCACCTATTATATGTGAGAACATTGTCTTCAGCATTGCTAACATAATAAGGTGTCTTTTTTATGACAGTCAAAAATTTCTAGAAATGAAATAAATGTTACGTATACGCCATACGCTTATTTTTTTATAGCTTTTTTTGTAGGGACAACAAATGTAGGACGGCTATTAGGACAAACCAATTATGACAAAGTTATCTTGTCTTTATTTGTTGTTTATTTTCTTTTTCATGACTTTAATAAATGACGAGACTAGACTGGAATGTCTAGTGAAGCGACATTAAAATTATGAAGTGTTCAAGGCAGTTTTCCCTTTTCCTGGTACATAATAATATCTACCGACGAACTGGTCATGTATATAAATATTGTCTTGTATAATGTCTTCTTACGTCAATTTTCTAATTTCGTTAATTAGAGTGCTAATGTTGACATATTGTTTGGTGCATAGTTTATAAAATTCTAAGAATCTTAATAATTTAAGTTTCGTATCTATATCTTTCTTGGTATGTATTTAGGAATTATCTTAAACTTTGTATCGCCAAATTGACTAGGAGAGTGCGCTACAAATTTTAATTATCAGGGTGATCCGAGCGTAGGTTGGATCGTTACATGAAAAAAACTCTTTTCAGAGGAAGAGCCCCTCTCCTACATACAATGTCATGCTATATTATTTTGTATATTCAGAAATGTATCCTCTTATTTTATTTTTAAACTAGCATACCCGGCAATGCGTTGCTGTAACTAAGGTAACTATATGTGAAATTATATTTCAGTAAGCTGTGAAATTATTACTTACGAATAAAGATGAAAATGTATAAAAATGATTGAGATTTGAACTTAAGGTAAAAATTGGAAAACGATTGATAAATATTTTCTGAACTTAACAAAAATTGCGTATTGGTAAGGCGCTCACTAACCAACTGACCAACTGATGAGTCCAAGTGAGATTGCCGGGATGAAACGCAAATTTTGTGGACTAAAGGCCGTTAAAAGCTATTTTGAATCAATAATTCAACAAGTCCAATTAAATATAATGCTAAGTCTTCTACTTGGCTGAGTAATTTCAGTAGTATATAGAATTGTATTATCAAAAAAACACCTTCTTATAAATATTTTCGTAGAATTGATATAAGGCACAAATCAATATAAAATGTTGAATTTAAGATTTTATTAATTTTATAATCAAGTTTATAATAAATAAATAAATTACAAAGTTGTTAGTTAATAACATGTAACATTTAATTTTATAAATAAGGTTTAGGTAGGTTAAATTATTGTTTATTTGCAATAATATTTATTATTTTAAATTATAAACATATTGGCGCAAAATTTTAAACTGTCCTCGTTCATAGAATAAACCCAATTGTAGTTTAGTTAAAGCAGTCGTCTAACGTCTACTTGACAGCCCTTGTTTAACTTAGTCTTAATTTTAAAGACACTAATATGCTTTTCACACCAAACCCTAAGCCGGGTTTTCAGCTAAAAGTTTACGAAAATTCGAAAACCGTTCAAACTGAAAACTTACAAGTTTTCGTTTCACATTTCAATTATTTTGGCACCACAGACAACAACAAATACGTTGTGAATTGAAACTGCAATTACCTCAGACAGCTGTTGTTCTTCGTTTTTACTTTCAACAACCCATCAGCTATTTATGTGACGATTAATTGAGCACTGGATGTTTCACAAGGTGTGTTTGTTTAGTTCATCTTGCAAATCCAATATGTTTTCGACCGGTCTTATTTAACACTTGTGACTTACCATCAAAACGAGTGGTTTATCAAAAATGTATGGGAAAACTTTTGTTTTCGCCTTAGGTTTTCAGCCAAAACCGATAATTTAGCGAAAACCGTGTTTTGGGGTTGGTGTGAAAAGGCTTTAAGCAACTGTTTTGAATAAAGCAGATCTTTAGGGTTACGTTAATCAAACTTATGTTGAGCAAACATTATTTTGACAGACAGAAAAATAGAACAGAAAGAAAATTAAAAAAATGCTAAAGAACACAAAAAAATATATTCATAAATTTATAAAAGCTCAGGTAAGATTATTAATTTATTAATTTTCGACTTTCTCATTAACGAATTTCAATCAAAATATTTATAAATTCAAATCATAAATAATAATACATACCAACATTTTCGAAAAAAATATTTTTTTGGATTTTTGAAAAAAAAAAATAATTTGTTTTTGCAAATTCAATATTTCGAAAACGGGTGGAGGTTTTTTTGGAAATACTATTTTCGAGTTTATTTTATTAAATACTAGCTTTACCCGGCGTACGTTGTTACGCCCAAGAAAGAATGAATGAAGTATTTTATTTCGAGATTGAAAAACCTGAGTTTATTTTATCAATGACAATGAAAATGTTTTTTGTAAATAATTACTGTAATGCGAGTAGATATAAAATATTCTTGGTTTTTTTCATTTTGTGCGAAAATGAAAAATTTTTTCGTCGTTCCAACTCTGGAGCAAGCAGCATATAACTGGCCATGGGAAAAACATGGATTCTCAAGATTCAATCCCGCAACAGCAATCGATACGAACACTGTTTCTTCATTGTTCATAAAAAATTATGCAAACATTGCGAATTTTTTCATGTTTATGTTCTTTTTTTTCGTTCAATTTTTTTTCTTATTATTTCATTTACTCCTCTTATGTTTATAAAGGGTCCGCCAAATAACTTTTTTTTTTTGAAAATGCTATAAAAAAAACTACTAAATATTTTCTCAAATTTCTTTTTTTGTTCGAAAGTACAATCCTTCCGGTTAATAATGGAAAATAATTTCATTCAAATGGCTGCCTCGGCTGGCCATGCAGTAGCCTACACGATCGGTCCAATTTTTAAGCACATTATCGATTGTGTGCAGCTGTATTTCACCAATGGCTTCACGAATATTGTCCTTTAAAGCGTCAATTGTCTCTGGCTTGTCGGCGTAACCCTTATCTTTTACGGCACCCCTAAAATAATAGTCCAACGGTGTCAAATCGCAGCTCCGAGGTGGCCAAACGACATCAGCTCTGCGGCTGAAAATGCGATCTTCAAAAACAAGGCGCAAAACATCGAGTGTAGCTTCGGCTGTGTGGCACGTAGCGCCGTCCTGTTGAAAACAAATATTGCCAATATCCTCCTCTTCAATTTTTGTGAACAAAAATTCGTTCAACATGACCCGATACCGATCGCCATTGACTGTAACGGCCACTCCTTGCTCATTTTCGAAGAAAAATCGCCGAGTTATGCCTCTGGACCGAAATCCGCACCAAACAGTGACACGTTTTGGGTGTATCGGCCTTTCAATGTATGCGTGCGGGTTTTCTGTGCCCCAAATGCGACAATTTTGCTTGTTTACATACCCACCAAGATACCAAGGTCTTTATGCAAAATTCGTCTCAATGATGTCTCCGAAATTTTCAATTGTTTTGAATGTAAAATTTCACGCGATGATAAAATGCTAGTGCCATCTATCGGCAGGGGGTCGGACACCTCTATAAACCTTCTTTATGACTTGGTGGATAAATTGATTTTAGCACTAAGGGCGCTTGTGTGCATAGTTTTCGAGAATATAGCGTTAATATACACACATTTTGAATTTTATTATATGGATTTCCTTGAAATTGCCAAACCTTAATTTACAAAATTTTGTATATAAAAAAATCGATTCTGGTTTTGAAGTCAGAATCAAAACCAGAAATACACACACACTCATACCAATTTTCCTATTATAACCTCTCCTATTTTCCTAACCGCTCACACTGTATTATAACAGTTTAAGGGTACCTAGTCGTAACCACTGATCTCTATAATACACTAGATAGTGTATTCACACAAAAAATCGACCCCAATAGAAAACTGTAATAATTGTAGAGGGTCCATGTCAGTATAACAGTATAACATTTTTGTTGCCAAAGTTACATTTCAAGATGGTAGCTTATGCTTGAAATTATATTTGTTTAATCAACCATACCAAGGCACCTTCTTCAAAAAAATATAAAATTTAAATTATATAATTCAAGATGGTAGCTTATGCTTGAAATTATATTTGTTTAATCAACCATACCAAGGCACCTTCTTCAAAAAAATATAAAATTTAAATTACACACAATATTGACTTCCATTTGTAAAAAAAACTTGAACTTGTTTTATTTTCCCAACAATTACATTGCAATAATTTCAGCTTCCATATTTAATGATAATTTTTCTGCAATATCTTTCACGTTCTTGTGACGTCTTCTTCTAAATCTTATCTGCATTCGGCAAACATGACAAATCGACATCACGTTGAAAGTGTTCATCACTACCAAAGTCGTCGACTTCATTTTCGTCTTCGAAATTCTTGCTTTTTGATTTTTTCTTTTCAACTTTGTGCTTAGCTTTGACAATTTCCTTGAAACGTTCTTAACGAATTTGTCCTTCTAACGAAGGACATCTTTGAAGTTTCAATATCAATTCCTCCCTCGTCTTGATTGATATAATCTCTTGCGAGATCCGATTGGCCAGGTTCCGTCTTCCGTCTTTCCTTTTCTGAATTGTTTGTGGTTCTTATTATCTTGATTGAAACTGACAATAAAAATAAATTGTTTTTCAATTTTTTTTTTGATAAGGAGTGCAATCTACCTCTTTCTCTCTTTTCATAAAAAAACGAGATAGGCAATTGCAATGGTGCTACTGTCAAATTCAAATGGAGTCAAAAAAACTGTTATACTTTGTAGGGAATACACTATCCAGTGTATTATAGAGATCAGTGGTCGTTACCCCTTTTTGTAGAATTAAGATATACAAAAAATGTCAAACTAAAATTCAATGTTGTGTCGGCCAAGTTTATAAAATAAAATAATCACAAATGTGTGTTTGAAGTTTCGTGTCTAATAAATTCACTCAAATTTAACTTTAGAATCGTGAATGCAGTGTTAACTTGTTCGATTGGGATCCTGGATGGTAGAGTTCTTCCGGATCACCAAACGAAAACGACATTAGTATTTCAATTTCTTCATATAATTTCTTCGATAACAAAATGTACATTCAAACTTATATAAATATGTAACGGGTGATTTTTTTGCTAATTGGTTTTTGACGTTTATATTTTTGACAGATCACACATGACAAATTCCACGAACATTTGACATTTCGATTCAGTATTGTTTGCCATTTCATCATGAATAGACTTACGCCTGAACAACGTTTGCAAATTATTGAAATTTATTATCAAAATTCGTGCTCTGTGAAAAATGTGTTTCGCAAGCTACGTCCGTTTTATGGTCGTCATAATTTTTGGCTAAATGGATACGTGAATAAGCAGAATTGCCGTATTTGGAGTGAATAGCAGCCAGAGGCAATTCAGCAGCTACCAATGCATCCCGAAAAAATGCACTGTTTGGTGCGGTTTATGGGCAGGCGGCATCATTGGGCCGTACTTTTTCAAGGATGATGAAGGCCGCAGGGTTACGGTCAATGGAAAAAGGACCTTCGATGATAATAGATTTTTTTTTGCCGAAAATGCAAGAATTGAACTCGGTCGACATGTGGTTCCAACAGGACGGTGCCACATGCCACACTGCACGCGAAACCATGCATCAATTGAGAGGCGAATTTGGTGAGCAGTTCATCTCACGTTTTGCCGCATTCAATTGGCCACCAAGATCATGTGATTTGACCCCGTTAGACTATTTTTTGTGGGGCTATATTAAGTCTATTATCTATGGGGACAAGCCAAACACGATTGCTGCCTTGGAAGCCAACATTAAACGCGTCATTGGTGAGATTCTGGCCGAAATGTGTGAAAAAGTTTGCCAAAATTGGACTTTCAGAATGGACCACCTGAAGCGTAGCCGCGGGCAACATTTAAGTGAAATTATTTTTAAAAAGTAAATGGCAGAAATTGATTTATCGATCCAAATAAAAATTTCATTCACTTTTTACAAGTTTCTGTGTTTTTTTGAATTTTCAAAAACCAAGCTCTTAAAAAATCACCTTTATATGTAATTATTTTGATTTATTTATTTATAAATTGTATGAAATTATAGTTTTTTTTTTTAGCTTAAAACTGTTTTAAAATATTTTTAGATATTTAAAAAAAAGTGACTTTCTGAACCTACACTCGACATCATTTTAAATAATATTTTTGTTGTTATGAAAAATACTGTTTGTTATAAAAATATCAATGTCATTGAACACGCAACAATTTATTCGGTTTACTAAAAGAAAACTTTTCGTCGATATGGTACACGATGCAATGGAGAAGTCTAAAAATAAAGTCCATAAACACAACCGTCTTCATCAGGTACGCGGTGCATACCAATAGCTTATTGAATTTTAATGCAATGTTTATAAATTTTTGTCTGTAATACTGAATTTTTACTTATTCACGTTTAGGTTTAAGTTCTTTATTTTTCCATAGCTATAAAACGTATACAAACTACACACACATACACACCTGTACATACATATTTTTAAACAGACTTCATAAAATAATAATTATTGTATATCGGTTTCGGTTTCGACTGGCAATATTATTTCTTAGCCAAACTACCGAGAGCGCATCATTTTATTTTGTTTATTGATGAATTTTATGGATTTCTTGCGGTTTACGCGCAAATATAGCAAGTTGTTCAAAAATAATCGTTATCGTGTGTACTCGTGTGTACGTATGTGTATTGAATGGCATTCGTTATACCTTGATTAAGATATAAATTATGATTTATCGCCTGATCGCAGTCTATGGAATATTTTGATGGCACACGTTTTGATTGATTTCAATTTAATTGGTGTAAATTCAATTATTGAAATATTCTTTGAAAAAATTATATGTTTTGAGCTGTCATCAATTTGTCAAAATTGCAAATGGTGTATTATTATACCTATAAGTAGATGATGGAATAAAAAATAAAAAAAATAAGTTCTCCAGGGATATCGCTTTGGTAAGTCAAAAAGGATATTACGATAATAAATCAGTTGAAGGGCCAATTTTGTGTTTGCTTTATTTGAAAACCCTATGACTGTTATCTTGTGAATTCGTTACGAACGCGTAACAATTTGTAGGTGAACGTGGCTACAGTTAAAATACTATGCCCCAACCGGGTTATAGGACACGATGATGAACTGTTATAATAACTGTCAAAAGACTAAGCTGTAAAGTTATGTTTGCCATTATGTAGGTCTGCTTTTTATAAATAAAATGCACGACTGGATCGCACGAACTTGCTCTTGTTGCTAACAACTTTAATGTAGTTAGGTGTAGTTATCCTATGCAGGTTTAAAGCCTGTGTAATCTTACCTTGATTCTTATTTTAATGAATTGTCTAATGGATTGTTCAAGGAATAGTTATATAGGTACCTACCTACCTACAAATGTATATTATACATTTGTAGGTATACATATGTTCATATAAATATATGAGGGTCTACATTGTATTTAATTTAATTTAATTAAGCTTAATACAAGCAGTTACATTTTTAGATCAACATAAGTTAATAATAATAATAATTTAATAATAATAATAAAGCCAATGATATAAACATAATACTAATTTAAAAAAGAAAAAAAAAAAGAAAACTAGCTTAATGGGTTAGGGAGAGGTGTTTAATAGGATTTTTCTGAGAGATGAAGAACTAAGGGAGAAATCAAGGATATCATGTACTGAATTAGCCGAGCGGAGCATTCTACAAATAGGTTTGAAATGGGCGTAGTTGGTGCGGTGGGTTGGAAGGCGGAAGAAAGGAACGGATCTTAAGTTTCGTGGATTTGTATTAAAATTAATTAATTTGAGTAATTCAGGACAGTCAATGACTCCAGTGATAAGTTGGTGGATAAACAGGATATCAGCGATACGACGATGTTGAGCAAGAGTCTGTAAGTCAATTAATTGTAAACGGTATTCATAAGGGGGTAATATAAGGGGGTCAGACCATGGTAAATTGCGTAAAGCGAATCGAAGGAATCTTCGTTGTACAGCTTCAATCCTGAGACAATGAGTTATTTGAAAAGGAGCCCATACCTGACTTGCATACTCGAGGATTGGCCTAACATATGTGGTGTAAAGAGATTTTGTAACCATGGGATTGGAGAATTCCTTAGACCATCGTTTAATAAAGCCCAAGGAAGAATTTGCTCTGGCAACGATATGATCAATGTGAGATCGAAAATTTAGCTCCTTATCACATATTATCCCAAGATCGCGAATAGAGGAAACTATAGGAATAGATACATTACAGAAGTGATACGTTCGAATAGTCGATTGTAAACGTTTGCGAGAGAAAGACATAGCTTGGCATTTTTGAACATTAAGTTCTAGAAAATTTTAATTGCACCAGGTAAAAAAGGTGTTTAGGTCTTGTTGAAGAAGGGAAGAGTCACGAGAAGATGAGATTACTTTTACTATTTTAATGTCATCAGCATAAATTGAGAGATCGGAGAAGGAAATGATATTACCCACATCATTGATGGCAAGCACAAATAGGAGTGGGCCAAGATGGCTGCCCTGAGGAACCGCTGATTTGGCGAAGATTGGATCAGACACCGCATTTCTAAATATAACTCTGTATACACGGCTCTCGAGGTATGATTTGATCCATTCAATAAACAAAGGAGGAAAGCCGAAGGCGTTGAGTTTGATATAAATAATTTGGTGATTGATCTTGTCAAACGCTTTGCTAAAGTCAGTAGTTATAACATCGACGTCAAATCCTTTTTCTAGAGCTAAGAGTGTCGATGAGACAAATTGGGTAAGATTAGTCGTGGTGGACCTGCCCTTTAAAAATCCGTGTTGTAATGGAGAAACAATTGACTTGCAATGAAAAAATAGGGAGTCATACACTATGCTTTCAAAGAGCTTGGGTATAGCGGAGAGCTTTGCTATTGGCCTATAGTTCGAAATCTCATTCTTACAGCCCTTTTTAAAGGTCGGAAAAATAAACGATTCTTTCCAAATTGAGGGGAAGACTGCTTGTGAGAGAGACAGTTGGAATAGGTTAGAAAGCGGTTCACAGAGGGCATGAGCACACTTTTTAAGAAAAATTGCTGGGATGCCATCTGGGCCGGCTGAAAAGTCATCTTTCAACACAATTAATTTGTCATAGACGGTACAGGATTAAGTATTAAGTGACGTACCCAAAAATTCGTAAAAAGGAAATAACAATAAGGTAGAAATAAATGGATAATACAATAATAATTGCTTAGTCGGTATAGTTTGGGGGAAAACAAAGATGCAATTTGAATTCATGGATAAATAAGAATATATCAAAAAAAAATTTCAAAAATCGTTGGAGCGATTTTTCAAAAATAAAAAAAATTATTTCTTTTTTAAAAATCGAAAAACTTTTTTTTCGAAAATTTGAGTATGCAGTTTTATTAACAATTTTATGGAGAATTTGTATAAAAAAATTATTTTAATCGGTTCATCCAATATTGAGAAAGTCCAAAATATGAAAAGTGGTTCTATGGGAAGTACCGATAATAAGTACCTAAAAAAAATATTTTTATACTTGAAAGTGAACTGTACTAATTTAAGAACACACAATTTTTTTTATAAGAATTCTTGGAGCCGTTTTCGAGAAATACATATTTTTCTTAGCGGTTTTTTAACATTTGTTTTTTATTTAAAAATAAATAGTTTTTTTTAACTATTCAAGATAATGTCAAAAAACCACCAAATACCAAGTTTTGAAAAAATCTATTGAGTCGTTTTCGAAATTTTGAGTTTTCAAAAAAATAAATGAATTTCCAAAAAAAATTTTGTTTGAAAAATTTTGGTATACAATAGTGTTTAAACTTTATAGGAGCTTCTGCGTAAAGAATTTCAAAAAAATCAATTCAACTGTTTCCGAGAAAATCGAAAACCAAAAAAATGGTTGTACTAGAGGTACCAAAAATAACAATTATTTTCGAAAAAAAATTATGAAAAGGTACCGTTTCCCTTCATTAATGAATTGATTTTTTTTTTTGAGAAAAATAAGATTTTTGTTTTTGGCCAAAAAAAATGTGTGGGGGCTACTGTTATTTGTCGTCTTAAATAAAAATGAAAAAAACGGGTGGGCATACTACCGAAAAATAATATGTACCAAGTTTGAAGCAAATCCACCGAACCGTTTAGGCTGCAGATACGAGGACAGACAGACAGACAGACGGAATTGCGGGACCCACTTTTTTGGTGTTCTCTATGATCGTAATGTCATGTTTGATTGTTAGAAAAAAAATGTTGTTTACGATTACATAAGTAACTTGCCTTATATACCTATAATCGCAAGTAAAAATAAGTGGCGAAAATTGTTTGAATCTTAAGCCATAGAAAACAAACGCAATTTTCCACATTTGTGTTTAAAACGTCAAAAATGACACACCAAGCTTGACAACTTGGTGCTTTTACAGTTGTTGCACAAGTTATTGGCAACAAAATTCAAATCATTTCCACGGAATCGCTCCATGATGCGCATTCGCAGTTCAATTTTGCGATGATTGTTGCGTTAAATTTGTGCGATGACAATGGTATAGACCTGCGGAATTGGTATTACACCGCGCAGGTTTGTACTTGCAAGAATAAAGAGAAAAAGAGAAAGAACTAAAAAAAGATAAACCAGAAATAAATCTTATCTTCATGCAGAGACTGCTTTTACACCAGAGTGATTTCTAATCCATGTTTCTGTTTTGGGCTCTTTTCGTTTGCACTGCGATATTTAATATATGTTACCTTGTCTCAAACATATGTATATCAATGTATGTTGTTGTCTAAGACATTCATTTCAAGAATCTTCACAGAGCACAGAATAGAATGTGTTACAAAAGATAGCTGCCAAAAAAAAGGATAGGGTATTCCCATCTACTCTGATGTGTCTGATGTGTCTAAAATAGTAGACGGAATAAGAGCTGGGGTTTTTTGTGAAGCTCCTAATATTAAGGAATCATATATAAGCTCCAGATGAATGTAGCGTCTTTGAGGCTGAGATATAAACTAATGAAAAAGCTGCTGAAATTATCCATAGGAGAAAACAGATCTCATTACAGGTCACATTTTTCGTGGACAGACATGCAGCTATCAAGGGACTAGCAAGACAATAAGAGCCAAGGCAGTGGCAAAGTGCCTATGTCTACTAAATATTATCGGTAACTGTAACCAAGTCAAACTCTGCTGGGTTCCTAGACATTGGCTTAGTGAAAAGGAAGATAGACATAAACATGATAGAGCAAATAAGTAACTTCTTTCATGAAAAATTATACATGGACATCTCTGTGTGAAAGTGGATCACACAGAGATGATAAATAGGCCTCAGTGTGCACAGCAGCCTTTGAGCTGTACACATCCCTTCTAACTTAACCTAACCTAGCTGTCAAAAAGATGTGCAATTAGAAACATGTTTCGTGTAAGATGTGCGCGCATTAACGATTTGAAAGTCAAAAGAAAATAATCAGGAGTTGCGCATTAAATTCATGCACTATGTAATACTGATTTCAATTTCATTATGGGACCCAAAACGGGGCAGTTAAAAAATCAATAAATATCAAGAAAAGTATTTTCTAAACATTTCTTAATTGATTCATAAAACCAAAATATAAAAATAGTTAATGCCTCAATTGCCTCATTCTTCTGTCAAATTGTTGACTTGTAGTGTAGATCTAGATGGATTAAATGGGTTCGTTTCTCAACAAAAATAAAATGGCAGCGTTCATTACAGGCCGTATTTCCAACATCATAACCAAAATCAAATCCACAAACACTGCATTTTCACTCACTGTCATTCAGTTCCTTTTTACCACTACTTCTATTTTTTCCATCAACATTAGCATCCACTTTCAACGATAAAAAAAAAAAACAATTACATGCAAATGAAACGTCAAATGTCAACATCAAAAGCCACTACAAAAAATAAACATACTTATAGCGAGTTTCAATCAAATTTCAAAGATCTCCCTCAAAATGGAGATTTGATATTGTCAATGAAACTTTGTGCCCAAATTTAATTGTAGTATTGGCCGCGTTCGGTGGCATACCTTAAGCAATCCGGATTGCTTTGTGTTATTGTAACATCTAAGGAAAAACCAGATGATTAATTAAACATTATGTTGTCAAACACAAATCTCAAGCTACCCAAAAACTATTATTAATTTGAGTAACAGCTGATTCAAAACTTCAGATTTGTATGAAATACAACTGATTGAACAGAGAAAGCTACCCGGATCGTTCGAAAACAAACCCGCTACTAAGGTATCTTGGCTAGCCTATCGGCATTGCACCGAACGCTGAGGAAGATGAAGTCAAATCAATAAAAAACTCCACTAAATTTATAAAATTTAAATTATTAACTTCTTCGTCTATTATTTGTTTATTTTTTAGTTTAATTTTTTAGCAGGGACTGGCACAATTGCACAATAAATTAATAACAAAATAGTTTCCATTTAATGTTTGACAGAAAAAACGTTTTACATGGATGCGTGCATTCAGATCAAATCTGCCTACCCACCAAAGATCAGATCATTCGTGTTGAGATTTGATCCAGATTTGCTCTATTTGTTGGAATGAAACTCTCAAACTTCAAAAAGATGAAATCTTTTGTCAGAAAGAGCAGATCTTTTCTTGAATGAAACTCTTTATTACATGAAACGTCAATCTATATGGACCAAATTTGGACAGAGCTCATGTCTTGTTCAAAAAGAAAAATTTTTCGACATGTCGCTGCATGGACATGTAATCTTCGGACTTCATGGGATTTGTTGTAAGGCATGTTCATAGATCTGACATCGTTTATGGCTTATGCAGGTGGCGTATTAGTATATTTTGTTTTTGGTAGATTTATTGGTGTTTCGTACCTTTTCACTATTTTGTAATCTTTTCATTCAATCATGAATAAAATCTTACTTAAACCGAAAAGTGGTAATATTGATAATTTTGTAAAAAAAAAGTGGGAGCCATGGGCTTTGAGGCTCTTTAATGGCTAATGGTCAACTCTGACAGTTAGTGGCAAGATGATTTTTTTTTCACCCTTAATCGGGGTCTGCTCTCAGTTGCTCTAGCTCTGAAACTCAATCAGTGATCATCGTTTGTCTATAATTCTCGCTGTCACTTTGTGCTAAGTGTCAAAAAATAAAAATGAACAGAAAATAAAACAAAATGGCCGCCTTGAACTGTCACAATTTAAACGTCCCTATTGAAAAACATTTTCAAAAATTTCTATAACAAAACAAAACTAAATTTATATACATACTTATGTACATATGTATTCAATTGGATTGTGATACATAAATATTCAATTTTTAAATTATGATTGCTTTTGAACGGCGCGGTGGCGTTCAACATTTTGCTCTTTTTTCCCAAGTCAAACAAAAAAAGCCTTTTTGTGTCTTATGTTTATTTCAAAATACATTTCTACCTACCATTTATTTCATTTTCACTATTTTCTCATTTTTCTATTTACCTTTGATATAATGCCAATATTATATCCTTTCACTACTTTTACTGGTGTCCTGTCAACCACAGATATTTTTAAATAATCATTCATCTCAATTGATATAGAAAAAAGAAATAAATAAAGAAACGATAAACATTTGACAGCCGACGTTCCACCTCATTACTCATTCATTGGGCTTTCATGAATGAATAAAATCCAAATAATAATAACAAAAAAAAAAAGAACTACTCAACAGAGCAAGCATCAACCATCACTCTACCAACTCAAAAGATACACCCTTAAAATCCTTGATGTAGCCATCTTTTTTTCTCACGATTAATTATGATAGTACGAGGATTATGTATACATATACAACCAGAATGTATATCTTTTCAAGTTGAACTATTCCATAAGGATAGTGATGCTGATGATGATAATCAATACATTTCATCAATAGATACCTATTCCTAAAGTTGTTGTTTTTTTTTTGTTTGCTCACCAAAGTTGGGAATTTAAATCGAACTTGAATAATCCGAAAAGATGGATGCTATGAATATTTTGTTTTACCAATTCCCTTGAGCGCCAAGGAAGCAACATCACGAACAAAAGAAATAACAATAAAATAGGCATAACTTTTAACAGCATCCACCAGAGTACGAGAAAGTGTATATATCACTTTCTATACTATGGATTTGTTAAAAAAAATGAAAACTATTCAACAGTCATTGTGTAAGTATAGTTTTGAAGTGGTTTATATAAAAAGAGTTCTCAAAGTACATTGAGCCTTTGATAGTTTTAAGTGTTTGTTGGTTTTTTGTTTGTGCCTGTGAATACAAATCTCTTTCTTTATTTTATATTCTGTTTGTATAAGATCGATAAATTGGAAGTCATACATTTTCAAGGATTATAATGGAATTGTTTTAAGTTTTACATACTCGTATGGATGGAACATTTTGGGGTTTTATGCGGAAATGGTTTCCAACTTTAAGAAATAGTAGGTAGGTACCTACATATATAGATTGTGAACAGTTCAATTAGAGCTTAATTGTGACGTTTGGATACCTTAAGGCCGTGTGTGAATTGCGTTAAAATGTTGGTTAAATTTTGTAACTTGGTTAAAATTTGACACTAGCGTGGTGAATAAAATGGGTTAAAATGTAGGCAGCTGTAAAGCAGGCTAAATTTGCGTTAAAATTTAACGTTTCTCAAGATAAAGTAATTTGAAACTGTAAGCGATAACCGAAAAGAAAGATGAACTCCAAAAAATCCAGATCTCATGGGAAACCATATTATAAATGTCAGTTTAAAAAATTAAATTACATCATTATTTTTGTTTGTGTAGGGTCTCAAGAGGAAAAAACAAAGGCACGAGTACGATAACTTTGGCGCCAAGATATAATAACGGTTTTTGGTAGAGGGGCTTAATACAAGCATTTTTTACTATGGGAGGGGGGGGCTATCTCCCCTCGTTTATGCGGGAGGGGCAATTTTATAAAAATTTACTTAAAATCTTTAAAAAAATATTTAAAAAGAACGGCAACACTTACCGTTATAAATTATACCTTTTTCAAAAGTCAGAACTCTACAATTTATAATAAATTTTAAGTAAAGTTGTTTCAGTCAATAGTTTTTGAAATAATTGACTTCAAACTCAAAATTTATGAAAAAAAAGTTAAAAAAATCACTTTGAGTATTATTTTTCTCATGATTATAAACACCAATAAAGACGTAATTGCAGAAGTAATGCAGTTAACTGTTCTAATTATTTTTTAAGCAAACACTGAAAACTATTCGTTTCTATGTTTTCTAGTTTTTGAGAAAATTGAAAAACAAAAAAAAATAATTTTGTATCAGATGGGTGCATGTAAAGTGTCTTTTGCATGTAAAGAATCTGGATTTAAAAAAATAATTGATATTATATACATAAACGTATGTACATATGTCATGTCCATTTCAATCTCTTTTTTCTTAATATTTGAGCATGAAAATTTATTGCATTATAAAAAAATTTGCATTACCTTTACGACAACACAACGGCAGCAAATTCTCATAGTTTCTTAATATGCACATATGTTTGTGTCATACATAGATATGCATATAACTATGTACACACATATAATGCAGCCACAGTAAAAAGTATGTATATAGTTAGATCATAAAAAACAAGACCAAGCATTCGATGTTTGTACCGTTATTTTTATACAGGTTTGGTGCAGGTTATTGTTTACCAAAGCCATTCTTCATTTAACGTTTAAAAGAGTAGTGTTTCCTTTTTAAGAATGGCGGCTAAGCATCCACTTCTTCACCCAAAATTAAATAATATTTCGATTTTTTGTTCGTTTGGGGATTTGGTGTCAACAAACGAAAAAAGTATCCCGTTTTTAGAAGAAATCGGGTTAATTCCCTCCAAAACGTCTACTCCACCTCTGTGTTATGATATTTTTAAGACCGTGGAAAATTCAAAAAGTGCAAAGTTCGGTTGGTAAATAACCGCATTAACTGTAATAAAATCACAAATGTATATATGAAATTTACGATGCAAACAGTGAGATGCCTAAGGGGGGGCACGCTGCCCCCCTGCAACCCCCCTGCTTGGGCTCACTATAGGCTTTGGGAATGGTGAAAATTTTATTATATGCAAAGTTTCTTTAAAATTAAAGAATCTTTTGGGTTTAAAGAACAAGTATAGTTTTACTATTTTTCAATTACATATCTTAAAAACTAGAAAACATAAAAAGAAGTAGTTTTCTGTGTTTAATAAAAAAATAATTGGAGCAGTTAACTACATCAATTATTTTTTTATCGATATCCATAATCATGAGGAAAATAATATTCAAAGTGATTTTTGTAACTTTTTTTTCATAAATTTTGACTTTGAAGTCAATTATTTAAAAAACTATTGACTAAAACAACTTTATTTAAAATTAATTATAAATTGTAGAGTTCGGACTTTTGAAAAAGGTATAATTTATAACTGTAAGTATTGCCGTTCTTTTTTAATATTTTTTTAAAGATTTTAAGTAATTTTTTATAAAATTGCCCCTCCCGCCTAAACGAGGGGAGATAGACCCCCCCTACCATAGTAAAAAATGCTTGTATTAAGCCCCTCTACCAAAAACCGTTATTATATCTTGGCGCCATTGTTATCGCACTCTCCCCAAAACAAATATTATAATCCGTTGATATTTTAACAAATATAAAATAATTAATTAAAATACTCAATGTATTTGGTTTTGCAAATTGAATACAAATAGATTGATTTGTCAGCTTGTCAAATTCTTCAGCTGTGAAAACTAGTGTTTACATACTAAATCAACAAACTAACCATAATGGGAATTATTTTGAAAAGATTTGGAATTGTTGTTTTAAAATATTTAATTAACGATTTAAAACCGAAACATATTAGTAAAACTGGAAATTCGTTACTTTTTCGTGCCAAATTATTAACTTTTTAAATCTTGAAGGGATATTAGCCAAAATAGTGTTTTAATAAATCCCTTTTAACGCAATTCACACAGCCAAAAGCTAAATTTGATCCCACCACAAACCCAACTTCAAAATTTAACCAAGGTAGAAAATTTAACCAAAAATTTAACGCAATTCACACACGGCCTAACTCGAGTGATTCTTTTATGTACATTTGTTTTTTTTTTAGTGTACGAGACATACCTGGTAGTATAAGCATGGGCTGTCTACACGGACGGACTTAACGTATTTAAGTACGTAAAGTTAACGGCATCTGCAAAAAAAGAGGAAAGAAAATAAAAAAATCATACTTGTGCGATAGAGAGCGAAAACCAAAATGGTGATCATCATCATGTATGAAGATTATAGGAAGTACGAAGCTGAAGATTGCAGATTATAGTGAAGATGAACATGTTCATCTTCATTATAGCATTTTCATCTGCACCATAATTTGTTCCGTTCAGATAACGAATTTTCAAGTTTTTTTTTACCATTTCACCTCAGTTTGCTTAAAAACAACGAAAATAGCGAAAATTTTCTTCTCAAAACTACATACCTGAACGCTAGGAACATGTGATTGTGAGATGTATCAAGAAAGTTATAGCAGAGTTCGAGTAAGTTATAAGTTTGAACCCTGTCTTACTTTTATGTTTGTTTTATATTATTGGCCCTCTCTACTTTTCTTCAAGTCTGCAGATGCAGATCCATGTAAAGCCGCATTTAAGGGAGACGACCATAACCTGTACTGATTATTTCGATTTTCTGATACTCTAATAACCTTCCCCATAACTGAACCATGAACAATGCTAGCAGTGCAGAAGTAGGTACGTAAATTTCGTCCATAAAAAAATTAAGTTTCGGAGTCAGATCCGACTTTCCAAGTTAAATTACTTTGAATGTGCAGCATAGTGTATGGTCGCCTTAGCTTGATCATAAATCCTAACTAAGTCCCTAAGGAACACATCAACGTACTTAATCACCCTATATTCTCTGAAGTCCTATTTAAAAAAAAACCCTTATTCTACCTTTAATACACGACTTTACCAAACCATATAATTGAAGTTAATTCAAAAGTTAAAATGTTTGATTAATAAAAATATAGGGCCCGATTTATTCTAAAAATCTAGTACTATAACTATGAACTCGTATCTTTTTTGTATTCTATGGTTCTGTAAATAAATGCCAATTGTTTGTTCCTTCGCTATACTCGGTGGGTTGGAGAAAGAATAAGCTTAAGATTTCAAATAACAGGTAATTTGTTTTATTAATAATATATTGTATTAATCCATAAGGTACAGAGCGCAGCAAATCGGGTTTTTATACGGGTGTGAATGTTTCACTAGAAGCTGGGATAATAGCCCTCGGTCTAGTCATGATGAGTATAAGAACACCAACACCGACATCCCTTATACAGTTTGCAGGACTGTCGTAAATATGTAACAGTCTGATATTTAATTCTATCCACGAGGTCTTTTTTGCCAAGAATGAAACATGCCTAATACAAAATTTTCAAAACGTTCCCATAGAAATTATTTTCGCAACTCAATTAATTCCGCTAAATTGGTGATCGTTTCCCGAGGTTTCTTAAAGACTGTATTGGTTTATTCGCATTACATGCTAGTAACCCAGGTACTACTAGTTCTTCCTGCGTTACTCTGCACATTGTCTTTGTTTAGTTGGAAGTAAGAGAGCGGTTCTAAAGGTGAAATGTCAACCCGAAAAGAAGTAAGACTTAGTCTGTCAATACGTACGAAAGAGCTTGTTTATAACGGGTGTTTTTTTTAACGTGTAGTTTTCAAGAAGAAATTTATCGCATATAATTTAATGTTATGGCCAAGAATTTAGCTTTATTGACAAGGTTTTGCCGTTACGTTTTAAAAATGATTTCGCGCAAGTGGCCGACCAGGATGGCTCGAATAAATTCCAGCCGAGAGGTCCGATTTTCGACCACTTTTCGCAGCAATTGGGCCGTATGTCAGCAATAACGCACCGAATATTCTCTTCCAAGTCGTCAATCGTCTCGGGCTTATCTGCGTTGACGCGAGATAATGCGCTCATCACAAGTTTCGTTGGACGTATGGCATATAGCGCCGTCTTGTTGGAACTAAATGTCGTCCACATCAACATCCAACAATTTATGCACGAAAAAGTCATTAATCATGGCTCTATAGCCTTCCCCATTGACTGCAACATTATGGCCGCATTTTTGAAGAAATATGTACCAATGATTCCCTCTGCCCATAGATCACACCCAACAGTGACTTTTTTGAGGATGTAACGGCGTCTCAACAATGGCTTGTGTATTATGATCACTCCAAATACGACAATTGGCTTATTAACGTACCCGCTTAACCAAAAGTGAGCTTTTTTTCTTGTGATATGTCGCAAGAACCGTGCCATTATTTTGGTAATAAATTTGCACGATTTGCAAACGTTGTTCAGGAATCAGGAGTAAGTTAATTCATTATAAAATTGCAAACTAAACTGAGCATAAATCAAGCGACAGCTGTCAAAAAGACCAACTCCGAAGAAAGTATTGCCAGATTGAAAACCACACGTCTAAAAAAACACACGTTACAACTGTCTTACCTTATATCGGCAAGCGTCCACACCATCACAGTCTGAGATAGAAGATGTCAATAAACTAAATCAAAATCAGAGATACAAAATGTCACAATTTTCTTTCTGGATCCGAAGTCATGCCTTTATATGATTTCTGGCATATAACCACCGCCGGCCGGCGGCTGGAACGCCTGTTATCCAATTTAAAGGCCAGTTTTCGATCACTTTTTGTAGCAATTGTGGTCGTATATTGACAATAACACGGCAAATTAGCTTTCCATGTCGCCAATCATCTCTGGCTTATTATTCAACAAGTACAAAACGTGATAAATTACTCTTATACGCACACCACATCAATTCTGGCAACTTGCGCCGTCTTGTTGAAACCACAACTCCCCTACATCAATGCGATTCAATTCGGGAATAAAAAAGTCATTGATCATGACTCTACAACGGCCCCCATTAACTGTAACCCTCTGGCCGCCATCGTTTTTAAAGAAAGAAGGATCAATGATTCCACCAGCACACCAAACTGTTAGCTATTCTGAATGTAACGGCCGCGTCTTAACCATCTCTCGAGGAATTTTTACACCCCAAATGCGGAAGTTTTACTTATAGACGTAGCCATTCAACGAAAAATCATCTTCATCGCTTAACTAAACTTTCTTGTGAAAATCGGGAACAACAGCAATTTTGTTTCGAGCTTATTCGAAATAAATTTGCAAAATTTGCATGCGTTGCTCAGCAGTCAGTCGATTCATTATGAAATGGCAAACAAAACTAAAGATAAACCACATGGCAGATGACAAATGCTTTAGTATCATTGGGGGCGTTCACTCACTTATAAGATATGTTATCTCGGATACCGAACTATCCGAATATATTTGCGAATGAATCAGATAGGTTAGCTAAAAGCTATCAAAAAAAAAAAACAGAATACAACTCATACCAAATGAAGTTTGCAATAAAGTTTGAAGTTGCTGAACAGTTTCAGCTGTTCTATTTATATATTTGTTCGGGTACAGCTATTAGCAAGTTATTCGAAATTTTTTGGGATGACTCAAGATAGCTTTCATGAGAAAATCTGTTTTGTTTCCCATCAGATGTGCATTTGTACGCATTACAACAACAGAAAGTTATCCCAGATTGCTCAGAATAAATGAGAGAACGTCCGCAGTGAGTTTATTCTTCACTGAATTTTATCTTTTGTTAAATGCATATTGGATGACTTCTCGATTCGTTTATAAATGGTGACTGCACTGTACCTGATATTCATCTTCCGGTCTCTTTTTACTTGCGATTATAGGTTCTATAAGGTAACTTATGGATTCGTGCAAAAAAAAAAAAACAAAATCTAACAATCAAACATGACATTACGATTATACAGAACACCAAAAACGTGGGTGGATGGATTTGCTTCAAACTTTGTATATATTGTTTGTTCGGTAATATGCCCACACGTTTTTTTCATTTTTTTTAAGACGACAAATAACAGTAGCTCCCATACATTTTTTTCTGGCCAAAAATAAAAAAACTTATTTTTCTCGAAAACGGCTCCAACGATTTAAAAAAAAAATATTTTATTAATGAAGCAAAATGGAACATTTTAGTAATTTTTGTTTTGGAAAGAAATTGTTACTTTTGGTACCTCTAGTAGTACTATTTTTTGGTTTTCGATTTTCTGGAAAATGGTTAATTTGATTTGTTTGAAATTTTTTGCGCATGAAAAGTTTAAGTACTATTGTAAGCCAAAATTTTTCAAAAATAATTTTTTTTGGAAATTAAAAAAAAAAAAAATTTTTTTTCTTGAAAACTCCAAATTTCGAAAACAACTTTAATGGATTTTTGCGAAACTTCGTATTTGGTAGTTTTTTGACATTATCTTGAACATTTAAAAAAACTATATTCCTAAGACAAAAAACAACGGTACCTCCCATACAAATGTTATAAAAGAACCGTTAAGAAAAAAATTTATTTCTCAAAAACGGCTCCAAGAATTTTTTTTTTTTAAATTAGTACAGTCCACTTTTAAGTATAAAAATATTTTGTTTGCGTACTTATAAACGGGACTTCCCATAGAACCACTTTTCATATTTTCGACTTTCTCAACATTGGATGAACCGATTAAAATATTTTTTTTTATACAAATGGTGCCTGAAATTGTTAATAAGACTGCATACTCAAATTTTCAAAAAAAAAGTTTTTCGATTTTTAAAAAATAAATAAATATTTTTTTTTTGAAAAATCGATTTTTCAAAAACCAGTCACAGAATTTTTTTGAAATTTTAATTTCAATGGCGTTTCAAGTTTTTTTTTCTAAAAATGTTTTCAAAATTTTATACATACAAAATTAATTTATTAAAAAACCGGCCCAACGATTTTTGAAGTTTTTTTGATATATTCTTATTTATCCATGAATTCAAATTGCATCTTTGTTTTCCCTCAAACTATAACGACTAAGCAATATAAATACATTTAATTATGTGTATTATCCATTTATTTCTACCATATTATTATTCCCTTTTTACGAATTTTTGCGTTGTCGCTGAATACTAAACACAATTTAGGCCCTCATACATTTATTTATACATATGTGTCTTTAAAGATCACATGAATCTTGTGTAAGCACAATATTGTAATGACACCTAAATTATAAAGTTACATGCCTATAGCTGCCTACCCCCGTACATACCTCATTTTCATTATTATTTGTACATTCTTACATACTTAGTTTCCATCTATGTGTGTATGTACATACATTTTACTCTCCTAACTCACATAGTTAAAATCCATAACTTAGATTTAAATATACATTTGTACATTCGACAATTCATTATACTAAGAATCAATGTAATCTTACCTACATAGGCTTTACACCTGCATAGACATAACTACACCTGACTAACTAAACCTCAATGGTTAGCCACATTAAAGTTGTTAGCTACAAGAGCAAGTTCGTACGATCCAGTCCTGCATTTTATTTTGTATGTTATAGTAAGTAAAAATTTAATCAGTGCCTAATATTACTACTGTTTCAAATTTATCGATGAAAATGTGTTACATTACTTTCAGCTTGCCACATTCCTTCGTGTGGAACTAATAAATTTTGATCTTGACACCAATTTTCTCTTTTTGGTTTTTATGTGGTAATTTTATATGAATAGTTAGGTACACTAAAATTTATATTCCTTTCGTTAAAATTGAAGCGAAAACACAATCTTGAATATAAATAGTTCCTATAAAGTTTTATATAACTTTTGTATATGTTCATGTTCACACTTTCTAAAATTTTCTGCCACTCAAAGTCACTTCACTAATGATGAACATAAAGCTTATAGGTAGAACATATGTATATGATGTAGTGTTGCCTAATATCAAAAATGGTCAAGGGAACAATTTATTCGAAAACTTTCTAGAGAACCAGAAGGTTTTGTTCAAATAAGCCAAATAAAGTTTAAGTGAGGATTGCTGTTTGAAAACTATCTTCATTTTGAGGCAAATTGTTATTTTTCACCTTAGGGAAAATCACTTTTTTTTTTATTTGTAGTCATAATGTATGTAACTTTATATTATTTATGAGCTTGTAACATTTTTGAACTCGTATACACATGGTAAACTTATAATAAATCTTCCATTTGCAAGTGTTTAAATTGAAACTGCATTGCTGTCCATAAAGTTATTTAGGTCTGCTTTTTGATTGAAATTCTAGGTACTATGTATTCTACATAAATGCATATTTCCAAACTTTCAAAAAGTTAAACATTACTTAGCTGAATGACTTTGTCTGTCGTTCTTATTTCCTTTTGGCAGAGGAAATGTATGAGTATAGTTGCAGCTTTCAAGAAAACGGGAGTAAAATAAACTATTCACTCGTCATATATGACAAGTCCTTCTCACAGAATTTGACAGTTGCTCTCAAACGATTTGACACGTGTTTATACTATACTTGAAAATTTTTACGATTGTTGGAAAATCTGATATTATGGTAGGTGAAATTGATGCTTTTGATGAATGACGATAGTGTGGAAGAAAATATGAAAATAATTTTGCTTAGTTCAGCTGACAAATGCTGTTCGTATTCTGCTGTTCTATTTAATCTTTTTTCTTTCAAACACATTTGACATTTGCATAAAATTCAGCGCCACTTTCAATTTGGCATTTATTTATCTTAATCAAGCCTCGTGTAAGCCAAATTGACCGCTGTTTCGATATTTGTTTTGAAAAAAAAAACGGCGATACAGGCATGTTTGCAATCCACAAAACTATTAGGCTCAATATTATAACTTTTTGTAGGTGTTTATTTAGGACTAGTACGAAGCGTTTTTTTTTATAATTGGGAGAAGAATTTGTCGAAAAAAAATAAATCATCTTCATCAAGAAACTGTCGATAACATACATAACGACTATCGATAACATAGAGTTTACGTCTAAGTTACTTTGTATGCACATGAGAGAGAACAACGACAAAAGAATAAGCGAGTATTCATTTCATTTTTACATTTCATTCACATCGCTTTAATTTTATTCATCACGAATGTAAGTTGATAGTCTGATTTTGAGGTTAGAAGCGCGCGAACAAAGTATTAGTTGAAGTGTGAATGATATGTGGAACGCGAATATTGTTAGAAATAGATTCAATTCGCGACGACCAATATTGTTTTCTCAAATTTATCTCATTTTGGCGATTAAAAAAGTGACTGTTTGTGTCTGAATATTAATATAAATTATATTTCTACAATTTCACTGACCATACAGAAGTCCAACATCACAACAACAATTCTATCTACAAACAGTGCAATTTTACTATTGGCAGTTTATGTTATGTTGTTCGTTTCCTTTACAGCACTACTTCTATTTTGACATCAGCATTCACATTCACATTTGACAAAAACAAGACAAGCAGCAAATTGCATGCAAATGAAACGTCAAATCTACCGACATGACACTAGAAAAACACAAACAAAATAAATAATCTTCTGCCACAGAAAAATAAACACACCAAACGTCAATATATGGCCAAGCTTTGAATTGAACAGCCCTCATGTCTTGTTCAAAAGGCAGTTTTTTTCGACATGGCACTGTCTGGAAATGGATTTTTTGGACTACATTGGAGTTTGTCATGGCATGTTCAATTCTGCCATCTTTATGGCCTGTGGAGGCGGCCTGTTAGTTTTTGATAATGGAAAATTGGTTACGAAAACCAAAAAACAATTTATCAAGAAATTTTATATTTAATGCACAGCACAACAATTAAATGTAATACGGTATTTTCTGTGTAACTGACATTATTTTCCACGAACAAATATTAGAGGTGAGTATAATTTTGTTCTCTTTCGGTTAGTTCACAGTTCAATTAAAAATATAAAACGTCAAACATTTGTTTTGCGCCAGATAAATGAACCGAGAAATAAATTGGAAACCAAAAAATTTATTATAGTAGTGTTTCAATTAGATGTACGCAGTTACTCCTTTTTCATGGTATTACTACAGAATATGGAAAATACGTAGTAAAAAAATAAATTTGGAATAAAACAACTTTGTCGTCGGTAATTGCAATCTGAATATTACAAACTGTCAAACTTTATTTGCTTTCTAAATACCATCCACATGCCAACCGCAATACAATTAAAATTAGAAGTTATCAATTTTGACGTCATTGACGATGAATAATAAAAAAAGCCAAGTGAACGAAATGTCAAAATGGACGAAAATTATTCTTAAACTGTCAGCCATTGGAACAACTAATTTCAACCATATGTGTATACCTACTATAAGGCTATAATGTAAACAACTTTGGGTACGCGTACACAGAAATCACCCCACGCAAGAACTTCTTAACAAAACTCTTCATGGATCCGCGCCTGTTGCAAGCTCCCACTCTAACCAGAGTAATACGTGCAAAAAAGGACATAATAATAATAATCGTTGTGTAGGAAAAAGCAACCGACACCAACATTTCCCGCTTTGCTTTTACAAAGTAATAAGCCAACATTAAGGTGGTACACGCACAACATAAGAGCGTAAGCGTGTAGTATACCATCTCACACATTACTCTTACTTGAATAAACTAGAGCAAGAGGGTCGCTCCTTTGATGTGGGAATGGAATGGATGTGGAGTACTGTTAGCAAACAAATTTACAAGTGGAAAAATGACTTCCATTTACAAGGTGAATATAGGCTCAGAGTTCCTGCCATCATTGGTGCCGTATTTATGTAGGTATATAAGAATGTTTATCATAAAATGTGACATAGTAAAAAATAAGTACAAAAGTTTTTATTTTCATACGTGGTAGGAATAATTTAATTATTCTTTTATTTGTTGTTGAAATAAAAATTGGATGGATCGTATTTTCCAATGAGAATCTAGCAAAAATATGTATTAAGTGGATTTTTTTTATTTATTTAATTACCTAAAATGAAATAATTTTAATAATTCAAATAAATGTTTCATAAATCATCATCATATTAAAAATTAAATCACTTTTATTTCAATATTTTACTAATCTATCTTGATAGCTTTCAATTAAACCAGGAACAATAAAAAGTGTATATTGTAACTTTCTTATTGCATTTTAATTTATTGCAGAATGTTTTCATTATACATAATTATATGCATATAAAATTAATGAGAAATGTTAAATAACTGTTATCTAAATCGGACACTTCCAAAGGAATATAAAAAAAATTTAAAATAATATTTATATAACAATGGTAAAAAAATCATTACCTACAGAGAAACCTTCATTAACAATAAAACTTTGTATGGTATAAGCTTCTCCCCCATTTTGATATTCTTTTTTTTATTATGCCGCGCTCACCGTTTGAGTGCTTTATCCTTCAAGGGCCCCCAAAAGTTAAAACGTAGATACTTTTCATTTTCATCAGCATTCGTGTTTAATTGATCTTCCTCCTCCTTGGTGTTGCCAGTAGTGGATTTGCTGTGAGGCAGAAGAAGATGATTTACTTATATAATATTAATGGGGCGCCACATTATATTTTAGCTTATTGCATGTGCAATATAATACCTTTAATTTTTCTATTGTGGAAGATTCGGGGCGCGCTTAAGTGTGCAGCGTGGTGTGGCATACTATATTTTGCCCGATATATTACTTTTGCACTGTTTTCGAAGTTTTTTTTTTGATACAACAACGCACTGGAATACTTTGAAAGCCTTCACATGTCAAATCAGATGCTGGTGGCAAGAATATTAATGCCAAATAAAAATATATTTTTCTTGTTCTTGTCTTGTTTTTCTAATTTTTTTAAAAATTTAAATTTTTTTTAAATGTCAACAAATCTCCATGTAGTTCGATGTGAATTAAGAACTCGAACAACTGTTTAGGTTTTTGACAGTTAATTGACATTTCCAGACAGAGAAGGAGAAAATCAAACAAACCTGCTTGTTGAAAATTTATATATGATAAAAAACGGATTGTATCTAAGGCGTGTTTTTTCTAAGCCCCGGTGAAAATGGAAGGAAAAAATGATGAATGGGATTAACAATTTGCATGCTAAATCCAACAACAAATAATCTCCGGGTTGGCTTAGCTTTTGGACAGGATAAGAACTGTGCTACCAAACTCTTTCATTTTTGTTTATTCTTTCAAATGGAAAACTGCTGCCAAGTTTTCTCACTAATGCCTGATTTACACGAGTGAAAAATTGCCATTAATTCATGTCATCAAACTGGCAAAATAATGGTAAAATTACATCTTTATTTTTATAGGAATTTGTATGTGACCTCCAATATTTAATTGATAAAATATATATTTTATCAAGTAAGATTACATCATTAATGATAAGCATTTATAGGGGGCAAAATAATGACTCTTTGCTTGATAATGGCAATCTGCCACTAAAGAATGAGCGAGTTCATTCTTTATCACGCGTGTGCCATTATTTAAAAAATGGTGTCACTGTGCATTTGCATGACGCCATTTTAATGGCAATATTTAATGCAGATTATCCCTGCCATTTTTTTATTGACGAAAATAATGACAAATTCTCAAACCATTTACACGATTTTGTCATTAATGTCAATAAAATGGCAGAAATTATTGCAATTTGTCACTCGTGTAAATCCGGCATAAGCCCCGTGGTCGTTTTTTCCAACCAGTTATCCCGGGGTTAGGAAAAAAACGCACCTATAATAGTGGTATTGTGAAAAATATAAGCTAAAGCGGTATCCATCCTTTCTTATGCAGAGAGCCCTAATGTTCTGAAATGATACTTAAAGGTAAACTGGCTTAATTCGATCCTGGGTTTTATGTATATTCTCATATTGCAATCTTATTCCCACTTGTACAAAAGTTAGGAAAGTAATTTTATTACGGAACTAACTTAAGTAGAAACTGCGGTTGTAAGAGTCTTTTAGATATTTATGTATAAAATTAAATTAAATGCGCGAATGAGTTGGATGAACTTGCTTTTTCAGTAACATAATGGCCAATCAGAGACTATTTTCTTATCCTATTTTTAAGTGAAAAGTTTCAATAAATCGCTCTAGGGAGGTCGCTCCAAAACAAATTCAATATATTTTTTTAAGAACATTAGTTGATAGATATTTTTTTAGGATTCATATGTATTTTCAGTTAAAAATTAAACTATTGACAGATTTGTAGAAAACTTTTCCAAGAAGCTTTTTAGCATGTTTTGAAACGTCAATCGAAATACACACTATTCATAATATGTCCTTGTTTGGTGTTCACAGTGGGTCAAACATGTATCCATTTTCGTTCATAATACCGGTTTAGTCAATTGTTTGAGAAATGTTATCAATCGCCAATTAATTGACATTTGACAGACGTAATATTTTTTCTCTTACTTGTTTTGACATTTCAATAACTGCAACATCAATTGTATTTTGTAAAAAAAAATAATACGTTTCTCGATTTTGTCTTTGACATTTCAAACACACTGAAGTTGTACTGGAATTTTCAAACATATGTGCAGAAAACTACTACTTTGGTTGTTCAGGTTTTAAAAATTATATAATATTTTATATAAACTGCGGCAGAAAAAAACTGTTATCCTAAAAATTTTGGAAGTAAAGTGACGTTAAAAGTCAAAACTTAACTAGTTTACCATGCCAAATTTGCTTTCAAGGAATACAGCTGACTATTATATAAGTCTACTGAAGATGAATATTTTCACAATTTGTATCGTAAATACTCCAACAAAATATTCTGAAATCAATGAGCATAATCGAATGATTTTAATAATCGATATATTAGTATTCGAGTGATCAAAATAATCGATTGATAATTTTATTTTATGTGCATTATCTTTCTTTTTCTAAATAAATATATAAAATAAATACGTGAAATTTGTTTTAATTTATAAAACAAAATATATTTTAATTCATTTAAGACTTTTCTCATTCATACTTTTGTAGTCAAACTTTTTTTAAGCTATTCTAATATCAACACATTCGTTAATAAACAATAAATAAATATTCATAAATATTGAAATCTTCAAATCCACCATGATCACATCCAACTCTTTAAGAGGAAGTGAAATTATTCGATTCTTTCATTTTCATTCGGTCATTCCATAAAACAAAAAAAATTTGATACACTACTTTCATCTCGAGTAATTAACCCACATGTAATAAATTGTGTTCGAGAACTGAGTGATTACTATTACTTATTCATTCGAATGGTACATGTCACAGAAACAGATACATAAAAAGTCTTCATTTCCAATTCGAACCTACAAGTCCATACATTACAAGCCACACTAGATTATAGATACTCACACATCCCAATACCCTTTGCTTTGCATTTAGTAGTATAGTAAAGTAGAAGAGAAGACTCATTTATGGGAAATGAGACATTATTCAAATGATGAATAGAAAGCATTCGATTGATTTTAGATGAAGTATTCAGATGTCTAGAGGTAATGTAAGAATCGATTATTTCATTCGAATGCGCACATCAGTACAACAAACGTTCTATTATTGTGTACATTGTGTAGTTCGATTTAAAATGGAGTGGGGAAGTTTTAAAAATTATAACTGGCAACACTGCAATGTCAACATTGAGAAAGGCTGGAATAGTTTTTAATGGAAACTATTTTTAACTCCCATGTACCCATGTCGGTTGAAAATAAAAATGTCAAAACTTAAAAAATTGATTGTTCGAACTATTTAACAAAGATATCTTCTGTGTGCCATATTTTATTTATTCACAAAATCGTGTCCTACGACAAATAACGCAAAAATTCGGGAAGAATCCTTAAACTCTTCATAAGCCTTTAGATCAACATATGTAAGTTCATAAGTAGTACGTCAGTCGTGATTTTTTTTTTTCAAACAACATAGGTACCTACATAGATTATTGTGTAAGATGTGTCGTAACTTGAAGTAAAAATTACCAACCAAAATCCTTGTATAGTTATGTAGGAGCAACTTTTAGTGTCTCCCCTGGAGTGTTATTTATTACAAAATTTCTTAGAGGAAGCAACAGCTTTAGAAGTCTGCAGCCAACCCTCACCGCGTTGCAATAAAAATTATTCAAGTGGCTTTAGCTCCATTTTTAAAATCCACATTCTTATCTAGGATATATAGGTACATGCAGGTATGTTCCATGCCTCCACGGTGAAAGATGATGCAATAAAGGATTACATTTTATGGTTATTAAGTTTGTTCTAAAAAAAAAAAAAAAAAAAACACAAATGTTTTATAGATTTGTTTGTTTTACTCTATATGTTCGTTTAACGCCTTATTAAATCAGGTTGCGTGGCTTGTTTAACATTCGTATGTTACATTGGTTGTAATTTTTCATTGTGCTGTATCCCGTTCCTGTTGTTTGTCAGCAACCTCCTTGGAAAGCTTAGATAGACATGAGTATGAAGTCTTATAAATAATTCCTTCTCTCTCTCTGCATCTGCCACAGGATTATAATTATTGTAATTAAAGCAGCGCTTAAGGTCGTTTTTTTTATTCAAACAACAACAACAAAACACCAAGGAGGAGTGACTCTACTGAGAAAAATCTGGAAAAATATGAAATGCTAAAAGGAGAGAGAAAATGCTGTATCCGTTTTTATTATTCATTAAAATGTAGACGGTTATAAAAAAAAAGTATTCAAGAAGTTCAGGATTCTTTTTTGAATCTTTTGTGACGGTTCTGTCTCGGTATTTAGTTCTTCTTTTAGTTTAATTTTTTTTGTTTGTTTTACCTTTCCTTTTTTGATAGAACAAAGATAAGAGAAGAAGTAAAAATCCATAAGGAGGGGTAATGATGATGATGACTTTTCAACCTGAGGCGGTGAGTGCTTGTGTCGGTTGTGAAAGGTGTGCAGGATATTTGGGATTCCTTTGAATAGGAACAAGGATAAATGCTGCCGCCTGCCGTAGGCCAACACCAGCGGCAGCGCATAGATGAACTGCTTAAACATTGTGTTGCTATTCTTAAGCCCGGAAGGAAGCAGCTTAAAATGTCTGTTTTTTTTTTATTTGTTGTTTACTGTTTTTTTCTTTTCTTGTAGTGACCTACGTATACTTATTTAAATTAATGAATTTTCTGGTAGTTAAGATTAAGCTAGAAGATTAAAAGCAAGTATGCGAAAAAGTGGATTCATTTAAACGTTAATTTCTTCATTATGTTAATTAAGTATAGTTTAAGTTTTCAAAAAGCTTTGGAATTAACTTGAAAATGTAAATTTAATAGGTTATTTAAGGAATAATAGATTTCGGTGTACCTATGGTTAATTGAAGCATGAAAATGTTACAGAAGCTTCAACTTTTTTGAATTTTTTGTTGAGTAATAAAATTATAATTTTATAGGTATACCTGCAATGTATATGAGACCAGACAATAAGGGGCGAAAAAAATACTTTCCGAATATCATCTTGCTGATTCGTTAGAGGATGGTCCTTAAACCCCACATTTAAGCTTAAGCATAGACTTTAATAAATGGCAACATACATGCCCAACATAAGGTTAATTGCGGGAGAAATGCTCCGCTTTTTCAAAAATCAATGAAATTTTTTTATTTTAGTAAAATGAACTTAATTTATGTAAAAACAACTTGAAAATAGATGGAGAACAATTAAAATTAAAAAAATAACAATTTTCATACAAAAATAACATAAATGAAAAATACATTAATTATGCAATCTCTCATCCCATGTGTGGGAGAGTTGCCGCCTGATAAATTCATTGGGTCTGCACACACGAGACTATTGCCACCAGACTAAAACCGGTTTTGTGGGCAAGGGAAGCGAAGTGTGCACTGAAATTTCAACACTAAATTTCGTGGATGAACAAAGACTAAAACTAACCCATAGACAACAGTTTAAACAGTCAAATACGATAGACATACTAACCCATATAAAAAGAGGTTCACGTATCCCAGCAAACATTTATCTGAAGGTTCAGATTCTAATCACCAAAAATGATCAATAATATTCAAGAAACCTTCAGTTTTTTGAATGAATTATGAATGTATATAAAGATCCTACAAATTCTTACCGGGGAGAGGTAAGGGGATATGCATTCTCTATGTGTCAAAAAAATATAAGAAACAACACTCATACCTTGTTGGTGGATCCTTCATATGGAGACCTTTTTTGTTCGTCCTTTTATTTTTTCTTTAATTATAGTATCATGCAACAATTAAGAAGTCCTAGGAAGCTATAAAAGCCAACCAAGAGGCAAATGAAATATGTTCCAGAGGTTCACCGATAAAATATTCAATCATAAATGAATAAGAAATAAAGAATTCAGTTATGAATTTGAATCCTTTTACCTGGGCTCTTAGACACCGATTTGAATCATATTAATGATCGTATATGAGGGTTTCATATATTCCTTTAAATGATTAATCCCTGAACCTTTTCTGAATCGCAAAAATGATTCCTATACGATTAATTAAAATGAATGTATATACTTAGAAATACTTCACTTAAATGAATTTTAGTGGAATTATTTTTATGATTTAGAAAAGATTCAGGCATTAATCATTTAAATGAATATATGGAACCCTTATATACGTTTATTTAAATGACGAATTTTCAGATCATAAATGAATCATTACAATGATTCAAATCGGTGTTTAAGAGCCCAGGTAAAAGGATTCAAATTGCATCATAAGTGAATTCTTTTTCGGCCGGTTTCTTCACTTTTATGAATTAATTATCGTTCATTTCTGAATTAAAATGTTTGCTGGGATGCAATTCTTCGCTCAGCTGAAATCATCTCGTGTATGCTTGGACTAAAGACGAAAACAGGTTTTAGTCCGAAAATTGTTCATCCCGTGTGTGCAGGCCCATTGAACTTAAAGAATTAATTTGACTGTGAAACATGTTTCTTTGGTTCTTGCTCACGGCCACATTCTGTGCAAAGCCTAGACTGTAGTGTTTTGTAAGTTTTACAGTTTTCTTGTAGCCATTTTTGACATATTGTACATCAATATTCTCGGTTTTCGCTTCAAAATATTTTTCCCAACATTCAATACAAATATTGGGATATTGAGTCCGCTCAACGTTTTAGTAGATTTTTTAATTTTGTTTTCTTCCAAAGATTTGGAGGTTTTCTTTTTTGAGAAAAGTTAAAACCTTTGCTAACTACCTATGTCGTGGTGAAATTGCTTGAAGTAGTTTTGTTGGCGTTGTGTTTTCGAAAGATGATAAAGTGTGTCATTCATTTCGAAATGATTGCAAGAGCATGCGATCCATTTCTGGTGGTTGGAATTACTGGTTCCAAGATTGTTTCCATCGTTTCTAAAATCGTCTCAATTCGTGTTGTAGCTGGCATTGCCAAATAGTTTTTATTTGTTTTTCGAAGAGACATTATATTATCAATGTTTTTTCTGGCTACTTCCAGCGCCTCTGTAGCCTTATTTTTCGTTTTAATAAAAAAAAAGTAAACTAATTTAACATACGGCATCTTTTCAAAAAAAAACTGCGTCATCTCATTAAACAAAAAAATATACACAGACATATTCTTATAACACTTATTTATCATACATATAAAATAATTTCCCTTGAAAAAATACGAGATAACTTATTTCCGCATTAACTTTTTGTAACAAACTGAAAAACTTCCATAGTGAATAAGGGAGCGCCCTGCGTTTTTGGTGGAATACCGAACGAAGAAAAGCAAGATACATTTTTTTGCGCGGATGACTGGATGTATGAGTCTGATTGAATGAGGCATCTATCCCGACGCGGCATCTGTCCCGCAATTACCCTAACTACTTTTGCGCACAGATAGAGGAAGATCACTGGCAGCTATTTCCGCTAAGAAAGTAAGTTTTTCGGTTAATTCAACAGGCTCAAAAATATGACTAAGGGAATTCATGAAACGCTGTAAGTTCACCAAGTAAAATGATAAATTTACACAGAAGTTTGCTCTTGTGCCAATTTAGTTATCTGTATAAATAATTTTTGATATAAATAGTTGTTCTTTTTAATACAATGTCGTTTGGTTACTTTTAGGAAATTAGTTTACCCAGAAAATTGGTATTTTAACCCATTAGTGTAAATCATTTCCCATACAAATTTTTACAGATCATTAACAAAATGTTATATTTACGTAAATGATAAGCTTGTACACTATTTTATATCATTGTATTAATGTCTTTATAATTTTAATAATATCGAAATACTAGAATTGGCACCACTATTCATTACAAAGCAAATGACAGCCAAACATTTAATAATAAAGACAGGACACGTCAACTGTAATGGGATAACAAATTGAAAACCCCGTATATCATATCAATTCACTGGTAAACGCTCTTTTTGGTACACGAAATTTGTGATGTTTTTTGTTCGCATTAAGAATATACAATAATTTTGTTTCAATCACGTCCAGTTTTCTTGTGATAGCTACATATTCATTTCTGACCTCATATAAGTGTCTTTTTTGAATAAATACATCTGGCCGACTGTATAACTATTGCATTCAGCTAACTTACATCTTACATAAGTTTGTTACGGGTGTAAGTAAATTTACATAAGTTCTTTAAAAAAACCGTTAGCAACATAACATTCATCTAAATAACGCAAACAAAATTAACACAAAAACGACGTAAACAGAAATATGCATATGTAAGAAAAGGACCGAATTAAAGAGGGAATATTTGTAGATCCACAAATACGACTACTGATAAAGGATAACAGCTTTGAGAAAAACTGAATGATCTGGAAAAACTCGCATGGAAATCTTTTGTGAACGTTGAAAATTAAAAAGACTTTATAAATTAACTTATAATGTCATGTAGTATAGAGCTTTAGGGTGTAATATGTCTTTAAAAATACATATGCTAGACTCTCATCTAAATTTCTTTTAGGTAAATTTGGGTGCTGTGAGTGAGTACGGGTGGGTCAATTAGTCCCTGAAAATTAACACGAAATGTGTCGTCACATTAAAATTTTTTGTCAGAAATTATCTCTATATGTACGCATCCAGCTATTTTATATAGGATTTAGGATTCACCAAAAAATACCAGAAATTAAGGAACAGTCAGAACAATGGACTTGTCCTGATGAATCGAAGCCAAAGAAGGCGAAGGTGGTCTTGTCAGCAAACAAGATCATGGCGACAGTTGCTTGCTGTTGATTGAGTTGAAAAGGGTAAAACAATCAACTGTGCATATTACGCAGATCTGGTGGATGGACCTCAAGCCAATTTACAATAAAAACGACCGCATTTAGCAAATAAAAATGTTTTTTTTCACCAAGACTACCCACCGGAGCAGAAGTCCGTAGTGGCTACGAGCTCCTCCCTCGTCCAGCATATTCCCCAGATTTAACCCTATGCGACTATTTTCCGTTTCCAAACATGAAGAAATGATTTCAGTCGAATAAAGAGGTCTTCGCTGAATCAAACACTATTTCGAAGGTCCCAAGAAATTGTATTATTTGGAGGACATCACAAAATTGGAGAAATGTTGAATGAAGTGTATCCACCAAAAAGGAGACTATGCTGGAAAAAAAATTTCATTACACCAAAAACGGTGTTCCTTATTTAATTTTTCAGGGACTTTTTGACTCAACGTTTTCTATTTTCTGCCTTAGCAAAATAAAACCGCTAATCAACCTTAAAATTGTTCCAACAATTAAATAAACTGAAATAACTCTCCATTTCTGCCTATACAAAAATGGCGGCTGAATACTTCAGTTTTTATTAATATTTAGGTATTTAGCAGAATTTAGAAGTTTTTGTCTTTATATTCTTTATCATGTGTTTTTCGACTGTGATATTTTATCAACATTTATTTTAGATATAAATCTCTTCATTTATATATGTATATAATGTCAGCTTAGAATAAATAAACTTGGACATCGATTTTGACATTTCTGGTTTGTCACTTTAAAAAAAAATTGTTTCGGAACTTGATTTTGATGTATCAGTTTAGAGGAGCTGAGTCGAAAATTCCATTCGAACTGCATTTTAATACGATTTCATTTAACATATTGCAACTAAATGTAGAGATAAAAATGTCTAAGATAATTGCTAAAAGTAAAAAATAAGCTTGTTTAGTTTCTGTTATGTCAGTGTCAAATTTTATTCAAATGGCTGCATTCACTTTTTTTATATTCGATTTGAGCGAGTGAGACAGTTACAAAATCCAGGGAACGAGATTAGTTCCGATAAAAACAGTAAATCACTAGGCCAGTGTATACAAATTAACAAACAGAAAACAAAAAAATTTGCTTTCAAATACCTCTTCACATTTTGAAGGACAACCTTAATTTGTAAGATATAATTTTGCATAACTTTATAAATATCTTTGTTCAGTGACTTTAGTCGGAACTGGTCCGTACTCCTATTCGGTGTTAAATTTTCTATTCTAAAATGTTCTGGCTTGATGTTTAGTGAGCTATTTTAAAATAGACTACAGCAGTATTTTCTGTCAATACTTCGATGTTATAAAACTAGAACATAATCGTGAGAACTGTCAAAATCAATAACCACCAAATATTCTCAAAATTCGAACTTTCTATTTATTAAGAATTCTATTGTAAATTCATGTTCTTGTGCATAACTCTATTTGGATTAACTTCATTTTCTGTACTTTATCAATTATAATGACCAAATTAAATATGACAGTATAATGAAGGTGCCTAAAACAGTACGGAAACCGTCTTAATTTCCTATATCTTCAACAATCTAGTCAATCCAACATGTCTAGAAACAAATCTTCTCCTTCTCAATTAATTAAAAAATAAACTGATGACATCAAAAGTCTCTCACCAATCTCAGCGCTTTTAATTCATGTCCAATTAAATGTGATTGCTCCTCCTTCACCAATGGCAACCTCCTCTTCTAAATTAAAATGATTTATCGCATGACATCGAGGATAATGAATTTTGCACATCAAAACACAGAAAATGAATTGTTCTCCACCGCTGCTGACTGTGGCTGCCCTGTCGCCCCATGGAAAACAACCAGTATATGTACCTTGGTACTTAGAGAGACTTACCGAACAAAAATATGGCAGAAACAACAAGGAAAACCGAACCGAACCGAGCAGTGGGCACATAATCACAATAACAAAAGCTGCCGACCAAAGTCACTATGGCAACAGTGAACGCCATCGCCTGGGAAAACAAATGATGTGCAATGAAAAGAAGAGATTCATAAATCGGGTCACGATTCGGTAGATGAATTTCCGCTGTTGATTAGACAGTTGTTGGATTCAATTTTGAACATTTAATTGTGGTAGGTATACTGATGGGATGCAAAATTACTGGTGAGGAAAAACAGTGTTTTGAAAAATTCAACTGAAGTTGGTACTTTTTGGCACAGGGTTGACATACGTTTAAATTTCAAAGCCAAATTGAACACTATTATTTTGAAAAGTCTTGTTGGATGTAAAAATTTCTAATAAACTACATGCCGCGCAACTAAATTGCAATTTAAGATACATACAACAAGCAGTTAAAAACAACGGTTAAAACTTTACCATAGCTACACTAATAGATACTAAATAAGGCAATAAAGCACGAACAGCAAAACTTATAAGGTAATGTCAGATTTTGATCGGAAATTTGATTTTTTTCGTCGCGAATGGTATACGATTTCAGATTAATTTTTTTTTAACACGGTATTGGTGTATATTCGTGTCTGTGGAACCAGAAGGTAACTAACTGATGGCAAATATTTTGAAAATTGTTTCTCCATTAAAAGTTTTTTTTCTTTTGCAACACCAAGCGATCTCAATGTTTAAAAAATGAATGCCGAAATTGATTTCCGATCAAAAAATAAATTGATTTGTTTGCCCATTGGAAGGCTTTAATTGTAAAAATCTGTGTTTTGACAGATCTGAAGGAGAAAAAGATTAATTTTTGTTACCAAAAGAAAACCCCATTAAACTTGAAATTAGGGAGGAAACTAAAAATATTAATGTTACTTTGCAGAAGTATCTAAATCGAAACTTTTAGTTTAAATAAACCAACAACGCCAAAATTTCTGATACAGTAATGTAGAATGGAGAACTTAAGTTATAAATACCGTGAAATGATAAAGCTAGTTAATTAAACTGCAACGGAATTAAATCCATTTTCGTATAGCACGTGCAGCTATTAAATACTCTGTGATAAATCACACGCAATTAAATTATAACTCTAAATGATACTGAAAACAACATGCGAAACTCATAAAAAGCAGGTGATATTTTACAGTAATTTTATGTTATGAGACTTTCTTTGTGAAACTTAAAATTATAACGTTAATTTGCATAAGCAACTAAGTCGAAACTTTTAATTTAAATATTTATATAAGAATACAATGCAAAATTTACTGGCAGAGTAATATAACATGGACAAATTAATTGAAATATACCGTGAAATGATAATGCTAGTTAAATAAAATGCAATTGAATTGAAATTAATTTCATAAAGCATGTGCAACTATTAAATACTCGGAGATAAATCGCAAGCAATTAAATTGCAACTCTAAATGAAAATGATTCTCATAAGAATCAGGTGACATCTGCGTGTAATTTTATGTGATGAAACTTACTCAGTGAATTGCTGGAACTAAAGCCGTAGCTGGAGCAGCTGTCAAAAAATGTCCTACGTGTTATATTTTAAGTGCACAGAATGCAGCTGTTGACACATTTAATACCATATTATGTCAACTGCGAATCTTCTGCGGGATTGAAAAAAAGTTGGTGCTCCACAATCTCATGGAAACGCTTTATTCGACTCTATTATGCACGCGTGAGTTTGGAATGACTAAAAGGCTGCTAGCCAAAGTTAAAAGTCGGCCAACTATTGCAGCATAGAGTACAGCTCCATCTGCAATTTGCAAGTGCGTTGCTCAGAGTTCGAGTTTCATATTTTGACAGCTATTCCAGTTGCGGCTCCGTCTTCATTCTTTTTAGCCATTCAGTGTGCAACTAAGACCCTTTTGCTGATACGCATCATAAATATTTATGCTCAACTCAAAATGCTTATGTCACATAAGTGGTTATATAGAAAATGCTTAAGTTGAGTATCAGCAAATGGGACTAAAATACATACAATTTGATATATCACTTAAAAAACTCCCGTTAACCTCAAGCTTCTATGTCGATTCTACATTTGCATTCATTACCAAAAAAAATTATACCAAAAGTTGAAAAGAAAATATCATAAGTTCGAAATTGATAGTTCTCTTGGCAACCCTGTCCCTGTAGCTGATTTATTCGATGTGTCTACTACATAAATGAAATGATACTTCAAAGTAAGAAATGAAATTGTCAACAAGAACTGATGCGTGCAGTGCAAACTGAAATTCTACTGTCATATTCAGTTGGGTTAAAGTATGGATGTTGTTTATAGGGATGTCATTTTGACCCAATTTATTGAGCTGTCAAAATGATTTTGTGTGTTTTGAAATGTTAATATACATAATTGGAAAATATTCGTGTTCTTGTCAAAAATGACAAACTTATCAAAACAGCTTAATGGCATTAACGTTGTCGGCTGCTTGTGTGTCAAGTACATTACATGTCAACACTAAATACATGATGATTGACATAAAAATGTCGAGTGTCTATTTTGAGAGACATTATAAGGTACCTATAGGTTAGATACGTTGAGTATATATGGACCCTGTGGCATTTTACAAAGAAAAAAAATAAGGTTAACATATAAATAAAGTTCAGTGAAATTTAATAATACTCGTACAACTTGTCAGCAGATTTTGTGGGAATTTATTTTAAGTCTGTCTATTTGCAACGAAAAAGAAAAAGAAAACAACACTCGTATAGTTTTGCCTTTTTTTCTTCTATTTTCAAACATATAATGTCAAGCATTTATGGATGAAATGGTGTGCAGTAAATTCAAGGTTTCTATATGCATTTCACTGTGTAAAATTACCTGACAAGCTCCCGTTATATGTACGGTAAAAAAGGAATGAATAAAAAAAAGGCGATAGTACATTTACTCTTATATTTTATCAACCATATACTCGTAAGCTCACTTGGTCCTTGAAGCAGTTGAGCGATTCCTTTATCCCTTATGCTAGCAACGTTAAGGTATTGTGTGGCTCAAGTTGTCGAATGGGATCAAAAAAATTCGCAACAAAAGTATATTTTTATACATATGTGATTCTCCTTGTTTTTTTCCTCCACCAACATTTTGTATCCATAAGAGGTCTATAAAATTGAGTATTGTGTCGTTTAAGCTCCTCTCGAATATTTGTTTTTTTTTTTGTTAAATAGTTAAATAGATTTCACACGATTTTAAACCTCGCTGAAGGAAAAGATGGAAGATTGGTTGAATCTGATGGAAGTGTCAGGAAAATATTTTATCCTCAAGAAGCTACGTAAACGATTTTGGAGAACATTTTAAGTGGATTTGAAGGTGAAAAGGAAACAATGGAATTTAATCTTAACTATGTAGGTGTACATCCAAAGTTGTAGAGCATACATTCCATACATATTGATTGTAGGTCCTTACCGCAAAAATATGCATGTAAGCGGGCTTTTTGACAAATTTAGCATATAAGATGATGTATTGTTTGTGCAAAAATTCATCAAATTATGTGTAGCCTTTTACATTACCCTTTTTGAAAGTTTTGTTTTTGATTGGAGAAGACCAAGAAGTTAAAGTGTAAGGCTAACTATACATATTATTTGAAGATGAGCCCAACTGCTGTCGTGCTAGCCAAAAATGTATTTTGACTAAAGGACATGCACACATTTTCAATTTTAATTAATCATTTTAGACAGCTCAATGTTAAGGTATATTATATTATAAAGCAAATATGCAGGTACCAGGCACGAGGCGTGACTTTTTCAGTTGCGGAATCACTAAGCCCAAAATTAAATATTTTTATTGAAATAGACATTTTAGTTCCGCTTAAAAATTATATATAGAAAAGAAATAAATTAAATTAATTAATATAATTATATAAATAAATAATTAATTAAATAAACTTTAATTAAAAAAGACAGTTTCAAGATTTGTGTAAAAGATTTATCCTCCTTTTTTAAGGCAAAATGATCTACGACTTGATCACAAAATGTCCCTTGGCTGGCATGACTTTTAATAAGTATTTTTAAATTGAAAGCAGAGTGAAACTATATAATCTTTCTTATCCACTTAAAATGTTCTACGGAAAATTTGTATTCTCTTAAGACATAGAATGGTAATTAGAAAATTGAATGTTCCTTGGAGGTCTTTTTGTGACTTAAAATGTTCATCATTGAAAATAACCCTTAGTTCTGTTTTTAACGCTGGAATGTCATAAAGACAGGATATGAACTCTGTAGGTTACCGAGCAAGCTATCAGGAAAATGGGCCTTAAGGTATTTATAAATGCTGTGTCCGAAAGTCTTAAGAATTCAAAGCATGACAGGAAACTAAATCGGTTATCGCTTTCAGTGATGACTTGATGAATTGTTTTTAAAAGAGCTCTGTAATATTCCTTTGTTGACAGGTTACTTTCAGAACGTTTATTGCTGTTAAAATTTGAAAAATTCTCGTTTTCATTTATTTTTTTCCAAAAAGATTCGAAATTTTTTAATGTAACTAGATTAGAAATACTGTTTTAGACTGGACTTAGATTCATCATCAATCATTAAAACAATAAATCAGACTCTTCGATAGAACTATAGCTTCATTGTCCCAATCTTCTTCATTTTCTATGATACTTTCAAAAATGGTTAAAATGTGACCTTTCAATTCAAAAATAGCTTGCACAATGCTCCTAGTATATTCCCATCTTGGAGCAGCCCAAGGAATTTTTTTTCAGAATACACATGAACTTTTTAACGACAGCTCCACTATTTTTAATAAAGCGCAAGGACACCATTGCACTTAAATGCGATGCGCACTCCTTTCCATGACTTTTGCCGGCTTTTGAAAAATTGTTCATATCATTTAATCGACGACTACTCCAAACACTTTTTTCATATGCTGCACCTAAATTTGCACATACATATTTCATAGAAATTAACTCAGTAACAGTTTCAGACAGTAAGTAACTCAAAGATACATCTTTATTTTTCTCTGTACACGCTGTCTCCATTAGCGATAATTTAAAAACCAAATGCAATATCAATAGTAGAAGGCAGGTAGCAGAGGAACAGACAAATTTTCTTTTGTGGGCATTTCATAACATACCTTTATAGTGAAAAATGTGGAAAACAACTTATGCTGGTAGAAACAACAACAACAAATGATATTTGGAAACGCCATAACGAAATGAGAGTTCTCCTTGCGATAAAGCAAGCGATGAGCAGTATGCGATGAAAGCTGCGATTTCGGTCTCCATTTGCGATACTGAAAGCATGCTCTAGATTCATCGCTAATGGAGACCGAATGTTATCTCTAGTTTTATATCATGCAATTTTTGTAATGCATTCACTCAACTTATTCTTCACACATTGTCCAAATGTCAAGAAACTAAACAAAAATACTTTGACTCTGGGTTGGGATCTAAGGTAAATAGGTAGGCAAAATAATGGATGGTGGTGCGTGATATTTTGCATTCTTAGTTGGTTTGGGGTAGTAGGGTATTTTGAAATTGAGTTAAAAAGGCAATAGCTGCGTTTTATTATCAACGGGTCTGGGTCTAGGTTATTTTTTAACACGTATTACAAAAACAACACGAGATCCAGGTTTCTATCGGGGTTTCTATCTGGGTTTGCAAATATTAGTATTAAATTCGGCGAACAGAGGGTACATATCAGTACATAACCCAGATCGTTTTATTTCTACGGGGTGAACCATATGGGTTATTGGCGATAATAAAACACGGCTAATGATAAGGAATGCAAAGCTTATACGCATTCTAGTAATTTTTTCAGCAGCAGATATTAAGTTTGAGCATCATACCGTAATTGATACAATTATTGACACTGAAGAATTTCAGCCTAGCTATTGACACCCTCTTCTTACAGAACGTTTCATTGGTACAAATCTGAACGGTTCCCAGAACTATTTCTTTTAAGATCTTCCCTGTTTCTTATTCTCAAACTCTTTATTTTTATATAGTAAGGAGCAAGTCAGTTTTGTTGTGAATTCCGAAACCTAAACATGACTATTACGCGACTGTGTATTTTGTGGAAAAAAGTCTGTATTTCGTTAAGGAATCCGAACAAGTTAGTAGATAATTTTATTATATTTAATACAAACTTGATCATATTCGTTTATTATAATGAAATATAATGCCTGGAGGAGGATTTACCTTATTTTTTATTGTTTTTCTGTTGATATATATTTAATAAAATGGGGTGTCAACTATTGTGTTGAGATTTTAACAATTCCTATAATTGACACCTCTGTGTCAATAACTGTCTTCTATAGGAGTACAAACGTTGACACTGTGACTATATTTGTACTTAAATATAGTGTCAATAATTATATTATTCTTTTAAATTAATATTTAGCTGGAAAAATGCCTAAATGTACTGAGAAATAACCGAAAAGGACCTCGAGAAAGCTCTTGAAGCTGTGAGCACACAAAAGATGTCAAAAAAAAGCTGCAGCCAAATATTATAATAATATTCCTCGAACTACACTTGCCAATAAAAATTCTTTCCTATCTTACTATTCCTACTAACTAGTGTCGTGCAATTCAGGTTGAATTTAAAAGACCTTAGGTCTTACAGACATATTATAGTTAAAACTATTAAAAAAGATCTACACTTATAATTTCGATTGAAATATGCCTAAGTTCCTAAGGCCTAGTACACTATCTGTTGTGTCGGCTATAGAAGAAGAGTATTTGGTACAATGGATAAAAACATCCTACCGGAAAGTTTTCCTGGAGAGAAAAAAGGATGTGCTTCATGCCTTCAAGGATTTTTTTGGAGATGACATCCTTTTGGGCCACAAAACATTTCAGGGAATAACTGGTTTAAGGCGTTTTTGAGCCGACACCCTTCAATAAGTTCAGAACACCAGATCCGGTTACATCGGTCAGTGCAACCGTTGGATTACCAGGCATCAAATAATCGTGGTTTATTTTAATAGAAAAATATCTTGAGGAGCAGAATATGTTGGCCATTTTAGCGATGCTACCAGAGTTTTTAATAGGGATGAAATCAATTTTTTATTGTGGCCAAAAACCAAAAGCGTGTTGGCAGCCTACACAATTGAATATAAGTGATATTTTATTTTTTTTTTAAGTTTTATATTTTTTGTTTTTAAAAATTTAATAATAAATCATTATACAAGTTTAAAAAAATGATTTAAGCCAACCTCAACCAAACCATATGTGAATAATTGTACAAATATGTGGTGTCAATAGTTGTACATAAGTGTCCATTACTATACAATTATGTGGTGTCATTAGGTGTCATCTGTGTGAACTGAAAAAATCGTTACGAGTGCCAATAACTGTATCGCTTACGCTATATTGGAGTGATGTTGTGCATTCTCAGTTGGTTTGCAGTGGGGCATTTTAAGTTGTAATTAGTAAAAAAAAATTATTTTTTTTAGTAATATTAGTAAAAGATGATAATATTCTCATAATGATGTTGGAATTTAATTTGCAGAAAAGAATAAATGAAGATTCCATTAGTAGATAATATATATAATAGGAATTTCGAATTTAATTATTTTATTTGCACCTATACGATTTTTTGAATTGGTTCAACGGAATCACTCATTCCACTCAGTATATGGACGCTTCGTCCCTGGTAGGTACATTATATGGTGTTTACATAGGCCTCACTCAAGCGATTTATCTTGACGTCTATGAACCATATATGTGTTGAGAAAACAATTCCCTACTTTTAAGAAGATCTAATCTTCGTTTAAAGAGATTAAAATTGTATGGGAAATCTTCAAAATTAGGAAGATTTCTAAGAAGATTTATGGTAAATCCACATAAATCTGGATTAAGTGGTAGGTGAAAACGTAGTATTGCATGCGATCAGTTGCGATCATTTTACCGTCAAAAAAACTATTTGCACATGCTTTTTAATATGCATTTATGAATACTTTATCTGAGTTGCTTCATTTTCCTGTAGACCAGAAACAATTCTGATGTGTATTTTAAATTTTAACGAATTAAAATAGTTCTAATTTAAATAAATCTTAAACAAACCTTATAAAATTTGTATCCAATTTTTTTCATTGTCCGATTGCAAGTAGTGACGACTGAGACACTTTTTTGGATTCTTTCTCTCTAATGAATAGTTATTGCAGCCCCAGTATGACGTCGATTTTCTTTTATTGTTTTTTTTTTTCTTTAAAACTCGGCAATCTCGAGGTTTCGCAATTGGTGGGCGTGCCGTTATTTTACCAATCTCCACATTTCCACTATTTTTGAACTTTGAGATAATGTTGTGAATTGATGAGTGCGGTAAATTGAATTGTTTTGCGATTTTATAGCTCGATAATCCCGTTTCGAAGGCTTTAATTATGAATTCCGTAAGGTCTCGCCTCCCACCATGGTTGACATTAAATTCTTGCTAGCTTGCATAAAACAAGAGATCAATAAACAACAAAACAAGTGCATGTCATTTTTACTTGCGATTATAGGTGCATACAATAAGGCAAGTTATGCATTCGTCGAAAAAATTTTTTTTGAGATAAAAATCAAACATGACATTGCGATGATAGCCAAGACGAAAGAAGATGGTCTAAAAATTCTGTCCGTCTGTATGTATGTATAGACACCTACAGCCAAAACGGTTGGGCCGAATTGCTTCAAACTGGGAATATAGAGTTTGTTAGGAATTGTACAGAGGGGAAATTGAAATTTTCTTGTAGCTCAAAAAATAACGGTACCTGCCATATAACCGTTACGTTAAAGCATATTTTTCTCGAAAACGGCTCTAACTATTTTGATTTAAAACAATCATTGCAGCCGTTTGGGTACGACCGATCATATGGTTGAAAAAAAAATAAATGTCCAAAAACGGTACTTTCCATAGGACCGTTTTTTTTTACTTTTGACTATCTCATAAATGGTTTAACAGATACATATGAAATTTCACACATATATAGGTGTAGGTAGCTCAATTTTTACTGCATACCAATATTTTTAATTAATTTTTTTTTTTTATTTTTAAATGTATTAAGAACATTTTTTTAAATTTTTATTTTGAAAACTACTCATTAATTTTTTTTTTTCAAATTGCTGAATACCTATGAATTGGCTTTTTTGATTTTTTTTTTTAAATCGTTTTCAAAGAGTTTTTAATAAAAAACTTTTTTCTCAAAAACCGCTACATAGATTTTTAAAATGTTTTTCTCATAAATTCAAATTTATGCAAGAAACAAAATGGCGTACTGTTTTTTGAGCTCAAATGAGTTTAAGTAGCTATTTGTTTCAGAATTTTGAATTATTTTTTCTTTAATTAAGCCGATTTAGTCTTTTGTTTTTAAGTTTATATTATTAAATATTTAGGATTGTCGTACCAATTTTTTTTAGAAAAAATTAAGGAAATTTTGTATATATAGTATACAAAATAATGTAAAAAAAGACTTTAAAAATATATTTAGATTTTTAATAAAAACCTTTTGCATTCGATGTGATCGAAGAGTTCGTGCGATCCAGTCGTGCATTTTATTTTAATAACGGTTAACTGGAAATGTATTTAAATCGTCATAGGCCAACTTATTTGCACCACAGAGAGTAGTCCAACTATTACGTTCTATCTTTGTTTAAGAGAATGCAGACTGAAGGCATATGTAATTTCCCAAATTTAGTTTTGTTTGGTCTAATTTACTTATTTAAATGTAATTTATTGCATTGACAAAAAAAAAAACAAACAACCACCGCTTGGGACTTGGGACCAGAAAATATAGGTAGATATAAACTATTTTTCGTTTGGGTCGTATTTTGAAATTTATCATTGAAACACAAATCAGTTAAACTATTGGCAAATTGGTTATAGCTATCATTGAAACTTGGTTGTACTTGAAAAGATCTTTCATAGCCAAATGTATTTTTGAGGTTAGATTTGATCATTGAAAGAAAAACAAATCATTGGGACGATTGTGTTCCACTTTTGTAACAAAATGTCAGCTGTTCATTGAAAACGCTAACCATGATTGAAAAATCAAAAGTGATTTTAAAAGAATGTAGTAGACAAAATCAATATTTTTTTGACAGAAAAAAATTATATAAGTATCTTACTTCCATCATTTTGGTACCAAAATGACATCATTTTTATTTGTTTAAGCTCCTCAGAATTGATAGACAATATTTTCAATGAGTTTCAATGCAATCTATAACTGGCGTCTACCACAGGTCTTTTTTCATGCAAACTATGTTATCCCAAAAATTAAGTATGTCTAAGGCATCAAAATTTGAATTTCTAAACACAGCCCTACAATATTTTGTTTGTTTTTTTTCTTCTTTATAATCTACACGCGCTCAAGGGATTATGAATACCCTTTAAATGTTTCAACACAGCGCGGGCGTGAGGGTGAGGTCAAGGAAGAGAAAGAATGATAGGAGAGATGTGTGGCGCGATATTCGGAGACTGTAGGTGGTTGTTGTCTCAGATTTTATCTCCAGGGATGGCGGCTGAACTAATGCGGAGAAATTTCTGTGTCTTATTTATTTATGTCTCTTATAATTCGCATTAATTTTTTTATTCTTTGTCATATTTCATCGACATAATAGTTTTACCCAATCACATGTTGTTATTTCTATGCCTAAACAGCATGTAATGAGTAAACCAGCAACTCATTGAAAAATAAGAAGACATTGACTACGGCAGGGATCGAACCTGTGACCATGAGGTTGACAGGCGAACACACAACTATCGCGCCACGGCCACCCCAAATTCAAATTTATTCATGGATAGAATGTCGAATTTACAAATGAAACAAGATTCCCATATTGGTATTTCTCATCTGTGCTTGTAGTTTTTGATTTGAAGGCTTCTTCAAATCTTAGGGAATTATGTTTAGTTTGTCCTGAAATCCCTTTTTCATTACAATATGTACCTATGTAAGTATACACTCATATTTTGTGCAATAAATGTATATATTTTGAATATAACCTGAAAATTATGGCTAAAGCAATTCATTTTTAATTAAAAATTCTAAGGTTCTAAGACGTTTTTATTTTCGCCCTCATCATATTCTATAATTTTCAATATTTTCCTTTTACAAAAATATTCGCCACTTAATTATTTCTTTATTCACCAAAAACATTACCTAACTCTTTCTACGTTTAAAAAAAAATATTCCGATATAATTAATTGGAATTTAAACCTAAAGAGCCCTTTGAATTTACATAAAGCCCTTTAAAATAATAACCTTCCTAGAATTCACCTCGATATCAAAATAATGCCATCGATTAAAGTTTCCACTTTTCTTTGAAGGACGAAAGTGCACTTTCTCGATTCCTTTCCTAAATCTCGAAACCCGATTACGAGATTTACCTCCTTCCTCTTCATATTATGGTAATGTCAACAAGGACCACATCCTCTTCGTTCGACATATTATCCACTGTATCCTATTTAACTTTAACCAAACAACAGGTGATGGGAGTAAGAGATTTGTTGAGGTTTCAGTAACAACAAACTGTCTGTCTGCAACTTCTAAAAAAAAAACAGTAAATTAATTCATAGCTACAAGAACTTTTGAGAATAACTAAGAGGGAATTCATTATTTAGTGTTGTTGCTTTCTTTTCTTATTTTATTTGGAGAATAATCTGAATAATTACCAAAACTGTATTTTTTTGTTTCTTTCAGGAACAGCTGTGATTCAATGAAGTAGAAGGTGAGGCTGGATGTAACATTTATTTTAATTAAAAAGTTTAAATAGACAAAAAGTTTTACGAAATAGGTATCAACATCGTTTTTCTTAATATAAATAACTAGCAGATACTCATGCGATGCTACGGACCCACGGGAATCTAATGAAATCATTTATCCACCTACAAAATTTCATTCAAAACCCTTCAGTCATCAATCATCAAACGACGAACATGCTCGACTAGCATGCTCGCGCTCGCTGTGCTCTTCTTGTATGTGGGCTGGTTCGCTAGCCGCTTGCTGTTGGCCAAAAATTTAGATTTTGTCGTGTTCGTTGGCTTCGATGTTCGTCGTGTATGGTCATGTTCGCGAACAAAGTGAAGATTTAATATTGGATTCAAAAAGTAAGAACTACAAAAATAAAGTTGGGAAAAATAAATCATGGCTAATCTTCCAGCTGCTTACCATTAAAATCCATTCAATGGTTGAGGCATGAATGCGGAACAAACAACCAAGTATATATTTTGTTCATATATATGTAAGCCTGTCCCATATAGACATATGAACTGTCCGGTTACATTTTTCGGGATAAAAATGACCTATGAGATAATCGAGTATGTGTGCGTCCATGCAGGTGCGTGGTGGGAGCAAATTTGCTAAGGGATTTAAAATAAAAAACGCCCCCTTCACCTTTTTTTGAAATAAAAATCCATTTTGAAAACAATTATACCAAATATAATTCAAAAACTAATTTTATTAACAAATATAGTTTCATAATTACACATAAATCTTAATAGGAATCCATATTATATTACTGTAAAAGCCTACTATATTCGGAAAGGCACGCTTCTTTCAACTTTATCCTAAAAAAAAACGCCCCTAAAATCGAAACGCCCCGGTGTCCCATAGGGCCACCACGCGCCTGTGTCCACGTGCCAAATTTTATCCAGATCAGTTCAGCCGTTCTGGCGTTATTGATCAAAAAACATCCATCCATCCCACCCATCCATCCATCCATCCAAACTTTTACATTTATAATATCAGTAGGATTATCCAAAATTTCCCAAGCTTCACATCGAATTTTCCACCTTTACATTGTCCAAAATCATCAAATCATGATTTTAATTAATCTATATATCATCGAGAGAAAAATGTTCACGTTTTTCTAGAATTTTTCGAGTTTTCTACTAAGAATTTTCTATTTGTTCATTCGAAAAGCCATTTCGGAACATTTGCATACACAATTCAATACAAAAAATTAATTTTTGATTTTTAAAATTTCTCGAATTTTCTGTAGGGTTTACCCAAAATTTTCTTTCGCAAAAACCTTCTCCTGGATCTTACGAACAACTAAAACAGAGTTCGAGCCAAATCGGCCCTTTCGTTCTCAATTGATGAATTACAATACATTTTTCACACCATTTTTAATAGCAGATGCCCGTGCGATGATATACGGACTTTCTATTCCACGGGAATCTAATGACATCTATACACCTAAAATTAAAAACCGTTCTGTCGTTAAGGCGTGAAAGCGGGACAAACACCCTAGTATATGTATATATTTTTTTCATATTTAAGCCTCTCCCATAGGAACCGTTAATTTTTTTCGGCATAAAAATGACTTATGTGAGAATCCAGTACCCCATCCATCTAACAATCAAATTTCATGCAAATCCGTGTGCTTCTTTGCGCCTTGTAAATAAAAGCTATGTGGCCTATTTGTATAATGAGCTCTATGCAAAATTAAAACACACCTATCCCACTGGAACCATACATTTTTCCGGAATAAAAAGTAGTATGTGGCCTATTCCAGAGAATAATCTATCTCTGTACCAAATTTCATCCAGAACCGTTCAGCCGTTCCGGAGTTATTGAGCAACACACATCCATACATCTATCCATCCATCCAAACTTTTACATTTATAATATCATTAGGATTATCCGATATTTTCCAAGCTTCACGAATTTTCCACCTTTACATTGTCCAAAATCATCAAATCATGCTTTTAATTTATCTATATATCATCGAGAGAAAAATGTTCACGTTTTTCTAGAATTTTTCGAGTTTTCCACTAAGAATTTTCTATTTGTTCATTCGAAAAGCCATTACGGAACATTTGCATACACAATTAAATACAAAAAATCAATTTTTGATATTTAAATTTCTCGACTTTTCTGGAGGGCTTAGCCAAAAATTTCTTTCGCAAAAACCTTCTCCTGGATTTTACGAACAACTAAGTAAGATTTTGAGCCAAATGGGCCCGTTTGTTCTCAATTGATGAATTACAATACATTTTTCACACCATTTTTAATAGCAGATGCCCCTTGCGATGGTATACAGACTTTCTTTTCCACAGGAATCTAATGACATCTACAATTAAAAACCATTCAGTCGTAGAGGCGTGAGAGCGGGAAAAACACCCAAGTATATGTATATATCTTTTCATATTTAAGCCTCTCCCATAGGAACCGTTAATTTTTTTCGGGATAAAAATGGCCTATGTGAGAATCCGGTGACGCATGCATCTAACAATCAAATTTCATGCAAATCCGTGTAGAATGAGCTCTATGAACAATTAAAACACACCTATCCCACAGGAACCATTCATTTATCCGGGATAAAAAGTAGCATGTGGCCTATTCCAGAGAATAATCTATCTCTGTACCAAATTTCATCCAGATCCGTTCAGCCGTTCCGGAGTTATTGAGCAACAAACATCCATCCATCCATCAAAACTTTCACATTTATAATATTAGTACGATTAAAAGGTTTTAAAATAAAATACACAAACTTCACAAACTATATAGTTTAAATTAAGAGAATTTGGAAAAAAAAGCAATAAAAACATACATCGTCTGATTTGCTCAATATAAGATGTAATCCATATTTAGTTATACACAAGAATTCATAAATATGTATTGAAGGAACGACTCAAATCAATTGACTTGTTCTGAATTGAATAAAACCTAAACCTCAACGTTACATTTGCGAAAGATGCATGCAGCACTGGCACTGCACTTCAAAGAAAAACGCAGATTGTATTACTTCTACACAACACATCGTGGGCTGTAAGTGGCAAAAGAAATGCCATTATGTGAACTTGCTATAATTTTTACAACTGGTGTCAAATGTCATTGCACTTTGACATTCTTCTAGTCAGATAGGAAATTATTTATTTATTGTATAAACTTTCTTAGACTTAACAATTTAAATAATAATTACAAAACTATTGCAATTCATTTTACAAAAAACTGAATAAAAGTATAACTACTATAAATAAATAATTTACATAGGTTTACTTAATATTACTTGATTACAATAAAGTTCATTCCTTTCTTCTAAAAACATCGCTAGAACAATTAAGATCGATTACATCAGCATATTTGTTAAAAGACTTACAAGCTTTTGTAACTGGTTCATTACAACCGTAGTTTGTTGAATTTTGCCAGGATTAAAAAAAATTTGTTTACCCTAGGTCTTAATAACTGAGCTGGACTATATGGTCTAAACAACAATACTAAAAGTGTACAATTTACGAGTATATGTCCCGTCACAATATCTCACACAAAAGAAACGAGGAAGTAAGCCCTTCTTGCCTCAAGACTTCTTAGATCATTTAAGATACACCGCGATTCATATGGAGGCAGCGGCAAATTCCAGTTTAGATGCGGAAGCGAAAATCTCGTGAATCTTTTCTGGATTATTTCAATTCGATTTGAAGCGTTTTGAAATAGGGACACCAAACCACACTGCAATATTCCAAAACAGGACGGATGAAGCTAACATAAAGAGACTTCAACGTGTATGGACATTTAAAATCTTTAGAATTCCTAGTTAGAAACCCAAGCAAAGAGTTGCCTTTAGAAGCAATATAATCAATATGCATCTTAAACTCTAACTTAGAGTCAAATATCACTCAAAAATCTTTATAATTAAAAACTCGCTGGGGCTCGTAGCTTAAAATTTTATAACAACAAACGAACAGAGAAGAAGATTTTGAAAAAGAAGTTATACTATAGGGTCCGCCAAATAACCTTTTTTTTTTTAAATGGGCGCAAAACATCGAGTGTAGCTTCGGCTGTGTGGCACGTAGCGCCTCCTCTTCAATTTTTGTGGACAAAAATTCGTTCAACATGGCCCGATAACGATCGCCACTGACTGTAACGGCCACTCCTTGCTCATTTTCGAATTATGCCTCTGGACCAAAAGCCGCACCAAACAGTGACTCGTTTTGGGTGTATCGGCTTTTTAGTGTATGCGTGCCGGTTTCCTGTGCCCCAAATGCGACAATTTTGCATGTTTACATACCCGCCAAGATTAAAATGAGCTTCATCTGAAAAGATGATTTTTTTGGCAAAATCGGCATCTTCTCTACGTCGATCGCAGACCCACTTAGCGAGCGTTGTTCAAGCATATACACAACCATATTCGTTCAGCGGAAGGATAAAACTAATTATCTGTTAAATCGGCCATGAGCTATGTATTACCGTTCACGAAATTTTTTAGGTCGAAAGACATTAGTTGTAAGAGTTATTGTTTAATTTAGAGCGCCCGTAAAGGGCCAGTAAATTAGTTGTAAGTTATTGATAATTAGGCTAGTTTTAAACATTTTTGTCTAGCTTTAAGATAGTTATAAGTTAATATGAAATAAAAATGAAATAAAAAAAAAAAAAAAAAAAAAAAACCGTTCACGAAATAAGCACTAGTTGAAAAAAAAGTTAGATGGCGGACCCGTTACATTTACTGGTATTTAATGAAAGGTCATTCAGAAAACACCATTTTGATAAGTTATCTAGATCATTCTGAAGTTGCTCGAAATCTGTTGAAGATTTAATCACTTTGTATATCTTTACATCTGCAAAAATTAAACGTAAAGAATATGAAATGATATGAGGCAAGTCGTTAATAAATAGTAAAAACAAAAGCGGTCCCAAATGACTGCCTTGAGGAATTCCTGAGACATTTGAAATTATTTCTGATTTTTCTGGGCCTATTTTCACATATTGAACCTGATTTGTCAGATAACTATTGATCCAGTTAAATAGTTGAGAATGAAAACCTAATAACTTAAGTTTTTTTTAACAAGTACACAACAGCCACTTTCCATTGAATTCACTCAAAAATTTGTGAACAATGTAAGATTGGTTGCATTAGATTTTCCACTGACAAATCCATGTTGATTTAAAAACTTTTGGAACCAACTGAAGCTTAGCAATGGGTCTATAGTTTTCTACAGATTGCTTAGAGCCAGATTTAAAAAAGGGAGTTATATAAGAGCTTTTCCAGCAGTCAAGGAAAACACCATTACTAAGAGAAGAGTTGAAAATGAACAGAAGGGGTTTCGACACTTTCGATCTACAATTCTTCAAAAATATTGCAGGAATATTGTCAGGAGGCAAACTCAAACTGCTATCTAAACTACCCAGTTCCACAGAATTTCATCCTCAGTTAGGGCTAGGTGTCCCATATCAGTACTAGTTGAAATTTCTAAATCCAACTCAGATCTAAATGAACTGAACTTAAAATTCGATTGAAAAACCGAAGCGAATAAATTAGAAATTTTCTTAATCAATATGAAAACATAACCTTTTTGATGACATAGCTGAAGAAATATAAATTTCAGTAATAGTAATAATTGCAGTAAATGAGCCGTAATCTTCATTTAACTGAGAATATCACTTCTGTGTTTAAGCACGTCTATAACTGGTTAGCGCTATACCGACGATGTTATGTACCTACTATTTTTTTTACCGCTAGTTGCTGAATTCGATTTTGAGCATTGTTAATTCCCCAGGGGCCTATTACTCCTTTCACACGCCGCGAACTACTTCGTCGATCTATAGTGTCGGCAGGGTTTTTTGGGCGTGTGAAAAGAAACTGTGTCGACACAGCAGTTCGATTTCTGGAGATCAGTGTATGATTTGTTTTTGTTTTTTGGTTGTTGTCTGCTTATGTTTATAATTTGAAGTTATCTTATTTGCATTTTTCTTTCATATTAAATTAATCTGCTTAATTAATTCTTGAAAATAATATGGCGTGCAAACATATTCACTTCAATAATTTATTTTTTTAAAGTAAATTTGACAACTTTTCTGTTTGACAGCTGGTTTTAACATAAAATTATACATCGACATACAACGAACTACTTCGTCGACATGATAGATCGATGTTGTGTGTGAAAGCGGTATATAGCACAACGTCACAAATCGACGAGTCTAAATTCACTTGTCAAACTATACTTGTACGACAAGGACAAGTGTATTCTGTAACACAACGCAAAACTGTTGCACTTGTCCACATTGTGTGACAAGTGTCCAAAAATAAAACATGGCAAAAATTACCTAAGGAAAAAAATTGCTGTTTTAACAAAAATAAGAGAATAAAAATTGCACTTATTGAAATTTGTATAGCTTTTTAAGCAAAGGAAAAAAAAAGAAAAAAGTCGATAAAGATATTTGCTTTGAATATTATTCTACAAAGCAAAGATACTAACTGTGCCGTTAATTTTGGGCTCGAAATTTTTCAAGAAAAAACATCAAAATTTATTCTTGGTTTAAACACTTTTAATCTGTATAAATGTTTATTGTTTTTATTCGCACTATCACTATCAAAATCAGAATCAAAAAATACATTTTAAATTGAATATTGTTGAAAACAAATGTATAAATTATTTAAGTAAATTATACACATTCTTCCACAATTTAAATTAATTTTTTTACTCAGAAAATACAAACTAATGACAACTTTTGAATTACCTGTCACACACTAGCAATACTTAAGCAGTTACTGTGACATTTGTCACTTTATGTTACAAAAGGAGGGAAATCCAACAAATACCTACTTTGTCACATTTTAAAATGGCAATTGTCACAGAGCGTGTAGACTTGTCGTTTTTTTAAGACTTGTCGTATTTTACTTGTCCTACAAGTACTTGTCGCGTTGTGATATAGGGTCCAGAAAGTATCATCGCTTACACAGCACCTGAACAATTTAAATTAGAAATTTTAGGGCAATTTGCCGAGTTGGCACAACAGTTTACCATTTGCGACTTTTTGAAACAAAGCGTTAATCACCACTAACCTTACAAGTCTTGAAAGCCAATATTGATGATGAAATACAGTTTTTTGGCCAAATGTTTTGCGAGCAAAAAGTCATGGATGGTTCGATAAATAAAATTGTTTAAATCTATGATAGTGTATCGATAGTAAAAAAATCGATTGTTTTTCTTCCCGCAAGTTTATTACTTGTAAGATGTCACTAACACTCTTGTATTTTTATGAAAATCACCGCCGAAATTTATAAAAATGCACTAGTAGGTGTGTATTCTAGTTGCTGTGACGTCCATAGATTCTTTGTGGTTGATCTTGATCTTCATCTCTATAGTTTGTTTTTGTTAGTGTTTCTGTTTGGTTTTCGGATTTTTGTTTTTCGTAAATTATTTATTTGCAGTAGACAGTGGTTTTCTTGTGGTTTTTCGAAATATTTTGTAGTAAAATTTTAAATTAAATGAACTTAATGTATGGTGTTTGGTTTCTAAAATTTGTTTTTAAAAAAGAAATCTTACTTTTTTGTTTATTTGATCCTTTTTCTTTTTTGGTAGTAAACAAGAAAAACATTTAAATCAAAAATTACTTATTCTAATTCATTTTAATTTACTACCATTTTGTAACTATTTTACTGAGACTCATTAAATACATTTGGGCATTTTGATACTCAAATATGCTTTGTAGGAACTTTGGTCAATGAATTTGAAATGTAAATAAGACACTATTTACCCGTGTCGTGTGATTAATTTATTCATTAATAAGCACGTCTCAGTTCTACGTCAACTTTTCACTGTTAAGTACTAAAAAACTTGGCAGCACTTCACCAAATTTTATAAAATATTCAAGAAAATAGATAGGTTAGTCAGGTATTATATAGCGCGTGACTGTAACGCGCAAGCCTTGGTTATTTTCTTTTGAACTTCTATTCGGTAACGCGCGTGTTATAACACGAAGCCTTTTTCTCATCTTTCATTTTATCTTCTTTGCCCAGTGCAGATATTGAACAAAAAATAATTTTTGAAAAATGGAAGGCACAGTTATTTATATAGGTATTCAGGATGACCAAGACAAGGATTGTAGAGAATGAGGTTAATTTGGTAATTTAAAATAAGCTTAGAAGTTTTTTCTTTGCTTCATTTAAATTCGCCAGCCATTTTGGATTGATGTTCATTCACCTACAGCGAAAATTAAATGAAGCAAATCCGAAAAAGAAAAAAAAAATTAGAAAGAGAAACGTCAAAAACACGCAAGGAAAACCCTACCGCGCTTGTTCAGATAAATTTATTTCTGTTTCATCGTTTCGCTCTTTCTTTCTCTTTCGCATTTCATTCGCACAGGGGTAAACACGCGCTGTGTACCGGCCTTAGTTGAACGCTGTCAAAAAACCTGAACAAAACTCATATAAAATGAAGTTTTCAGTTCTATTAATTATAGCTAGTTATTCAAACATTTTTGGGATAACTCAGAAAAGCTTTCATGAAAACAGTTGTTTTGGCATGCGTTACAACAACGGAAGGCTATTCCAGATTGCTCAAAAAAAGAGTGAGTGACACCAATTTCTAGCTAAGAGCTAATTAGTAAAGGCCGTCATAATCTTATGTGCCAGGATGTAGAAAATTTTGAAGGGGGTGGAGGTTGTTGTTCAAATGTTAAAAAATTTAAAATAATAGTATGTGCTAACACTAAATTTTTTGTTCGGTGCCTGCAAATTCTCGATATTTTTTAAAAATAAATTCACGATGGGATAAGTGTCAAAAATTCGGTCAGTCAAGTTATCAATTTGTTATTACATTGCTTTTAAAGCCAACATATATTTATTAATTAGAAAAACATGATAATACGTATTTTAGTGAAGGAAATCTGCCATTCGTCGTTTATTGATTAGGGGGTATTATCTTACACCCAGTTTCACAGTGCGAGTTTAAATTCCACTTTTGTTTTAAACTTCAAATCAACAATTTATTCGGTTTCACAGTATCGCTTAAACCTTGAACTGAGTTCAATTTGTGGTTTAAGTTAACTGAGATTATTCTGCCGTTTAAATTTAAGTTCAGCGTTTATATTGCTTTTTTTCAGAAAATATTATTAACAAAAAAAAAAATAAAATGCACGACTGGATCGCACGAACTTTCTCTTATGTTCGATCACATCGTATGCAAAAGATTTCTATTAAAAATCTAAACATATTTTTAAAGTCATTTTTGACTCGATTTTGTATATATGTATACAAAATTTCTTTAATTTTATTCTAAAACAAATCGGTATAACAATATTAAATATTTAATATTATAAACTTAAAAACAAAAGATTAAATCGGTTTAATCAAAGAAAAAATTATTCAAAATTCTGAAATTAATACTTAAACTAATTTGAGCTTAAAAAACTACGCCATTTTATTTCTTGGATAAATTTGAATTTATGAGAAAAAAATTTTTAAAATCTGTGGTTTTTCAGAAAAAAAGTTTTTCTTAGAAAAACTTTTTGAAAACATTTTTAAAAAAATCAAAAATGCCAATTCATAGGTATTTAGAAAATATATATAACTATAATTTTTGAAAAAATTTAATGCGAAGTTTTCAAAATATAAATTTTTTTAATTTTTTTCTTAAAAATGCTTTTAAAAATACAAAAAAAAAATTAATTAAAAATATTGGTACGCATTATAATTTCGGCAACTTAAACCTATATATTTGTGAAATTTCGAAAGAATCGGTTAATCCATTTATGAGATAGTCGAAAGCAAATAAACGGTCCTATGGAAAGTACCATTTTTAGACATTTTTCAAATTTTTTTTTCAACCATATGATCGGTCGTAGCTAAAAAGCTGCACTGATTTCTTTTTATCAAAATCACTAGAGCCGTTTCCGAGAGAAATAGGTTTGAACGTAACGGTTATAAGGCATGTACCGTTATTTTTTGTGCTAAAAAAATTTCAATTTCCCCTCTGTACAATACCTAAGAAACTCTATATACCAAGTTTGGCTGTAGGTGTCAGACATACAGACATACAGGCGGGCAGAATTTTTAGACCATCTTTTTTCGTCTTCGCTATCATCGTAATGTCATTTTTGATTGTTATCTCAAAACTTTTTTTTTCGACCAATGCATAACTTGCCTTATAGTACCTAATCACAAGTAAAAACGTGCATTAAAATGTCATCGAGTTATGAAAGTGAATTTGAATATTATTTTATTTATTATTCTCGTTACGCTATTGCTGACCAAAATCGGAATACTGACGGTATTTTGAAACAAAATAAATCTTCCCTGGCTTGTCAACAGCACAAAGCATTTGTTGTTGTTTCGCGTATTTTTTGTGTCAGAGAGAAAAAGGGAAGACAAGGCATGAAAATTGCTGCCAATTATTTTTCACAAAATCTAGTTAAACGAAGTTCAACTGATCTGAAGATCAGATTTCACTGTGAAACCGGTCGAGTTGAACTTCAAATTTAAACTCAGTTTAAGGTTCAGCTGATCTTAAGTTTAAGCTCCCACTGTGAAACTGGAGATTACAGTTGTTAATTATTATATTCATGGTTATCTAATAGCACGAGCTTTCGAAACTTTATATTTGTATCTTATTAAATGTAAATCAAAACACGCAACTTGCAAGTACTCGAGGACCTCAAGCTACTTATGTGGTGGACGAAACTGGAGATATAAGGCTAGGGACCAAGCCGAGCTGCCTAGATAAATGTGTTTATTGATACTCATACCCAGATTGTCGACTTTAAAGCCACCTTTCAATCATCCAAGTACCAACATATTTATAAATGGACCATATCCATATCAAATCCTTCTTAGCTCCATTTCTTTCTCTCCCTAAAACTAGAAGAAATTTATTTTCAATAAAAGAAAAAAACAATATGAATTGGTTTATATTTGTATGCGGATTTATTTTATGTATAAAACTATAAATGTATAAATATTTAATCGTTCCATTATATCATGTTAAAGGAAAAAGAATAGAAAATCTCTTAAAGAAAATATCAAATCTCTTGCTGATGAGATCATCCTCCGTATGTACTTATCCTTATTTTATAGCTCACAAGCCTTGAATTGGGCTATAACAGATCAACTATTGTTCATAACCCGTGTCGATGCTCCTTTCTTCGGATTAACTATCCATTTATGGATACGCCAAAAATATTCTACACAAGCCAATTGTCATGTTGACAACAAACTTATCAAAACACAACCAAATTTGATTCGCATGTTCTATGAGACGAAGACAACACAAAGGACAAAATAACCGAAATTGACATGAGGGGAAAATATGTATGTATATATGTCTATGTTGTATGGATATATGTTCGTATGTAATATTCAGTATATTACGAAGTCACCCCAAAGGTATTAAGTTCCCTCCAGGAGACAGCGATTATCATAATCGTAAAAAAAATCCTACAAAAGAGATGCCCAGCATGTAAGATTGTTGCAGACATAAAGTTTTATTGTTAAACAGAAGCGCTTTTTTCGTTTGACAATCCTTTGAGGATTTTCGGTAGAAATTAAGAGAAATATACAAAAACAAAAAACAGTCATGTCAATGGCAAAATAGCTTTGGATATCCTGCTCAATTCGATTGAATTGCAAAATAATGATAAAAGGAACTTAAACATAATCTCCTTTTGCAACAGAAAAATTGAGCAAAATCAGGATAATTTCTGCTGTAATTTTTATGAAAACATTTATGATTTTAATCCAAAAAGGATTTATTAATTGAAAATTTTGTTGTTAATTGAGTGAACATTTAAGATTTTAATCAGAAACATTTGTTTACGTTGTGTCGTCCTTTTGAAAGAAAAAAATAACAAAACCTCATCCCTTAATGCCCGCACACGCATTTCGTCACGTTACTGAATGAAATATATACGCTGGATGTTACGACTTAAAAAAATGTCCGTTATCTGCTTAAAAAAGAACTTATCATATCCCCCCCATTATGGTCCGGTCATTTTTCCTCTTTGTTAGAACGCAAAAATAAACTGATAGACATTAGCCTTTTGTCTCCTTGAAAATAAATATAGAGGAGTTATTTTAAGGACTATGACAACCAGTTGGCTTGACACACTGTTAATATAACTTCTATGTATGTGGACATAATCATTAGAGAATATATTTTGAGGCCAATAAACTCTGAGGGGTGAAATGTTCACACGAACTATGTGATATGTATGTGGAAAGAATAATAATAGACATGATTTTAATTTTTTAAAGTTTGTAATAAGAACAGGGTATTCTCATTATGTATTTATAGAAATTTTTTCTATAAAAAAACCATTTATCCTTAAACCATCAACAAAACATATTAAATCATTTATAGATCGTAGACGTGTTTTTTTTTGTAGGAACCAAAACGAATAAATAAAATGCGCGACTGCATCGCACGAACTTGCTCTTATGTTTTACTTAAATTTTTATATACAAATTTTTTTATAACAAAATCTTGGTCTGACAATTTTAAATATTTAATAATATAAACTTAAAAAAAATTTTTCAAAAACAATTATCAACCCGTTCTCGAAATATTGAATTTTCAAAAAAAAAAAAAAATTTAAACCAAAAAATGTTATTTACAATTTGAAGGACCTCCTATGTAAACATTTTGATCGAAATCCGTCAAGCCGCTTATGAGAAAGTTCAAAATAAAAAAAAAAATGGTTGTGTGGTAGGTACCGTTAATAACAAAATATTTAGAAAAAAATGTTTGACCAAAATGTAGAGTATACCTAAAATAGTGCACACACTTTTTTATTTAAAACGTTAAAGCGGTTTTCGAGATAATTGAGATTTTAGAACAAATTTTATGGGAGATACCGTTAGTTTGGGACCTAAAAAAAAACGATTCAAAAATTTATTTTAGACAATTACCTAAAACGCTTAAATACCAAGTTTGAGGAAAATCGCTTGAGCCGTTAGGCTGTAGAGCGATGTACAGACAGACGGAAAGACAGACAGACAGATACACATGCAGACAAACAGACAATAGATGGAATTGCGGGACCCACTTTTTTGGTGTTCTCTATAATCAAATGTTAACTTTGATTAAAATCTCGAGTTCAATTATTTTTTCAAATGCAAAACTTGTCATATAGTACCGACCAGTGCTGCTATTAAGAAATTAAAAAAAAAAAAAACATAATTTTAAAACATGATTTGGGATTTAAAAAAACATGACGGACCTATCTCGTAGCTAGAATCGCGTTAAATGGCAAACAAAAGAAAGAATTCAAATAGACAATTTGGAGACCATATCATAAGTAAAACAAATAAAGGGTTATCCATTTTGCGGTTTCAAAAGTATAGGGCTGGCATTCGACATCTGTCAAACTAAGTGGTTAAGCCAATTATCTTTTTTTAGTTGAAAGTCTGACATTTGCGAAAATGGAGCGCTTTACTATCGCACAATGCATACAAATTGTTAAAACCTACTACAAGACTAGTGATTCTGCCACAGCCACATATCGTGCTTTAAGAGGAGATTATGGTTGACATAATCGTCCAATTATGCAAGCAATTAGCAAATTTGTGAAGAAGAATAGATTGATTACAGATATTGTAAGGCATGTGCATCATCGTTTTGCTCGTACCACTGAAAATATCGCTACTGTAAGTGAAAGTATTGTATCGATTCCTCGTCGTTCTCAGGAATTACGACTGTCTTACGGCACATTATGGCGTATTTTGCATTTGGATCTACACCTATATCCATATAAAGTCCAGCTCACTCAACAACTGAAGCCAGCTGATCATTCACAACGTCGTAGATACGTCGAATGGGTGCTTGAACAACAGGCGGTAGACGGCGATTTTTCGAACAAAATTTTCATTTTAGCCTCGGTGGGTATGTTAATAAGCAAAATTGTCGTAATTGGGGTTCTGAGAATCCTCAAGTAATTGAAGAGAGGCCATTACATCCACAAAGAGTTTGGGGCGCTCTTTGGTCCGGAGGTGTGATTGGACCTTACTTCTTCGAAAACGACGATGGAACGACTGTCACCGTCAATTCGGAGCGTTATGGTCATATGATAACCGACTTTTTTTTGCCTGCTATTAAAGAATACGACTTAGACAATATGTGGTTTCAACAAGACGGTTCCACACACCACACAACTCGAGCGAATATGGCTTTATTGCAAGAGACATTTCCTGGCCACGTAATTTTCCGTCGTGGCGATATCAACTAGCCACCAAGATCATGCGATTTGAAACCGCTGGACTTTTTTTTTGTGGGGCTACCAGAAAGACACTTGAGCATTGGAAGACCAACATTCGTCAAGTTATGGCTGAGATACCGCCAAATATGTGTGAAAAAGTGGTCGATAATTATCTCAAAAGAATCGATGCTTTCAACAATTCGCGTGGTGGTCGTTTAAATGATGTAGTATTTCACAAATAATGTCAACGTTCAAACTTTATAATAAAAAAGAAATATCATGAAAAAAAATATTTTATATGTGTTTTAGTTACGTTTACTTTTGAAACCGAAAAATGAATAATCCATTATATTAAATTAACAGTTTATGTATGCAATTGCTGAAGCTGAACTCAATGTTCAAAAAGGATTGAAAAAGGAGGAACGATTGACGCTTTTAATAATTGAAAAATGAAAAAAAAAACAGTTTCATCCTTCTATCTCTTTTACTCATCATCATTGAGTTACTCTTGGTGATAGCTAAACTGTCAAAAATATTGCAAGTGTTCTCTTCATTATTTTGTTGGTGCATTTCACATATCTATATATATTCACACTCAAAGACACTATGTGAAAATAAAAAAATTAGAGTAGGTATACTTACAAATGAAGTGTTCATCCTGCTCTTTGCTTTTAGTTTAGTGTTTCTCTTTTTGTAGGGTAGGTTTCGACATGTTGGGTTTTGCGATTATAGGGACAAAATTTGTGTCAGAAAAAAAAACATGATTTTAAACTAAAAAACATGAAAATATGATTTGGGTAAAATTAAAGTCTTTATCGACACTTTCGCTATGAAATGGAAATTGTTTTTCCCGAACAAAAAGCCGAAAAGGGATTGAACTATTTTTGCTTGTGGTCGCGTTAAATTAAATATAGAGAAAGAAAAGAACCTTATTGACCACAAAAAATGTAAAAAAGTTAAAAAGAAAAAACAAAATAAAAAACGTTTTTTAATTTAAAATTATTATTTTAACTTTTAATTTAAATTGAATGCATTTCGAGTCTGATGTGACTCATCTTCAGCAATACACTAATTGGTATGGAAATTACAACAAAATTACATAAGACAATAGAATAAAAAAAATGTAAATAAAATAGCTTTACAAAATTAACAAATCACAGAAAGTTAAAGAGTGAGAGAGAGGGTTATATTAAGTTAAAGAGCGGTGAAATTATATTCCCGTCGTCACTGTTCATCAAGTTGTTGTTGATGTGTATGTGTAAGCTTTCATACGCATCAAGTCGTCTGGGGTTTGTGACGTGTTTAAGAAGCTTTACGTCTTCGAACTTAACATTGAAATGATTGTTGGTGAGGGCGTGCGAGGCAACGGAGGATTTTTCGGGGCGATTGAATTTTATGTGGCTAGAATGTTCCTTGAGACGTACTTCGATGCTCCTCTTCGTTTGACCGATGTACCTAGCTTCACAGTTTCCACATTTAACCTCGTAAATTCCCGATTTATCATTTGTTTTGGTTCTGTCTTTCGTTGTACCAAGCATGTTCTTTATTTTCCCATTACTAGAAAAAACGCATTCAATGTTTTTCTTTTTGAATTTGGACTTTAACCTATATTCTATTGTCTTATGTAATTTTGTTGTAATTTCCATACCAATTAGTGTATTGCTGAAGATGAGTCACATCAGACTCGAAATGCATTCAATTTAAATTAAAAGTTAAAATAATAATTTTAAATTAAAAAACGTTTTTTATTTTGTTTTTTCTTTTTAACTTTTTTACATTTTTTGTGGCCAATAAGGTTCTTTTCTTTCTCTATATTTAATGATTTGGGTCTAAAAAACATGAAAATCATGATAAATCCTGACTTCTGGCAGCCCTGGTACCAACATATATCGCAAGTAAAAATTGACATTACCATACAAACTATCGATAACAATGAGGCAATTAGCGCCGTGAATACAGTTTTCTCCGGAATGAGAGTTGAGCATCGAATATCGAACATTTTCTACATTTATCTAAGCTCGAGAGGAATCAGTTTGTTTTACTTCGTTTTTTGTCTTCGGCATTAAAAATACTACCAAACCACAGTTTCAAGACGTTTAGCGTAGTTGTTAATTTACTAAAATTTATAAAGTTACGAAGTACCTGCCTAAATAATATACAGAAAGCAATGGAACAAATGCCCAGTTGTTCCAAACTGCTTTAAATTTGTATTGCTTCGTTAAATTTCAAACAGCATTTGCCCAGCCTGTCCCTAAAAAAGGCGCATTTTCTTCACCCTCTAATTACCGTCCAATTGCACTTACGTCCCTCCTTTCCAAGGTCATGGAAACGCTGATTAATTATCAGCTCAAGAAATATCTTGAAGCTCCTAAATGACCGGCAGTATGGCTTTCGTAGCAATATGTCCACTGGTGATCTGATGGTATATCTCACCGAATAGTGGCACAAATCTTTACATCGTTTTGGAGAAAGTAAGATTATTGCGCTAGATATTTCAAAAGCATTTGATAGAGTTTGGCATCAAGCTCTCTCTTTGGTATTGATGAATCTCTTATTCGTTGGATTAAAAATTACCTTTCGGACCGTTCAATACAAGTTATATTGGACGGTTTCAAGTCTGATGCTGATCTTGACAGCATTGTCCAATGGGGAATAAAAAACCGCGTAGAATTTAATGCTTCAAAAAATCAGTGCTGTCTTCTGTCGTTAAAGCAGAACCCACCCCCATGCCGCTATCCATGAGCGGCACTTGCATTGAAGAAACCGATGAGCTTTCAGTGCTCGGCATGTGCATCACAGACCACCTCTTGTGGAATGAACACATATTTGATGTCGCCAAAAATGCTGCAAAGTGTTTGGGCTTTCTTCGAAGGTGCACGAAATTCTTCTCCTAATCTGATCTGGCTGTAATCTATAAGGCATTCATTCGTCCAAGGCTGGAGTATAACTCGCACGTTTGGGCAGGAGCTCCCAAAACTCATTTGAATCTTTTAGATAGAATTCAAAATAGAGCTCTCAGAATGATTGGCGATAGAACTATAGTGGAAACATTTACATCTCTAGAACACCGTCGAAATGTTATATGTCTCTCACTATTTTATCGCAATTTTTATAAACAATGTTCGAGCGAAATAGCCAGTTTCATTCCTCCCCTTAAAATTTTCAACCGTAATACTCGCGCTTCTAAGAATGATCATCAGTTTACCCTTGAGCCCAACTTCGGTCGTACTGTTAAGTACAGATAATCTTTCTTTAGCCGTACAACGCGAATGTGGAATACTTTACCCGGCTCTATTTTCCCCTCCCATTTGGATGTTCAGACTTTCAAAAACAATGTGCATCGGTATCTCCTCTTGCATCCTTCCCTACTTTCCTACCGCTTGCACTGTGCTTGTTCATTTTAAGGGTAGTCAAAACCCCTTTAGTGCGCGCATCCGTTTAAAAAAAATTAACTATTACATTATCTGATGACAATTTAAGAGGAAATAGAAAGGAAATTGAAAAATTCTGTTATACACATAAGAAATCGGAAAATAGGTAAATGTAAGACAAAATAAAATAATAAAAAATTATTATCAATGTATCTCGTAGTTCACTCGACGAAACTTTTTCGTTAAAGTGTAAAATAGTAAACTCTTTGTGGCCCTATTACTTTTATTACTTTCATACATATAGACTCCTTAGTTCTTTAGGAACGTCTTGCCTCAAATAAACAGCGATTAGTAAGAATAAGTTTTTGTTTGATTTTTTGATTGACCGGTGCGGATACAGTTAGATAATTTTTTACATAATCATTGTTTTTAAGTTTAAGTTTAAGTTTATTTATTTCATATCGGCGTATAAATAAGACACAGTCTTTTATAATACTTAAAAATAGGAGTTTTAAGTTAATTCAAATTAAGTTGTTTGTTTATAGTTTTTTTTATGTAATTTTGTTTGTATAGACTTTCAAGTTACTGTTTTTAAATGCTTAATTGAAATTATTAAGAATTGCTGTTTTAAATTTTGATATTTCTACTATTTGTTTAATCGACAATGGTAAGGAGTTTCAGAGCTTAATGGCATAAATAAAAAATAGCCTGGATGAATTAAGGTATGTACATACAGATGAAATAAGATTCATGGTTCTAGCTGATTGCGCAAAGCATAACTTGTCATATAAGTATGATGGTGTCCGTCTTTGTATAATTTTGTGCAAAAACAAATAACACCTGGATTCAAAAAGTTGTTCAAAAGTACATCCTAGTACAAGTTGATTGTATTGAGAAACATGGTCGAATCTACGTAAATTAAAAATGTACCTAATAATATCATTAAAAGCAACAAGTAGCTTATGCAGTGAATGAGAATCCAGTTTAGGGTAAACTACTGAAGCATATTCAATAAGAGGCCGGAGCAACGATTTGCTAATTCTCATTTTAGTTTCAATGGGCGTTAGCTTAGAGAACATATTCAGTTTCCAAAGAGCTACGTAAATTCGACCAACAGAAAGGTTTATATGGTCGTTGGCGGAAAGGGAACAATTTATTTTAAATCCTAAACTTAGAACACCAGTCGAAAACTCAAGCTGTAATTGTGCTAGGAAGACTGGTGGTAGATTGTTTGTATCAAATGTTCGTTTAGAAATGGCAATAATTTGTGATTTCGCTGGATTTAGCATAAGGCCATTACACAGAGACCAATTTTGAATCTCATTCAAATCTTCATTTATTCTCCAAGTTAGATCTTCCAATAAGTTAAAATGTCGCGAAAGACAGATTTGAACATCATCAGCGTAGAGATGCAACTTAACATTTTTGCAACATTTATGAACATACAGAACAAAATAAGACCCAAAATGGAGCCTTGTGGAACACCAGAAAGCAGACTAATTGCATCAGAACAATTATTGCCCACTTTAACTTTTTGAGTTCGATGACTCAAATAGTTTTGAATAAAACTAACGGATCTATCACTGAAGCCAAAGTATAATTTTAGTTTCTTACACAGAATACTGTGATTAACTCGGTTAAAGGCTTTCGTAAGATCAAGCAAAGAAAGAAGCGTCAACATGTCTTGATCATATTGAATTCGAATATCGTCAAGGACTTTCACAATAGCCTCAGAGCAGCTGTGTTCTGCTCGATATCCTGACTGCATCGTAGAAAATAAGTTACAAGCACGCATGTTGCTAGAAATCTGGTTAGACAGAACTTTTTCTAAGATTTTAGTAAGGCAAGGCAGTATACTTATAGGTCTAAAGTCAGATGCAACTGAAGGCAGAGGAATTACTTTTGCACGCTTCCAACATTGTGGTAAAGAAGATGTCATAACACAAACATTTATTATGTGAGTAAAGGTGGGTAAAATTTTTGGTAATATCATTTTAATAAAATGTATTGGAACTCCATCTTCACCAATAGAGTTTGATCTAATAGAAAGGATATTCATGACCAATTCGTTCTCAGAAACTACTTCAAAGTCGAACTCTGAGGGGTCTTGATAAATGGCTAAGTTGTTAATTGTAAAGCTAGATGACTCTAAGTTGTTAGCCATAAAGGCCTCATTAAGATCATTTAGATCTGGAAAACTGTCAACTGCTTCTTTTTCACTAACACCAAACGTACGCGGGTTACTCCAAACTTACGTGAAGTTTGATCAGTGCGTAACTTAGAAAAGAAATATTTCTTTTTAGCTCTGCGAGTAATGAAAGACGAGTGGTTACGAGCTTGACAGAAAATCTCCCAGTTTATGGTCGTTGGGTGGTGTTTCCACTTAGAGTAAAGCTTACGACGTTTTTTTTATACAATGGAGGACTTCAGAAGTAAGCCAGGGACTATTCCTGTTTATAATTCTGACAGTTTTCAATGGAACATGCTTTAGGTAAAGTTCAAGCAACAAATGTTGAAAGAAATCAACATTCTGATTAACGCTATACAAGCTATAACAGAGTCTTCTTGTAAGGCAAAATTATTAACAGATTTGAAGTCACGGAATTGAAAAGAAGACGGAGACGAGATATTTGAAAAATCAATGTTATAGGTGCAAGACAGTAAATCGTGGTCAGATATTCCTTCGAGTGATAGCTGGTCGATTAATAAGACATTATCCAAATCTGACACAATCATTAAGTCGAGAAGACTTGGGGTGGAATTGGGTCCAAAACGAATAGCATTTGAGTTAACTACATAGAGACCAGTTGCTGCTATCTCATCTTTATGTTGATTAACTTGAGAGTGGGGTCATAAAAAGTCAGCATTGAAGTCTCCGCAAACAATTATTTTTTCATAGCTCACAGTAATTTCACGAAGAATTGAAAAAAGAGGTTCAGGTGAAAAACTACCATCTGAAACTTCTAAGATCAAAAACTCGATTCCGCTGTTATCAGATTTAGAAACAATTTTAGCATTCAAACTAGTCTTGCAGTAAATAGCAACCCCTCCTCCAATGGTATTAGTAACTCTATCGTTACGTATTAGCTTTAATTTGGAAAGCTGATAAGACTAATTTGACGTTAGAGGCTTAAACCATGTTTCTGATACACAAATAACATCAACATCCGAGGAGTCAAAAACATACATAAAAAATCCAATTTTTCTAAATTTAGGTTTCGCACATTCAAGCAACAAACAGCGAATCCTTCGCGAGCTTTTGATAGTATTTTAAGCATAGATTAAGTACAGATATCCATTCCACCGGACTTGATAAAACAAACAAGTACAAATAGTATATTAAAAGTAATGACAATAACAAAAGAAACAAATAAATAAATTAATAAAAACAGTAACTAGAATTGTCGTCGGCATTATGCAAGTAGTTATGCCGACTTTTGGAATACTGCCCTACTGACAGTGCATACTATAGCTTGTTTCTATAGGTGGCTCTATAATCAATACAAGATGGTCCGCGTGGATAATTGCATTGACGGTCTTTAATAGTTTCAGCACTAACAGTGCTTCTACCATAATATTTTCTTTTTCATCTGTTCAGGTTTCTGCTCTTACTTTGTTATCGTGAAATGTTCTTTTTATTTGTCGGTAAAACTTCAGTAGCACATACCAGCGACTGTTTTAAGGACAACTCTGAATTACCAACAGTTTTACCACCATTGTTGTCGGATTTCACATTTATTCATGGATATGAAGTCAAATTTTCGAATACAACAATGTAAACAAATGGGTTGAAACAATTTGAGGGTAAAACTTACCGATCTTCTTATTACATATCTGTGATTCGAACTAAGTAAACGACCGACGGTATTATTTCATAATTTAGAATTACCAATTTGAAAAAGTGATTACCAGAAAACATAACAGTTTCCACTTAAAATAGTTCCTGACGCCACATACGTTTAATTAAAACTTCCGGTGGCGTAATAGCACTAATAATTACATGATAGGTTGACATTTAAATTCGTAAACTATTAAAATGACAGATGGTAAATCATTTGATATTTGAAACGACATTTAGTTTGTTTGTTACATTGTAAATCCGCACCCTCGGCTGCCCTTGACATACTACTTAACCTTACACCCCTCGACATTTTTAGCAAACAAGTGGCTGCGAGTACAGCTATTCGCCTCAAAGCCATCTCTCAATGGAGTTGCAATTCGATAGGTCATTCTAATATTCTGAACAATGTCGGAGCAAAACTAGGACGATCCGACTACAACACACACCAGCTTACCTTCGACAAGAACTTCCAAGTTACCATCTCACCAAGAGATGATTAAAAGATGAGTCAGCTCACTTTTATATGGACGGTTCGAAAACCGAAGAGGGAGTGGGCGGTGGTGTGTACTCAAACAGACTAAATCTTAGTCTCTCTTTCCGTCTCCCTGACCATTGTAGCGTGTTTCAAGCGGAAATTGTGGCGATTAAAGAGGTGTTATCCTGGCTAAGGAAAAACGTGATATCCGCATATTCTCTGACAGCCAAGCAGCCCTCAAATCACTTTGCGCTGTTTCCACAAACTCTATAACTGCCCGCAAGTGTCGATCATCTCTCAAGGCAAGGAGATGGCATAACAGTTTAACATTTACCTGATTTGGGTTTGGCCGACGAACTCACCAGAAAAGGAACGCAAATACCTATTCTACCGAAAATGGAAAAATCGGTATGCCAATCGCTACAAGTAAACTATTGTTGCATCAAGACCCCATAAAACAAATAAATTTTAGATGGTCAAACATCACTACATGACTGGCCACCAGACAATTCTGGCCAGTAATAGACCCAAGATGCTCAAAAAGCTTACTCTCTTTGAGCAGGAAACATCTTGGCTCCGTAATATGTGCTGTAACTGGACACTATTTAATTGGTAGACACGCCAGAAGACTTGGCGTTTTCTCCAATGACTTTTGAAGAAGCTGCATGGACGAGGAGGAAGAAGAGACTATGTCACATCTTCTTTGTTCATGTCCTGCTCTCTCCCAAGGAAGAAGATTACACCTGGATGAATACTTTTTCGACGACACCAGTGATCTTAGACACATTGAGATTCACCGACTTCACCGCTTCATTCGAGGCTCCAACTGGTTTTATTAAAGAGTACATTTCTTTTCATGTGGTATCACAATGGACCTGTCTAAGGTCTAAGTGTGTCAGCTGTTTTTCTGGCGACCACTTCAACCTAACCTAACCTAACCGACATTTTAATTTTGTGTGAATTCGTAAAATTCATAAAATAGTGATAACTGAAAAAAAATTACTACAAGAACCGTCAAAGTGGAAGAGGAAACTGCCCCTTGCTTGTACCACATTGTGATTCCTTATGGCCTTCTCGATTTGCCATTCCGAAGAACTCTCCGATCCAGACAAAAAAAAGCTCTTACATATAGATATTAAATTGTTTTTTTTTCACATTTGTAATTTGTAAACTCCGCTTGATGATGATGAAGAGGACAATAAAAAATTGGAAAAAAATCGATCTCGAGGTTTTAATCAATCTTGGCATTACGATGATGTAGAACACCAAAAAAGTAGGTTCCGCAATTCCGTGTGTCTGTATGTCTGTAGGTGTAGATCTATCTGCAGCCTAAACGACTGTAGCGATTTTCGTCAAACTTGGTACTTAAGCGTAGATGATTGTCTGAAATAGATTTTTGAATCGTTTTTTTAGCCCCAAAAATAACGGTACCTGCCATATAATTTTTTCTACCATCTCGAAAACGGCTCAAACGATTTTGATAAAAAAAAATAATTGCACTTTTATATAGTAGTCTAAAGTTTGCTTTAATTTCTTTTTTAAACAAAATATTATTAACGGTACCTGTCATAGAACTTTTTTTTCTGATTTTCGACTTTCTCGTTACCAGCTCAACGGATTTCGATAAAAATTGTACGCTTGAGGTTTCTTGAATTCTAAATAATAATTTATACCCATATTTTTGAAAACAAATTTTGGATTTTTGAAAAAAAAATCAATATTTTGAAAATGGGTGGACGATTCTTTCTCATAATATGTTGTTAAGTGTATTTTATTAAAAACCTAAAATTAAAATAAAAACTTTTTATAGACAAAAACTTACGAAATTGTCTACGAGTATAATACAAAATTAAGAAAATCGCGATTTTAGAAATATATTTAGCCTTTTCTATTAAGAATCCTATGCTTACGAGGTGGTCGAACATAAAAGCAAGTACATGCGATCCTGTCGATTTTTTTTTAATCCATTGTAAAAATAAAGACATTTATTTCCAATACCTCATATCCTCTACGACAGAAGGGATGGTTATTTAGAGATAGAAAAAAACACATAGACAACGTAACACCTATCACAAAGTTATTTTTTTCCAAACTTCATCAATAAATCTATAAATAGTTTATCAACAATTTTAGTTCAGGGCCTAACTTAGACACAACTAATAAAACCTTAATCGATGGGAGTGTCATAAGTCCGTAAATCTGTAGTTAAAAAAAAGATGTGTTCAAGTGTCAAACTTAGGTGAATGATATCATAAAAGCAAACACCAAAGAAGAATTATGACTATGAGCTTTAAATATTTTAATCCTTAGCAATCCTTCTGACAAAACAAACGATATTTAAATGAGTATTCTGCTAGCTGACCCAATAAACTCTCCCACAAGTGATAAGAGAAATAACAGTTTCGTAATAGTTCCATGATAAATCCCCCTTTTTTCCAACACACACATTACCATTTGACCGTGTCAACAAACACCATAAACGAGCACATATTCCACACCCGACCGAACGACCGACAAAAAGAACTATATACGACTCAACCCGACCCGACCCCACCCGAGCTATCGAACAAACGACAGTCACGACGTTGTAACTGTTCTGTTAGGCGTTTTATTTCCATACCACACGCTGAGTCATCTGTTTCCTTGATTTTGTTTGCCAACATAATAGTTTCCAGCAGCTATATCCTGTTCGTGTTTTTCTTTTAGCTTTTTGTTTCCCAGCATCCCAACTGCTTCACTAGCTGCTTCTGCTGTCGTCGGTCGTGTCGGCGCTTTATACTCCCAGATGCAATATGCAAGGTCTGCTGCTATAGTGTCTGCTGCATTCATAGCCCAGATAGTGTCACCTGTATGTAGTGTATCTCTATATGGTCCTTGTGCGAACACACGCAACACATCTCATATATAAAATACCAACTCATTGGGTGGTGATAATTGCTCTTGACTCTTCGATGAAAAACGGTCTTGTATGGTCGCGAAGAACGTTTCTTTCGTGTGGGTTTTTTTATTTCTTTCTATTTTTTTTTTCTAGTTGTCTTTTTTTTCTGTGTTCGTCCTTTCATCTTTGGGTATAGAATTCAGGAGGATGTCCTAACGCTAGCTGATGTTAGCTATTGTTAATGTTGAATGGTCTGTGTGAATGTTGTTGTTGGATATATATATGTATCTACATAGGAAAAGGAAAACTTCTGGAGTTTGTTAAGGAGCTGTGCTTCTATAAGTTGATGTATGAATGGAAGAGGAAACTTTTATTTTATTGCGACCCGGATGTATTTGATACCGAAAAGAACAAACAAATACAAAATGTACGAAAACAGTGCCGGTAGCAACTGGTTCACTTGGGCGTATGAGCGATAATTTAATTTGATTTTACACTTTGTATGCATATCTTGGTTGAGCGTATGAGAAAACAGCGGGATATGCCATACGAGTAGAAAAGTACGGAAAGTAGATAACTCAAGTGTTAGAAAAATGTGTTTATTTATAGAGAAGATGCAATGCGAATTGTGAAAACAAATCAAGTATCTGCATAACGTAAGTCTTAATGATTGTTTGTTTGTGGCCTTTCAATTTCTTGATGATCATTAGTTACTAAAACAAAAGGAAAAGTTGTGTAGTATAAATTATAATTTTTAAATAAATTATCGAATGAAATTATTTACTCTAGTAAATAATTGTGGGACAAATGGTTGAAGGTGTAGCCTGCCCACTGTTATTCTTGTGAAGTAAAATAAAAGTTACTACATTATCCACAAATTGATTATCTACTTTTTGACGTCAAGCATCTTTTCGCTCGCTTCCCTGCCAATGTGTGAGAATACTAACAGATCCAAAAGTATTAAGCTCAAAGCTAAAAGAAATAAGTTTCCGTTTCTAGAAGGCCAACCCTACAGAGGAAAATCGGAAAAAGCACAAACAAGCCAGGAACTCCTGCAACTCCGTTATCGTAAGAACCAAATTTTTGCATGACTATAAACTACGGCAAAAAATTCTGCAATTTCCCAAAGGCAGTAAAAATATTTGGTCATTTATAAAAAAATTACCAAACATTTTCATTTTCTTAAAAATGAACAACCACCCAGGCTAACCAATGGAAAAACCAACTGGGAAGGTTTTAAGAAAGATATAGAGGATAATGTTGAATTAAGGGTATCACTATAAACGCCTCTCGAACTTGAAGACGCAGTATATAACTTCGTTGATATCGTACAACGAGCCGCATGGAACAACACGCCGCGCCGTAACAAAGAGAAATGCCGCGTTTTAAAAACCTAAAATATCCGCAAGAAACAAGAGATTTAATAAAAGCGAAACGAAAACCACTTAAGAAAATGGCAGCAAACTTGAGCTCCTCAACACAAGCTAAATTAAAATTTCTATAAAAGACTATAGCAGAATTCAAAAATACTGAAGTTGGAAATTGTCTTGAAAGCTTGACAGCAGGAAAAGAATCCAACTACTCACTGTGGAAAGCTGCCAAAGTAACGAAGAAACCAAAGCTCCCAGCGCCTCACATTAGGAATGATCAAAACGAATGGGCAAAAAGCGACAAAGAGAAAGCAAACGTTTTCGAGGATTACCTGGAGAACATACTTAAACCTTTTGATGGACAAGGACTCAACGAAAATTTAAATATACATTTTAAGAAAGCTTAAGTATAAGAAAGCTCCGGGATATGACCTAATTACGGCCGAAAAAATGCTTCCTCGCAAGAGTTAGTTCACCTCCTTTATATAATAAATGCCACTTTAAGGCTAGAATACGTTCCGAGCCAATGGAAGGTTGCGGAAGTTATAATGGTTCTCAAACCAGGAAAACCATCACATGATAAAAAATCTTATTTATAGACCCATTTCGCTTCTGGCCGTAATATCTAAAGTCCTTGAAAGAATATTACTTCTGCGCCTGCAGTTCGGATTTAGAAGCAAGCATTCGACAATTGAACAAGTGCATAGTATCACTGACGTCATTGAGAAAATTTTTGAAGAAAAGAAAATTTGTCCGGCGGTCTTCCTAGAAGTGTCGCAAGCTTTTGATAAGGTGTGGCAACAAGGCCTAAATTTTAAATTAAAGCAAATTCTGCCTGAGGCTTCTAAAAGCATATCTAGAAAATAGAATTTTTAGAGTAAGACATGGAAACGATTACTCGGATCTCAAAGAAATAGTGGCTGGGGTACCACAAGGAAGTGTTCTAGGTCCTATATTGTACCTGGTATTTATAGGTGATATACCTCAAACAGAAGACACTATCGTAGGTACGTTTGCTGACGACACTGCAATACTAGCAGTGGACCAAACGATAAATGTTGCTACGAGTAAATTACAAAAAGTTTTGAATAATGGCAGTGAATGGACAAAAACAAGGCGAATCTCGCTCAACGAAGTAAAATCAGTCCATGTAGATTTTACGTATAAAAAAATGAATAGATTACTAGTATTTGTTAATACGGTTCAAGTTCCTTTGCTAATGAAGCAAAATATCTCGGAATGACTCTAGACGCGAAATTAAAATGGAAATCGCATTTTAAAAAGAAATGCGAAGAGTTAAATAATAAACTCGGAGATATGTACTGGTTGCTCGGGAAACACTCTAAGCTCAGTTTCGAAAACAAGCCGTGGGGGTGGCCGTGGCGCGATAGTTGTTTGCTCACCTGTTAACCTCGTGGTCGTAGGTTCGATTCCTGCCGTTGTCTATGTCGTATTATTTTCCATTAAAAACCAATTCTAAAAATTGTCATGAAATGAGTTGCTGGTTTGCTCATTACATGTTGTTCAGGCATAACACTAACAACATGTGATTGAGTGGACTAGTATACCCATAAATATGACAATGAAATAAATAATAAAATAATGCGAATTATAAGAGATATAAACAAATCAGACACGGTTCTCCGCATTAGCTCAGCCGCCATCCCTGGAGATAAATCTGAGACAACAACCACCTCGCGCCACACATCTTTCCTATCCCTCTTTCTCTTCTTTCTCATGACGCTCGCGCTGTGATAAACACATATAAAGAGCAATCATAATCCCTTGAGCGCGTGTAAGAAAAAGTATATAAGAAAAGAAGATCTCCATAGAGATATCGGGATTCCCATGGTTCTCGATGAAATAAAAAATTTTGCGCGAAATCATAGAAAACGACTATTGCCACATAATCCAAATTATCGATGAGACGAATTTAGTACGCCGCCTGCGAACGACTAAGCCTTCCAATCTGGTGCACTAAACGAGAATCCGCTCTAAAATTGCGGTTTTAAGCTGGAACTATCACCGGATAGTTACCTGCAACACGTTAATTAAATTCTTTAAAAATAAATTGCTAGATTAGTTTCAACTTATGTAGTTGCAATCGAGAGGAGGAGGTGTTCTTAGTGCAGTAAGAATCTCACACTCCTATGAGCACGCGTTTTTCGGTCCTCATATGGCCTTTTGAAGGTTTTACACCTACCCACGAGGAAAAAAATGTATAAAAAAATATTAAAAACTCCCCAAAATCTTCGGTTCCTACGCTCATAGACAATAACAAACCAATTGCTTACCCTTCAGGGAAGGCAAACTTACTCGCAGCTCACTTTGCTGCTAGTTCTACGTTGCCTCACAAAAACATTGCCCCTCCTGTACTTGAGAATGTAAATTTTTCCATGGGACGTTTTTCCGAACTCGTACAGTTGCAAGAGCTCTTAAAGTTCATGATATACACAAATCCGCTGGCCCGGGTGGTATACCCCTCATTCTTCTGAAGAGGTGTTCTTCCACACATCCTCTCCTTCTCCTATCAACCCATAGAACTCATGTCCCTTCTTTCTAAGGTCATGGAAACGCTTATTAACCGTCATTTTAAAAAATATCTCGAAGGCCGAAAACTTCTCCACGACCGAGTATGAGTATGGCTTTCGCAGTAAACGTTCCACTGGTGATCTGATGGCATATCTCACTGATCAGTGGAGCAAATCTCTACATCGATTGGCGAAAGTAGGATAATTGCGCTTGATATGTTCTAGGCATTTTATAGAGTTTGGCATGAAGCTCTCATATCGAAAATGCGTGCTTTTGGGATCGATGGTATTCTTGTTCGCTGGATTAGAAGTTTTCTTCTGGACCGTTCAATACAAGTTGTATTGCATGAATTCATGTCGGATTTCTAAAAAATAAATGCTGGTGTGCCCCAGAGCTCCGTTCTGTCTCCGACTCTTTTCTCCATTTTTATAAATGGTCTTCTTTCTGTTACTTTTAATCCACTAAACTGTTTTGCTGACGGCTCTGTCCTTAGCTTTTCATATTCGTTCGACGATTCTCGTCCTTCGTCTTCGGACGTACAATTGCAACGACATCGTATGTTAAGCTCAATAAACTTTACCAAGCATTTGTACGCCCAAAACTCGATTATAACTCACACCTCGGGGTAGGTGCTTCGCAAATATCACTACACCTGCTTGATATGATGAAGAGCTTTAAGACTAATAGGAAATAGAAAAGTCTCTGAAAATAATTGTCCCTCTAGAACACAATGTTTTATGTCTTTCCTTATTTTATTGTTTCTTTTATAAAAAATGTTCACTCGAAGTAGCCAGCTGAATTCCTCCCCTTAAAAGTTTCACCCGTAATACTCGCCTCCCAAGGAATGTTCATCAGTTCACCCTTGAGCCGAATTTCGGGCGTACCGTAAAATATAGGGATTCTTTTTTAGCAGAACAACACGAATTTGGAAGAGTTTACCATTTTTCCTTGCCATTTTGATTTGCAAGCATTCAAAACCAATGTTAATCGACACCTTCTGCCCTCCCCTTCCCTAATAATCGCGCAGTGTGATATATATATGAAAAGGGAAACATATAGTCCCTTGTGCGCGTGCTAATTAAAAAAAATCTGAGTGACTACATAAGAAAACAAAAAAAAAAGTTAGTCTCGTAATTCCGTCTGTCTATCTGTAGGTCAATATACAATGCCTAATGCCGGATTTACACGACTTCCAAACTGGCAGTATTACTTTCAAAATCTTGGCATTATTTTTCTTGTCGTGTAAATGGGCGAAAATGTGGAAGTATGTTTGTCATAAAAAAACTGCCAGCCAGAATTTTCGTTAAGTTTTGACATTATACTGGCATCTTGTAAATTTAGTACTGACAAAAATTTTCCAATAATGACAATTTGCAATAAAGAATGAACTTGCTCATTCTTTACTGCCAGTGTTGGCAGTATTTTTATCTGTCATTATTTTAGCTTCGTGTAAACGAATGTCGTTAATTCAATTAATGACAGCAGTATTTTGGCAGTAAATGCTGCGAACTTGGCAGTCGTGTAAATCCGGCATAAACGGCTGAAGCGATTTTCTTCAAACTTGGTACTGCTGAGTCAATAAATACCTGAAAAATAACACAAATTATATGGTCACCTTAAGTCTATCATCTTTTTGTCAAGAATCTTCTTTCTTGGGTGCGTTACCCAAGTTTTCAGACAGATCTGTCAATAGTTTTGTTGTGGCAGCCATTTACTATATTTTATATTGAAACATGGAGTCACGGCACCTGGTAGTCAGCGACACCAAAACGACATCAATTTTATTTGCTTGCCTCAGAAGTGATAGTCAAAGTTTTTAATAAGGAGTTTCAATGAAACCTATAACTTGCGCCTTCTACTAGGTGTTTTCTATGGTCACGCGTCATAATTGGATCAACTTTCTGGGGATTCAGAGCTCAGCCATCACTATATAAAGTTCTTGGCGGTCAATGATAGAATAAGCTGCTTTGAAGTCGATGAAGAGATGATAAGTTGCGGCTTGAAATTCGTTGGTCTTTTTCTAGGATTTGACAATCAGATCCTGCGGCTTTGTTGTTGTTTAGCTTTTTAATAGAGGCCTTCTTCTTCTATACTAGGTGCTGGAACTGGTTCTTCATTGACTAGATGTGGGCTATTCTCTCCTCTTTCACTATTATTCGTTCAAGATGATGTCCATTAAGTATCTGCTGGAAATTTCTGTGTTTCATTCTTTATAACATTTCGGGCTTTTCGAACCTTATCATTCCAAAATTTATTTTTCCCTGTTCTTTCTAAGCGCAGACCGCAGACGGATAAGAAATTTGCAGTATAAGCGCCAGCAAAGAAACTTTTTTTTACGGTACAACAATAAGCTCAGACAGTAATCCTGTCATACAGTTTCTTCCAGGTAGGTACTTTTTTTTGGATACCATTCACAGAAATTTGAAATACAGAATTTCAGAACCACACAGACCGAATGCTAAACTTGAATAAAATCTTGACCCTTTTTTTTAGCAAAACCACTATTTTCCTTTAGATACAGTACAAAAATAAAAACTGAACATATTTTAAATATTTAACTTACAGCTTATTATCTGAATTACTTGAATTTGTATTTAATTATTAAATTTAAAAAAATACCAATAAATTGCTGTTACCACCATAAGAAAATGGCCCAATAAGAAACACTGATGACCTTTAAACTTTGCATTTAACAACATGCCTTTGGACGGAATGAAAAATAAAAAGAGTTCGTCGTTTAGTTTTTCATTTCCTAAAACCTACCACCCTAATACTAAAGTGGATTGGCCATCAAAAAAAATTTGGATTCAACACCAATACAAGCGCACCATCCATATTCTATATTGGTTAACTTATTTTTCCCACATTTCAGCTAGGCCTGGACCTGGACCTGGACGGGTAGAGTAGTAGAAGTTATCGATTGCGTGTATATAATATTGACACAAACTAGAGCCCAAAAAAAATTCCCTTGACCCATTTAGTTTGGTGTTTCTCTATTAAGGGGTTAAAAAGCTTTTTTTTTGAAGGCTAATTCTCTATGACTGACTGACCGATTTTCTTACAGGCATATTTTAAACTTGTAAAAGTTTAAAAAAAAAAACAAAATTGATCCTAAATAAAATAAAAAAAGTATCTAGACTATGACCAATGCTTCTTAGTTCATAGAAATCAACATGCAAACGAGGTAATAATTAATTGATACCACAAATTACTCATTTTCCGAGGCAGAGGGTAATTTGGGAGGAAACAATACATATATATATTATGTCATCATCAAAATAACATGATATTTGTCATCGCAGTCAAACAATTTTAGAAAAATGAGGTGTCAAATGGCCAGGAATTTACTGGAAACTTGATCCACGTGATTTTCACAAAAAAAAATGACTTGAATTAAAGCGCTTTGCCTTACACACTGAAGAATAAATTGTTTGGCCCAACAAGTAAATTAATAAACAGGATCAATAAATGTTTTTTTAAAATGATAAATCGCTTTTTATTGGACGAAAATTAATACAAAATGTTACTCTCAATTATCTTTTTTTTATTGTATCTTAGCACATTTTTGGTTAAGTTGTAAGAAGTATAAATAAAACCAATTTCACAATTTAAACTGGCGTATAAGCATGATTTCATTAGAATCCGTCCGGTGGAATCCATACAAATAGTTTGAAGACTTATTTCGTAACTGAAAATTTTAATTTCTAAGAAAATGTATATACAGTGGATTCTCTACTTGCGGACAGCTTAAATGGACACATTTTCGGGAACAAAATTCTTTTCCGAATTTCTCATACAAATTACTTTCCTATAAACAAAACACTCTCATAAAGGGACGCGGAAACTTTTTCTTGCTAATTTTAGACGGAAAGCCTCCCATATGCGGACACACAATTATATTTATGGATTATTTCTTTTTAACAGAGAATAGTTGGGATTTATTTTTTTTAAATTTAAATTTTGCGGTCTAAAGGCCGTTAAAAGCTATTTTGAATAAATAATTCGACAAGCTCAATTAAATATAATGCTAAGTCTTCTACTTGGCTGAGTAATTTCAGTAGTACAGGGTGGCCCACGAATCGTGCTACAAAAATAAAACGTAATAACTTTTTTTCAGTGTAAGTAATCGGCTTATTTTTTTTTATTTTATAGGATACTATTTAAATTTATCAAAATGAATGCTTTGGATACTGAAAAAAGGATTTGGATAGTGCAGCGGTACCATTCTTTGCAGTCCGTCATTTACGTCCAAAGGGAATTTAGGCTGGAGTTTGGCGGTACTCCCCCGAGTAGATGGACCATTATGAGGCTGGTGAACATGTCTACCGAATCTGGAAGCATCGAACGAAGACCGTATCATAGAGATCCCAATGTTCGGTTTCAGGATACAATCGTGGCTGTTGCATCGGCATTACAGGCAAATCCAAGTGTTTCGACTCGAAACATATCGGGCCAAATTGGAGTTAACAGACGGTCATTACAACGGATTCTTCATGATGACTTAAACTTGTTTCCGTACAAAGTCCAAATTACAAGCAAGTTAAACCCACAGGATTTGCCTGTTCGCCTGGAATTTTGCCGAAAAATGATTGCAATGGCCGAAGAAGACAACACATTGATAAATTGTTCGTTCATGTCTGATGAGGCCCATTTTGGCTTAAATGGAAATATGAACAAGCAGAATTGCCGTATATGGAGTAAATCTAATCCAGAAATGCTCCATAAGACGGAACTGCACCCAGAACGAGTCACTGTGTGGTACGCAGTTTCATCAAAGTGTATTGTCGGGCCATACTTCTTTGAAGAAAACGGTGTAACACAAACTGTCAATGGGAACCGTTATTTAAAGATGTTGAAGGAGTTTTTTTTACCCAGAACTTCGCCGAAGACGTATCCCTTTCAGCAGGATTTGGTTTCAATAAGATGGAGCAAGTACACACGTAGCCACACAAGTTATGGCGGAGCTCCAACGAAAATTCCCAAACAAATTGATATCCAGAAACTGCACTTTCAGCTGGCCCCCAAGGTCACCTGACCAGACTGCACCAGACTTTTTTTTATGGGGTTATTTCAAGCAGGAAGTGTACAAAATAAAACCCAGAGATTTGACTGAATTGAAGCAGTCCATTAACACAATAATTGAGGCGATCCCAATTTTAACCCTTCAGGCCGCAATGAATAATTTTCTCATCAGGTGCCTCATATGCATGGATGAGCATGGAAGTCATTTGCGGTCTATCATCTTTAAAAACCATTAGTTATTTAAAATAAAATTTAATTTTTAATCCAATTAAAAAAAATTAATGAAATACATCGATTAAAATAAAAGTTATTTAAATTTCTTATTGTAGCCCGATTCGTGGGGCACCCTGTATATAGAATTGTATTATATATATATAAAAAAAACACTTACATTTTTTTTTATAATCTACACGCGCTCAAGGGATTATACAACCCTTTAAATGTTTCAACACAGCGCGGGCGTTAGGTTAGGAACAGAAAGAAGGATATGAAAAATGTGTTGCGCGATGTTCTGAGACTACAGGTGGTTGTTGTCTCAGATTTTATCTCCAGGGATGGCGGCTGAACTTATGCGGAGAAAAGTCCGTGTGTTATTTATCTATGTCCCTTATAATTCGCATTATTTTTTTTATTCGTTGTCATATTTACCAATATACTAGTTATTACTCAATCACATGTTGTTATTTCAATGCTTAAACAGCATGTAATGAGTAAGCCAGCAACTCGTATGACATTTATTTTAGAATTGGTTTTTAATGGAAAGGACAGACTACGGCAGTGATCGAACCTGTGGCCATGAAGTTGACATGCGAACACACAACTATCGCGCCACGGCCACCCCCCAAAAACGTAAGAAAATCTCCAATAATCGCAAAATCATTTTCTTATTTCCTGCTATTCATTTTTGCAGTCATTTCATTTCTAATTCATTTCATTAACCAACAGTTCTCATAACCGGGCACAAGTTGGGAGACCATTAATGTCCGCTTATTAGGGCTTTCACAGTACATTTTACATTATGTTATTTCATTATTTTCTTGAAAAAATACTTTTTAATTGCTCACTCTATCTTAAAACTATTTTTTTCTTATATAATTCTATGTCAGCTCCCAATTGTGCAAACATCGCCGTAGTTCAAATTTGGGTTAAGCAATTTAAGTTCACCGATTTTAGCGAGTTAAGTGCGGTTCAGCGTTAGTTGAAATTTTGATCCGTAGTTTATCAATTTTAAGTCACCGATTTCAACTAACCGATTTTATCCCACCGATTTACCTCAAGAAAATGAGACGGGAGCGTGACATGATTCAATGAAAGCACCATTCCCCAATTCAAAGAGATGAAATTTTTCATGACGAGATTTAAGAAAATAATATTGAATCTAACTGACTTTCAGTTTCTTTATGTATTATTTTAACGTAACATGACGCCATGAAAACAAAAAAAATGTACTATACACTTTTCAATTTATATTTTCAGTACAGGGAAGATGGGATATTTGCATTTCACCCTTACTATTATGGATTTCAATAAGCTATCTCTATTTCTAAAAAGTTTTTTCCAATTTTCATGGTTGCCGTAGTGAGCATTAGTTAGTTAGTTAAATACACTTTATGTAAATTCATATAGAGTGTGATTCTTTATTTATTCCGAATAAGGAATAGAATGGATGGAAAAGACGAAATGTTTATCTAGAATATCCAGAATGGAATGAATAAAGAAACAAAAATTCCTTCCGGAATAGAAAAGAAAAAAGATGACATCAATCAGCTCTTTTAAAGTGGTGTGATGATGACAAGAAAATAGATATCTCTATGGAAAATAGTAAAAATAAATGATTATTAATTCATGAAAAGTCACATTTAATTGTTATTTATATATTTATTTCAATAATAAAAATAAAACAATGTTTGGTCATCCATTTTGCTTACTTACTTGGTGTTCGTCTTTGGCTGCTGTCATTTGTTTTGCTTTCATATGAAAGCGTTATTCCGAGAATATTCTTTTCATTCCGTGTTTAAAATGGAATAAAAAGAACGCATTCCAAACGTTCCGGAATAAATAAAGAAACAACAAAATAGTTTATCCGGAATATTCCATGGAATAAAGAAACGCATAACTGGTATTCCGAATATTCTGGACATACCAGAATGAATAAAGAAACACATTCATAATTAAAAGTATACAAATTTTTGGGTTTTCAACTTAAGGTTAATTTTGTTTGGCACAGGCCGTCTACCAGACTGATATTACTATAGCTTAATACTTGTTTTTAGTTTGCATTATAAATAAAGTTTTTTTTGTATTCTTAGTTAATTTTTTTTTTTAATTTAAAAGTCTGCTTCAATAATTTGAGTTCTATATCTCAGTTCGTTGGATGCGTATTTGTATAAAGTTTCCCAACCCATGCTACCATTCAAAATGCATAAAACTTCCCTCATGTCCATAGCCGTTTTCCCAAAAAATCTCACTCGGAACTCTCGTAATATGGGGCATCGAGCAATAAAATGGTAAAAATCTTCTTTTTCCCTTAGGTTACAGAGGTTGCACAGAGTCGGCAGGTCAGGTCTATATGTGGAATGAAGTTCAAATAAATAATTTCGCCTCTTAGTTGAAATATTAAACTTATTACGTGGAGAGGTAGTCGATTAAGCAGGTACGTGTTATCTTGTAGATTATGATTCATCTGACATCGAAACAAATAAAATGATGCGAATTATAAGGGACATAAATAGGACACGGTAATTCTCTCCGCATTAGTTCAGCCGCCATCCCTGGAGATAAATCTGAGACAACAACCAGCTCTAGTCTCAAAACATTGCGCCACACATCTTTCCTATCCTTCTCTTTCTTCTTCCACCGGATGCCGCGCTGTGTTAAAAACATATAAAGGGTATTCATAATCCCTTAAGCGCGTGCAAAGTTATAAAAAAAAAAATGATTTTCAATATATGCTCAAAATATAGTTTAAGACGCTTCCAGATAGAGCCTATAGTTCGGTGTACAAGACGATTTGCTGTAAAATTTCCTTCAAAAATATGTCAGAAATTTTTACACCTCTTCAAATTTGGCATAACCACAAATTTGTGCCCCATACAACAATATGGAGGCTGAAGTCGCACGAAATATCTTTATCTTTGCACTGTGTTCTATATGCCAACTATCCATGCATTGTCCCCAAACCGATGAAATTGCAAGATTTTCACCTTTGTGAGTCCATTTTTCATTCCGAGCATATTTAGCTCCTCCATCTCTGATGACCATAATTTTTTACTTTTCTAGATTAACAGTTAGATACCAAAGATCACAGTAGCTTTCCAGATCATTAATCATACTCTGCATACCCTCTACAGATTCCTCAAGTAAAACTATGTCATCGGCAAAAATGAGACCTGGTACCTGCATTCCTCCAAACTCTATTCCTTCTCCAGTTGCTTCTACGACATCATTTATAAATAGAATGAAAAGTAGGGTACTCAAGACACATTCCTGCTTGACACCCATTTGCATTTCAAAGTCTTCCGAAATGTGCTCACCATCCCACACATATGACACGTTGTTTTCATACATCGCTTTTAATATATTAATTATTTTACTTGATATTCCCATCTTATAAAGCTTATAAAAAAGGGCTTTTCGAGCAATGGAATCAAAAGCGGCACGGAAATCTACAAAGAAAGTATAAAGTTTCTTGTGCCTTCTTTCGAAATTATCCGCAATGTTGACAAAAGTAAATATCTGATCTAATATTTCTCTGTTGTCCACCCACTTCATCAGTCTATTATAAATCATGGTACTAAATAACTTAACCGAAGTATTCAAAACTGAAATACCGCGATAGTTCTCTAGGTTGCTAAAACCACCTTTTTTGTGTAGCGGATATATTATTGCTTTCTTGAAGCTATCTGGCACATTTGCAGTCTCGAATATTCTATTAAATTCTTCAATCAGTACAGACAAATATTCACTCGAACAATTTTTGTAAAATTATGCAGGTATTCGGTCATCTCCTGGCGCTTTACCGGTTTTAGCATTTTCGATTACATTCAGCAGTTCAAACGATGTAAATGGAGAATCGAGAAGCTCGTCTAAGAAAAACGGGGCAGCATAGTGGGGAATGGGTGAAAATCGGGGAATGTTGAGCAGATTCTTAAAGTAGTCCCAAAGTTCAAACGCCTGCAGTAATGATCCAATCTTTTTGGCTCTCCCATTAATAGATTTGGAAGCTTTCCAGAAATCTGCCGAGGATTTTGCCTTTTTAAAATTTCGAACGATCGCTGTTTGTATTACTTTCTTTTAGTGAAGTAGATCTTATTATAAGTCTTATTGGCTGCTACGTACATGTTTTTTAAAACGAGGTTGTTGAACTTTCTCAAGAGCCTTAAGTACACAAATGACTTTTTTCTTAATTTAAGGCAATCCGCATCGAACCATTTCTGCTTGTAGTTATCTATATACTTCCACTTAGGCTGTCCATATCCAGCTGAATGCTTACTGCCCTATTTTTTAAAATTTTCTCATTTAGATTATTTTGCTATGATGCCAGAAAACTATTCTTCCAGAGTAATTTTGGCAAAAGTTCCAGTCGTTTCGTATGTAGCAATTCTTCAGTTACCGAAAATGAGCATCGTATCTCTAAAGGCATGTGATCCGAAAAAGTTTGTTCAGCTATCTTAAAGTTTCGCAAGACTAAATTATAAATTGGCATATTTTTCTCAATAATGTCGGTAGGGTTACCAATTGTTAATTTAGATTTCATGAACAGAAACATGTACATCGTTAACTCTATAAACAAAATAAAACTAAATCCAAATAAAAATAAATCTATCTTTCTCCACACCACCAAGAAGTAAGATAGTAGGCGCGGATTTTTAAGATTTCCCCAGAAGGCCTAATCTGTTTTAATGTGAAAATAAATCACAGGAAAAAAACGTATATATAAAAGGTATAATAAGGAACTTGTGTCCTTCGAAGAACTTGGGTCCTTCGAAGAACTTGAAGCCATTTTAAATGTAAACAAACGCATACAAACAATAATATCGCCTCAAACTGCACCGCACTATTTTAAATACATATTATATTTATATATGTACACGAAACCATCTATATTTTATTTTTATTTTCATGAACAAATAAACTATTTGGTAAATTAATTTTGCAATTAATATTAATGAACCGAACTACATTAAAAACTTGCTCAACTAGTAATTTTTCCTTTAAAGAAATACCAATCAAATAATATATAGCTGCATTTTAACCGTTATCCAAGAAAAAAACCAAGAGATGTAAGCAGAAAAGCACGCAACGACAACACCTTTTTCCTTAAATATAAAATATATGCTCTCGAAAGCTCTACGAAAGCTTCGATTCTGAAAGCTCCATAGCGAAGACCAAAGAAAAACGTATTAGAATTTCCATCATCTTTAATAAACACTATAAGCGAGAGTAAAATTGGAGATCAGTCTCCTCTCCTCTCAGCCGCGGAGCAGGCAGGTCATGGTGGAATGTACGTGGGTGGGTTTATGGAATATTTCAGTAGCAATTTCTTAAGTTGTGTGTCATACAAACACCAGCCGGCACCAGTGTATTTGAAAAAGCTCTCCCATAAGGCCTGTACTGAAAATATAAATTGAACAGAGTATAACTACTTGCATCAACGTGACTCAATAATAGAGATGCTTTAATGGCTGATTTTGACTCTCTTCGGACAAGAACAATCAGTAAACACTTAAAACTTAATGTGTGGCAGGTAGGTCATAATGGAAAGCTAAACATATTTTTTTTTAACAAATAGAAAAGTCATTGGCTGGAAAACATTTATTTCATGGGATTACTTCCAATTAAGTATTTCGCAAATGCATATCTACTGGCGTTACTGGTTGGAAAAATCGCTCCGATCAGTCTTGTATTGACAATTTTTCTTGGGCGCAGTATGGTTTTGTTTGATCTACATCTCAGTCAAGTTGTTCTTGTCTAAAGAAACTATTGAAGAACATTGAAAAAGCTGTCCATTCTTTGCTATTACAAAGCTTCAAAGCTTTCTTGACACTTTGAGTAGGATTATGTATATTGTTTTTTTTTAAGCTTACAAGAAACTATGCTGACACTGTGAACTTGTCGCCAAATATTTTAACGTCAATTAATTGCCAAGACTTTTCATTTGCAGAATTTTGTGTATGCACAATTGACAGTTATTTGTTCCACCGGATTTCAATCACGTATTTGGAATCGGGTCGTTAATCTGTATTACAACAAACACAACATGACGTAGACGGAACGATAAAGCTGATGAATTTCCCAAACATGGGACATCGCTTGATCCGAACTTAGTCAAAATCTTCAGAACTTATGTGTGAGGAACAAGCAAATAATAGAATTCACCTGAGATTTCTCAAACCTGCGAACGAGAGATTTATCTGATCTGCACTCAGTACTCAGGGCCTTTCGGAGAGGCAACCTATACATACATTTCCATCACATCTCCATATACCTTCCCTGTCTAAACCCTGGGCATCTGATGATTCTTTGTATCAATCCATCTAACACAACCAACCCTGCACTTGGTTAACAATCCCATGATCGTACCTCTTATTACAAGTGCCTACTTGTTTTTGAATAATATATCACGTGTCAGTAAAACATTTCTACACCATCCAAGTACCCTTGACAGTGAACATTTTATTCTTTTCAAGAGCTGATAACATACAAATTATTAAAAGAAAACCGATTAGGTACTCTAATTGATAAACTTGTAGTACCAAACGTATATAAAAGCTTACATTCAGAACTTACAATCAACAGTTGAAGTCAACGAATTGTTAGTTAACTATCTTTTGCAGTGCGTGTATAGTTTTCATAATGAAGGTTTTTGTATTTTTCGGAGTAGCGCTCCTAGTCGCTAGTGCTTATGGCCAGAGTCCTCAATCTTTCTACGATCAATATAAAAATTTAACAGACTCAGTGATTTCATCGCAAGAAAATCCAAGCAGTTTTGACACCATCAAAATAAAAATTTATGCATTGAACGAAGTCAGCAACCAGTATGGCATCGATAAGCGAGTTTATCGAAGCATTTTCGATATCTTAGACCATCTTGAGAATGTTTTGAGTCAAAGAATGACAACCCCGGAAATTGTTTTGGAAATAATTAGATATCGTCTAGATGATTTCGATAACATATTCGATCAATTAAATATGTTAAAAGATGTTGATGAAAGTGACCTGCCTTCAAAAATTAACGATCTAGTCGATGAGTTTATCAACCGTTACTCTAAAACTTTGGCTGAGCTTTTCGATAATATGCTTACACAAACCAAACACTTAGGCGATGGTACTGACAAATTGCTTGATGAATTAAGTGGATCAGTTGACACATTTGCGGTTAACGTTGAAGAGTGTTTGAAAAAGCCACCAACTGAATTCCTCCAAATTCTGCAATGTCGTAAGCATACTAGAGAAATTGTTTTACCAATGCTAGCACATAATTCCGCAATGATTGATATTATTAATAATGATTTGGAACACTTGGAGAATTTGAAAATGGATGGGCAGACATCTGTTAATCAACTGTTTTATGATATGCGCTATGAATCATATGATCTTTACCAAAAGGTCCAAGAATTAAAAGAGCAGCGTGAAGCTGAAAAAGACAACAAGTCGTCAGAAAACAAAACTAACCTATATTAAATTCTTTTCCGAATGATTCATTTATGTAAAAAAAATATTAAATTTTAATTCAAATTCAACCTTAAAAATATAAATATGTATGTACATAAATATATAATTCAACATTCATTCATTGTATTACTAATTTTTGACACATGTATACATATGTACATTTTGACAGATATGTATGTATGTAGATGTATAAAATTCTATTTCCATAAAATGAAATTGAGCCCACAGTGGGATTTGGGACTGTCCTATTGTGAATGTGCCTTCATTTTTGAAAATGGAGTCAAATGTAATTCTGCTTTGACATTTATGTATGTTGTAGACAGATAAACCGGTATTATACTACGTTTCCACCGAACTTTAATCTCTTGCAGATTTACTAATCTCAAAAAGTGTTTCCACCGCTCCAAAAGTAGATTAATTTTGACAGCACTATTCAAAATGCATATATCTTTTCATTTTCTCTTATGGTGTAGAAGTGAGACAGGCAGCTTCATCTGTGTCAATCGAATGGAAAAATTCACTTTCCCGATGAATGTGTACATTTCGATATGGAAAAATGGTAGTTCGATTGAAGATTTAAATGAGATTTATTTTAAATCTTCATCTGAGAAGATTAAAATTTGTATGATAAATCATCAAGATTTGTAGGAGATTTAGCTAGATCTACTTAAATCTCGGTTTAGTGATCGGTGGAAACGTAGTATTACACCGCGGGTGCTTAGCCTCCTGCGAAAGAAGTACAAAAGAGAAAAGAACGAATAGATGAAACCACAAATAAGCCATAATAAGATTGGAAACCTTCGTACGTTTCACCCCCCAAAACCCATTTGTATACATTGTTATATTTGTAGCTTTGACACTCTATCCATGAATAGATGGGAAATCGAAAAGCAAAACAAAAACAAATTACTATGACTGTGTTGTCTATGTGCCCATAGGAAGAGGAACAGAAAAGATTTTTGTGTGCGTTTTTATCAATGGGTCTGTTGGAAGAGGAACAGAAAAGTTACTTGCGTGTGTGTTGCAGCTTGAAGTCAAATGTCAAATGAAAGCAGAGGTTTCGGGTCCTTATGTTATTAGAAATAAATTAATAAAAATTTTCCCCATGTTTTTAACTTTTTTTTCTACCATTTCTTTTCTTTTTGGATTTGCTTCATTTATTTTTGCATATTGATGAATGCAGACCAATCCAAATGGCTGAAGAAATCAAATAAAGCAAGGAAATAACTTCTGAGCTCATTTTTAATTACGAAATGGGCCCTATTCTATATAATCATTGTCATGCGGAATATATAAATAACTTTCCCTTTCATTTTTCTTTAAAAAAATTATTTCTTGTTCAATATCTACACTTTGCGGGAAAGAAGATAAAATCAAAGATAGCTGTCAAATAAATGAGTACTGAAAATGAGAAATAGGCGTCGTGTAATAACACCCGCAATTACCGAACAGAAGTTCTAAAGAAAATAGTCAAGCGTTGAGCATTAAAATCATGTTCCGCCGTGTAATACCTGACATAGAGAATTAAGCTTGAAACAAATTAAACCAGCAACAGCAAAGTTACAATCAACAGTGGCCGCCATTCTTTTACAACTAATATATTTCAATTGTTTAGCATACGTACGGATGTGCTGGTGCATTCCAGACAACTTTTGCAATCCGTTATTCTAACATAGACAGTCTTCGGTTCCAACGCTAGTCTTTAACGGCTCCCCTTTTGTCAGCTAAAATGAAAAAGGCTAATTTGATTCCAGTGCAGTGCGTTGTGTTAAGTCGACGCTGTCGAAAGGTGTTTTTACTTTGTCAGTACTTGAGGGTACTTCTTTCGCAATCGTGCAGTTGCTAGAGTCCTTAAGGACCTTCATGTACACAAATCCGCTGGCCCAAATAGTATCCCTCCCATCGTTCTGGCAAAACCACTGCGTAAGCTTTTTCATGTGTCCTACTCTACTGGACTCTTTCCGAGTAGATGGAAAACTTCTAAATATCTAATTACTGTCCAACTGCACTTAGATCCTTTTTTTCAAGGTCATGGGAACGCTGAATAATTATCAGCTTAAGAAATATTTTGAAGAATGAAAGCTCCTTAATGACCGGCAGTATACGGCTTTCGTAACAGTAGCAATAGGTCCACTGGTGATCTGATGGTATATCTCACCCAACGGTGGCACAAATCTTTACATCGTTTTGGAGAAAATAAGATTATCGCGCTTGATATTTCAAAAGCATTTGATACAGTTTGGCGTCACGCTCTCTTATCGAAAATTGGTATTTTATAAATACCATTCGGATCGCTCAATACAAGTTATATTGGTTACAGGGTTTAAGGTCTGAAATAAATCAAATATATGCTGGTGTTCCCCAGGGGTCCGTTTTGTCTCCGACTCTTTTTCTCTGATTTTCAGTAATGATTTCTTATCTAGAATTTCTAGTCAACTGACGATAATATTCTAACAGCTTTTCATACTCGTTTTCAGATTCACCTCCTTGTTCTTCGAATGTGGAACAGAAAAGGCAGCGTATGATACTCGTAGAAGTTCTGATCTCGACGGCTTTTAAACCTCAATACTCTTATCTGTCGTTAAGGCAAATGCCACCCTCAATATAGCCTTCCAGGACCGGTATGTGCATCACATACCAACTTTTGTGGAACAACCACATATTCCATGTCGCCGAAAACGCTGCAAAATGTTTCGATTTTCTTCAAAGATGCAAGACATTTTTCTCCCCGTCTGATCTGTCTGTATTCCATAAAGCCTTCATTCGTCCAAGGCTGGAGTATAACTCTCGCATTTTGGCAGAGGCTCCCAAAACTCATATCAGTCTGTTAGATAGAATTCAAAATAGAGGTCTAAGAATGATAGGCAGTATATAGTTTAAATATTTCGCGTCTTTCATTATTTTATTGCTTTATTAACATAGAAATAGCCAGTTGCATTTTTCCCCTTAAAATATTCAATGGTAATACTCGATTTTAAACATTTTATCTTTACCTATAGCTCTTTTTTCACCTCTAATTTTGATGTTCAGAAATTCAAAGCCATCGGTATCTTCTATTAAATCCTTCTGTACTTTCCTAACACTTGCAGTGTGTTTGATCATTTTAAAGGGTAGTCAAGCCCGCTTTAGTTACTATGTCATTCCAATATTTATCGGACATTGGCCAATAAGAGAGCATGCAAAATTCCAACGAGTATATACATATACCAACACCAATGCTTTTTCCAAATTCATTTTCATGCAAAGGTCAAATGAGTTTTGGCACCAAAACGACACCCTCCAGCTGTAATTTGGTCAAAAAGCAAAGGTTGCTCGTGGCAGCCACCAACCTGAAGTTGTTTACATTACTTTATTCAATGTCGAAGGATCTGTCAACGAATAACTAAAATTGGTTTCCAGTTCCTTTGGAAGGAATTTTCAAAAAAATAGATTAGACATTTTGACATAAACAAAGAGAGTCATACCTTAATGTTTAATATTACAATCTTTTAAAGCATCAACTGGAAAATTTAAAGCTATTTTTGTTGACCCAATATATACAAAATTGTACGGGAGCAAATTTTTGTTGTTTTTAATTTTGTACAAACAAACAAATTAAATTATGAACATTAAGTTCAAGTACTTATGGCATTATGCCAGCCTACAACTAACATGATGAAATATGTCGGAAATAAATTATTTATTAAACAAAATCCAAGTCAATTTAAGATGATGAATGACATTTTTACTTTGAGATTGAAATAAACCAACAAAAAAAAGTGATGAATTACTAAGACGAAACTGTCTGTTGAATATCTTAATAGATATAGCACTTAAATGTTTTTTTTTCGGAAGGATATCTAATAAGGACAATGTTAAGATTTAAATTGATAAGAAAATACAGGCTCTTATTTGTCGAATGTGAAAACAATGAGAACATTAACTTTTTTCTGTTTATGACTTTAGGGTTAAGAATTTTAACAGTAACAACACTAAATCAGTCACATGAGTTACTTTGCCTATGAGACGGTTCTCACACTTCAGTGGGACATATATCCAAAATATTTTTTTTACTTATGTGCTATCAAAAATGTCCTACGGATAGTTATGTCCCGGTACCTTGCCGGGCATACAATCGATTTCGAAAAAGTACAGCTAATAAAAATTTGCTGTTCTCATGGCAGTTATTGAGTTATGCCGGATTTACACGAGTGACAAATTGCCATTATTTCTTCCATATTATTGATATTAAATACAAAATCATGTAAATGGTTTGAAAATTTGTCATTATTTTTATCATTAAAAGAATGGCAGGGATAAGACTGGCATTAAATATTGCATGGCGTCATGTAAATGCATAGTGACACCATTTTGAAAATAATGGCACACCGCGAGAAAGAATGAACTTACTCATTCTTTAGTGGCAGATTCTCATTATCAATCAAAAAGTCAATATTTTGCCCCGTGTAAATGCTCAAATTTAATGATTTGATTTTACCATTATTTTGCCAGTTTATTGACATGAATTAATGAAAATTTGTGATTCGTGTAAAACCGGCACTATCCCAAAAATGACAAATGTAGAGAAGAGCTGATTACAAAATTCATTTATATGAGTTTTTTTTTCATTTTTAACAGCTTTCAGCAAAACTATCCGAATCGTTCCTGGACATATTCGGGTCGGATAGTGTAGTATCCGATATAATAAATCTAATAAATATGTGCACGTTGCCAATCTTTCATATAGGGTGCATTCAGATGTCTGTAAGATAGTATTGGTATCTAAGATAGGTGAGTATATCCATTTAAGTTCCTGAACAACTAAAATGGGATACAAAAGTATACCAATATTATTCGGATAGATTGTAATTTATTTTTTGGCAGCAATTGCTTAATCATCAGATGTATTCTTAAACGGGATTACAACAACACCAACATACCCGGATAGCTATGGTTTGGTTTCTGAATGCGGCGATTTAAATTTAAATTTAAAAGTCGGAAAATCATGCCTATTTTCAGGGGATAATGGGGGCTTCACTTTATCACTTCATTACTAAATATCAAATCAGAACAAGTAGAATAGAAGATTTCTCATTGAACAGCAGAAAGTATCGTACTATTTTCTTAACATGTTACCAAAGTTAAAATCACAAAATGGCTACTTTATTTTTTTAATATCGTACTAAATCCATATGCCACTTTGACATTTACAAACGTCAAAAAGTTATGTTCGCTTACATTTTTGCACTATTTTAGTTTATTAAGAAAATAGATTTAGTGTTAGTTAGAAAGTGTTTAAAATTAGGAAAATATTAGTAAAGTGCTTTAGTATTAGCAAACGGTTAAGTAGTATCAGGCTAAGCCCTTAACATCAGGCTGTTTGCGCCATTTTCCTTATAAACTAAAGCTAAACATGCCTAAAATAGTGCAAAAACTAAGCGAACGTAACTTTTTGGCATTTTGTAGATGTCAAAATAAGATATGGATTAGTATGATCCTGAAAAGAAAAGTCTTTCAGTGAATTTAAAATTATCAAAATGTTAAAAGATAGTTCAAAAATGAACTTTTTTAAAACTAGCAAAGTCCTCTTTTTAGATTAGTATCATACTAAAACCGATTTAACATTGTACTTAATTGAAAATAAGACGTCATTGAAGGAATAACTAACACTGCGCAGTTGATAATTAGTTAATTTTGCGCCTCGCAAAAATGAAATCGACAACAGATAGCGTTACTCAAATTCCAAAGCTGAATAGTACGCATATATTCGATCTTTCTTTCGCAACAAAAACTACAATACCAACTTTAAGAAAGTTTTGAAGGTGGAGGATGTAGGTGGGTAGGTAGCTAAATGCATATATATTTTTATAATTTTTTTTTTTTTTATAACTTTGCACGCGCTCAAGGGATTATGAGTACCATTTATATGTTTTTCTTAACACAGCGCGGGCATCCGGTGGAAGAAGAGAAAGAAGGATAGGAAAGATGTGTGGCGCGATGTTCTGAGACTAGAGCTGGTTGTTGTCTCAGATTTATCTCCAGGGATGGCGGCTGAACTAATGCGGAGAGAATAACCGTGTCTTATTTATTTATGTCCCTTATAATTCGCATTATTTTTTTTATTTCGTTGTCATATTGTATGGGTATGCTAGTTTACTCAATCACATGTTGTTAGTGTTACGCCTAAACAGCATGTAATGAGCAAGGCAGCAACTTATTTTATGACAATTTTTAGAATTGGTTTTTAATGGAATATAAGAAGACATAGACAACGGCAGGAATCGAACCTGCGACCACGAGGTTGACAGGCAAGCACACAACTCTCGCGCCACGGCCACCCCCAATTTAGGTGCAATATGCATACATTAGATTCATGTGATTCCTTAAGAAACATATTTATGTATATATAAATGTATGAGGGCCTACATTGTATGTAGTATTCAGTGACGTACGCAAAAATTCGTAAAAAGCAAATATAATAATGTAGAAATAAATGGATAATACAAATAATTAAATGCTTTTATATTGCTTAGTTGTTATAGTTTGAGGGAAAACAGAGATACCATTTGAATTTTTGGATAAATAAGAATATATAAAAAAAATCAAAAATCGTTGGAGAGGTTTTTTAAAAAAATTATTTTTGAATGTATAAAATGTTAAAAACATTTTAAGAAAAAAGTTTGAAACGGCATTTGGAAGTAGTTATTAATACATGTACACATAAAATTCAGTCCAGGTTTTTGAAAACTCTGTTTTTGAAAAAAAAAAATTATTTATTTCTTATAAATCGAAAAACTTTTTTTTTGAAAATTATAGCATGCAGTTGGAGCATTTGCAAAAAAAAATAATTTTAATCGGTTCATCCATTAGTGAGAAAGTCGAAAATATGAAAAGTGGTTCTATGGGAAGTACCGTTAATAAGTACGCAACATAAAATATTTGTACACTTTAAAGTGGACTGTACTACACAAATTTTTTTATAAAAATTCTTGGAGCCGTTTTCGAGAAATACATTTATTTATTAAAGGGTTTTTGAACATTTGTATGGGATGTACCGTTGGTTTTTTTATTTTAGGAATATAGTTTCTTAACTTTTCAAGATAAACCAAATACGAAATTTCAAAATAATCGATTGAGTCGTTTTCGAAATTTTGAGCTTTCAAAAAAAAGTTTTTTTTTAATTTAAAAAAAAATGTTGGTTTACATTAGTGTTTAAATATTTTAGGAGCGTCTGTTTTCCAGAAAATCGAAAACCAAAAAAATTATTCTAGTAGAGGTACCGGAACATATTAATTTTTTTCAAAAAAAATTTATCAAATGTACCATTTTCTTTCATAATGAACTGATTTTTTTTTTTATAAAAATCGGTGAAGCCGTTTCTTAAGAAAAATAAGATTTAACTTTTTGGCAAAAGAAAAATGTATTGCAGGTACCGTTATTTTTCGTCTTAAGAAAAATAACAAAAAACGTGTTGGCATATTGATATTACTATTATTAGAAAAAACAATATGTACAAAATTTAAAGCAAATCCATCCAACCGTCTAGGCTGTATATTGCCTGCGACTTATTTTTTGTTAGCAGCTGTTTTGTCATTAGCTGTGGTTTTAGACGGGATTACAAAAAACACTAACCTATCCGGATGGCTATGGATCGATTTCTGAATGCCGCCATCATTTTGGCAGAGTTCGGGTGCAGCGGTGTAAGCAGCGATGCGTACAGACATCTACTTTAGCCATATATCTTTTATTTAAAAATTGTTTCTCTGCTTATCACCTTAACCGTTTAGATTCCAAAAAAAAACATTTTATGCTCCCTTCTCTCTTTTTGAAACACTCACACAGGTAAAGCTTACAGTTAAGTCCTATACCCAGTTTTTCACCAGCTAATGTCCTGCATAATTTATTTATTTTTATTTATTTATTCAAATAATTTACAAATTAATTTACAAATTATTTCATTAAAGGCGTCAGGGAAGCAAGACCATAAGTGACGCCGTCTTTTAGAATAAAAACTAAAATTAATAGGAACTATTTATTTGTAATAAATGTTATAACAAAGATTTAATTTAAAGATTAATTAAAACGTATATTTAAAACAGAAGTAAATATAATAAGCAAAAAGATTATATTTCGTTATATTTATTATGTGCAGTTGTAGCATTTCTTAAATGTTGTTTTGACCTATAATCTGCTGGGTTAAGTATAATAGATAACTGGTTTGGTATAGTTGTACTTCCTAATGATACATCTATTTGACGAGACAAAGGACATTCAACAAAGATATACCATATGGAGAGAGGTGTTTGACACAGCTCACACGCATCCGGAGCTCCGTTGTTAAAATGTCCAGTAGTGAAGATTGTTTTTCCAACTCTCAGTCGTAGTAATTTGATACAATCTTCTCTAGTAAATGAGCCGTTGTACGGGCATATTTAGGGTTGTGAGTTTGAAGGAAAGTTTGACAGTTTGTCCGCATATCTGCGAGTTCGTTCTTTTGCTGATGTAGGAATATGCTTCGAGTCAGTTGGTAGAAGTTTGGCGTTTTAAATAATTGGATAATTAATCGCATCTTTAGCTGCATGGTCTGCAGCTTCATTGCCTTTAATTCCGGTATGACCTGGTACCCATGCTAATATAATTTGCTCCGTTAGCTTGCTTCTCAGTAATTCCAGTGTCGGGCATCTATTAATTTCATGTTTACGGCCTGTTAGGATTCCCAAGTTATCTGTTAGGATTAAACTGCGCCCACTGTGAATTTGAGCAAAGGATATAGCTTTGTTGATTGCTGCCAGCTCTGCTAGATAGCTCCCCGCTTCCTCATGTAGGAGTCGTCCTTGCCAGACTGTAGATATTTGTGAGTTTTCCTCCAACTTTACCACTGCGAATGACGAATTATTATTCTTATATGATCCACCTGTGTAATAAATGCTATCGGCCTGGGTATAATGGATCCATCCACTATGTAGCATTTTGAATACCTCGTCTGGGATACTTTCTTTTTTGTAGTCAGCCAAACTAGTATATATCTGCAGCAAACTTCTTTTCCAGGGGGGTGGACTCTCTGCTGCTGAGGATAGATGAGTGTACAGATATTTTTGTGTGAATGATACCAGACTGAGTATTTTAGTTAATCTAGAAATAGAGTTTTTCCGTGTTTTTCTTTGTGAAGAAATTACATCCTTGGCTGCATTGTAGAGGGGGTGCGTAGGGTCGGCTAATGCCTTACTTTCCAAGCCCACGGCTCTCCCTTTTCCGAAGTTCAGAAAAGATTGATATCCAGTTTCTAGTCGTAAGGCTTCGATTCTGGTTGCTTTTATTCCCCTGAAGCTGTACGGAAGCAGTTATTAATACCAACATCAATATCATTGGTATTTTTAATTGTAGTCCACATATAAGTGGTAACTCCGTGTTGCAAAGTACCTTCTACAAGAGTTCTTGCTATTTTCAATGCTGTTTCCAGATGAGATCCTTTCTTCTTTGAGCATATCATTTTAAGAATTTTTGACTTGAATGTTCTATTTCAAATTTCCACTGAAAGTAACACCTAATATTTTTAGTTCTTTTGAAATTGCGATCGTTTAGCTTCTGATGTTAAGAGGAGCCGGATGACAATTTCTTTTTCTGCAGAGATGAAGCAAATTCACTTATGTGGGAGGAATAACTGCACCTCTATCCTGGGACCATGTATATATTGCTCTATCTACCGTCTCTAAAATAGAATTCACTCGTGTCGGGTCCCCAGAAGCTACTACATAAATATTGTCGGCATATAATCCAACAAAATCGAGATTTAATTCTGGCTGAGAAATTTTTTCTATCAGTGAATCAATGTATGTATTGTAAATCACCACTGAGAGAGGTGATCCTTGCGGAGTTCCATTATCTACTTTGAATAATGTTGAGTTATATCCATCAATGTTGACTCGAAAAGTTCTCCCAGTCATAAAGGACATTATTAATTTTAGGATTTGACTCCCCACTCAGACATCTGTCTTAAGATTGGAACCATCGTCACGCGTTCAAACGCTTTTTCTAGATCAGATGACATTACTACACTATGCTTAGTTTTCGATAAATTTATCTTTCAATCTGTGCTCTAGAAGGTGAATGAGTGTATGAACTCCTCTGTTCGGTCTAAAAGCATGTTGCCCAGAATTTGGTACTTTTTCTGCCAACCAACTTAATGTCTCGCGATAATTTTTTGAAAACTTTTGGAGAGAATGGGAAGCAGGGATATTGGGCGATACTCAAAGAAACAACTGTGACGATTACGGAGGCTTTTAGGTATCGGCTTGAGCTGTGCCCTTTTCCAATCATGAGAAAAAACCCCGGTCACTAAGATGGTATTATATAAATAACAAATTCTTTCCTTTAGGATATTCGAACAATGTTTAACCATGTTATAAGTAATCTTATCTTCACCTGGAGTTGTGCCTTTTGCCATTCTAAGAGTCATGTCAAATTCAACAACCGAAATTTTTTCATTGATAAGGTCCCACTGATTTATACGTACTGGGAGTTCCCCGAGTTTAAAATTTACTTTGTCCTCAATCACAGATGCAGGGAAATTGATGTCCTCGCTATAGGTTTTCCATTTGCAAGCAAAAGAGTTAGTTATTACTTCAGGACCATTTTGTATTCTATTGTCTAAGAGCATGTAAGGAAACTCTTGTTGTGTTCTGGAGTCTTGAAGTGAACGTATTCTGTTCCATAAATTTCTCATTCCAATGATGGGTTCATTGTGTTAATAAAATTTTCCCATGAAGATCTTTTTGACTGAATTGATTCCCTCTTTAGATAAGCGCAAGTCCTTCTATAGTCAATACAGTTTATTGTTGTTGGGAATCAGCGAGCTTTTTTCCAGGCAATATTTTTATCTTTTACTAATTTTGCAATGGCTGTTGTAAACCATACTGGTCTCTTCCTTGAAGCATTTTCTTTTGTGACTGGGATTGATTTGGCTGCTGCAGTTCTATTTATCTTTTTGATCTTAATTTATTTATTAGACCCACCAAACATTGTCCTACCAAAAATATTTACTATAGTATCTTATATATCTCCACCACCCGCAGCGCCACCTATTTGGTTTAATTCTGTCAAAGATTTTGTTTCTATTCATAAATAAAAATTTTCAAAAAAAAATTACACTAGCGCCACCTATAAGGTAATTAAAATGGACTTAGTTAATACTTATTAGCTATCTGCCAGTAAAAGTCAAATATTGGCTGCAAAAAACAGAAAAAATTGTGTTTTTGTTGTAAGTAATATGGTATTTATGCATATAGTAAAAAGCTGTCATTTCAATTTTATTTACATCTGAGTTTTACCAATTAAATTTATTTTTTACTCTACGAATTATGTGGATTCCTTTAATCGCTTTTCATTATTAAATTATGTTTTTTTTTTTTAATTTCAGAACATGTTCCTTTAGAAATGGCAAAAATTTCACGACGTTCTGTTGCGTCAAATTCCTCACCCGCCGATAGTAATGCAAACAGTATTGCATCGCCAACCAACGACAACAGCGGTAACGTCATCAACAAATCAACAAACTCCAAACCGAAATCATTGTCAACGAATTTCTCATCAATCAGCCACGTCAATAGTGATAATCCATCATCACTATCAAAAACCACACTTCAAGCACAAACTGAATCTTCAGAAATCGCACCACAACATGACACATCCTTTCCAGATCCATTACGTTCAAATGGCAGTCAATTTACTACGCGTACAATTCCTAATGGCCATCATCATAACAATAACAATCATGGTTATTCGTCGGCTACGTATCATGTCAGGTAAAAAGCTAAGGTTTTTTTTGCATTCTGTGTCCTTCAAAAGGTTATTGGTTTTTTTTTATTTAAAAAAAAAAAAAATATAGTTCGCAAAGTTCCAGTAAAAGCGCTGATAAGACTTACACCAATAACCGTATTAGTACAACACCATTACCGTCATCTACAACGACTTCATTGGCAGGACATCCATCAATTACCATTCCCTATTCAAATATTAGTGACCACAATATTACCCAAGCACAAATTTTGGCGGCCGAACGGGAGCGTATACGGGCCGAGTTCTTTGCTACCTATGATGTCATGACAGGGGTTCGGATAGCAGCAACTCTGGGCGGATTCTTTAGTTTGATGGTATTTTTAATTGTCTGGAAGAGTCGGAGTCATTCCGATGATACATTAAGAGTTTTGAAAGTATATATAAATTTACATAGCATGTTATATTTTAGAGAAACTTTTCTTTATGATGTGTTTGTATTTTAAGGATCCGAAAATTGCCGCTGTGGCAGCAGCTTGTATGCAAGAAGAAGAGGAACGCAAAATTCAAGAAGCAATGGAAGCAACTGGCATGTCTATTTATCCAGATGAGTACGACGCAATTCTTTATCGCAGACAACGAATGTTATCCTTGGGTAATGTGAGTGCACCTCCGGTTTTGCATCGTGGCTATCGGTTTTCATCTGTTGGTAAGTTTTACGCATGCAAATAAATTATTTACTTTACGAATGTTGGTACATATGTAATGTATATCGACGTTTCTCGAGACATGTCCCCCGTAGGGTTAAAAGGGCACTTTCGGAAATTAGTTATTTGATTCAGGAGCCCACCAACCGCGCAAAGTGCATACGTAGATATGCCCATTGCCCATGCATATGCGTTTGTATTGTTTTTACATTTATTCTTAAAAATAATCTCTACTAATATATAAAAGTGTAATTTTGTTTCGATCTCAGTTTCTCTGTATATGACAGATAAACAGACGACTTACCATTTGACACGCCATAAAAATGATTGTATCATCTTCTGTTGTCCTTTGGCCAGCTTATAGGCTATTAAATTAAATATATAAGCTATGTTTTATATGCTTAATACAAAAATATTTGCACTTACCTCTTAAATTTATCCTGATTTTGAAATAGAATTTCCAAATTTCCAAATTTATATTTTGTTTTGTTTACGTTTTTCTGTTTCCATGGATCTTAGATCCAAATTGTTTTTTATTTTGTTTACTTCCAATCTAGCAGAAAGTCCCCGGCGTTTCCCGGGCACCCGAGGCAAAAGTCTTTTAGTACAATATCTTCCTAATGAAATAAAAAATTAAGAAACAAAATTAGTAAGGAAAAGGAATTACCACTCATTTTGTCGTTTATTTAACCAGGGTTAGTTTTCTTATTAAATTTAACAAAAAAGATTTATTATTTGTATTTTTGTTTACAAACGAAATATTCTTCATTTTGAGACCCTTCGCTTTCGTTTTTTTTACATGCGATTATAGTTCGTACAATATAAGGCAAGTTATGCATTCTTTGAAAAAAAAATTTAAGATAATAATCAAACATGACATTACGATTATAGCGAAGACGAAAAAGGCTGCCATTCAAGAGCGGCTTGAAAAAAATTATGTATAGTGTCGGAGAGTGTCGCATTAGTGCGGTCTTACTTTAAACCTTTAAAGACCCGACATTTGGAGTTTCAGGCTAACAAGCCCCAGCATGAAAAATTCCGAAGATTTCGATGAAAGAAATTCGACATTAGACGTGTTCCTTTTCTGTAATTTATGCGGGGCTTATACAAATTATTCAAGGGTGATTACTTTTGTTAAAAAAAAATATTTTTATTTAAACTTTTTGAACCTAACAATTCGAATGATAACTTAGAACTAACTGAACTCTGAACGATTTGATTAAGCTTTACTTTTGCTTTACTACTAAAAAATGCAAGATTGTATTTCCCACGACTTTGTTCGCTGCATGCGCGTGTATCTCGGATGCCCGTCGTGAGAAACTGTGAAGCGGAAAATATATTGATCTAATTTGGAAATATCGTGAGAAGTTTTACAGATATTTGATCTTGGAATGGTGCTTTTGTTAACTTACACATACATGAATTGACCGCCGCCAGGACTATTTTCATGAAAGCAAAAAGGTTGCTAAGGTTTCGCACTGACCTATCAATTTTTTCAAGTCGCAGGTCACAGGATCGATTCCTGCCGTTGTCTATGTCTTCTTATGTTCCCTTAAGAACCAATTCTCAAAATTGTCATAAAATGAGTTGCTGGTTTACTCATTACATGTTTGTTCAGGCATAACACTCATGTGATTGTGTAAAACTAGCATAATCATTAGTCATAAATATGACAACGATACAAATAAAATAATGCGAATTATAAGAGACATAAATAAATAAGACAAGGTAATTTTCTCCGCATTAGTTCAGCCGCCATCCCTGGAGACAAATCTGAGACAACAACCAGCTCAAAATTATAAAAAAATGAGCTGTTTTGAAAATATTAAATTATTAAAAAAAGTTTTAAAATATGCTTTTAAGAATACAAACAAATATATATTAGGTTATTAAAAATATTGGTATGCATCACAAGTTGATGTACCTAAACCTATATAATATTAGTAAAATTTCGAAAGAACGAAGGAATCACCTAAACCGTTGTCTAGATAGTAGAAAGCAAAAAAATAGGTCCTATGGAAGGTACCGTTCCTAGCTATTATTGGCAATTTGTTTTGCAACCATAATAATAGTTCATATCGAAAAAATACTCAGATTTTTAAAATCAAAATCGTTAGAACCATTTTCGAGAAAAATGAGCTTTAATATAATGGCAGTTTCACAGAAAAATACTCTATACCAAGTTTGAATGAATACAGCCCACCCATTTGGACTGTAAGTGGCTATACTAACATACAGACGAACAGAATTTTTAGACCATGTTTTTTCGTCTTCGCTATCATCGTAATGTCATGTTTGATTGTTATCTCTAAACTTTTTTTTTCGACGAATGCATAACTTGCCTTAAATTGTATTTACCTATCGCAAGTTAAAAAACAACCTCCGGAAAGCGAAGAGTCCCAAAATGAAGAATAGTTCGTTTGTTAAAAAATATAAGAAAAACTGTACCCATCTTCTCTAACTCAGGCGATAACTTTTCCTCACTCACAGGGGGTTATTAACAATTAACATTTTCGATTCGAAAGTTACAGGACATGCGTATTGAACGATAAAATAATTGAAAAATCTTAAAAAATTTTTTTTTAATTTTTCATTTCATTTGGAAGATATTGCATGAAAAGACTTTTGCCTCGGGAGCCCTGGCAACGCCGGGGACTTTCTGCTAGTTATTATTATAAAGTTAAACCTGAGTTTTTTTAGCCTTTTTCGCATTTCATACCTCCCTAAAATATGGCTTGATGAAAAAGCTGTGGATTATTTAATTTACAGGATTAGCTAACTCTGGCTTAACTCACTACCGAAAACTGGACTTAACAGTCTTATTCATTATAATACGCTAAACGATGGAAGTTATACAGTGCATAAGAACTTATACAAAACACAATTTAATACACATTATAGTTATAATGTGCTTATGTCAAAATGAAGTACATATTCATTTGAACTATTATTTTCTCTTTGTGACACACAAGATAGTTTTGGAACAGAAAATATAAATATAGCTCTACTCGGAAAGAAATTTTGCTCAGTCAACGATCGAGACAAGAGGCGTGTTTTTTTCTAGGCCCCGGGGACAATGGACGAAAAAACGATAAGTGTTATTAACAATTAGCATGTTAAATCCAAGAACAACTAAGCCCTGGGAGTGGTTAGCTTAAACCCAGAGAATTCTCGGTGCTTAACTATTGGAGAGGATAAAAACTGTGCTACTAAATGTTTTTTCAGTAAGTTATCGATCAAATGTATAGAAACTTCAAAACTGACATTTTGACATGTCAGATAATTATTAATTTTGTATGGTTTGGTTGAGCATTTTGAAAAGTAGTTGAAATTAGTTCCAAAATGGGTTCTTTATATAGAAACGCCTTTCGAGAGTAATTTTTGTATCTATTACCATTCATCAAAAACATTTTATTTAATAAGTAAGAGGGTTGAATGACGATTCCAGAAAGGTATAAAACACCTCTTTGGGTTGACCAGTTTCGAAAACAGCTCCTAAGATAATATATAATTGCAACATGAGCTGTTCTCTGAAAATCGGCAAAATCCATAAACATATTCTTTTTTCCTTTCGAAACTGCTTGGCCTAGAAAAGTGTTTTATAGCTAAATAAAATATTTTTGATTAGTGGCAATATATAAAAAATCTAGCTTGAAATTAGTTCCAACATTGGTTGCTTATATAGAAACGTTTTTCGGGAAAAATTTTTGTAGCTATACTACCTTTAAATATACATTTGTAGGTTGGTGCCTATGTAACTATTCCTTGAATCATCCATTCGACAATATTCATTATACTAAGAATGAAGGTCATCTTACCTACATCGGCTTTAAACCTGCAAAGGATAACTAGACTACCTACCTACTAAACAGCGTCAATATTAATTTATCTACATTGAGGTTGTTAGCTTCAAGAGCAAGTTCATTCAATCCAGTTGTGCATGTTATTTATTTTAAGAATATCTATTAAAGATAATGTCAAAAAACTAACAAATAGGAAGTTTTGAAGAAATCCATTGAGTTGTTTTCGAACTTTTGAGTTTTCAAAAAAACAAGTTTTTTTTTAATTTCAAACAAAATTTATATGTCCTTTTTTTTGTTTTAAAGCCTTTTTGCCAACGTGGAAACCCATGTTGGTAGCTACTGCTTTTCGATTAATCGTTTGGGCTTCGATTAATGTTCGAATTTCTGTCTGAGGCGATCCAACTCTTAAGAAGAAAATAAAAGTGTAAAGAATAGAATCAACAGTCTAGCGCATTGAACATTCCCTACTTGGCAATGCCGCGTGGAGCATCCACACATTCAGAAAATGTTTTGTTCCATCGAAGAATACCCTTTGCTTGTGGGATGATTTCAAGGGAGTGAAAATGCAACGCCATGTTGCTATAATGCCAACTGTGCTGAAACCTGAAATTGGCAAATTGCATCGGCTAATTGCACCAAGTTCGTCATCACTCATTTTCGTTGAAACTGGGATCGATGACCAATTCCTTGCAGGCAGCGTCCAGCGCAACTTACGTGTGTTCTTCCCCCAATTGAAGGCTTTGTGGCATGTTCCGCGACAAAATTCGAAAATCTAAAAGAAATAGTTTTTACTACAAACATGTTCTCAATCATTAGTTTTTATAGAACTTACCTTGCAATGATTTCTCACAAATTGTATTCCATGTCCAACATACATTATTTTACTTCGATCTTCAGAGAATTTTATTGAAAAAAATATTCGGCCGACAAATTTTACGCAGATTAAACGACTCTGGCTCATCAAATCCGCATTGAACTCAGCTGTTTCCTAAATGTCATCATGCAAACAGTGCTGCCAGGATTTTCACCAAGCTCCTTGGCCGTGTTTTTCAACCGGGGATTGCAAAAAAAACGCAAGTAGTGAATGCCAAAAATACACATTTATCATCTTTTTTGAAGGGAGGTTAAATGTGTATTTTTGGCATTCACAATAGACCAACGATGATGCTGTGATGAAGCCAATCTTACTTGCGTTTTTTTGCAATCCCCGGTTGAAAAACACGGCAAAGGAGCTTGGTAAAAATCCTGGCAGATGACATTTAGGAAACAGCTGTGTTCAAAAATTGATATGGGCGTTGTCAATTAACTTTTCATTACGAAATGTCTTTTTAGTAGTTTCTCCTGTTTGAATATTTTATAATTATTATGTATATTTATTTAGCGTAATTTTTGCTATTTACAATTTACAATAATTTAAAAATGATAAATATATAAATATAATTTGTTATTTACAACGGCATTGGCTTTTATATATATTGATGTTATGAAATATTTTGTTTTACATAATTAACTATTGCTTGTTTAAACTCAAATTTATTACTTATTTGTTTAATGTTATTTGGTAATTTATTAAAAAGCTTAAATCCTTTATATATTAAGCTATTTTGAGATCTTGTACTTCGCCTTGGGGGACTCCCAGATCAATTGCTTCAGGATCAGATAAAACGGCGTTAATTTTGGTTTGTTGTGAACGTCCCAATAAAAAGCTTTTAAACCAATCATGCTCAATGCCAATAATTCCGTACTTATTCAATTTCTCCAGCAAAATAATCGGATCAATTGTCTCAAAAGCTCGTTTAAGATCAAGAAAAACGCAAATAACTTTCTTACCTTTTGAGATAGATTCTTTCCACCCTCTCAGTACCATGTTTACGGCAGATTCACATGAATGTAATTGACGAAACCCAGATTAATTCTCAATTATTATCTTGTTATCATTTAGGTATTTTGAAAGTTGTTTATATGCAATTTTCTCAAGTACTTTTTCGTAGACTGGCAGTGAGTTTATAAGTCTAAATTCTTCACACTTAAATGTTTTTTTTTTATTTTTTCAATGAGTGTAACGATTGAGTTTTTCCAAGTGTTTGGGGAACTGTCCTTCTTTAAATGATGCATTTATAATTTTTAAGAAATGGAGGCCCACTACATCAAATGCATCTAGTAGTAACTTTGGAGAAAGTAAATCACTATCTTTTTTATTGTTTAATTCTTTAATTGTGTTCATTAAATCGTTTACCGTTACTACATTAAACTTAAAGGGATTTTCAACGACAGAGCCTATTTGGTTAACATATTCAACATAGTCAATTTCATTATTAATTTTCTTAACACTATTAATAAGAAATAAGTTAAACCGGTTGGCTAATTCTTTGCCATCTGTAATAAACTTTCCGTCAAATTCAACTTTATTTATTTCGCTTTTTCGTTCTTGAAGCACTAATGTTTTTAGGGTTTTCCACATAGTTTTTTGATTAGAGCAATTAGATAGAGATCTTTTAATAAAGTAATTTTTCGCGAGGTTAAGTTCTTTAGAAAATGCATTACGAACCATTCTAAAGTCACACCAGTCATCAAAACTATTTGTGAAGACAGCCTTTCTTTTAGCATTACGTTTTAGAATTTTAAGTTCATTTAATCGTTGACTAAACCACGAATTTTCACTCTTCTTTATGGCTTTAATTGTTTTAAACTGATTAAGTACGATATACATTTTATTTTGAAAGATTTTAGCATATTGGTTAATATCAGTTATACTATGAAATCGCATTCCAATTTGTTCAAACGCTGACAATAAGTTTTCTTTACGATACTTTAACACTTGCACTTTAGTGGGTTTACATTTTAAGCACAGCTTTTCCTTAATCGGAAGCTTTAAGCAAATAGCTTCATGATCTGCAATATTAAAATTACTATCAACATTTGCTATTAATTGCGAGCAATTTGAAACAACGTAATCTATTAAGGTCCTAAATGTACTAGTTATTCTTGTCGGTTCAACAATCATTTGTGTACACCCACTTTCAAGAATTGTTTTGTTACAATCACTCCTATAAATATTATTTTCATCAAACCAGTCAATATTAAAATCTCCAACCAATATTAATTTACTATTGTCTTTGACCATATAATCCATAATTTCACCAAAATTATTACAAAATTCTCTTTTTGAAGACGATGGAGACCTGTATAGACCAGCCATTACAAAAGAACAGAACCCACCACGCACTTTAATAATAAGACACCAAACATCCATTTCCAATATAATTGTATGCAATTGTTAACACTGCAAGTTTTCATAAACTAAACACATCTAAAATATTATAGTTTTCAATATGAATTTCATTATCTGAAATATTTTCCGTCAAACATGTTTCACTTAGCACTATAATTTCAAAAGGTTGGTCTATCAAAATTTGTTCAAGGTCACTGAAATTTGCGTTTAAACTTTGAATGTTAAAATACACTATAGAAATTTCGGTTGGTTGCTAGTATTTTAGTTTGTTCTTTTGAATTTTAACTTTTTTTTTGAACACCGGACACTCGTTACTTCGACTATCATGGTCGAAATCAAGATTTAGTTTTAGATTTTTATTGAATTGTAGACAATTGATACACTTCATGGATTTTTCACACTGCCGTTCCTCATGGGATTCACCGCACCTAGGGCAGACTGCTTCTTGTTTACATGTTTTGGCTTCGTGATTGAAGCCCCAACACTTATAGCACCTTTTAACCCATGTGTAATCGTACACTGCACACTGGTCCCATCCTATGTTAATTACTTGTGAATCTAAAAACTTTTTATATAGTTCACCATTAACTTGTAAAATTGCATTAAATCTATTTTTACGAGGGCATTTATAAAAACGCACACATTTAAAGTTTTCTACAATGTCGTTCTGTGATTTTATTGCTTCACATAGAGCGCGAGCTTCCCAGTCTTCATTCAATCCACAAATTATTACTTTTGGATCATTCAATTTAGGTGTAAATATATTATAATTATCACCCATTTTGCTTGACACTTCACGTTCAATTTTTTTTCTTGAATTGGTATCTACACACTTTATTGCTATTGCACCGTCTTTACGATTTGAAACACTCTTAACTTTTAACGATAGAGATTGGGGATCAATGTTTACTTTGATCGCTTTTTTTGTTTCATCACTATTTTGCGTATTCTTAGGGGCAATAATAATTGGTGGTTCGTTTACCAAAACACTTGAAAAGGATGAATTATTTTTATGTGAAGTAGACGCTGATGATCAGTAACATCATTTATTTTACTTTCTATATTTTTCACGACGTCATTTTTGTTAATTACAAGAGTTTTAATTTCATTAATACTTTTTAATAAATCCCGGGTAAATTGTTGACATTCAATGCAATGGAATTGCATGCATTCATATTCCATTGTCATACGTTTCTCATATTCGCTTATGGAGAAGCGAAAGTGCTTGTTGCACTTCTTGCATATAATAGAACTCATTATTAATGTATATTATGTAGTTCTTTTTTCTATTGTCTGTCCTTTGTTTAGCTTTTTCACTCAATTTCAATCACTTTTAAGTTTTTGTTTCAGCAATTTATGTCATTTTAAAGCAAATTATGTTGAAAACAATAAAAAAGCTCTTTAGAATGTTTATTTAATTTCACTTTGCACTAAAATGTATTGTTGCCAATGCCTTATAACAACTTCAAATAATTAATATAAGTGGAGCACTTAATCCGCACAACAAGTTGATTTGATTTTTTCTGTTATATTTCCTTAAGTCAGTGATGGACACATTCGAAAGAAACAAGAACTTGAGCGAAAAGTTCATTATTTGTTTACAAAAATGAAATGTTTCTATTGACAACTAATAGTCAAGGAAAATAAGATATTCACTTCGAAAAAATTCCGACAAAGCTGAATTTTGGTGGAGAGCTTCAATTGTATGCCCTAAGAATTTCCTAAAAAGAACTCTAAATTTGGAGAAGAGCAAACAATTTTAGTGGGGGGAAAGGAGATCAAATTCAGTTTACTTAAAAATTAATTATTAACCATTCCTGTATGTCAATTCGTTCTTAAGTTAAAGCGGTCCACAGTTTAATTGTTCGTCAAAATGGATATATATATATTAAATTCAAGCGTTAGGCAACCAGACCTAATAGTAAGGGAGGCAGCCGTAAGATTACCTATTTCATCGGGAGAGTCGAAATGATGGGTACCAATCGATAGAACTTTTTATAACATTCACAAAACCACTGGTCGGGCAAACATTTTCCGGGAAATTTAGGCGTGAGAGGGGTACTTCCGGTAACGATATTTTGATGACTACTTATCTCATGTGGGCAGTGAATACACTTTCTACTAATAGTAGGAGTTTCGCGTGCAGAATTTAAAACCATTGGTCGGGCGAAAAAAATTAGGGAATAAATGATTGACCGACCATTTCAAAAAACCGTTTTTTTGCTGAAAACCTATCTCATCGGGAGAGTGGGTATTATTGGTATCAAACGAAAGGTTACACTGTCCTCTTGACAAATCCGGTGGTCGGGCCAACTTATTTAGGGAATGACTTGTCGCCCGACAACTTTAAAGAAAAAAACGTTTTTTTTTTTGTTTTTTTTTTTGTTTTTTTTTTGTTTAAATTGAAAAGTCTTAAAACAACTTTATGGCTGACAAATTTATATAAAATTAGCACTGAATGATAGCCTAATTTGATCTCTATAACGTAGTCGACAACACTTTATTTAAACTATTCATTTAGCCTCAAATATGATTTTTTGTGAATTAAAAGCTTGATTTTTAAAAGGATCAGTTTCAAAACATTCTGTAACTTTAAACAAATTAAAGACATTAACATACTAACCTCGATTAAAAACCAAAAAAAAAATATCCTTTTTACATTGACTAAAAGCACTTTTATTATATTTTAATTTAGTTACAAAACCGAACAAAATACTCGTATGAATAGAATTTTACGTCATAATTATAAAGTCTTAAAGACTATTTTTTTTATTTATTAGACTCAACAATGTAATTTAAGTACGGTGTCCAAAAAGGATATTTTTTTTAGTTTTTAACCGAGGTTAGTATGTTAATGTCTTTAATTTGTTTAAAGTTAAAATTTAATATTGTACTAACTGTTTATATAATAATAATTAATATTTATAATTTAAATATATATATATATATATATATATATATATTTAAATGTTTAATTCACACGTGTTCCGTTAGATTTTATTAAAAAAATAGCTTGAGACAGATACTTTACTAAAAAGAACAAAAAATTAATGAAATTTGTGTTTAAGAATAAGAAAAATTTAGTAAATATCAATAAAATTTGGATATAACTTGTAGCATTCCTATGTGTAAAGATTACTTTGACTAACACTTGCCGCCTTTGCTCAAGCAAAGAATATAAAAGAAAGCACAACACTATCTTAGATGATAAGAGAGAACACTATATTTGTTTTTGCAGAGAATTTGCTAAACACTCCAGGTCTTACTAGTCCTTGTTTTAATCATTGGTATCTATACTAACAACGTTGTAAAAAAAAAACCTACTTACGGTTAAATCAATGTCTATTGTCTTGCGTTTTTTGTGTGATGCTTGTTTTGATGCACTGAATTTATTTTGCTTAATATTAAGTTTGCGATAACACTTTGTATGGCACCCAAGAGTTTCTTTGGCTTCAGTTAATAGTTTAATGTCACCATATTTTAAATTTCTAATCTTACGAATAGCTAAAATATTAACAACTTTATTAAAAATTTCGTTTGTAAATGCGATAACTTTGTTAGATTCTTCACGAATTTCACAAACAAAACAATTTTTCATTTTGAAAATTAGAACTTAAATAATTTAAGAAAAATAGCAAACTTTAATTCATACAAATTTATTAATAAATATGATAACTGATAATTCTTCTTTGAGAATACTGAAAACTGATTGTAGTGTTAATAACTCAACGCAAGGCTAGTATCACTAACATGAATGCGTGAGATCAATAATTGAAAGCATTGATAAAGATATTAAGATTACTAATGATTTCTTATTTTCTAGCTCACGATTAAGTTAACAGTTAAATTCTCAGGAAACATTTTTTCTTATTCGACGCTAAAGTTTCTGCACTGGTTTTAAAAAAAAATTACGCTTTTACGTTGAAATGTAAAAAGTTAAAAAAATGTTTTTGATTTAACTTATTACACAACAATATTCAATATTATTTGTTAGTTCAATGTGAGTGTATGCAACGGAATCGGAATGTGTAGTAAATAGGCCTGAAATTTTCGGTTGGATTTTAAAAAAATTAAAGATTTTTGCCCCTTTGGTTTGAAGGAGAGCCAACACCCCTTGATGTTGAAGATATTAGTGTAAGTGATACTGATGAAGGGTCAGATTCTTATTGTGAACAAGACTCCGATGACGATGATCATTAACAAATATTTATAAAATAAGAAAATATTTATTATGGATATTATTTCATGTAGGTATTTATATTTACTGGGTATAAGATATGTAAATATTTCATATTTTCATGTTGTTTGAAAAAAAATTATTTAAAAAATTACATCATTAAATGCATTTTATTAGTAGCTGTTTTTGTGTTTCATTTTGATTAAAAAAATTGCTGAAGCTGAAAGTGTGAGTGTACTTGGTTGTTTATGGTGAAACATCAAGTTCTTTATTAGTTTTAAGTACCTTGAAATTCCAAAACACAAAAACACAATTAATTTACGCTATACAGAATGTTTTGAAACTGATCCTTTTAAAAATCAAGCTTTTAATTCACAAAAAATCATATTTGAGGCTAAATGAATAGTTTAAATAAAAGTGTTGTCGACTACGTTATAGAAAGCAAATTATTCTATCATTCAGTGCTAATTTTATATAAATTTGTCAGCCATAAAGTTATTTTAAAACTTTTCAATTTAAACAAAAAAAAACAAAAAAAAAACGTTTTTTCTTTAAAGTTGTCGGGCGACAAGTCATTCCCTAAAAAAGTTGGCCCGACCACCGGATTTGTCAAGAGGACAGTGTAACCTTTCGTTTGATACCAATATTACCCACTCTCCCGATGAGATAGGTTTTCAGCAAAAAAAAACGGTTTTTTGAAATGGTCGCTCAAGCATTTATTCCCTAATTTTTTTCGCCCGACCAATGGTTTTAAATTCTGCATGCAAAACTCCTACTATTAGTAGAAAGTGTTTTCACTGCCCACATGAGATAAGTAGTCATCGAAATATCGGTACCGGAAGTGCCCCTCTCACGCCTAAATTTCCCGGAAAATGTTTGCCCGACCAGTGGTTTTGTGAATGTTTTAAAAAGTCCTATCGATTTGTACCCATCATTTCGACTCTCCCGAGGAGATAGGTAATCTTACGGCCGCCTTCCGCACTATAAACTCCCATTTTGACCAACAATTACATTTTGGTACTTAAGAACGAATTGGCATACAGAAGTCGTTAATATTACATATTGTAGATAATTGTCTACAAGTTAATCCTTAGACAATTTTGAGAAAAATACATGTTTTGGGAGTTATTGAACAAAATAAAATAAATTATTATTTTTAAGATGGCAGCACTTCTATTCGGGTCCAAACTTAAAACTTGTTTTTTTTTAATAGAACATGTTTTTCCAAACATATCTAAAAACCAAAAATTTCCCCACTCAAATGCATAGCTACATTTATTACAGTTTTTTGAAAAAACGTACTACACCACAATGTTTTCGAACATTTTTTTTCCAAATCTATCAATTGTACAATAAAAAGTATCTGAATCTTTTTTATGTAGAATGACATGATCTACAATGTTTACCCTCAACTTTTTTCAATGGTTTTCGAGTGATTTGGAAAAAAAACTAAATTTTACCCACTTTCACCCCTCTAAAATTGTTTGCTCAGCTCCCAATTTAGGGTACTTATTAGGAAATGCCTAGGATGTAAAAATGAAGCTCTCCACCAAAATTCAGCTCTGTCGGAATTTTTTCGAAGTTACATCATTTTTTTTATCTAATTTTCTTGGACTATAAAGATAAATAAAAATAAAAAAAGAAACGCAATAAGGAAAACCCAAATACTCAAAATTCTTGTGTGTTTTCTCAGTTAATTTTATAAAAACATTTTCTCTTGTGCACTGTTCCTTGTGTTGCGTTTTGTTTTTCTATTTTTCTTCTAATTTTCTTAATTTTGTTTGGTATGCTTCGAGTGATAAATCCAATTATGCCCATCACTACTTCATGTCTGTATTTTCGGAGGGTTTTGACAGAAATGTGACAGTCCTATAAATTGATATATCTGGTGTAACTTCTACTTTATAACTTCCGTATATAACCGTTCTGGTGCAGAATATTTTACGAACGTTCAACCTTCAATTTAGATGCACACTACTAATAAAATGACATCTTTTGCCATTATTTAAGTCGATTACTGCCATAATTATGGAAAGAAATATTAATTTGATAGTGGAGATTTTTAACGTGTTCTTTTATTTTAGTAAATTAAAGATTTTATTTAAATAACTAAAACATAAATTATTTATTTATTGCTCAAATGTACATTTCGGAAGATATGCTTCCATAGTCAGTAAGCTCTATCAGAAATAAAGCGATTTGGTAGTTGTGAATGTACACAATAAATCATAAAACCCCAATATATGTATTTCAATTGTTGAGCACACACTAGACAAGCTGGAACAACGTCAGCTGCGTCAAAAGTCCTAAAATGTTTGTTGCTTGCTGGTAAAGTCTATTCTCCTTCTGGATTGAAGAGAAATTTCATTCTAGATTTGAAGTCAGAATCAAAACCAGAAGCTCGCACACACTATGCCTGTTTGGCAATTAGAAAATTTCACCAAGTTTATCAAACTTGTTTTTTTTTTCCTATGGGTTTGGACAGCAAAATGTAAATATTTGTACAAATTCGTACGAATTTTCACCTTACCAAACACACCTACTCACACCCACTATGGCAAACTCTAATTAAATGTCAACAACAATGTCGTGTAGGGATGAGCGATATTGTAAAACATCGATATTAAGATCGAAAAAACAACATCGATGTCAGAAATTATCGAATTAGAAATATCGAAGTTTCTTAACTTTTCTTAACTCTAAAAGCTTTTCGATTTTATTTAGGATGGACACACTATGAACACACAAACATTGACATATATATACTATATTGAAGCTCTTTTTCGTTGGATTACTTGTCAAAATAACGAATGCTGGAAATTCAAGACACCATTTGCTTAAAATGGACCCGTTCGCAATATTTTGAATAATCGAAATACCTACTCCTAGAACCGAAGGTAACTAATTTCGAATTTCAAACAACCATTTCAAATCGATTTCAGATCGATTTTTTTGTTTGCTGTAAGGAAAAAATAATTTGCGTGTGAATAAGTGTATGAAATCTGGGCAAAAACGCAAGATCTATTTTGACAGATTTTGTTTAGAAATAGTTCGATTGTGTTCAGAATAAAAAACAAACAAACACCAACATAGGTATAGTGTTTCAATTAACATTGTTGCCAAGTGTAAGATTCTTGTTTGAAAAGTAATTTAACATTTTTTTTAAATTTCAAAAGGTTTTTTGGGTCAAAAGAAATATATGTTAATAATATTTTGTATTTATAATTTCAAGGCGGCGGAGGTTACAGTAGCCTTTTAGAACCACCAAGAAGGTATTCATATTCTTACGGTGGTGGCGGTAGACGAAAAAGCGGTTCCGAATCCTCTAGAATACTAACCAATTATCCCATGGGCAGTAGCTTTGGCGAGGACGACTATTTTATGGAAACTGATGATGAACTAGAGAATCCAGAATTTGAAGTAACCCATCGCAGAACTGATTCAGTTAAAGGACATGGGTTTCTAGAGGTACCAAATGGAGTAAGTGCAAACACATATTGCGAACCTGCACCAAATCTAACCAAATTATTGTTTTATATTTTACAGGCTGCAGAATCACGTCGTAGCAGTGCCATGACGTGCTGCAGCACTGAAAGTTCATATTTAGAACGACGCTGTTCTGCACTTACCCTGGGGTTGGGAAATCTACCACCGTCATTGCGCCGCAAACTATCCACTGCATCACGCACATCTAGTAACGACATGTGGGACTATTATTATCCAGATATACAAGTGATTCAACCAACACCAAGTGCTTCCCCTTGTCCGAGCGAACGAATTATCAACGATCAGGCAACATCGTCTAGTCACCCAACTACAGAGGCTAGCGCTGCCTCCATCATAAAGACTGCAATTAGTAGTTCAACAACCGCTGCCATTATTCAAAAACAAACAACAACAACAACTACAACAACAAACCCTGCAGCCGCTGCTGTAGCTCCACATTTTGTAAGGAAACAAAGCATAGCTTATTATGATCCTGAGAGTGCGCAATCAGGTCGCCAGCAGCATATTCACTCAATAAGCGCTGACACTGCTGACTTTCTCCCATATCCAATATCCGCGAAAGTCGTTCAGCTGCACGAGAAGTATGATGATTCTAGCGAATTGAAATTAGTCGTAAGACGTAAAATATCAGCTCCGTTAGAGGGCACCACAAATGGCCGTATAATCGACAACAACAATAGCTACACATATTCGAATGACTTTGCCACAACTGGCAATGGAGGGAATAATAGCATAGGCAGTATAGGCAGTGCCGCAGATCTGTCGAAAAATGTAACAAATATTGTAGGGCCCAAGCGAGCACCTCTGGCTTCTTTAAGTTCCTTTAAAATCTCCTCTATAGAATATCAGGACTCAGAGATGCGAAGCCTTGATGAAGATTCAGTATTTCTAGATAGCATAGCCGATACCGACGAAGACATGGCGCAATTTAGCACTGACAGCGACGAAATCAGTCTCGAAGATGATGCCATCGAAGGCGGGCCAACGAAAGTAACAACCAGCAATACCGTAGCTAGTCCAATATCAAATCTTTCGCACAATCATGAGGATCTGCATTCGGTAAAAAGTGTTCCACCTATGTCTCAGTACTCCGAAACACGGAGAGTGGGCAGCAATGTTAGCTCTTTCAAGCGTCCCCGACGACCAATATTGGAACGCCATAAGAGCATCTCTATAGCAACTTCCACTGAGAAAATCTCACTCATTTATCATCAAATGAAAGATTTCTCTCAGCAGCAATCGTTCGATTCCACGAATCATGGACAACCGTTAGAAACTCATTTCACAATTCTGCCACGTCAGGATACTACCGAGTCCACACCATCATCGCAGCGCCGACTTCTTGTGAAGCCACAACTTCAGCAACAAATAAGTGCTGAACAAACTACAGAAGAAACTACAACCAATACCACCACAACAACCGCTGAAACCTGTTCTACCTTCAACACAGAAATTGCTCAGGGCCAACAGTTCTATGGTGGTCCTGACGAAATTGTCTCTCCTAGTCAATATTCACTTCTGCCACTAATATCAATGCCTGCATCGCTTAAAAACCTTATTCGTCAAAACAGTCCTCCGGCTTGTTCGTCGGTAATTCTCGAACTGCCTTTGATCAAACTTCCAACAACCGACGAAAGTAGTGACAATAGTTACGTAGACAACAACGATGACGACGACAAAAGTCGCAGCAAAAGCGACGAGTCGCGAGATCCAAGTTTACCGGGCTCCTCTCGCAAATGGTCCAGAGAAACTTTGTTCTAGCTAGACGCTAAACTACATATACATTTACTCATCATTGGTAATTACCAATTTGTCAGTAATTTTTTGACGAATGTAGATGTCGCCATTGTCGTCGTCATAACTGTTGTTGTTCATGTTGCTTATGTTATTGTTGTTGACACGGAGTTTACTCATCGATTAGTTTATAAGTCTGATATAAAAGAAACAAAAAAAACGTGTTAGAGACTGTTTTCCCTTATGTTTTTGTTATTCTTTTATGTTCTAGGATTTAAAAAATATAATAATAAATTGTACATACAGACACTACACACATCATGGTAAGATTGTTAAAAAAAATGTGTTAGACAGAAACCAAAATAATTCCAAACATTTATTGAATTTTCAAAAAAAAAAAAGAAAGTATTTTGTCGGATAAGTCAAAAAAAACATTGCATTAAATGCTCGAGAAACTACTCTTAAGTTCAATTTAAATACATAGGTAATGTTATGTGAAACTAATCCCTGAGGGTGGTGTTATATGTTTATTGTTTCTTTAATTTGACAGCTTCAATTTTCATTGTATATCAAAGTGTATACATACCTACTAATTATTACAATGAAGAGGAATACACATACAAAAAAAATACATGTAAAAAGAATTTAAAAACTTTTATTTTAAATTTAAGTACCTATTTCCTTTTCAAAAAAGATGTTCTCACACAGTCTGACAGTTACTTATGGGGTTTTCGTTTGGTAACAAAAGTCAATTTATTTTTGATTTAGATCTGTCAAAAAACTGATTTTGACAATTTTGCCTTCGATTGGCCAGCAAAATTGATTTAATTTTTGATTTAAAATCAACTATGCAGATCTGAATTTGTCGGCAGATCTACCCGTATTTACTAACACCACTATGCATCATAACTGACAGCCATTAGTTTGACAAGACAGCTGATACCGCTAGCTGGTTCACAGAGACAAATATACACCAACACTATAGCAAATAAAAATCAATCCGAAAACGTATTCGATTCATTACGAAAAAAAATCAATTTATAGATCAAAATATAATTTTACCAAACGAAAACCCTATTACTAATGTCATCATTCACAGAAATTTGAATGAGTTTCATTTTTTGACACTAATATGGGCTGTCAGAGTTGGACTAAGCTCGAGTTCATTAGCTTGTTCAGTGATAATCAACAGATCAAAACTAACAAAAAATGCAGCATAGTTGTAGCAACACACAACTTACTAATTTTATTAAATAAATTTGTAGAACTTCAGTTTTTTTGTTCGTAAAATCTCACCTTGGATTGCTCTTTTTTACAATACAACATAAAGAAATACAAAAGAAGCAATTCTTTTCTTCAACGAAATACGGCTTTCTTATACTTCGCTTGAACCAACCATTTAACCGAGATTTAGCCTAAATCTTCGTTAAATCTCAAGCTTTACCATACAAAATCTCATTTAAATCTTCACGTGAACTATAGTTGTACAAATCGATCTAACCTATTCCCACATCGAAATGAGAATATTAATAGGGCAAGTGAATTTTTCGTTTCCCTTAACTCAGATGCAGCCACCTGTCTCACTTCTACATAAGGAGTTTTTCGTTTTTCATTCAGAGCAGAGCACGAGCATGTCGAACATGCTCTTAACTTTCTCCGAAGCGAGCACTAGCTGTCAACAAATGACATTTGTAAATTCGCTGATGTCACTTTTTCAAAAGAAAATTATTAAATAATACTGAATAGCAAAGCAATAATTATCAGGCCAGCATTTTCTCTATTTTTTAAAGAAAGTGAGGATGAAGATCACATTATAAATACATCGAAAAAAAATATTAGAAGCTTAAACTATTATGTTAACATAAACTAAATGTCGTCCCTAGGTTTGTCGACAATACTTTTAGAGAGCATTTCCGCATGAATCCTGATTTGTTTTAGATCTTGTGTTGTGAAATCATCATATTCGCATTTCTTAGCTCGCCGTTTCCTCAGATTTGTGACGAATTTCTTTTCGAGATCTCCCGGCTATGTTTGTCAGCTATCCAAATATTCCACTGTTGTACCTCGTTTTTATCCGATGATATGACTGCCGGTGGATTTATCACGGGTGCCTCGAATAAGAAATCAGATCGTAGAATTCCCAGAACTTTCTCGACTGCCCTGTTGTTTTGTTTTCCTCTTTTATTTTCTTGTAAGTTTTCTTCAACCCTTTTCATCTTGAATCAACCCGATCTGTGGAAACAATTGTATATATATGAGACGTAATTCCCTGGAAGACGATTTTTTACACCATTTTCCAAGCGTTTCTTGGATGCAGTTTATTAGATAAATGGTCGTGTCTTTTGCCCATTTGAATCCTGGATAAAATAAAAAATGTATAGTAGCATATTTTATTAGTTATTTATAATTAATTTACTTTCGACTCCAGATCGAGCTGCCTCAAACGCCATATTTGAGATTTTCAGCCCTATTCTGTTAAACGTTCACGTGAATATTTGTATTCTGCTATCCGACGGAAAAAAGCGTTACAAATGTTCCAAAAAGTATATAAATTTCGATCAAAAATAAATTTTAACAATTAGATTCTCTTAAGAATTAAAGAACAAAAATATTAGTAAAGCTTTGACCTCAAAAGATAGAAGACATTTGAAAATAAATAGTGAAAAACTGAATGAAATATTCACATATGGAAAGATACGATCGGATCTGATAGCAGAATAGGGCTGTTTCAGTTTATTTTTGTCTGTCAAAATAACTGTTCAGCATTTATCTCTGTCTGCTCTGTTATGTTATACCGAGCCCATAGAGTGCACTCTATATAAATTCTGAATACGAAAAAAGAAATACAAATTTGAATTGTTATACTCGTACACTCTGAGCTAAAAAAGATTTTTTGTTTGACAGTTTAGGCTCTGCTGTAAGCTAAAAAAGAAAAACGGCCATAATAGATCTGATCCACACTCTGCCAAATGGCAGAAATTGGTGCCACTTCCTCTTCCAGACTTACAAATTTGGTAGTTTTGGGCAGAAGAGAGCGCTCTTGAGATAATAAAACATTTGTCCTTCCTGACAATTTCTGTGTCAATTGAGCATCGGCGAAATTTGCAATCATGATTACCTAAAAGTTTCAATACATCGACTTGTTGGACCTACTGGGTTGGTCGAAAATTTTGTTAGTTGACAACCCCAAAGTAGTAAGCATGGATTAAAATTTGAATCATAAACATATTTTAACAATTTATTCCTTTCTAGTACTTGTATAATGAAATTTTTTCATAATCTAAGTTTGTCTCGAGTTGAATAAATCCTTCTTCAAAATAGGATGAAATATTAAGAGAACATTTTTTTAACAAAACTTATACATATTTAATTATAAAAACACATTTTCCTCATTCCATCCAAAATTAAATTTAAAAAAGAAACCATTAAACACTGTAGCTTAAAACTAATCAGGGTAAACAAATATTTTTAAAATAAAATAAACAATGCATAAGATTATGCAAAATCTGTAATACAAGAGCTGACAAAATAAACAAAAAAAAAATAATAAAATAAATAAATATACCTAGATCTATATATATGTAAAGAATGTATATTTTAAAATGAAACATAAAAAAGTATATCTTCCTGGGTCAACCCACCCACCTTCTCTATTTTTCTATTGAGATCATCATCAAAACAAAAATGTAATCGTGATCACAAACTAAATCGCATATATACCACAAAAAAAAACACACCCACACATACACATCTATGCCTCATTTGTACCTATAACGCGTAAGCCTTTTTGTACTTATTAATAAATTAATAAAAAAATAATACATTCAAATCACAACTTCATAACTTAAAAACAAAAACAACAAAGAAAGAATATACAAGAACTAAAAAAAATACATAAAAATAAATTAGTCATAAATAATAAAATGTATAAAACTGTTACCAAAAATAAATTAATTTGAATAAAACAAAAATATATAACAAAACATTAGACAGTATTTAAAAAAAAAAACATCGCAAGTTAATATTTAGGTGCATTTTAAATTAATGACAGAAAAAAATCGTTGAATGTAAAAAATGTAAACGAACAAATTAATTTAAATTAAATTATAATTCAACATACATAAGCTTAATATAATAATAATTATGAGGAAAATGAAAATAACAACTAAATAAACAAAACACACACAATAACAAAAAATGTATAGAACAAAGAACAAAAAAAATATTGTTAAAGTTTAAATCAAATTTAAAAAAAAAATAAAAGATTGTTTAGAAGTTTTTAAAAATAAGCCATCAATGAAACAAAAAAAAATGTCAATGTAGATAATTGTCGAAATATGAGTAAGGCAGAGAGAAACATATGAAAACAAAACAAGTTAAATGTTTAGCGATATAAATAAAAGAAACATTAAAAATATTTTATTCATTCTTTTCTTTAGTTGAGAATCGAAATGTTACGCAGGGTGTTTTTGTAAACGTCTATGTAACTATGACCTGCGTTAGACGTGTTCATAAGGTCAGATTTTTGACGGAACAAACACAGATGAAATACAGAAGATATATGACATTAAACGTTATAAATGTCATCAGCCAGCGTCTGGCGGATTATATGTTTGTTGGCTGAGCCCTGTAGTCGCCCTAAAGCGTTTTTTTTTTCAAAAACCTGAAGTCACCCTTGAAAACAAATTCTGTGTTTTTTTTAAATCTAGGGTCGCCCTCAACTCCATGCCATATCTTATTTGTCAATGCCCTGAAGTAGATCTAGGTTTTTAACTGAGGCAAGTTGATGTTGAGGTTAATGAATAAACGTCAAAGTCACATGAGATCTGAAGTGAGGATGGGCGTTATTGAGAAAAATATCGAATACTCATCATCGATGATAATTATTATCGAATCGAAAACATTGTATTAAGTGCTGTTAATACCATCAACCCAACGCACTTTTCTAACCATCTTCCAACATTACTTGATATTTTTTGGGTGAGCAGCTTGGAAAAAGTGAAACTGTATGATCAGCTTTCAGCATCTGCTTTCTCAAAACATGATTTAATATTTATGACTTTCGATTACAATGTAACCTTTGTAGTTCACACCATACAATACAGGGCTTTTAGCAGGATTGACAATATTGCTTTGCAAGAACATTTGAGAAGTATTAACTGGGACACAATCTATTATCTTCCATCGTCGGATGAACAAATTCAATTTTTCAATGAATGCACCCTTACGCTCTTTAACAGACATGTTCCACTGCTAACAAAAAGTTATACACCTGACATAAAACCATGGTTTTCACACCACATTCGCTCTCTAATGCTAGATCGAGACAATGCATACAGACGCTGGAAACGTTTTCGCTTAAATGATCACCTCTGCACCTACCGCTCACTTCGGAACCAGGTCGTTCAAGCAATACGATCGAAAGAAAGCCAAATATACTCCTCCCGATTAAATGCTTCGTTGACCGGACGACAATTATGGACCAATCTCCGACAAATAGGTGTTGCTAGAAGCAAAAATTCTTGTGTCGATGATTATGATTGCAATGAACTCAACAGGAAATTTATTTCGCTTCCAGCACCTCCTTTAGCTACGGCTTGTCTTCCAGAGGCTCCTATTAACAACGCGTTAAATAACTTTAATTTCACATTTAGATCGGTCGATTGCGCTGAAGTAGTTGCTAGTATCTTGTCAATTAAATCTAATGCCTTTGGACTTGATGAGATGTATCCAAAATTTCTTAAGCTGATATTGCCATTGGTCTTACCCTTCGTAACATATATCTTCAACACTATTTTACCTTCAGGTAAATATCCGCATCAATGGAAAAAAGCAAAGATCATACCAATTCCTAAAAACTCTCAAAGTGATGTTTTCAGACCAATTGCAATTTTACCTTTCTTGTCCAAAGTTTTTGAAAGAATCTTGCAAAATCAAATGACCACATATCTCAGTTCAACAAACTTTTTGACACCTAAGCAATCCGGTTTTCGAAAAGGTCACAGTTGTATCACAGCTTTACTCAAAGTAACGGAAGATTTGCGACAAGATCTAGATGAAGGTAAAATTAATTTTTTAGTACTGTTAGATTTTTCGAAGGCATTCGATATGGTCGACCATTCAGTTTTATGCGATAAACTTTTTCGTCAGTTTAATTTTTCATTCTGTGCTGTGAAGCTTTTGCGTTCGTACTTAACAGATCGAATGCAAGCAGTTCAATTGAACAATAGTCTGTCCGACCTACTCCCAAACTCTCTCGGTGTTCCACAAGGTTGGATTCTAGGTCCTCTGTTATTCTCACTCTTTGTAAATGAATTACCATCAGTGGTAAAATATAGTTCAATCCACATGTATGCTGATGATGTACAAATGCATTTGAGTTGCCCGTTAGATCTTATAGAAGACGGCGGCGTAAGCTGTCTTAATGAAGATCTTGACAAAATCGCATGTTGGTCACAGAAAAATGGTCTTTTATTAAATCCTAAGAAATCTGTAAGTCTTGTGATTTCAAAGAAAGTTGTTGGCCTTTCTTGCTTTCCTCCAGTGCTTTTACAGAACTCTTCAATTGAATATGTTGAAACTGCTAAAAATCTAGGTATAGTTTTTAACCGAACTTTAACCTGGAACAATCACATAAATATTGCTGTGGGTAAAACATATGGTATCCTTCGAACCATGTGGGCCACACAATCCTTTACGCCTTTAAGAGTGCGGATGTTATTAGTAAGAACGTTGGTCTTACCTACACTCATTTATGGTTGCGAGATTTATTCACATTGCGATTCCGTCAGCAAAAGAAAACTAAACGTAGCCTTTAACAGCCTGGTACGTTATATTTACGACTTAAGAAGATATGACAGTGTATCCAATTTTTCTAAAAATCTTTTAAATATGACTTTTAAAAATTTTCTAAAGTACCGAGCATTAAACCTACTCTCAAAGATACTCCTCAATCGTGAACCTCAATATCTCAGTGATATGATAACTAGGTCATCCTCGCAAAGGACGCGAATGCTTATCCACCCGCGCTATGCATCTCTCACATCCGAGCGTCAGTTTTTTATATATACAATTCGATTATGGAATTCTCTCCCACGAAACATAAGAGAAATAGACGATGTTTTGAAGCTACAAGCCAGAATTAAGCTTCACTTTTCACAACGATGATTACTTTTTGATAATAACAACTTTATTGTTTTTCCCTCTTTTCCTTCTTTTTCGTTTGTTTTTTTTTTGTTTTCTTTCTTGTTTTAATTTTTATTTTAAATTTTTCTTTTTTGGTTTATATAAATTTTCTTTTTATTTAAATGTATCTTAGTAACAAAAACTGTCGAATCCTAGCTTTCATAAAATGTTTAACTGTAGCCTGTCCCTAAGTTATAAGACAATATGTCTTAATGTGTATAGGTTTTTCATGAAATAAATAAATAAATAAATTGGTGGTTTGAAGGATTTTCCTTTATTCTTCCTTCAACATCAGTTTTGAATAATCGATTTTTTACTTGCGATTACATAGGTACTATAAGGCAAGTTATACATTCGTAAAAAAAATGTTTTTCTTCTAACAATCAAACATGGCATTACGATCATAGAGAACACCAAAAAAGTGGGTCCCCCAATTCCGTCTGTGTGTCCTCCAGTCTGCTGCCTTAACGGTACAAGTTCAAACTTGGTACATATTGTTTTTACGGTAATATGGCCCACACGTTTTTTCATTTTTTTTAAGACGACAAATAACAGTAGTTCCCATACAATTTTTTTGGCCAAAAACAAAAATCTTATTTTTCTTAAAAACGGCTTCAACAATTTTTATGAAAAAAATCAGTTCATTAATGAAGGGAAAGGGTTTTTTTTTTGGAAAAAAAAATGTTATTTTTGGTAGCTCTAGTAGAACCATTTTTTTTGGTTTTCGATTTTCTGGGAAACGATTAATTTGATTGTTTTGAAATTTTTTACGCAGAAACTTCAAGAAAGTTTAAACACTATTGTAAACCATTTTTCAAAATAATTTTTTTTAAATGAATTTTTGTTTGATAACTCAAAATTTCGAAAACGACTAAATAAATTTTTTCGAAACTACTATTTGGTGTTTTTTGACATTATATTGAATAGTTAAAACAAACTATTTTTCTAAAATAAAAAACAACGGCACCTTCCATACAAATCTTAAAAAACCATTAAGAAAAAAACGGAAATTTTTTTATAAAATAAGTTGTGTGTTCTTATATTAGTACAGTCCACTTTTAAGTATAAACATATTTTATTTTGCGTACTTATTAACGGTACTACCCATAGAACCACTTTTAATATTTTCGACTTTCTCACTATTGGACAGACCGATTAAAATAATTTATTTTTACGAAAATGCTTCCTAAGAGTGTTAATAAAACTGCATAGGTACTCAAATTTTCAAAAAAAAAACAGTTTTTCGATCTTTAAAAAATAAATAATTTTTTTTTTTGAAATATCGATTGCTCAAAAACCATTCATTGAATTTTTTTGAAATTTGAATTTTTTATGTATGTATATTAATAATATCTTCAAAATGGCGTTGATATTTTTTTTCTAAAAATGTTAAAATTTTATACTAAAAAAAATTATTTAAAAAAAACCCGTTCCAACGATTTTTGAATTTTTGTTTTGATATTTTCTTATTTATCCAGGGTATGCCAACAGTTGTGGATTGTGCAGAGGGCCAAAAAAATTTAGTAAGAACTTAAATTTAACATATTTTAAGTTTTAATTATTAAATGACATAACTTGCTTCTCTTTATTGCCTACGGATGTTTTTTGATAACCGAAAACTACCCCAATAGTTTTCGAAAAAACCTAATTCGACCCTGGGCAAAGTTCAACGAACGAACCTTATGCAAAAGCGCATTTGTCCATCCTGTTCCTTAAAAAGTGGAATCTTCTTCACCCTCTTATTACTGTCTAATTATTGCACTTACGTCCATTCTTTCCAAGATCATGGAAACGCTGATAAATTATCAGCTTAAGAAATATCTTGAAGAACGAAAGCTCCTTAATGACCGGCAGTATGGTTTTCGTAATAATAGGTTCATTACTGGTGATCCAAGAAAGTATGATTATTGCGCTTAATATTTCAAAACCATTTGATAGAGTTTGGCATTAAGCTCTCTTATCGAAAATGCATGCATTTTGTATCGATGAATCTTTTCTTCGTTGGATTAGAAATTACCTTTTGGACCTCTCAGTGCAAGTTGTATTGGACGGTTTCAAGTCTGATATTCACAAAATAAAAATTTAGTGCTGTCTTCTGTTTTTAAAGCAGACCCCAACCCCCATGTCGCTATCCATGAACGACACCTGCATTGAAAAAGCCGTTCAGCTTTCAGTCCTTGGCATGTGCATCACATACAACCTCTTGTTCAAAGCTACAAAGTGTTGGGCCATTCTTCTGTACTTCTGATCTGGTTGTAATCTTTAAAACCTGAATTCGTCCAAACCAAATAATAAACTCACACAATTGGACGCAGCTCTCAAAATTCACTTGAATTTAAAAAAAGGTTCAAATGATAGGCGAAAGAACTATAATGGAAACATTTACAACTTTAGAACGCGTCGAAATCGAAATATAATGAGAGTTATCGCGAATAAAAAATTCCCTGGAAATTTGTCTCCAATTCGAATCTTGGGAACGTGAATGATGCTCAAAAGTTTCCCTCGGAATTTATTGGTTTTGGGAATAAGGTTTCCCAGGGAATTTTGCTGGCATTTCATACGAATTTTTGTTCGAGGGAAATATATTCCGTGGAGATTCTCGATCGCAGGAAAAATTTAAGGGGAATTAAATATTCCGTGGGAAACGAAATTCCCTGAAACATTCCCGATAGGGCCCAATATGTCTTTCATTATTTTATCGCAACAATTCAACCGTAATACTCGCGCTTCTAGGAATGCTCATCAGTTTACCATGGAGCCCAACTTTGGCGTATTGTCAAGTTCAGAAATTCTTACTTTAGTCGTACAACACGAATGTGGAATATTTTTCCATCCCATTTTGATATTCTACTCGTAAAAAATGAACTTCAAAACTAATGAACATCGATATCTCCTTTTAAATCATACTCTATTTTCCTAATGCTCGCATTGTATTTAATAATATTAAGGGTAGTCAAAACCCCTTTAGTGCGCGCTCAATAAAAAAAGGAAAGTGTGAAAGAAGAACAAAAATGGGAATGCATGTAAGATTAAATATTTGAGCATTTGAGCTGCAAACATTTGCGTTTTAGCTTTTACATTTATGACTCGGACATGAATCATATGCATTTATGAATGCTATGCATTCGGCGGAATTTCGTAACCATGCATTTATAAAAGCATCCCAGGTTTTAGACGTTTATAAAACCAACCACTGTCATACAAATGTGTAGTATATCTACTTCTCTCTGGAATTATTTTAAGATATTTCCCCCTGTCTCAACTGCAGCATTCCCGCCAGCTCCAGATCACGATTCATTTTAAATCGAAAGAATTTTCGGTTTCTGCAGATATCTCGTTATACTTAGGCTCATGGGTAAGTCGACACCCATTTGTAGGTGCAAGTTTTTAAAATGTTACAACAGCAACAAGTTTTTTTTGTAGCAAATAATTTATGTTTTCAATATACATACATAATATTAAGAAAATACTAAATCAACAGTCAATGAAAACCAAAAAAAAAATGAAAATAAAATAAATGTCGCTAAAAACAACCATGACTTCACTCCACGATATATATGAAATTCGTTCCAATACTTTGCAGTTTTCCATTGACTTTCAAATTGACAATATTCTTTTCCACATCCAAAACAAAGACGCCTTCAGTAAGTTGTTTCTTTCCAGTTTTGTAATCATTGAAAGTTGGAATTTGTCTGGGTCCCAATACTGGATCTTCAAAGCGCCAGATTTTCAATGCATTAAGTTCTGTACGAAATGAAAAGTAAAATTTGAGTAAACTGTTTATATGCAGTACGTACAATGTTAAAAAAAACAAACCTTTAAGTCCAATAATTTTGGCCAATTTGTCCTGGAACGATTTAACACTGTCGCCCTCACAAATTACAGTGTTTATTGTAAAGAGTCCAGATCGTTCGATAGGATTCGTTACTACAACAGGAACATTTGGAGCAATTGTAAATGCAATAAACGGTGAACCTGGACGGACTTCTTCGCGAGTCTTTTCAGGTGCTGTTGGATCGTCTGTGTACTTGACTTCAAGCGATTCCAACTAAACGGACAATAAGCAAAATCTAAAACCAAATTTAATGAAGACAATTTTCTGAAAACTTACATCAAGTGTATTCTTTAAATACTCCAAATTATTCATCAACACCTGACACTCATCGAACTCCAACACAGTAGCCATGGCCGATATTCCCTTACCTGATTCGACTTTTTCTCGAATCATCTGTGCAAAAGGCATTACTCGTTTCATGAATTTCTTCAATTGCTCCTTGGCCTGTAGCGTCGCGGATATGACCTTGTTATCGGGCAGAACATTCTTAACGATGTAGAGTTCTTTTAGTGTGTCCAGCACACAACATTGCCATGGGGGATATGTCTTTGCAACCCAGATGATGCCTCGGTCAGGCTTTAAGCTCGCTGGATTTACTGCCTTTTCCTTGCCACCTTTGCCCTTAACTTGCAGCAGGTTCTTTAAGCTCAAACGGAATGAATGGGCAGCTTCCATAAGATACTCAGAGCATTGAATTTCGATTTCATTGATTTCTCCTACACTTGGCCAATGCGCATGTAGAATACTTGTTTTATTTCCTAGTAAACACCACACGTGTTCCATCACATGGGGACAGATTGGAGCCATAAGTAGTGCCTGTCGCCGAATGAACTCGAAGACGAGATCTTCATGCATTCCCACGTTGCCACACAATTCACGATACTTATCACGGGCCAACTGGAACTCATAGAAACCAGACCGCAGAGCCTCCTTAAACAGCATCTTCCTATAGTACTCGTCTGTCTGTTTCGTTTTTAGGCTCATCTCACTAATGAATACCTTATCGTTGAATGTGGATGGAGTTCCCTTACGGAGCATTGGTCTGGATGCCAGCATTTCTTTGACCCATTCGATGAAGGTAAACAAACGTAAAATACCCGCATCGGCAGTGCTCTCAACGAAGTTGGCATCTTCAACACTGTCGCCAGCATCGGCGAGACAAAGACGCATACCATCGGCTGAAAATTTGTCTATGGCTTCGTATAAGGTTAGGAAATTACCATCGGATTTAGACATTTTTGAAGAATTCAATAAAAGATGTCCATTAACGCGAACTCCTCTAGGCCATTTGGTTTCATCGTTTGGCCAGATAGCACAATGATTGTACAGCATGAATGTCAAATGATTCTGAATTAGATCCTTTCCAGATACACGAAGATCCAAGGGATACCAATATTCAAATTCTCGACGAAGACGTTCAAGATGTTCCTTCTTGATATTCGTGCTCTTTGGAATGGGTGTTTCCTTGAAAAATATATAGTCCCAAACATCCGCTGTCATATCTTTCGCCGTTATTCCGAGTGGACTGGGAATTTCACCCTTGAATGAACCACCTTGAAGCAAATGAACTACTGTGTAGAAAGCCATATAAATAGTTGAGTCGGAAAGTGATTCAATGAGCCACTGGTCATCCCACGGTAGTTTGGTTCCTAGGCCATATGTCCGAGAGCAAGCATACTCATGCAGCCAATTGAGACAAGCTTCAAAATTATTTCTAGCTTCGTCATGGTATGTTTCCATTGCTTTAAGATTCTTCAGGGCCTTCGATTGCCACTCGGGCTCGCCGTAATTAAGATACCATTGATTGCAGAGAGCAACGACACATTCATCTCCGGAGCGCGACATGATTGTCTTCTCCGGTTCGTAGTAGATTTCAGCATTCTTTGCGTCGACCAGAAGCTTTTGCAGATCCTTTTTCACGTCTTGAACCTTACGACCAGCAAATTCACCCACCAGTAACACACCATCGTAGAATGCCTTCAAGTAGACAATCTCCTTGGCTTCTGCTAGTTTATCTTTATCGTTCTGGCTCTGAATTTTTAACGTATCATACAAATGAACTGCACTTAGTTTTCCTAGACTAGGAACTTCAATTATCGAAATAGGTGCGTATGGTAGAACCATTTCGTCTTCGATGCCGTATTTTTGACGGAATGCTTCTTTCTTTTGCAAGTCCACAAGAGCTGCATAATCGTCAGGTGAGTCAGAAGGAACCGATGTTACTACTCCAGTGCCTTTGTCTTCACGAATCGACAACATTGGCAGGGTATAAATTACTTTGTGTGGAGTCAAAGGAGCCGACAATTTCAATCCTAAAAGTTGTTGACCCGTAAGCTCAGCAAGAACTTCTACTTTTCCTTCGACTGGTGTCAAACCTTGATAAGACATGTTGCGAGCAGCTCGGCGAGTACTGATATAAACTTCATCAGAACGTGATGTCTTAAAGGCAATGTATTTAATGTCAGGATGTAGCCAACAATTGGTTTGGCCATACATTGTTTCTGGACGCAGTGTAGCACAAACAAAGTAAACTTGCGATTTTATCGACCTAGATAATTGAATGGATAAATATAAAGAAATGATCAGTATGTATGACTTCAAGTGAGAGACGTTAAATGTATTTAATATTCTTGGACAATATTGTAACTGTAAGTAATGGAATTAGTTGATGGGTTAATATTTGTATGATTTAAGTGATAGTCATGGAAAGCAATTCCAATTTAATGATTGTATTAGCTTAAGAACATAATTTAAAAAAAAAATCTTCACTTCTGCTTGGGTGTGTGGTTTAGATTTTTTATAGTTGGTGTCAGAACATTTATTTCCACTAGTTCGTTTGGTTCCTGTGTTCCCTAAGTTTTTTTGCCATATTGTCTCGAAACATGCTCTTATATCTATCATTCCAATGTATTTTCGGGATAAGATTTAGTCGTTTGCTACAAGTGGTGTTTCTGTTTTCAATGCTGTCAACGTAACTTCTAGCGGCATGTAATTTTTTATGTAGTTATGTGCGCACTAAAGGATTCTTGGCTAACCTTAAAATGATCAAACACAGTGCGAGCGTTATTAAAGTAGGGAAGTATATAACAGCAGACATTGAGGCACATTGGTTTTAAATTTCTGAATATCAAAATGGGAGGGGAAAATAAAGCCGCGTAAAGTATTTCACATAAGCGTTCTACGGCTAAAAAAAGAATCTCTGTACCTAACAGTACGCCTGATTGGGCTCGATGGTAAACTGATGAGCATTTCTAGAAGCGCGAGTATTACGGTTGAATACTTTAAGGGGAGAAATGCTACTGGCTATTTCGTTAGAACATAGTTTATAAAAATAGCGGTAAAATAATAATATAACATATCGACGAAATGTTTCCACTATAGTTCAATCACCAATCATTCTTAAAGCTCTATTTTAAATTCTATCCAAAAGCTTCAAATGAGCTTTGGATGCTCCTGCACAAATGTGAGAGTTATACTCCAGCTTTGGACGAATGGAGCCTTATAGATTACAGCCAGATCAGAAGGGGGGGGGGGGGGAGGGAGAATTTCTTGCATCTTCGAAGAAAGCCCAAAAACTTTGCAGACGTTCCAGATAATAGATCATTAATAAAAATGAGAAAAGGGGTCGGAGACAATACGGAGCCCTGGGGGACACCAGCATTTATTTTTTGAATATCAGACTTGAAACCGTCCAATACAACTTGCATCGAACGATCCGAAAGGAAATTTCTTATTCAACGAAAAAGAGATTCATCGATACCAAATGCATGCATTTTCAATAAGAGAGCTTGATGCGAAACTCTATCAAATGCTTTTGAAATATCAATCGCAATAATCTTACTTTCTCCAAGACGATGTAAAGATTTGTGCCACTATTCGGCGAGATATACCATAAAATCACAGGATCTATCGCTACGAATGATATACTGCCGGTCATTAAGGAGATTCCGTTCTTCAAGATATTTCTTAAGCTGATAATTAATCAGTTTCCATGGCATTGGAAAAAAGGGACATAAGTACAATCGGACAGCAATTAGAGAGTGAAGAGGATGAGCCTTTTTTGAGTACATGCTGGACAAATGCTGTTTACCATCCACTCGGAAAGAGACCTGTAGATTAGGACAGATGGAAAAGCTTACGCAGTGGTTTTGCCAGCGTTGAAGAACACCTCTTAAGAACGATGGGAGGGATACTATCCGGGCCAGCGGTTTTGTGTATATCAAGATCTTTAAGGAATCTGCAACTACACGAGTGCGAAAGAAGATTCGTCCTATGGAATCATTAACGCTCTCAAGTACTGGAGGAGTCATAACACTTTCTGGCAGCGTCGAACTAACAGCGAACTGCGCTGCAAGCAAATTAGCTTTTTTACTTTTGAGCTGACATAAGGGGTGTCGTTAAAGACGAGTGTTGGAACCGAAAAAGCAGTTGAATTTCGAATATTTTTACAAATGACCAAACATTTTTATTACCTTTGCGAAATTGTAGTATTTTTTGCCTTAATTTTTGGTCATGTAAAAATTTGTTTCTTTGAATGTAAACGTTGAAAGCCTTTCTAGCTTATTGAAACTTTTTCTAGTTTTCCTCAGTGGGGTTGGCTTTTTAATTACGGAAACTTAATTCTCTAACCCTAATAACCTCATTCAAGCACGAATCAAACCATGCATTTTCTGTTCATTTGATAGATTTCACCCTATTCGGGATAAAATTTCTCATTCCGTGAAGAAAAAGTCTGAGCTCCTACTCTGAAGTCTCCCTCAATATTATACCACAATTCAGATACAAAGAAGTAGTCTATTGTAGATCTTGCCAGACATCTTGAACATGTTACCTCACCAACCTCGTAAACATCAGAAAGTCCAAAGATTTGTTCTCGCTTATGATCACATACTGAAGCTTTTGATTTGCGATTGCGGTTGAATACAGTCCATTGTGTGCCGAAGAAATTGTTTTCAAAAAATGAAAACAAAAAATGGACTTGAAGATCATCAAATGGGATGATACAAAATTAAGATGACTTCATAATCGTCAAAAATAAAAAGAATACTGAAAGATGTTTCGGTTCTTAGACACTTTAATTTTAATAGTGAGTTGTTAGTATATATAAGTTATAAGTTTCTTATAAGCCATACAACCAAAAATTATCACAAAAAGATGTGGTTGGGAAACACTGACTAAATCCTGTGAGCAAAAACGATCAGATACTAATAAAACTACTGATTTTTATGAAAATCTCTATAGAACCAAACTAACCTTATGCCGGATTTACACGAGTGACAAATAACCATTAATTCATGACATTAAACTGGCAAAATAATGGTAAAATCAAATCAATAATGATAAGTATTTACACGGGGCAAAATAATGATAATGGCAATCTGCATTAAAGAATGAGCAAGACTAAATTATTTTAAAAATGAATAGCACTAAATAGTATTAGGTATATCAGTTTTATATAGTTTCGAATTCCAGGGAAATGTTCTCGCAAAAGATTCACTTTTTATTTTATAAATTCAGTGGTTTTTGGTTGCTTCATCCCGCCTTCCTTGTCATCTGATGATGAAGATGTGTCAGTTAAGCACCAATACTAAAATTAATCTGGAAAAAAGTTTCATTGAAAAGATCAAATCACGATTTTGAGATGAGATCTTTGAAATTTGAATGAAACTCGCTATTAGAAAACAGAGAAGATAAGTAGATTATACAGAACATGAGAATATCTTCGATTTAAATCTAATGTCGTTTTTATTTGGCAATCCGGAAGCCTTCCGGACTCTTCTGAAAGCGTTCACTTGGGAAAAAATGACAGTTCTAATTCTGAAAAGAAGAGAATTTTGCAATCAGAATCAGAACCAGAAGCACTCACACATTTATATACTTGAACGTCAAACTCGACTGTTGTCATTTTTTGTATCATAATTGTGCATCAAACATTACACAATTATTTTCACACACGCAATCTCATTAAAATTCAGAATCGTCAGAATCACATAAAAGTGTTCAGTTGGGATCTTGGATCGGAGAAGAATTCCGGATTGCCAAATAAAAACGCCATAAGTCATATGTCTAGAAAGTTTTCATTCAATGGATCTATCCTACTTGAAATGACCTATGGAACGCAAACATGGACCATGTCAGCCAAATCAGCTCAACGAATGGTCACTGCACAAGGAGCTATGGAAAGATCAATTCAAAAAATCTCCAAAAAACAACGAATCGTAAACGATTTTGTAAGGAGCTTAACAAGTTTCGTGGGTGTAATCGATAAAGCAACACAGCGAAAATGGAACTGGGCAGGACAACTAACTAGGATGAGTGATGACTGCTGAACTCTCAGAGGTACGAACTGGGAGGCAAATTAAACGTTATAGAGAGAGCTTCCATAGACATGAAGACGTGGAAAATCGTGGTGGATGCTTGTATGCAAATTTAATCAATTTTAATGAAAACAATATGAATAACAATTTAATTACAATAACGTAATTAATTATTATGAATAGCAAGAGTTTGTATAGTTATAAATATTTTAACTGAAACGTTTGTAAAATTTAATATAGACTTTAAAATAGATGAATAAACCATATTATAAGGTCAGCGAAATCCGTCTACATCAAATCGACATTGTGGGGTTGAAATAAGCTACTATACTCTGTGCAACAAAAATTGCCAGTACAGGGATTATGAGTGAGCTTTTTCCAAACCAGTGGTGCCTGTATATACTCTCACCACACTGAATTGAATAAACTACCACTGAAAAATATTCTATCCACTGGCCAACTTACACGAATTGTTGTGGTAATTTCCTGTAGATCGTTAAGTTGGAAAAAAATCATGCATTTCAAAAGAGTTACCAATACCCATTGTGCCTGGTTACACGAGCGTAAAAAGTTATCAATTTTAGAAAGAGAGCAGATGATTTTTCGAATGAGAGAAAGGGATGAAAAAAGACCAAGTTTCATTATTTTCAGTTATGAGTATTGCGTTAAAAACATATTGTATTCTAAAACGTTCTCCTTTAACAGATAATTATATATTTATTTTACACATAGCTTTGCTTTCCTAGTACCATTTCTTTTTCGTTTTATTTGTAACAGACTGGGTTCCTTATTTACCATCCAATTCCCCTGCATGTCTATTCATTTTTTTTTCTGTGTCTATCCACAAAACTGATTCATTTGTACGCTCGTGTAACCAGGCTCATTGAAAGCAATACGCAATACAAAAGAGCTTTTTCAGTGGTTTTTTACCAAAGCTTTAAGCTTTTGAGAACAAAGTTTAGTAAGGTTAGGAGAAGTGTTATCGCTTAGATTTTCTTCTTTTTATTTGGTTGTATTTCTAAATAGCCCATTAAAATGCAGTTAATTTTGTTCGCTTTCAGTGTTTTTACATAAAAAAGTTATTTGTGCAAAGTATCGAATTGTTCAAAGCAAATTACGTGAATATTCATTAAAAAAGGTTTTATAAAGTGACATTTTGTTTTGGTGCAGAATGACCCTATTGCTGGCAATAAGTTCAATTCAATTGTTTGTTTATTTTTCAAATCATAGAATACAATCTTATATATATAAGAAATAATTACAAAGCATAGCAAATATGCCGTCTGCCGTAAAAAAAATTAATTATACAATAAAAAATTTTAACATATAATAAGAGAGTTTGATTTAACAAAGTTGTACTCATTTAAAGTCAATTATAAGTTATTTTTATACACATATATTTAATTCGGGATTAATAAATAAACAAACTGTGACTTTTAGTTTAGTCAAACAAAGATAAATTAATTTTGATTAAATTTTTTAGATATAGCTTTTGTATATAAAAAGTTAGAAAGAAAGAAAAAATAATTAATCTGGACTTTTAGTTTAGTCAAAACAAAAACATATAAAGAAGTGAAAAAGGGCTTTAGCTAAAACGAAAATAATCTGCGACATGAGCTTTTGAAAATACCTATTCAAATAGTAGTGGTGACTGTATTCTTCAAAAAATGTTCAAATACTCATCTCCATATTTTTTCCGTGCGAAACATATCCTACAAGAGACTTCCAACCACGGCCACCATTCAAAATATTTATACATTCTTCTAAAGAAAGGAAACTTGCGAAAAAATGAAGTCTACGGATCTCTTGTAAAATTGGACAAAACGCTATAAAATGTAAGATATTTTCATTCATACCAAGGTTGAAAAGAGAACAGATAGGATTTAAGTCAGATCTATATGGTCTACAATTCAGATACAACATTTCAGTTCTGGCTTTGAAAATTGAGCTCATTTCTGAAACTGAAAACTCGTTTCTAAAATAGTTATCCTCGCCTAGAGTAAAACTTAATTGCCTATAAACACTCCTTGAAGCTGAATGAGAACCACGTTCTATACATTTCTGGAAACGTGTCTCATCTATACAAGCTATGCAGTCGTATAAAGACAATTTTAATTCTTCATTATTATCAGTTCGTGATGAGATCGGAAAGTCGTGTGTAACAGATAGATCGTACCAATTTTATACTGAACTGTAAACTTTATTAAAACAAATATTAAAGATCCGTTTTTGGAGGTTTTGGTCTGATCTATTCATTACCTTTACAATGTAATCCGCATTTGCCTTTAAGTTTTTCAGAAATATTTGAGGTAAACCAGACTCCACATGGATGGCATAATTTGGGGTGTTCTTAGGTAACTGGAAGATTCTTTAAAAAAATAACTTTGAACATTTTCTAGTTCTTCTAGCTGTTCATACCCATATACTTCGCTTCAATAGCAGAGGCAGCTATTCACTGTAGCATTGAATACTTTGAATTTTGATTCTTAATCTATAAAAATATTGCTCGAGTATAGAATAGAGTCTTCTTGAAGTAAGACGTGTGATTTTCGTCGCCCGATTGAATCCTAATTTTTCTAAGTTCAACCGCAACTGGGTGGTTCATAATAGACAAACCTATCCGATTTTTTTTTTCTTGACCATCTGTTTTAGTCTTTGTTTTGCATTTATATTTGCATCTTCTCGGTATAATATCGTTTTTTTTAAATTGCAATATAATATTTTACACCTATATAAAATACAATGGCTGCTAGTGCTAGAGCCCGTGGTCGTGCACAACAACAAGAAGGTGTAAGCTCTCCGAGTGTTTCTTTTGGGAGCAATTCAGCTGTTTTGGCTGATAAATTGTGGAGCCGCATTGAAGTTAAGCTCGAAAAATGGATGGAGACCTTCTCCAAATCGCTGGATGCAAAATTAGCTATTTTAGAGAATCGCCTCAATACACAGGATGATAAAATCGCCGCTATTGAGAATTCTCTCAGCATGCAGGTTAGAGAAAATAACAATTCCTTTCTCCAAGAACAACTACAAACAGCATCCCACAATATCCAACAACTCGAGCTCGTGCTTGACAAATTCGAGCGAGAGAAAATCAGCTGTGATGCCGTAGTCTTTGGTGTGCCAGAGTCTCCTGGGGAAAATTTGGAGACTTTCTACAGTAAAGTATGTGCTACAGTTGATATACCCCCTCCTCGTCTGAGTAACATCTTCCGTGCCAAAACGAGCTCTCACAACGGTCGCTCCCCCACTGATGCCTGTATTATACTAAAATTTGCTGATAGCAAGAAAAAATAAACCTCATGCGAGCGACTGCAAACTTCTGCAAAAAAAAAAATCCCCACTATTACTTTCCGATATTGGCTTTGACTCGTCAAACTACTTTTACATCAACGATAGTCTGACAAAAAACAATTATCAACTGCAGCGTCATGCACTGAGGCTGAAACGAAGATTTCTTCTTTCCTCAATAGATACAAATTTTTACTTGATACGATTTGCAGGAGCCATAATGGATTGCGCATTTGCCACATTAATGCTCAAAGTCTTGTGAATAAGATTGATGAGTTCAAAATGCTTTTTGAGGATAGCTTAATCGATATTGTTTGTGTATCTGAAACTTGGTTTCATCCTAATTATCAAAGTAGTCTTTTCCTTCTAAGGGGTTTTAAAAAGCCTTACAGAGCCGGTCGAACTCACTCAACGGGCGGAGGGGTTGCTATTTATGTTAAAAATTACATTAGGTCTAGCGTAGTCAAATACTCAGATGGAAATCAGTCTTGCGACTATTTTGTCATCGATATCCTTAACGGGGAAAACAAATGTATATTTGGAGCACTTTATATTCCACCACATATAGCAAATTCTCGTGTTATAACTCCAATTGTAGAAGATGTATCGAATCTTGCACCAAAAATAATTTTGTGTGGTGATTTAAACGTTAATCTTCTCTACTCTTCTTCTAATAACTTTAAAACTTCCATGAATAGTCTAGGTCTTTCTTTTGTTAACTATCTAGAGCATACGCACTATAAACCAAATTGTGCACCATCTCTGTTAGACGTCTTTCTTGTGAATAATGTTAATCTTGTTAAATGTTATAGTCAGTTATCTGTCCCTGTATTTTCATATCATGATCGCGTCTTTGCTACCTATGATATTCATGTTCATAAGGAAGTGAATCAGTCTATTCAGTATCGTGATTTTCGCAAAGTGAATGTTGAAAGTCTATTTAATGATTGCACGTCCCTTGATTGGAACTCAGTTTTTTTGTCGTCTGATGTTGAAAGACAAACTGAATTCCTGACGGTGTCGATTGATTATCTGTTTAATAAACACGTCCCTATTAAAACTCGTCTAATAAAGTCGCAAAGCTGTCCTTGGCTCTCTTATAGCATTTTGAATGCTATCAATAAACGGGATATGCTTTATCGCCGGTGGAAACGTTTTGGTTGTGCTGAAATGCTTCGTAGCTTTAAAACATCTCGTAACCTTGTTACAAAGCTTATTAAGACCGCTAAACTAAACTACTATAATAATAGATTAAATTCTGATCGCTCTTCATTTTTAAGTTTTTATGGAAAGAAGTCCGCAATATTGGATTACAAAAAGATAATATTCCAGTTGCGGACGACATTGATTTAGATGCACTAAACCGTACATTTTCCATAACCACCCCTTCTTCTATATCAGCTTTCTTAACACCACCGGGTAACAACGAAAATGAAAGTACATTCAATTTTACAGGAGTTGACGTATATAATGTGGGAAATGCAGTTTTTTCCATCAAATCCAAGGCTATGGGACTGGACAACATTCACCCTGACTTTGTCAAAATTCTCCTTCCTCTTATCCTCCCCTATATTACCCATATATTCAATACCATAATAATGACATCTACATACCTTTCTGTATGGAAACAATCTAAAATTATCCCAATCCCAAAAAAAGGTACAAATTCCGAATACAGACCCATCGCCATCCTTCCCTTCCTATCTAAAGTATTTGAATTGATTGAATTATGTCAATCCAAACATTCTCTGTGATAAACTTATCCAATATTTTAACTTCTGTGATACTTCTAAAAGACTGATTTTTTTCATATATGACAAATAGAATGCAAGCTGCTTCATGTAATAGTAAATTGTCCTCATTTCTTCCTGTTTATAACGGTGTTCCTCAAGGATCGATTCTTGGTCCATTACTGTTCTCAATGTTTATTAATGACTTACCTTCCGTTATATCTTTCTGTCGTTTCCATATATATGCGGACGATGTCCAACTCTATATTAGTTTTTTTAACCCAGACAAAACTAAAGCCATACCAATATCTAAACATCAACCAAACTTCTCTGACTTTCCTACTATCCTTTTAAACTCATGCCCAGTTAAATACGTAACCCAAGCTAAAAATCTTGGCATAATCTTCAATAATAGACTAACTTGGGATAACCACATCAGTTCCATTACATCCAAAGTGTATGCTTCGCTCAGAGGTTTATCAACAACAAAAACAATTCTATCAAGAGAAGTTAAGTTGAAGCTGGGAAAGGCTCTTATAATTCCCATTATATCATATGGCTGTGAGTTGTTTGCTAATCCTGATTATCTGTCGCTCCAAAAGCTCAGAGTCGCCGTTAATTCATGTGCCCGATATGTCTTTAATGTTCGTAGGTTTGATCACATTTCGTCTGAAGCTAGTCAGCATCTTGGATGCAACTTGGAAACTTTTTTTAAATATCGATGCTGTTCCCTTCTCTTCAAAATTATTCACAGGAAGGAACCTAGCTATTTGTTTGATAAAATTACTTTTTGTTCTTCTAATCGGTCTATGGTACTTCGACCTTCTATACGCACCTGCTTGACTTCAAGCAGGCAATTTTTCATTTACGCTGTCAGGCTCTGGAATGATTTGCCCAATCATGTGAAGTCGAGAATTGAGCACGGAAAATTTCTTAAAGTATGCTTTGATTTCCTTTCCAGTCTGAGTTGAGATAACTTAATTTATTTTTTCGTTTTCTTATAATGTTTTGGTTGCGATTTTTCATACTCAAATTTGTTTGTTAAATAAACTTAAGTATAAATAATTAATATTTTTTTTCTTACTATCATAATTTTCATTGTAATATTCATTTTTAATTCTTAATTTTTAATTCTCTATTCATAAATTATTGTGTTTATTTTCTTTATAAATTAAATCCTGTACTAGTTATAAGTTCATCTTGATGTACAGCGTTGATTTCAAATAAAATTCAAAAAAAAAAAATTCAAAAAATTCAAAAAAATTAGACCACATGCTGTTTAAAGCAACTTTAGCAGCTTTTATTTTTTCTTTAGCATGAGCGTGCGTATTTAAGTTATATGTTAGTACATATCCCAGATATTTAAATTTATCCACGACTTCTATAATATCGTTCCCTAGAGTCCAGTTGCGGCCATAACTATAGATCTGTTGTGTGATCTGAAGATCAAAATTTTCGACTTCGAGCTGTTAATTTTGAGATCCCAACTATCACAGTATTGTTTTGGCTTATTTATTTATCGTCTGCATAAAGAAGAACCTTAATAGTTACTTCACCTATTACAATACCTCCTGGGATGTGATTTTTAACATCATTTATAAAATATAAAACACAGCCTTGGGGAACACCAGTTTGACATTTGAAGTCTAGTCTCTCGATTTCCTAGGGCCGTTCTGAACAAAAGCATTAGAGTTCTCAAGCATCTTCACATAGAATTGTATGAATTTTGTTGATAAACCTATTACTGAAAGCTTGTAGGTCAATGACTTTCTATTGACTGTGTCGAATGCAGCCTTTAAATCGACAAAAAAGCATACAAGCATTTCCTTTTATCAATAAATCGCCTAGCCACTGTGTTTAACACAAAAATTTGATCTATAGTCGAAAGGTTTACGCGAAAGCCAGCTTGGCAGCAACTGATTATATTGTTTTGCTCAACCCAATTTGTAAGCCTTAAGTAAAGTAATTGTTAGAATAATTTTCTCAATGGGTTTAACACAGCAATACCCCTATAGTTTTCCGGCTAATCCCGATCTCCTTTCTTAAAGATAGCTGATATTTTGGAACACCTAAAGTTTTCAGGAACTATCTCCTCATTGTTTAACCTATTGAAGAAACTTAAGATGTATTCCAAAAACTCTGGAGTAACATATTTATAGAATTCAGCTGGAATACCATCAGGGCCATGTGCTTTGTTATTTTTCATTTTCATTAGAGATGATTTTAATTCCATGATTATAAATGAGGAATCTAATTCTGGTATGGTAACATTGGGATGGCAAAACTAATCATGCTAAAATTTGGATTGGGCAACAGATGTTTTTCAAAATAAGCCATGAGAACATTAACATCAATCGAAAGTGTATTATTATTATTCTGACCATTTAAAAAGCGAACAGGATTCCAAAAAGATTTTGAATCTTTACAGACACTCAGTTTCGAAGCTACATTTTGTAGGTATCTATTCTTTCTTTGTTTTATCAACAGTGAATAAGCCATTGATATTGCGTGTGTTAAACAGTTAAGTAAAATTAAGTTAAAGTTGTTAAATTAATTAAAATTTGCATTATTTTAAATAAGCAGATGGTAACCCATACACAATTTTTTCTCATATTTGTGGCCATTTATAAGGATAAGTACGAAAACCCTATGTGAGCTTGTACTTGAGATAGGTTTATGCAAGCCAATGCAACCAGAGTGAGGCAAATAACATTTCTTCCCTATTCTGGCAATTTTTGTTGAAGAGAGTATAGACATTTAGTCTTTCTTTCAAGATGAGATTCAACGTCATTGTTAAGAATTATTTTCAACAATTTGTAAGCATGAAAAGGTTTTTATTTGTAAAGACATGACAAGAATCTGTTAAATGAGCTTAAAAAGAATATAGCACTAATTCCTCGATAGTATAGTGGTGTGTATCCCCAACCCTTTATCCCTCCAGCTATTATTTAAAAAAAAAAAAAAGTACTCACTTAAGAACTTCCGGATTGTCTAAAACTTTCATCTTAATCAGTGTATACTCCTGTGGACCAACTCCTTCTCCAGTTGATCGATCGTGATCCATACAAGGCTGGCCATCCTTAGGCGAGAAGACAGTATATCGCTTACCATACATAACTTTGCCACGGCTCTTCAAATGATTAAATTGCCAACGTACAAAAGAATCATAAAATGGATTAGCATCGGTTGTGATGAACGTTCGCCGCCAATCAACCTGGAAAAATCTTCATAATTAAGTGCATCAGTATACTAACAGCCAGTCAAGCTTACATGAATGCCAATTCTCTTTAAATCTTGTACAGCAAGTGGTGGGAAATATTCCAACCAGTATTTTTCGTTAGCAAACTTCTTTATTTCATCATCTTTCAAGCCCAAGCTTTGCATTATCTGCCATTGATATTTTGCAGCTCCAGTTTTGGCTACAGCTTTGCTCTTTTTTCCCTTTGATTTATCTTTGGGAGCGGATACTTCCTCTTTTTCCACGGGTTTCTGCTCTTCGTTGGCTGGGAATTGGGGTGGACAGCCGAAGTCTTCTATTTCGCGCTTCAGTTTATCAGCACAAGCCTTAATGGGCATGCCGGTGCAATGAAATCCAAATGGCCATAGGACTCGTTTACCTTTAAGCCGTTGATAGCGAATGGCAAACTAGATACACAAACATTTAAAATAAGTTTTAAGAAAAAAATTAACCAACATGATATCTTACTCACTTCAGCCTTAGAGAGAGAAAAGGTGTGTCCAAGATGTAAACGCCCATTCATGTATGGAAAAGGAAAGGATACAAAGAACTTGTCGTCTAAACTTTTACGCGGTTCATTTGGAGCATCAACTTCGTAGATTTTCTCAACTTCCCATTTCTCCTGAACTTCCTTCTCGATTTTTTGGAGATATTCAACCTTAAAGGTACCTTTTCGTTCAATGTTGGTCTGAAACAATGAAGTTTGAATAGTGAAGGTTTTCTTAAGCCTTTAGCCTGTAATTTATGTGAAAGAATCATGTGTATTATTGTAAATATTGAAATGCAATTGGAGTCCAGGTTTAAGTGCAATATGATGCAAAATTCAGTTAGAATTGCAATTCTAATTGTGAGGTTTAATGCGTCAGCAAAGTGTACGACTACTTTGGTATTTCTTTCGTGCACATTTATGGAATAACTAACCATTTTTGATCAAATCAAATGTGCTGATACCAGTGATGCACTTTTAATTCAATTCACTTGATTTTGTACAAATTACCAATCCTAATATTACAAAATTTATTCAATAAATTCTCCAGAAACTGGCAACGTGTTGGAAAACACCGCAAAAGAAAGAAACGATTTTGACAATCGTGGCAGATATGTCAATGTCAAATTTTGAAGTATGCCATAGATTTGTTTGATTTTGAATATCCAGGTAGTAGTGACAAGTGTTTTTTTTTTGTGTAAAATTTAGATTAGGTATGTCTTATGTACCGTAAATAATACCAACATAACGCATCGATCGTAGCATGGACTGCAGCTTTTTTATTTTTGTAAAAATGGTACCCCTGTACAGCAGTTACAAGTAATCATAGTCTTTTGCAAAGTAAAATTAAGAAAATATCAAAATAATGACAAATAATTAGCTTTTATTCATATAAAATAGAAAGTAGGAAAACGTACCAATATTTAATTTATGTTACAAACCTATTTCTTGTTTTCATTTTTCTGGATTTACAATTATAAATTCGAACATTCATTTTGCACCAATAGAAAGGAAATGATAAGTGAATGGGTTTGTTCATAGACTATGGTCAAGTCCCTTTTAACACAGGGCAATTTTTGTATTGCTTTAAAAATCGTTTAAGCCTTTCACACGAGGAAACAAAATTGACGGAGATTTCCTTGTTTCCTTTAAATGTTTCTTGGTTTTGAACGCACACTACAGCGTAGTTTAAATTGTTCAATCCATTACATGTCACCTTTATATTTCATGCTTTTATTTATTTTCTGAGTAGATCGATAGCTAGAATTTTATTTTTCAAGTCAATTTATAAATTTATTTTCTGATTATGTTTTGCTTTCAATTCAATATTCACTCATCAGACTGCACTTAACATACGCGGGGTAAGGAACAAGTAGTTAACATTTGGTTTGCCATTTCCATGCACATGTCCAGAAAAAAAAACAATGGATCACAAAGATGTACGCCCAGTCCATGTCCATGTAGTGAAGCGAATACCGTTCATGGCCAACGTCCATTAAACAGTGAAGGAAAAGCACCTTTTGTGAAGTTCAGTTGCCGCTTAGTGCGTTTAATCTAGGCGCTCCCATGCAATTTTTCCGAAACGAAATAGTTTAATCACTAGTAATCGCGCACGTTAGCAACTTAAAATTAATCAACGAGATAAACCATCACACAAACAATATTTTGATGTAGTGTGCGTGCAGTTACATTATAGTTCGGTGTGATACAAACGCATACTTTTAAGTTGCTCGAATCATGGACTGAATTGTGACTAGCTTTGGGCGCACTCTCATGGTATTCACTTTAGCTACCAAACTGTTGCAAAACTTAAAGTAGCATATGTGCGAGCCTCTGGCCTTATAGCTCATTGAATTTTATACGAATAAATATTTTGCGGCGCAGTGTCAAGCAATTCCTCTATAGTGCAGTTACACCCAATGCGGTTTGTCTTCTCAAATTGCTTTTTTGTAGATCTAAATAAAAAATGATTTTTTTTCACCAAACTCCGTTTATTTACAACTATCAATAAAAATTGAACACAAAACGAAAATTGGGCTTGGTTAGTCAAAAATAAAAGTAAAACGGAATTCATTCGATAAATATTGCTTTCTTTTTCAAAATGGATATCAAAATTTGTTAAAATTGATTAATTGACATTAGAGGTATGCAAAAATGCAGATATAGGTGCAATTTTAGACGTACTTCAGAAAATAATTGAGCAAAGAATACAGTTTTTAATAGTAAAAGTCAGAAACTTTTCAGAAGAACAGCTTATAATTTATAAAAAATGGAGTATGAGAGTGTATTCGATGATTGAACAAAAATCAAAACGTTTTGATTTTGTTTCAATCACACACAATGTATGCGTGAGTAATTTTCACGAATACACTCTCATATGCATGACATGCATTTGAACAGTGTATAAACCGCATTAAATTAATAATTAACACTCCATGAATACATCCATCGAGATTCAATTCAATTATCAATCGTACCAACAAAACTAACAAGATCAGAATCAAGACTCGACTGAACGTCAACCAGCCATCCACCGTAGCTTCTACTTAAGCTTTTTATCGACCGTAGCGATTTGTATGCAAAATGCTACGACGGATAAAATTACGGCGGAAAAATTTCCCAATAAAATACGGCTAGTGTTGTATTAAAAAGACCAAAATTGAAAATTAAGACATTTTTAATCATATTTAACAGTGTTTCCTCACCTAATATTTTAAAGGTGTTCTATAGAGACCCATAGCTCACTGTAAGAAAAATCAAAGTTCTACGCGTGCTCCCCCAATGGAAAGTCGACCCATTTCTTCCATTATCTTGTAATTTTTTTGGCTGAAATATTTATAATATATTTTTCATGTAATTCTAGAATTCCTTTTTTAAATAATTATGAAGCAAACAATCCAAAAAAAAAAATTGGCTTCACTATTGCCTTCGAGTATCGATCGATTCTTTCTTTGACATTTCCCATTTTTTTATATTGCATACACTTGTTTACAAAACGTTTAAATTAATAAAATTATTTTAACAATCCCTTGCAAGTTTCTACAGAACCAACGGAGAAAAAATATATAATATACAACCATGTCTTATATGTTACCTCATTTACACAACGGATGGCAAGTGGACCAAGCAATTTTATCGGAAGAAGACCGAGTTGTGGTAAGAATATCCAACACCCCTAAATCCATATTCTTCTACAGAATTTGATCATTTAACAGGTAATACGTTTTGGTCATGATTGGGATCCCGCATGTATGAAAATGGACGAAGTCATGTACAGCATCGCGGAAAAGGTTAAAAACTTTGCAGTCATCTATCTCGTAGACATCACCGAGGTTCCAGATTTCAATAAAATGTACGAATTATATGATCCGTGCACGGTCATGTTCTTCTTCCGCAACAAACACATAATGATCGATTTGGGAACGGGTAACAATAACAAAATCAACTGGCCACTGGAGGACAAGCAGGAGATGATTGACATAGTCGAGACGGTCTATCGGGGAGCGAGAAAAGGCCGTGGTTTGGTGGTTTCGCCAAAGGACTACTCAACCAAATACAGATATTAATTTTTATGTCCAGAGCTTGCAATTTTTATTAATTTAAAAACCAAAATAAATACCTATATACCTAGTTAAACCTTTAAGTAGTTTTAATTTTCATCATCTGCGCCTCGAAGAGCTGCCGCTGTTGTTCGATCTGTTCGCGAATTTGTTTCACCCGCAATAAATGGATTTGCTGCCGGTGGGTAACCTCTAAAGCGTGTATTTCTGAACTTTGTACACACTCCTCTTCGATTTGCCGGAGACGCGCATGTAAAACATTACGACTGCCTGTTCCTCTTGGCATCAATTTTCTTTCTGCTGGCCTAGGGGGTGGCAGAGGGGGATCCGTTGCGGAACCATGATTCGAAGGGGTTGTTGAGCCGATGCCAGAACTTTCGGCATGATCAAAGTTTGGACTGGGAATAGAATTTAGAATTGAGTCGACAGACACCAAATTGTCATTCAAGCAATCTTCTTCGTGGATGTCATCCTTTGGAGTGATTATTTCATCACAGGTGTTCGGGTTGAAAATTATCTCTTGTGGTTCGCATTCTTCGTTCTTGATGATGCAATCCAAGGGATCCTCGTCTGTGTGTTCTATGGGAAGTATTGCCTGTGGATCATCTTCCATTTGATCTGTATCAGAGTTTTCTCTTTTGATCTTTGTTTTTCTTTTTGCATCGCATTTTGTTCGCGTCCATTGCTGTCGAATGCTCTTGGCACCTCGTCGGAAGCCTTCGGCAACCATTCCTCTTTGAATAGCATCCCAGGCGGCATTTTTTCGACGGACCCATACGTTATCGTTGCCTTTATTATCAATTATTGTTCTATATTTCTGGACAAGTCGTAGAAGAGCTTTCTTTTCATTCCGATCCCAGTTGCGTTCTCGTTGGCGCTTTGATTTCACCTAAAAAAAACATACGTACATTTATTATGTTGCAATTATGTGGGTTTTCTTGAATATTTTATTTAACTACCATTTTTTTATAATACAAATAATCCAAGTCCATGATTTTCTTGTGATTCTATTTGTTTTCGAATTGTTTATTCTTTATAAGAAGAGCAGCGTGTAGGTATTGTTTTGTTGGTTTTTAGTTGGTTTTAACAAAAATGACATTAATTTATTGTAATAGAAATTTAAAGTTACAGAATTTGTAGTAGATTATGGGCTGAAGTGCGTTCATTGGTTTTGAAAAATATATAGAACACTGCAAAGCGCATTCTTGCAAAAAAGATGTTTCAACCACAGATTCTGATCTCTATTATCCCAATTTCACCCCGCGAAACACTGTACATAAACATATGAAGGGTATTTATGATACGGTGTAACTGGTCTAGTATAATTGTAAAAGTGAAACTTTTTTTTCACCACAACAACAACTAGACAGACGGAATTGCGGGACCCACTTTGTTGGTGTTCTCCATTATCGTACTGTCAAGTTTTACTAAGATCTCGAGTTCGATTTTTTTTTTCAAATGCAAAACTTGTCAAAGGTATACCTAGTACATACCTACATAGGTATAGTATCGCAAGAAAAAACCTACGAATTGCAATCTTCTATTCTATCTATTATTTCCACATATACCGCATACCTACATAGATATGTTGAATTACTGCAACGTATCACGTAGCTTATAAATAGGGAATAGTAAATAAATAAACTAATAATGTCTACTGACATTCGTCCTTGAACTTGAAACAAGAAATCTATCCGTAAAAAAGATTTAAAACATCTTTCGAAACATCGCAAAGGTTTCTTGTTTCAAGGTTATATACAAATATCAGTAAGCATTTTGTTCCCAACAATGCAAAGATGAAAAAAAATTTAGGTAAAAAATATCCTACACTGATATAATACCTTCAAACCAGAAGCTATTCGTAAATTACATACACATAGAAATATTCCCTTTTTTCTATTTTCTCCCTCAATTCGCTTCGTAGCAATGGCGAACAATGCTGTTTTGGTTATCTCTTTTACTCGCACTAATATTGTCAAAACTGTTAAATAGAACCCTCTCTTTCTTCTTTGCAGTCTCCAAAGTAAAATTTATCACTACAATAGCGCCGTCATATGGATAACAAGATTGTACAAAAAATCGACTCCATAAGAGTACTATAGGGTTTATATACAATGTTTTCATTATAGTTATGTCAAGTTTGAAAATCTCGAGTTAGATTTTTTTTTTCAAATGCAAAACTTGCCCTCAAGTTAATCTCAACGGTACAGTGCAACCAAGAATCTTATGGCGAGTTTCATTCAAGAAAACATTGGATCTTTCTATCAAAAGATTGGATCTTTTTCAATTTTGAGAGTCTTATTCTAACAAAAAGAGCAAATCTAGATCAGATCTCAACACAAAAGATCGGATCTCTGATGGGTTGGCAGATTTAATCTGAATGCACACATGCATGTAAAACGTCTTTTCTGTCAAACATCAAATGCAAAATATTTTGTTTTAAATTTGGTGTAAAATTGTGCCAGTCCGTGGTACAAAATTAAACAACTAATGGACGAAGAAGTTAATAATTTAAATTTTATAAATTTAGTGGAGTTTTTGATTGCTCCGTCTTTGTCTTCCTCATCATCTGATGATGAACACATTTTTTTTACAGTGTAGCATTCATTAACCAATCCTACAAATAAAACTGGACATGTTTCATTTAAAAGATAAAATCTCGATTTTGAGTGTAAATCTTTGAAATTTGAAAGAAACTCGCTATTAATCTCTTTCCTACGTATTCACATGTGTATATATATATGCTAGAAAACCTACCCGTCATAATAGAGATACCAACTCCATTTTGTAAAGATCTATACATTTACATACATACATATGTGAGTAGTGCGAATACAATACAACACAATAATAATAGAGTAGACGCTCTATATAGTGAATTAATAAAAATCAGGCATATTCAGTATTTCGAGATTGTTCACTATTTCGAATTTTTATTAGTTTTTCAAAGTCAATTTAATAAAAACTTTATACATTGAGTAGTGTAAGTACACACACTTTTGTTTTATAATTCTTAAGTGTAAATAAGCAATTTTACATACATTAAATTAAATACATAGGCAGAGTGGGACTTGACAAAAGCATAATTGTTTAAATTTCTTTTGAAAGAATTTGAGAATTAGGTATTTTGTATTTATTATCTCTTTTTAACCCACGGGCGGCATCAAATTAAAATTGGAGGTATAGAAAAGAATACTGCCTACCGTGGATATCGAACCCACACTTCGAAGTTAGCAGTCAATCACTATACATATATACTGCGCTACTGCCACCCGCACTTAAGATACCATTTCTCATGCCTTTATCGATATACCTTCGCTAGAACTTCTATAGACGATAGCAGGGGCAATAACTTTGTGGAATACTGTTTTTAAAAATATTTAAATTTTTCATCTTTTGCATTTAGAATGTCAAAAAAACGAATAAAAATCGAATAAAATTGGTCTCTTAACCTTCTAAGATACATATCTATATTGTAAGACACATTCTTATTAGATATATTTATACCGGCAGTTTTACCTCAATTTTAAGACCTTAACCTTAAAGATTGAACTACTAGAACTGACGATATACTCGTAAGTTCAAAAAAGCCACCACATCCTTTCTCTTTAATGAATTTTCAAATAACTGTTCTTCTACACTGAACACCGATGTCAATTTTGAATGTTTTTCTTCTGCTTAACTGAAATTAGCCAGTTTCAATCAAGAAAAGTTTGACTCTTTCTGTAAAAAAGATAAAATCTTTTTGAATTTTCAGAGTTTCATTCCAACAAAAAGAGCAGATCTAGATCAAATCATAGCACGAAAGATCTGATTCCTAATGGGTTGGCAGATTTGCTCTGAATGCACACATTCATGTAAAAGGTCTTTTCTGTCAAAGATCAAATGGTAAATATTTTGTTATTAATTAGTTGTGAACTTGTGAACAGTGCTAAAAATTAAAAAAATGAACAAATAATGGTTCAAGATGGTTATAATTTCGATTTTATAAATTTAGTGGAGTTTTTGATTGCTTCGTCCTTTCTTACCTCGTCATGTGATGAGAAAATATATTTTTTTCAGGAATGTGTGTGTCAGTCATTCGACAGTAATACAATTAAATCTGGAAAAAAGTTTCATTGCAAAGATCAAATCTCGATTTTGAGAGGTGATCTTTGAAATTTGAATGAAACTCGCTATAAGACTGCAAAGCTTTATGTGTATAGCTCATAGAGTAATGTTTGATTCTATTTTCATTTTCGACATTTTTTCTACTTATTAATTAAAGAAAATCCAAATCTAATCATGGAACTAGTCAAAAGCACTGATCTATATAATACCCTGGATAGTGTATTCCCTACAAAGTATAACAGTTTTTTTGACTCCATTTGACTTTGGCAGTAGCACCATTGCAATTGCCTATCTCGTTTTTTTATAAAAAGAGAGAAAGAGATAGATTGCACTCCTTTTCAAAAAAAAAATTGAAAAACTATTTATTTTTATTCTCAGTTTCAATCAAGATAATAAGAACTACAAACAATTCAGAAAAGGTAAGACGGAAGACGGAACCTGGACAATCGGATCTCGCAAGAGATTATATCAATCAAGACGTGGGAGGAATTGATATTGAAACTGCAAAGAAGTCCTTCGTGAAGAGGATAAATTTGATAAGAACGTTTCAAGGAAATTGTCAAAGCTAAGCACAAAGTTGAAAAGAAAAAATCAAAAAGCAAGAATTTCGAAGACGAAGATGAAGTCGACGACTTTGGTAGTGATGATCACGATCAACATGATGTCGATTTGTCATGTTTGCCGAATACAGATAAGATTTAGAAGAAGACGACAAAGAAGATGAACCACGTCGCAAGAACGTGAAAGATATTGCAGACAAATTATCATTAAATATGGAAGCTGAAATTATTGCAATGTTATTGTTGGGAAAATAAAACAAGTTCAAGTTCTTTTACAAATGGAAGTCAATATTGTGCGTTTCTCTGTCTTTTTTCGTCTTAAAATTCTAGGTTATTTACAATACATATTAAAAATCTGGTAACAGAACGTTTCAAGGAAATGTGTTTTCTTGTTGATGGAGTTGAAGGATTATGCTGTTTTTCGATTTTCTTGTCGATTTTTATCCAATCTCAATGGTTTATGAGAACTTCAACGAGTTGACCCTCACCGCCGGCCTTAGACAAATTTGCCGTTATCAGTGATACAAGGTGCGGATTAAGAAGCCGCTTTTGGCAATATTAAGCTAGCACCGAAACCACTTTCAATTCAATATTTAATATTTAATACACACTAGAAACAATTAAATATATCATTAGTATGGCTTTTTTATTAAGAAAAATTCGTGCTTACATTTGTTGAAAATAGATGTGTAATTTAAATTTTATATTTTTTTGAAGAAGGTGCCCTTGGTATGGTTGATTAAACAAATTTAATTTCAAGCATAAGCAACCATCTTGAAATGTAACTTTGGCAACAAAAATGTTATACTATTATACTGACATGGACCCTCTACAATTATTACAGTTTTCTATTGGGGTCGATTTTTTTGTGTGAATACACTATCCAGTGTATTATAGAGATCAGTGGTCAAAAGTAATTGACTGATATGTGTAATTCTCTCAATATTAAAATTTTCTTACGGGTATTGACATTCTAGGCATCCAATTTTTGTTTACCAAACATTCAAATCAATATACTCTATCATTCCTGAAAATTTCAGATTTCTAGGTCCACTCCTTAAAAAGATAAAATTCTCTTAGTTGATATGTCTGCGAATACTTATCGAATTTACCGCGTTACGTAACAAATCGGTTTACCCTCTCATAGAAAGTTATCACTTCAAAAATAGAATTTAGCAATTTTGCACCTTTTTGTTGCATCGGCTCTTGATTCGTGAAGGTCTTTTCGATTGGTCGTCCGGAACACGCTCCCCCAATAAAACACCCGGTCCGAATTTGACTGATTCCGAATTGTATGTAACAATGTATTTGTAAAAATTAAATTAAAAAAATATATTACATCGGATAAAAAAAATTTCCAAAGCACTTGATTTCAATATTTATATAGGTACACATTTTTTTTATATCAATAATAATTAACTTGCTTCTTTTTATTTTTCTTCTACCAGGAAAGTAGATTTAATTAAATAAAGAAATCAACCCGATGATTTTGACATTTTAATTAGGTGAGTGTATTAGTGATTTTGTTTTCGATTCTGAATTTAAATCCAGAATCGTTTTCTGTTCTATTTAGAGTAACAACTGTCATTTTAAGGGGTTCAGAACAGTTCCGGACGACTAATCGGAAAGTACATTACTGACGATAAAGTTTTATGGTCGTGCTCAAAGGAGATACTGACACAGTATTTTGAGAATTAATGTTCCGGTGTAGTATGCCGTCATGACGTGTAAAAAGATTCGGTGTACCGATGCGGTTTGATGTTTTTTGCTTAATTGTTTTAAACTGAGCGAGTGAATGCATGCTGACTGAAAACGATAAATGTATCTTGTTTCATTCTGAAGTAACTATTTTGTTAGGAATCATTAAAGATAATGTCTCAAAATTTTAGTCGATTTAGTAATATGTTAAATCATTTTTAGTATGATACTAGACTAAAAAGAGGATTTTGTTAATTTTAAACCAGTTTAGTATAGTACTATCTTCTCTTCTTAACATTTTACTAAAGTTAAAAAATGGCTACTTTATTTTTTTAGTATCGTACTAAATCGATATGCCACTTTGACATTTACAAACGTCAAAAAGTTACGTTCGCTTACTTTTTTGCACTATTTTAGGCGTGTTTAGTTGTAGTTTATTAAGAAAAAAGATTTAGTATGGTGCTAGTTAAAAAGTGATTAATATTAGGAAAATATTAGTTAAGTGCTTTAGTATTAGCAAACTGTTAAGTAGTATCATGCTAAGCCCTTAATATCAGGCTGTTTAAAATTTTGCGCCAGTGACATGAAAATCTATTAAAAATAATATCTAATGGACTAAATGACAGAATATATTGAAATCATCGTACATTTTCACTTCAACTATTTTTTTGGGACATTTTTGACAATTGGTTTTTGAAAAAAGAAACCCAGTGTCACTGGGTATGTATAAGTGTCCATACAGAATTCGATTGCTTTGTCGGTAACGTGTTTCCATACTGGTATGTAGAGTAGGTGTATACAATACACTTAAGTCTTAACTACATTCAAAACAATTTTGTACAAAAGTAAAAACAAAAACAATTTTGTCTTTTTTCAAAATTTGTATTCTGAGATAGGATTCAGCAGTATTATTTTTTTACTTTTGTACAAAAGTGTGTTGAACGTAGTTAAACCCTTAAAAAAATAAATCCAAAAAGACAAATTCAATTATTATTATATTTGATCATATAAATTTAAACCAAATTAAAAAAAAAATATCATTATTTCCTTAATTTTTTTTGTCCCGTGGGTAGGTGTAAAACCTTCAAAAGGTTCTATGAGGACCGTAAAACGCGTGCTCATAGAAGTGTGAGATTCTTACTGCACTAAAAACACCTCCTCCTCCCGATTGCAACTAAGTTGAAACTTATCTAGAAATGTATTTTTAACGAATGTAATTAACGTGTTGCAGGTAACTATCCGGTGATAGTTCCTGCTCATACCGCGATTTTAAAGCGGATTCTCGTTTAGTGCACCAGATCGGAGGTAGTACTATTACAGTGTTGTAATAGCCGTTTTCTATGATTTCATGCAAAATTTTTTATTTCATCGCGAACCGTGGGAATCCCGAGATCTCTGCGGAGATCTTCGTTTCTAATGTACCATGGTGCGCTTACAAACGATCTTAGGGGTTGATTTTCAAATGTTTCTAAGGTATTTAAATTAGAATCTCGCGTAAAACCCCAGAGTTGTATACCGTAAGTCCAGACAGGCTTAAGCACCTGCCTGTACAAAATTAGCTTGTTTTCGATACTGAGCTTAGAGTGTTTCCCGAACAACCAGTACACATCTCTGAGTTTATTATTTAACTCCTCGCATTTCTCTTTAACATGCGGTTTCCATTTTAATTTCGCGTCTAGAGTCACTCCGAAATATTTTGCTTTATTAGCAAACGGATTTTACTTCGTTAAGCGATATCCCTCATGTTTTTGTCCATTCACTGACATTATTCAGAGCTTTTTGTAATCTAGTCGTAGCATCATTTATCGTTTAGCCCACTGCTAGTATTGCAGTGTCATCAGCAAACGTGGCTACGATAGTGTCTTCTGTTTGAGGTACCTATATATATTTTTTTCTTAATGATAATAAAATCAGTTATGTTCCTTTGTATGTGGCTAAGCACTTCTGAGATGATGGAAATCATAATCCAGTACTTCTAGCTGCACATATGTATTTGCTTAACCACCCGCAAAGAAATGCAGCAAGAAATTCCTTAGGCGCCCTAGCAAGTAGCCGTCTACCTTTAATTCGACCCTGTTTCAATTTATTTGTATTTCTATAAGTGACATTATTTTTATGAAAAGTACTTCACTTTTTTCTCGTATGCCTCTTTCTGTATACACCCACCGACTTCTTATTCAATGAGCACCACGCGCAACTCAAAAGATCATGGCGACATCTTATTTGCTGACTAACCCCACCTTGGCATTCTTGGCTTTCGATTCACCAGGAGGAATCCATTGTTTTGTCAACGAGATGCGTTTGGCGTCGATTGTGAGCTAACGCGAACTAGTAACATTTGCAAGCTTGCGCACTTCCACTTGCCGATCGTCCATTATGAAACAATGGATTTTGTCCACAATTTCTGATGTGTTGACCTTAATTTGGCGACCAGAACGTTCGACGTCACTTAAGCTTGAACGATCCCACCGTAATTGAGTAAGTCATAGGTGAATAGTTTCAATAGATGGTGGAAAGTATTTATAATATTTGTCAAGCTTTTGTTTATGAGCACTAGAAATTCGCATTTTTTCATTTAAACGAAAATGCTCGTAGGCGTATATATAAAATGGCTTCTCCAACAAAACTATTTGACAGATCTGTCTGAAAATTTACGTCACTCGGGACAACAGTGTGACAGAAAAGTAGAGTTTATGCGGCCTCGTTGGTTTAAAATGGCATTCGACTTTCGGAAATTAGTTGTTTGATTCAGCAGACCCCCAACAACGCGAAGCACGGGAAACAACTGTTATAAAAAATAAGACAGTTATATATTGGCATTTCTTTAGTCTGGTCCGTAAAGTTTTACTTTTAAATACTACTCGTATCTCTAATAATCAAAATGACAGCCCCTATGCTTCTTTTACTTCTCCTCCACATCCACAAGATATTCTTATTTTTTACACTGCAAATATATAGATCATTTGGTGTCCTCAATTTTCTGTCATTTTATATACTAAATGAAGATTTATTATTATTGAGAAGAGAAGTTTATTACTTTCTATATTTTTAACAAATATTGCTACTAGGTACTAGTTTTGATCACAAATAATAGTTTGTTTTTATTGTTGGCCGAAGAGTTGCTGATTATACGAAGTCAAACGTAATCGTTTATTATTTATTTAAAAAGATCTTGGAGTTATTTTTGACTACAAACTAAACTTTACTCGTATTAACCAAATCAAATTTCTCGATAATAAAACAAACTCCATGTTAGGTTTCATATATCGATGCGCTTTTAGTTTAAATGATCCTTATACATTAAAATCCCTTTTAAGTAGCTTATGTAAGGTCGATTCTTGAATACTAATGCGTAGGTTGAAATCCCTATTACAATATTCTATATTCTATAGTGCACTTTTGGCACTTTTTATTTAAATGGCACTCAAACGCTTTAAACTCTACTCTATGTTTTCAAATATATCCAAGTTCATGATCAGATCAAGTAGTACATCAGCTGAAAGGGTTGTTTCACACTTAAATAACATTAAAACCCATAATAAAGATCGACTTTCTTATAAAAAAAACTTGCCAGCATTGCATACCACCTAAGTAGTCCAGCAAAATAAGATATTCACTTCAAAAAATTTCGACAAATATGAATTTTGGTGGAGAGCTACATTTTTACGTCCTAAGCATTTTCTAAAAAAAATACCTTAAATTTGGAGTGGAGGAAAAAATTTTAGAATGGGGAAAGCGGAAATTTAGTTTTTTTTTTAAATTACTCGAAATCCATTTCTTTGAAAAAAGTTGTGATTCTACACAAAAAAGATAAAGACATTTTTATCGTACAGTTTTGGAGAAAAATGGTCGAAAACATTGGGGTGTAATACATTTTTCAAAAAAATTTAATAAATATATGTTTTTGTGTTTTTAGTTATTTTTGGAAAAACATGTTCTTAAAAAAAACACAAATTTTAAGCGTGGCGCGCGCCGGAAGGAAAATGCCGCCATCTTAAAAATCCTAATTTATTTTATATTGTTCAATAACTCCCAAAACTTTAGAAACTTGTAAAAAGTGAATGAAATTTTTATTTGGATCGATAAATCAATTTCTGCCATTTACTTTTTAAAAATAATTTCACTTAAATGTTGCCCGCGGCTACGCTTCAGGTGGTCATTCTGAAGGTCCAATTTTGGCAAACTTTTTCACACATTTCGGCCGGAATCTCACCAATGACGCGTTCAATATTGGCTTCCAAGGCAGCAATCGTGTTTGGCTTGTCCCCATAGACAATAGACTTAACATAGCCCCACAAAAAATAGTCTAACGGGGTCAAATCACATGATCTTGGTGGCCAATTGACTGCGCCAAAACGTGAGATCAACTGCTCACCAAATTCGCCTCTCAATTGATGCATGGTTTCGCGAGCAGTGTGGCATGTGGCACCGTCCTGTTGGAACCACATGTCGACCGAGTTCAATTCTTGCATTTTCGGCAAAAAAAAAATCTGTTATCATCGAACGGTACCTTTCTCCATTGACCGTAACCCTGCGGCCTTCATCGTCCTTGAAGAAGTACGGCCCAATGATGCCGCCTGCCCATAAACCGCACCAAGCAGTGCATTTTTCGGGATGCATTGGTAGCTGCTGAATTTCCTCTGGCTGCTCTTCACTCCAAATACGGCAATTCTGCTTATTCACGTATCCATTTAGCCAAAAATGAGCCTCGTCGCTGAAACGGACGTAGCTTGCGAAACACATTTTTCACAGAGCACGAATTTTGATAATAAATTTCAATAATTTGCAAACGTTGTTCAGGCGTAAGTCTATTTATGATGAAATGGCAAACAATACTGAATCGAAATGTCAAATGTTCGTGGAATTTGTCATGTGTGATCTGTCAAAAATATAAACGTCAAAAACCAAGTAGCAAAAAAATCAGTTAGATAGTATATATAATTATCTACAAAATGTCATATTAACGACTTCTGTTTGTCAATTCTTTCTTAAGTTATTGCAATCGAAAATGGGATCTGAACAGACTGTTTTTGAGATATCTTTCTTTTGTTATTGCTTTTGTAGTGCTCCTAATAACCATAAAATGACCTCTGTATCATGAATATCGGACAAATGGTGTACCGTTTATCCAACGCGAAATTACACTCTGCGTGAGTAAGTAAACTTAGTAATATCTGTTTTTTGTATTAATATAATTTTTTGTACACCACACCGCAGAGGTAAAATATACTGGGCCCGATTTTTTTTATCTTGTGATATCCACAGGAGGCCTAATCTACTATTGAGAATGAAAAATTATTACAAACAAAACTGAATTCACTTTCCACTCTTAAAAATTAGAAACTATTAAAAAAAATTAAGCTAAGTGAAATCATTTTCCAGGCGCATTTTGATTTCGACTTCATTATCTTCATTGGAGTCGTACTCTTCAGCCTCGCATTACTAAAGAGCAGTGTAAACCAATTTTTCTACAACTGCAACTTTTGTTACATACTTTAGAGCAATTCCAAAATATAATGTTGACATGTTGTTCCGGAGCTGGTGGCATGAGGTTTTTAACTGGTTCAAGTAAATTTTGTTCCATCTTCCATTCAAAGTCTTAAGGGTTAAACGAATTATAAAGTCACTTTTGTACCTGCGGATATACTCTTAAAAGATTCTGTTGGGATGAGCTGAATGGTTAGGTTAGGTTCCAAATGATTTTATTTCATACAAATTACAAAAGTTTAGTGTATCATTCATTTTTCAAACATGGCTTACGCCGTCTGTCAGTTGACAATTATTAATACTTAATTAATTAATTTTGTTTAATATACAAAATTGAAACATAAAATTAAAAAAGTTCTTCTAAGATCCGTTTTCTGTAGTTAAGTGCTAGCTTGGTGTAGTTGTAAAGGGATTCCCAGTCTAAAACTCCGTTTAAAACATCTATGACTTCCTCTTCACTGAGGTAGTTTTTTCCAAGTGTACTCTTTCTGGTTTCCACCAAAATAGGACATCTTCCCACGAAGTGGAACACGTTTTCGCGTTCTCTAGTGTTACATAATCCACACATTTCTTCCAAATCACTCCTATGAGGAACATAGTTCAGGGGAAGTATCTCCCCTCTTGCTTTTAAAACCAGTGACATGAGAGATCGGTTGGATACTCCGCCCTGAAGTAGTTATTTCGTAACAGGTTATAGTTTAGCCTTGCATATATGTCCCTGTGTAATGAACTTCTGAGCTGAATGTAGGTGGTATATTGTTCAATTTTGCATCTACAATATATTAAGTCTGGTTGATTTATCGAATGAATTAAATATATATATCCATTTTGACGAGCAATTTAAATTTGGTACTCTATAACTCAAGAACGAATTGAGATTCAAAAGTCGTTAATATGACATTTTGTAAAAAATTAGATACTGTCTACAAGTTGTTGATAGAAAATTTTGAGGAGAAATAAAGGTTTTTGTGAGTTATTGAACCAAATAAAATAAATTTGGATTTTTAAGATGACAGTATTTCCCCTCCGGTGCCACCATTAAAGCTTGGTTTTTTAATAGAAAATGTTTTTGCAAACATAACTAAAAACAAAAAATTTCCCCACTCACAAACATTAACTTATTTAATTTTTTGGAATAAAGATACTACGCCCCACTGCTTACTACCATTTTGCTGCAAATCTATCAATTGTACATAAAAAGGGTCTAAATGTTTTCTGTGTAGAATGACATAATCTACAATGTGTACCCAAATTCTTTTTCACAAAAACCTATGGTTTTCGAGTAATTTGGAAAAAAAACTGAATTTTACCCCCGTTTAGTGAAGTTTTTTTTTATTTTATCTATTAATTTATTACTTATTAATTTTAATTTTAATTATTCCTTAAGTTTTGAGGTGCAATAAATAAAATTAAAAATTACATTTTTGTTGGTGGCACCCAGTGACCTTAAATGGCACTTTCGGTTGTCAGTATTGGCACTTACAAAATTTTTTTTCCGGCAACGCTGACCGAGAGTATTAAAAAAAAAATCTCACTAGGTAAGCAAGCAATAAACAAAATGTCTTTATAGCAAGATGTTGGATTTTACATTTGTTCATGACATTTAAGTTTCATATAGATTGTCCTGATCTGTTAGCTCTAATCGATCCATACGCCTTTTCTCTTGCTCTCAGAACTCGAACCTTGTTTCATGAGATTGCTCATAGATTATAGTTATGCCTAAAATGAGCCTATAACTCACAGTACCAGGGAAATTAATAACGCTTCGAGTTACATGGATTTCAACTTTCATTTAAGTAAAAGTGCGTTTAAAAATATGCTAGGCTTATAGACTATTTAACAAACTATGATTCCTATGAACTTATGTTAATTATTATTATTTATTGTATATTACGTGTTTTTTTATTTTCTGTTTTAAATGTATTAGTCTAATGTGAGTATTATTATAAACTCTAATTGATGAAAGTGTATAAAATAAAAAAAATAAAATGCACGACTGGATCGCACGTACTTGCTCCTATGTTCGATCATAGTATATGGTATGAACATTTTAAATATTTAATAATATAAATTAGAAACAAAATTTCAGAAAAAATTGTCCACTCATTTTCGAAATATTGAATTTTCAAAAAAAATAAATATTTTTTTTTAAAAAATCAAAAATAACTATTTTTCGAAAATTTTGAAATGCAATACTATTTAGAATTGGAAGGAGCTCCTGTATAAAATTTTTTATCGAAATCCGTTAAGTCGAAAATCAATAAAATGGTTGTATCGCAGGTACCGTTAATAACAAAATATTTTAAAAAGCTTTTGGCCGAAATGTAGACCACACCCAAAGTAGTACACACACCAATTTTTATCAAAATCTTTAGAGCCGTTTTTGAGATAATTAAGATGGTAGAAAAATTTGTATGGCAAGTACCAGTATTTTTGGACCTAAGACAACGATTCAAAAATCCATTTTGGACAATCATCTAAAATGCCTAAGTACCAAGTTTGAACCAAATTGGTTCAGCCGTTTAGGCTGTAGATCGTTTTACAGACAGACAGACGGAATTGAGGGTCCCACTTTTTTGGCGTTCTATATGATAGTAATGTCATGTATGATTGTTAGAAAAAAAAAAATTTTTACGAATACATAACTTGCCTTATAGTACCTATAATCGCAAGTAAAAATAAAAGTACACACGAATGCAGAAAATCTAATTTTCTTCACCATAATTTGGCTATAGTAAGCGTACAATATTAAATTGCTGATAGTCCATCTTTATTATAAAAAATAAAATCAATCGAATGATAAAACTTAATATTTTGTTATTTTTTACTGAAAAAACAACTATCCGCTATTCGGCCGGATATAAAAAGATTATTCGGTTCCGGCTGAATATTATAAAAGGAGCCGAATAAACCGGATACCGAATACCTACCGTATATCCGTCACATCTCTAGAAATAGCTATGCTCCAAATAAATTAAAGTTTAAATTATATGATAAAATATCAGGCCGGAACCAGATAATGAATAAATAAACAAAACAATCTAGTCTTATATTCCAAATGAAGATCGAACAATACCTACATATGTACTCGAAAAACTCTGCGCAATATAGTTAAATCCAATTAGATAAACCAAAAGCTATATAAGATGAGTATGCAACCTAGTTTTGGATTTAATTAAACTAAGTCAAGTGTTAAATTAGCTTGGATAGTTGTAGTGCGTGGCTTGCAATTGTAGCTGCCAGCTGCGATAAGGTTACATGGGTTATCACACACACCTTTCACTGGTTGTCGCTTATCGTTGTTCTGAAAATTTATATAAAACTGACTGAAAGTTCTTCAGTTTAAAAAAGTTTTCACCGCATTGACAGCTACAAAATGTGGACAAATGGAGTTGCACTGGTATTTATTGCCTTAGTTGTGGTGGCGACGGTAAATGGAGCTTGCCTTCAATCGTCCTTTAAGTCGGACAAACCAAAGTTAGATGGCAAAATTGTTGGCGGATATCAAATCAATATAACAGATGCACCTCATCAAGTGTCCCTGCAGACGTCTTCGCACATCTGCGGTGGATCAATAATATCACCGAAGTGGATTCTTACGGCAGCTCATTGTACAGCGTATGTTAGTGGCTTCTTTAAAAAAGACTAAGGTCATACCTATCTAATATTTTCAGTGGCAAAACTGCGGAGCGGCTAATAATACGTCTCGGTTCTTCGGAAACCGACAGAGGAGGTAAAGTATTGACCGTAGTAAAGCTTGTTCAACATGAGAAGTTCAACTATTCATCGGTGGATTACGACTTTTCACTTCTGGAACTCTCCGAAGAAATCGAGTTTAGCGAAACAATGCGAGCCGTGAGTCTCCCCGAATCCGAAGAAACTTTCATGGATGGCGACTTATGTCGAGTTAGTGGTTGGGGCAACACACAAAATCAGAACGAGTCTCGAACAGCTCTTCGCGAAGCTCAGGTGCCAATCTTCAATCACGAATTGTGTTCAGATAAATACAAAAAGTTCGGTGGTGTTACTGATCGTATGATATGTGCTGGTTTCATCGAAGGCGGCAAAGATGCATGTCAAGGAGATTCAGGGGGGCCACTCATCAATCAAATAGGAGCCTTAGTTGGGGTTGTCTCGTGGGGATATGGATGCGCCCGACCGGATTATCCTGGAGTTTACTCAAGAGTTACAGCAGCAAGGGAATGGATTCGCGAGCACAGTGGGTTGTGAACGTGCTACTGATGGCAATAAAAGTATAAACATTTTAATTTGTATATGGTTTTTTTTTTTAATCGAAAACACACGAGATATGTATTACGGCTTCTGTGAATAGTACACAATAATCTGTTGTATGTATTTGTTTCGATTGTCATATCCAAATCAATATAAATTGGTTACACGTTTAATCAAAAAGCGTTTGCTACTCCAACGTTTTGTATTTGTATACGTGCAACGACAAAAATTATTGCACGTGATGTAATTTTTGTGCAAGGGGAGAAGGGATGTTTATTTTTCTTAGTATTCGTAAACAAATAAGAATCAAGTTGATTCCCATTTCAAAAGACAAGACACGGACTACGAGTATTTGGAATGTATGATATGGGTGGGGGGTTAGTTTGTGTGATTACATAACAATACTGGGCTGAAACAGGATACAGAAAGGACTACCTTTGTTTATAGGTAGGTATAGTTAGGCAGAAACTTTTCTATACTTTTGCCATTGAACTTGAAACAATATTGCGGTTGGTGGGTAAGTTCCATTGCGTCTTGGGTCTTCATTGTAAGCTTATACCTAACAATCATTATAAAATTCTTATATGACCTACAATTTCAACTTTACTTCTGATTTCCAGAGTTTTTAATCTTGTTATAGTTATGAGGAAATGAGTGAAACATTTGGAAAGTTTTTCAATAATAAACTTTATGGGCCTCGTTTTGGTTAAATAAGTTTCTTGTGCGTTTTTAAAATGCAAAGGCGTCATCGTTTTAAAGAAATAAACGCTGGCATACTTGGCTGTTAAAGAATATTTAAATGAAGCTTTAGAAAGGCGATATTACAGATTCAAATTGTGACGAAATGTATACACCTATGTAGTCGTCAAAGATAAAGGAACACATAATATTAGGGATTGAAAGAAAAAACACGACCTTTATATATAAGAGTTTAATTACGACTGACCAGCGACTATTCAAGTGGGAATATGTCATCATTACAATGTGTTTCAGTTCCATTAGATATTAATATAATAATAATATAATGATCAATGTAAATAGACTTTAGATATACAATATATATATTAATGATGCGTTTGTTACATTACAGAGAAATATCAACCAAATATATAAAAATGTCAACCAAATATATATGTTGTTTATTAACGACATAATGTGGAATATGACGTGTGTAATTGACCACTTCAGCTTCGCTGGTTTGCGCACATCCAAGAAGTCTAATTTTCGACGACTATATGGTGCTTTTCTGTTGAGTGTATTAAGTTTGTGTCCCACAAGAATCGATTGTTAGGCCTCTTTTGTTTTACACATTTGAACACGGTCTATTCCCTAAATTTCGTGATACTAAAATGGGTTAAGCTAATAATGCACGAAAATATGGTCTCCTCTCCATACCAGCCAACGTATACTGCACCAAAGTGTACATTTTTTTGATGTAACGGAGCGTTGTTGAATGTCGTCGTGGAGTGCGCGTTTCAATAATCTTATACCTAAAGCTCTATTAATAAAAATAGAGGGTCCGTCCGAAAATCAATAAAGAAAATCTAGTACATTAAGTAAAAAATTCTATTTTTTTGTATTCTATGGCTCAGTAAATTGTGGTAAAAAAAATTTCATTTCATTAAGCGCCTTATAGACAATAGTCAAGTAACATTGATGAAAAATCGCCACCACACGTTCAATGAACGTTGACAAAATTTGAAGAAAGAAATTGGACAATGCACATTGGTTCAAATATGTTCTGTAACTTTCGAATCGATAAAACTAGTCGAAAAACAAAAACAAAATTTTGTTTTGTTGTTAATATGGCGAAATGGCTTTTTCGATTTATCGCCTTCTATGGGAAAATCCCAGTCAAACAAATTAAAAATTTAAGGTGTCGACTTAACTTACAGAAACCCATTTTTTCAGAGGCTTTAAGTAAGGAAAAGTAACCGCCTGAGTTACAGAACATTGGCCGATCTGATTTTCGTCAATGCAAAAATTTTAATTGACAGTAACATTGAAGAGCCTACAAGCGATCAATTTTACTTGTACAACAGCTCCTTTAAGTAATATTGTCAAGTAACATTGATCGTCTGTACGTAGCTTTATTTCCTTTTCCTGATTTTTGATCAATGTTTCCGTTTTGGACTCATTTCGATTGCAGAGATACTTTTAATAGATGTTAAATTTCTTCAAACGTACGCACTCTATACGCCACTTAATTTAGAAAATTTCAATCTTAAATTCGTTCATAACGAAAATTTACAAAGAAGAAATGGCGACAATTCTGCAATTTTTCAACTCAATTTTGTATACCCGGCCACTACATACGTCCCTCGCCAACTGCTTTAAAATCGTAAGCTCAAATGCATGATGTTGATGTAATTACAGTCAAAATCGGTTATAACGATATTGGTTATAACGAAACACCAGTTATTACGAACTAATTTCTTAGTCCCGACCGAGGTTTATGTTTAATAAATTACAAAAAAAAGGAAAATCGGTTATAACAAAACACGGATATAACGAACAAATTCTTCAGTCCTGTCGAGTTCGTTATAACCGATTTTGACATGTAATATTGATGTATATATGATATCCTAAATTACCTTCGCTGGGTAGAAGAAGGAATACGACTAATTATGCCAAATAGCAGTCATTGTTTTTATTAATGACTTGTTAAACAAAAACACGAGTTAAAGATGAACCGCAACTAAATCGTGTTTTTTAATACTGGTGATACAAATTAAAGGAGATTTATTTTCCTAAAACACTCATTACCTTTTTCGCGGCAATTAGTGCTGCTGATAACAGATTAAATATCTTTAGGCGTTGATCAAATTTCAAATTTTATCTTAAAGAAACCCCATTAGTTATATTCTTGTTATTTAATCAATGTATTTATAACAATGGATACTTTCTAAAAATAAGCAAACTTCGAATTCAATGTTGTGTCGGCCATGCTTACAAAATAAAATAATCACAAATGTGCGCTTGAAATTTCCCGCCTTATACACATATAATCAAATTAAACTTCCGAATCGAGAATCTATATCAGAAAGTTCTTCCGGATTACCAATCAAAAACTACATTAGTGGACATAGTCCGTTTGCACAAGAAAATGAACAGCAAGTAGTTGAAGTTTCTTACGTAACTCATCGTGAGCAAAATATCAATTATTAGAGGATATGGTGAAACTAGTGTAGTATATTATTGTAAAAGTGTAAACAATTTCTTGTACCACAATAACTAAATATACATAATAAAATCGTGAAACATTTTTAGACTTTTACTATACAGTATACCTACGGTGACCATCCGTCCCGTATTACGCTCGTTTGTCCCGGCTAAATTTTAAGAAAACCCGGGACTTACAACTGTCCCATATTTTAATATTTTATTTTTTGTCCCGGGTTTGTCCCGGGTTTGCCCATGTTTGTCCCGGGGTTGTCCCATATTAACAATTTTATTTACATTAATTTAATTATCTGTTTAATATTTTTATGTTAAAGTGCGAATCCGCCTTAACAAATCGTTCAGGGGGATTTACTATAAAAGCATGTTCACTAAATGTATTAATTTGTCACCTTCGTTGAGCTTTCAGATTTCTCTTCAAATTGTATCTTCACAAAAAAACACAATACATACATTTGAAATTTATGTCATCATTTTTAAAAAGATGATCCTATGTATGTACTTCTACCGAATGAAAGAAAAAATATGAATTTTTACTTGTCCAAAAAATGGAATTTGTTTCTTTTAATTATTTAAAATAAATTTAGAAATTTGTGAAATGCCTCCAAATAAAAAATGTGAATTAAACGATGATCTTCACAGGGAATTTTCCTTCATAAACAACAATTTCTGTAAGCAGTGGTAGAAGATATGATATTGAACAGCACTTAAAACCAAAAAAAAACATAAGTACCACTTCAAACAAAAGTGTACGATGCTTTTTTAATACGACAAATTTTCAAGGACCTGCAAAGAAGAGTGCAATCAATGAAGGCACCTGGACTCATTCTTGTCTAATGATTGAACATCGAAACTGTTTTATATGTTTTGATGAAATATATTCAGGTGCACCCACAAAATGTGAAACTATTGTGTTCAATGTTCTTGAACCAAATTATTTCGAAGAAATTAAAACTTTTCTACGCAGAGTAAGTTTTGTGACAGTTTTTTCTGATTGTTCTAATCATAGGTGTACAAAACTGTGTCCGTTTTTGGTTCGTAATTTTACACCATAATTAGGTATCATTGTCAAGACATTGGAGGTTGAAAATCTTCCAAAGGAAACATCGGACGTCACTTCAAAATGCATACATATATAAAACTTTGGTAGAATTTTGGCAATTTGTGCTTACAACATAAATTGTAATTTTAGCTGGTCAACAAGAAAAGGCAGAACAACATTTTTTGATATACATATTTCAAGCCATTACCGGTAATGATCTCATTGGAGTTAATTGTGCTGCTTACGATTTAAATAACTATTCGTTTTTATTTCTACACTGTTCGTGTTGAAAAATTTAAGAAAGTTTGGGAAAGGTCTCAGACTAAAAACTTCAATTTAATTATAAAAAACAAAAATATTTGTTTTAATATCCATTTTTATTTTTATTTAGTTTAATGGTGTTACAGCTGTTTCGGCACGGTACAAGGCATCTAGTTTGAAATTTAGTCTGAAGAAGGTATTATGTGTCGAAAGAGCTGGAAAATCATTAAACTAAATAAAAATAAAAGTGGATATTAAAACAAATATTTTTGTTTTTTATAATTTAAATAAAATCTATCTCCACCAAGTACAGACCAACGAAATAAAAGAATAAATACTTCAACCTAGTTGGTTACATCAAAACTAGTTGGCTATCTTTAAAACCAGCTATTGAGAGAATAATACAACTTTTTAGTTGGTTAGTTAGTTCCAGCTTGTTTGACGAATTTGTGTGTCACAAAATTATAACAAAATGGATAAAGAACAAAATAACTGTGGCCGAGAAATGGAAAGACATAGTTTAGCCGTTTGCAAACAAATTATAAACTCCAAAAATCTTTTACTTATTGTCGAGTTAGGCCTCTGTCTGACAGGTTCAAATGCTCCAACCGAAAAAATTCTTTGCATAATGAATAATATTTGGACAAATGAAAACACACAACTGAATTTTTAAACTCTCAGAGCCATGTTAATGGTAAAACTAAACTATCATTTTAGCTGCCAGGGATTTAAAAAATATTTAGTAGGAAACGATAATATCATCAAAGAAATTCGTTAGGCAAAAAAGTACCAATTATTTATTTATTTTAGTTTATTTTTCAAAGACTTTTACCAATTTGAATATTAAAAAAAAGTAAAGTATTTGCATTTTGTGCTGTGTTTTTTTTATTTTTTTTTCGTTTTTCGAGAATTTTGTTGATTTTGTACCGAACACATTTTTCAATTTTCAAATTTATGTCCCGGAATTTGCTGAGAGAAATATGGTCACCGTCAGGGGCGGATCCAGGATTTCAGTTTTGGGGGGGTATGTTGATCGCAGACAGAATACGATAAGAGATTAATTTATTAGATACAGGTACCTGTACTTAATATAATCATATAATAATCTAGCGGACCGGCCGCGCGTTGCTGCCACTTTATTGTATTGCATTCAATTATTAGATATTAAAATTGGTGTTGTTAAAGTAGTGATTGGTAAGGATTCTAATTAGTAGAAATCAGTTATTTCCTTTAATTAAGAACTAAATAATGAACGTTATTACTCGTTAATCTACCTTTCATTAAAACAAATAAATTTGATGGTTTTTCAAGGCGTGGGCCTCTATGTTGCATAGAGCTGCCCATTCATGGGAGAAATACGGTTTCTCCAAGTCCAAACCATAAATGTCATTGTCTGCCCTTGCACCATATTTATCGTCATTGTTGATTCTGATGGAATCATAGGTATTCGATGTAAGCGAGGACTTTTTCTTCAACCTTTCCAGTCAATATGGTTGATATAGGTAAGTCGTCCACCGTTGCTTAATTTTCGTGGATTTAACTTAGGCAAAAGAATGACCGGTGAACAAAGAGTAGACAAAGCTTGTGTGGCGGCATTCCTTCCAGAGAATTCAAAATTTCAGTGGGAAAATTGACGTACTCATTTTCATCAAATTATTATTGACTTATTTTGAAAAGAATAAATCTAATGTCTCAGATTTACTTATATTTTTTTTTAAAAATTAAATTAAAAATTAAAAACTATTTTTTTAAATTTTGGTAAGCAGTTTTTTTGTATAAAAAAAGTATATATATTTATTTGTAAGTTTTACATATTAAAAACTATCCTATAGATTGTTTCGGAGTTCATCGAACATATCAACAGGCTTGGAAATAGTTGGTAAAAAAAAAAGATTTATTGAACCCCTACCCAAAATAAATTGACAAAGAGTTTAATGCACACAAATTTCTGTAAAGAATGTGTTACACACTTTCCTTAGACTTGAATGTAGGTATCCTTAAGAAATGTATATTATTAAGTCTAGTCTTCTTTGTTTTTTTTCTCAGCAAATCTTATTATAATTTCGATGAACGTTCATTAATTCAATAAAGAAGAGCCGATCATTTCCCATATTTGCCCGCAACCAAATTTCAACGCGCCTAAGCATGGGAAATTGTTTGGTTATAAATAATGTCCTTAAGAAGTGTCTGACATTTCTGATGGTAGAGACACTGGTTCACTACGCCCGTCTTCAATTTCACGAAAATCCATTCATGCTTGTGGAATTCGGCCCTTGGATCCTTTAATGGCACAATATTTCACGCAGAATTAAGAAAAACACAGATCTTATAATTATATGTATAAATTATTCAAAATAATTTCTGGAAATAAAATTACAACTTCTCTAAAATATTTAATTGCTTAAGAATGAAACTTATTCAATTGAATCAAAAACAACAACAATTTGTTCGTATACATTATACGTGAGACAAGCCTATTTTCATCAGATGATCAGGGGCAATAACAGAAAAACATTAAAAATACTTCAAAAATCTGAATTCAAAAGCATTATCTTATTTATTTCTGTCACGAGCATTTTTGGCACAGATGTTGCACCTTCGATCGGTAAGCAGTAGCTTGCAAGTTGAAGAAAGTTACTCACTTTTTTTAAAATAAGATATATTAATATACATACATCCAGAATAAAGAAAATCGACTACGCTCTACCGACGAAATACAAACAAATACCCCTTTTTAAGGTTCTTAAAAAATTCCAGTCACTTTGTGGTCAACAAAAAGTAGAAATTTACTAAAAAAAACAAAAGATCTTGATTTACGACCAGAAAATACCAAATTAAATCCACCACGCTACATAACAAATATTATTTGTTGCAAATCGGAATTTACGATTAGTTTATTTGCAATCAAGAATAATTTAAATTGGTAAATAATTCGATGAAATTGCGATTCGTTGATGGCAATATTGTTTTATTTCGCTTAAATTATTGATATTAAGAAATGATGGTTCAGGACTTTTAAGTGCCAATATCAGCATTTATGTAAGATATACGTAAAAAGTACGTAAATTCTGAGCTAAGGTAGAAAACTGTATTCGTGATTTATATCGCTTGATCCGGTCTAAAAATTGTTTCCGTAATGCGCACTATTTTTTTTTGTTGCTAACTGTATACAATTTTAATATCAATATCACAATTGCTATAATTGAGTTTAACGTGCTGTAAATATAATATGTATACCTATGTATGTATTATAAAACATTGCCCTCGCGTTTAAAATACTATGTAATTTGTAACAAAAAACCTAACGCTTCTAACATAACATGAGGCAATTAAAAAAGTGGGTATCGGCACAGAGGCATAACGGTTTTATGCACCGAATACTTTTTTATAAGAAGTCCCATATCTGTTTAGTTCACCGTAAGTATACCACAACTATATTGCAAAAGAAAAATACAACCGAGTAAAATTTGCCGTCGTATATTTTAGCACATGGCAAATAATGTCATTTTTATTGTCAACTGTTATTTAATTGTCAAATTTTGTAAATAAATATGAGTGTTTCTATCAATTAAGAAAGTAGGTTCAATATCTATTAAAAAAATATAAATGTTTGCATTTTTACTAGGCCTGTTTCACAAGATCGGGAATACCCATATTGAACATATAATATGTCCTATATTAAATATGTATATTTATGTAGCCATTATTCAATCTGTAAACGCGTTTAGCTTGAATTGCCTTTATTCAAAGTTACTTAACTTTTATGAATAAAACAATTAATTTCTTGTAATTTTGCGCAGTCTTTAAAATGAGTTTATGAATAAGAACTTACTTATTAAAAAAATATTTAAAACTGTTAATCTTTATTAATATGTAGCTTCTATAAAAAAATGCTCATCAAATGCACTCGACTAGAGCCTAATTTCTGACATGCAGCCAATTATAGAGATTCTTCTTTAGGCGCACAACACGAATGTGGCCCAATTTTGTCTTCTCATTCAGACATTCAAAACTAATGTACATCCTATTCCTGAATCGCTCTCTGTGCTTAAACATTTAAAGGGTAGTCATAGTCATTCATAACACCTTGAGGGCGGGTAATATTATTAACACAATAAATTTTATTTTTAATAAACTCATTTTCCTAATTAAAATAAATATGAACTATACAAAATAATATTCTGCGTATGAGATTGCTAAAAATTGTGATCCCATAACATAACTGATAAATACTTTTGTATCCATATTTTTCGTTTAAATTTTTCTTAATACAAAAAAAATATGATAAAAAAATAACAAATTGTTCGTAGCAGAAAACAATGTGGGAGGAAGGAGTTTTTTTTATTTATCGAAATACATCTGAAAGTGACACTTATATTGAAAAATAAAACGAAATGCCAAACATGTATGTGAATTGTCTTCTTCGGTTGAGTTCAAAGCTTGATCGACACACCTAAACATTTCTTTTGTTGCAAAATTAGTCCCGTAAGGGTAAGGGAGTATTTTTTTTTTATTTTTCTTGAATTGTTCAGATAAAATTGATTCTTATTTTTTTGTTCAATTATAAAAGTCTTTTATACCAAAAAGTGTCCCATGTGGGCAGCAGCGATTATTGACATAAATGTCAAAATGAAGTGGTATGGAATTTCATAAATTCAAAAAAATCAATGTTACCATAACTTCAAATTATTTCAAATTACGTAGGATTTTTCGTTCAATCACATTAGATATTTCTTACGTCTAATGTACACAAGTACATACACATATGCGATAAGTAATTAAAGAAAAAAAAGTAAACTTAGACTTGAGTGGTCTTATTGATTATTATTTGTCACTCCCTCAAAATCCAGAGCATATGAAGAAAATATGCTTGCTTTTAGGTAAAATTCGCTGAAATCCAATATCAATACATCTAGTGTCAAGGTTCAACGCAAGAGCGTAATTTATTATAAATTAAGATAATAGAATACACTGAAAAACAAAATTCGTACCTCGACGTACGATATCCTACATTAAAGCTTGGTACCTACAAATTTAAGGTCATTCCCTATCATGAAAACTGAATTTTAGCTTTAAATTCAAGGCAAACTCAAGCTCAAGCTCAAGATCAACTCCTACTCTCACCTCCCCTTGGTGAACATCGGATGCCTAGTACCTTAACGGAATATGGGGTTCCGATCCCTGTGGGAAGTTTATGAGGGCAACAAACGAGAGAGGGGGAGGAATGATCCCACTAAGGTACTTCTCTTTTAAGCAGGCGGCAGCGGCAAAATTCTCTAGATGGAATCAACGGTGGCGTCTACAGTTCCAGTTAGGTTAAACTACTTAGTAAACACCTTATATGGGCTACTACGACATATTCGTAGCTCAGGCCTATAATTAGCGGTTTATCCGGCTCTCTGCCCTTGGGGTCATACTAAGGGTCTGGTCCTCCAAAATAATACCTGGTCCCGAAACAAAAACTAGCCTCGGATATGGAGCAAACGAAACAAGGACAATGAATTTTGGATCTGCACATGGAACGTCCTATCCTTATTTAGAACACGTGCAGCCTAACACGTAACAGCCATGCAGGAAGTACGATTGGATGGATATGGAGACTGAAGATAGAGATGAGTCAACCAAAGAAGCATTCTACGATCTCCTGGAGACAACGTATGATATGTGCCCGAAATACGACGTAAAGATCATTCTTGGCGACTTCAACGCAATATTCAGAAAGGAGGGCATCTTTGGCTCGATAGTCGGAGGACACAGATTTCACGACGAAACTTCCGGCAACAGATACAGGCTGGCAGACTTTGTGGCGGGCGGAATGTCATCATCTCAAGCACTTGTTTTTTACACCTCAATATACACAAGGGGACTTGGCGGTCGCGTGATCAACGAACCGCCAACCAAATCAATCACGTTGCGATAGACGTAAGACATGCTTCCAGTATCTTGAATGTTCCAACGTTCCGAGGGCCAACATTGACTTGGATTACTACCTGGTTGTATCTAGACTACGTATGCGGATATCTATGACGCTGTTAAAAAGTTCGATGTCAAGAAGCTGAAGTCGCAAGAGACTGCCAGAACTTTTGCTGACCACGTAACTCTTAATCTCGCATCAAGTGCAGAGGGCCAGTGGCGACACTGTCAATAAACCATCAGGGGTGCCGCCTGTGATGTGCTGGGTTTCACTAGGCGACCACAACGAAATCCCTGGTTCGATGAAGAGTGCCGGCTGGCGCACGCAAATAAGGACGAGGCCTACCAGGCAATGCTGCAGACTCGAACAAGAGCTAAAGAGAAAGCGGCCCGGGAGCTCTCAGGAGGAAAAAGAGAGAGCACGAGAAGCGGGTAGTCGAGTCTATTAAGGGGTGTAGCGGCAGGGGTAATGTAAATGAAAGTTTTATCAGAGGGCGAATCGATCCACCCAAGGAAAAAATCGGACACAAAACGGAGACCTGGGGAAGACCAGCATTTATTTTAAGCACATCGGACTTAAAACTTTTCAAGCGCTATGAAGTTCATCAATACGAAATGCACGCATTTTCTATTAAGGAGCCAGGCTGTCATCAAAGCACTATCCAGTAGCAAAATACTACTCTGGATGTTCAGGAGCATCTGTGTTATCTTTAGAAGCTTATAACCCTGAATTAATGAAAAATTATCCCATATTTCATCACTAAGCAAAAAGGATATTAGAAGCTTGATTGTGCCATCGGTACAAGGGCCATTAGATAAGGTGTATTCGTACCTGATTTCTGTAGGAGCAGTCAAGATGTCGAAGAAATAGATTCATTGGTTATTATTGCTGCTATGCGATTGTCCAAACCGGAAACAGGATTGTTACAGAACTGGACGATCTAGTGCAGTTATCAATGGCAATCATGAAAAAAATATAGAGAGCACTGTCCACCATTAGTTTAGGATCATCCCTGTCTTTTAACGGAATCATAATATACCTAGAGACCCATGTGAACGCAACAGATCTGTGCTGTGTACGCCTCTCCTAATCTAACCTTACCTAACCTCTAACCTACATACTTATTTACTTTTGATGGAGCTACATTGGGTGGACTTAGAATTCATTCATACAGCTGGATCCATAGGTTATTTCTTCAATTTTCACTTGCGAAGTTGGTTGACACTCCCTTTCCATTGCGTGCGCCAACTGAGTTGGAGTCGAAGAATTTCTGGGCCGGAACATTGACGTTCATTCCCTCTACATAACCCGAGCCATCTAAGACGTTGTATTTTAACTCCTCTGGCTAGATGGATTTCATTGTACATCCCATACAGCTCATTACTGTATCTTCTCCTCCATTCACACACCCTGCGTCCTACGACCACAAGTCATCCATTGGATGTATACAGCAATCATTCGTCCCATACTTACCTACGGGTTGATAGTGTGGTTGAAAGCGGTAGAGAAAGATAGCTATCTCAAAAACCTAAACAATATACAGAAACTAGGCTGTATGGGTGTAACGGGGGCATGGAGGTCTACACTACAAGCAGGGCTGAAAATTATTTTTAATCTTCCAGGCCTCACTTCGACTTAAAGAAGTTTGCCCTTGGAAGCACAGTAATAAAGGTCATGGATCTATCTTGCAAAGTACGATAACATGGGCGAACTTGATGTGACCACTGACTACTTATCACCGAAAATTGATTTTAACGAAAACTTCACGATGTTAATACCTGCAAGCCATGGATGGGAACCTAGCTCACTAATTAGAGAACAGGGTATTCCGTTCTACATTGAAGGGTCTAAGTTGGAAAAAGGAACAGGAGTGGGGGTGTTTTGGAAGCACTTAATATTAAGGAATAATATTAACACCCAGATGAGCGTTGTAGCGTCTTTCAGGCTAAGACGTATAGGAGAAAACTGATCTCATTGGAGATCACATTTTTCGTGGACAGCCATACAGCTATAAAAGCACTATCCAGCGAGACAGGTCCAAGGCAGTGGCAAAGTGGCGTAGAGTACTAAATGTCATCGGTAACTCCTGTACTGCTAGGGCTGGCAACGAGACGAGACCAGGCGAGACTTTTGTTAATCTCGTCTCGGTCTCGTCAAAATCGAAAAATTCCAGTATCGTCGCGGTTTCGGTCCTGGTCTCGAGTAACCAAGTCTCGTCTCGGCCTTGGTCTCGCCTTTTTATCGAGAAAATTTTAATGTGCGGTCTCGTCTCGGTCTTGGTCTCGGTTTGGTACCATCCTTAGTCTTGGTTTCTTTCGTGTTTTTTTTTTGGTAGTAAAAAGATGTAATAAAGATAAGAAATATAGAGCATGGTTGTGGTATCTCAGCAGTTCGTCGGTAAGAAAAATGCGGGAAAATGTATAAAACAAACTCGTGAGTCTGTTTTGTCTTTTGAGTTAAGTGGAAATAACATTTTGGAGGAATTGTGTAAGTTAATATATTTCATAGCAAAAACAAATAAAATATTAAAAAAAGAGTACCTACATACAACGCTCGATTTTTTTAAAAATAAATTAAAAAACCTCTACAAAACTCAAATTGTACCTCAAAAAAATCGAAATGATTTTAGACCTTTTAGGTGAAATTGCGAAAACAAAATATTGCTCAAATGTCAAGATATATTAAGCTGCCTACCTTTCAAGTCATGAACTGTCAAAATCCATTGAAGCATCGCTCCGATTTAGATGGATTACAAATTCTCTACAAAATTCAAATTTAACCTCGAAATTTTTTCCTCCGGCAAAAGTTGATTTTAAGCCTCTTGTATGACATTTGGAAAAAAATATTATCAAAACGTCAAAATATAGTTCGTTGCCTACCTGTCGAGCCATGAGCTGTCAAAATCCATTGAAGGACTGCTCCGACTTTAGTGTTTGGTAACGTGAAAAATCGTACGAATTGGTACAAATTTTCACATTTAGCTGTCAAAACCCCTAGAAAAAAACCCAAGTTTGGGAAACTTGGTGAAAATAAACGTATGATATGGATCTCAAGAATTCGGTCAAACTTGGCATCTGTACGTCTTTTCCCACTTTATTGTGCTTGTCAATTATGAATGAATCCAATAATGATATATCCTTGTACGTTGCTTATGCTAAACAAATCATAAACTAGAAATTTTGTTCTGCAGTACGTAAGTCCATGAAGCTAAGGCCATAGACTTCACTTGAAACGAGTAAGTTTTACTTGTGTAGATCGAAAACTATAATTTTAAGTTAAATTTTATTAGTTGCGTATGAAAGCGCTCTGAATGGCTTACATTTTGTGCGAATTTAGTTTTCAAAGGTGTGTGATAACGTAAAAAATAGGCTGTGAATTAACGTTGTCAGACACCTTTGAGGAGCCGTATTTCCAAGACAAAATTTGAATTTTCTACAGTTTTCTTAATCCATTTTAATCGGAGTAATCCTTCAATGAATTTGACAGTTCATGGCTTGGCAGGTAGGCAATAAACTATCAGCCCTATTCTGCTATCTTCCGATTCACGTAAATATTTCACTCAATTTTTCACTATTTATATATTTTCAAATGTCTTCTATCTTTTGAGTCCAAAACTTTACTAATATTTTTTTTTGTTTAATTTAAGAATCGAATTGTTATAATTTATTTCTGATCGAAATTTTTCAAACAATTTGTTTTTTCCGTCGGATAGCAGAATACAAATATTCACGTAAACGTTAAACAGAATAGGACTGTATATTTTGAGGTTTTTAAAATATTTTTTTTTCAAACCTCACCCAAAAGGCCTTAAATCAACTTTTTCCGAAGCCAAAAATAAAAATCGGAAAAACTTCGAATTTTCCGAGGTAAAATTTTAATGTTGCAGAGGTTTTTTAATCTATTTAAAGCGGAGCTATCCTTCAATGGATTTTGTCAGCTTATGGCTTGGCGGGTAGGCAACTTTATTCCCTACTGACAAAGATTCAAAAATATACTAAATAACACCAAACATACTTGTTGACTGTTGCTCAATGAATGATTTGCATACACATCATCGATCAAGATCGCTGTCTGACAGGCAATATCAAAAAATTTTGTCAGCAGGCCAACATGTCTGTCATGCCTTCAGGCAAGTGTACACATTATCTTATCGAACGTGAGCTAAACTGTCACGCAGGTTCCATAATGTGTACCCTTCTTATATCGGAGCGATCCTTCAATGGATTCTGACAGTTCATGTCTTGATACGTAGGCAACTTAATACATCTTGACATTTGAGCAATATTTTGTTTTCAAAATGTAGAATAAAAAATTTCGAAATGTTTGAGGAAAAATTTTAATTTTGTAGAGGTTTTTTAATCCACCTAAATCGGAGCGATGCTTCAATGGATTTTGACAGTTCATGACTTGACAGGTAGGCAGTTTAATATATCTTGCCATTTGAGCAATATTTTATTTTCCAAATTTCACCTAAAAGGTCTAAAATCAAAAATCGGAGCCATCCTTCAATGGATTTTGACAGCTCGTGGCTTGACAGGTAGGCAACGAACTATAATTTGACGTTTTCATAATAGTTTTTTTCCAAATGCCATACAAGAGGCTTAAAATCAACTTCTTCCGGAACAAAAATTTTGTTGAGGCAAAATTTGAATTTTATAGAGGGTGAGGTTCTTTTAATACGCTTAAATCGGAGCGATCGTTCGATGGATTTTAACAGTTCATGACTTGACAGATATGTAACTTACTATACCTTGACATTTGGATACTATTTTTTTCCAAATGTCACCCAAAAAGTCTTAAATCAACTTTTTCCGGAGCAATAAATTAAATCGAAAAATATCTAATTTTCTGAGGTAAAATTTGACTTTTGTAGAGGTTTTTTGATCCATTTAAATCGGAGCCATTCTTCATTGGATTTTGACAGCTCATGGCTTGGCAGTTAGGCAACGAACTATATTTTGACGTTTTGACAATATTTTTTACCAAATGTCACCCAAAAGGAAGCAACGCCATGCATACAGAAATCGTACGTATTCTTCTCTGGATTTTCGCAATGCGCCTATCTCTGTATAACTATGTACATACATATATGGTTTGATATGTTAACGCGCATATAATATTTCGCAAAAAAAAACTTGTGAATATTATAAAAATTGAACATGATTATATACTGAAAAATAATGAAATTAAAACAAAATTTTCTTATAGCGAAAACCGAAATCAAACCACCGAGACCGCCGAGACCAGCGAGACTCTCGTCGAATTTCGGTACCAAAAATACGGTCTCGTCTCGCTCTCGTCTCGGTCTCGTCTTCGGTACTTTTAAAGGAGTCTCGTCTCGTTGACGAGACCGAGACCGAGACTAGTCTCGGTCTCGTTGCCAGCCCTATGTACTGCATACATCACTGCAGAGGGAAATGATATAGCAGATGAAATGGCAAGGAAGGATTCAATAACAATTAGAGACAGTAGCAACTTATTGGGTATGGGTACTGAAGTCCCGATTGGTGTAGTGAAAAGGAAGATAGACATAAGACTAAGAGAGTAAACAACTCCTGCATATCCAGGAGCGACGTGTTATCTCTAGAAGTTTATGGCCTGGAATTAACGAAAACAAAACCCAGTATATTCTATCACTGAGTAAAAAGAGCGTCAGAACCTTGATATGTGTACTAACAGGAAATAGTGCCATAGGTACAATGGCCACTAGATTGGGTGTATTTTCACTCGATTTCTGCAGGACCTGTCAAGATGTTGATGAAACCATTAAACACCTGATCTGTGACTGTCGAAATATACAAACAAATCGACTCCGACACTTCGGAAACAGGTTTATTGATGAACTAGGCGACCTAGTGCATGTGTCAATGGTAAATATGAACAAACTATATAGAGAGTACGTGTGGGTTCATAAATAAACCAATCTTTCTGAAAAATTAGCTAGAGAAACCTAGAGCATCCTCATCCACCTTGGCTGTACTTACAACCTCAAACTTAAAGCTGTCTATGGCGACGTTCTGTCCAAGACGTCGGTGTTGGGTGTCCTTTCTTGTAACAGCATATACTTTGTATTGTCCTCATTTGCTATTAAGCCCATCTTCCCTGTTCCGTCTCAATATACACAAAGGCAGCATTGCTATCAGGCTCTGTTCTTCTCATTATGTCAATTTCGCGCGTTGCCTTGCTGAAATCCTTTTTTCACATCAAAGCCATCGGTAAGGTTTTTACCGTTACGTGACTATACTTGCCAACAGTGTGACAGAAAAGTAGAGTTCATGCCGCCCCGTAGTGTTAAAAGGGCATTCAACATAAACTGTTATAAATTGGCATTTCTCTAGTCTGTTCCATCAAGGAACAGCGTGAATTTTCCATCGTCATCCTGCACAAATGAATGAGTTTTTCAGGGATGTCAAAACTAGACATTGCTCTACTATATAGCTGGTCTGTATATATGGGCATATGTCATACGCGGCCTTAAAATCGATGAATAGGTGGATGTTATTGATCTTAAGCTCCTGCGTTTTTTTCCAGGATCTGCCGTTGTATGAGTATTTGTCGATAGTGGACTTTTCTAGCCTAAAGCCATACTCATATGTATCGATCACATTGTCAACTAACGGCTTAAGGCAGTCACACAATAGGCGTTTTTCTTTTTTAGTTCAGAGTAGAGCCTAAACTGTCAAACAAAAAATCGTATTTCTTTTTTAGCTCAAAGTGTATAACAGTTCAAATTTGTATTTGTGTTTCTTTTTTCGTTGAGAGCGAATTCAGAATTTTTATAGAGCGCACTCTATGACCTCGGTATAAAATAACAGAGCAGACAGAAATAAATGCTGAAAAGTAAATTTGTCAGACAGAAACTCAAATATGGCGTTAAATCTGGAGTCGAAGTTAAATTAGTTATAAATATCTAATAAAATATATTATTATACATTTTTAATTTTATTCATATTCAAATAGACAAAAGACATTATAATTTATCTGATAAACTGGAAAATGGTGTAAAAAAAATGGTGGTGTAAGCCAAATCTTGTCACAATGACGGCTATCAATTGTTCTGATGGTGTTATAGTATTAGTAAAAGAGGGGTAAAACTGCCGAAAAATCCAGATCTGCAAAATTGATTTCCGATCAAAAAATAAATTGAGTTGTTTGCCCATTGGAAGGCTTTAATTGTAAAAATCTGTGTGTTGACAGATCTGAAGGAGAAAAAAATTAATTTTTGTTACCAAAAGAAAAACCCATTAGTTTATGTTAACATAATAGTTTAAGTTTCAGATATTTTTGTCCCATGTTTAATGTGATCTTCATTCTCACTTTCTTTAAAGAATAAAGAAAATGCTTGCCTGATAATTACTGCTTTGCCATTCATTTTTATTTAATAATTTTGTTTTGAAGAAGTGACAGCAACGAATTTACAAATGTCACTTTCTGAGAGCTTGTGCTCGAGTGTATTCATAAAATAATTCGCATCTCTTGCAAGCTCGCTTCGGAGAGAGTTAAGACCATTACGACATGTTCGTGCTCTGTAAAGTGTTCTGCTCTGAATGAAAAAAAAAACGACCAATAAAGCAGAGAAGATCTTGCTTTAATTAAGCAATGTATTTAATCCCAGCATTAAATCTACCTCTACCATCACACCACATACGTCTCCCCCTTACATACCTACTTTTAAGCATTTCAATTTGAAAAAAAAAAAAAATATATACAAAATAAAACAGTTTTTTTTAACTATACGTATTTACAATGACATTTTTTTTCTCGTTAACACCGTGTTTTATTATCGCCAAAATAACCCATATGGTTCACCCCGTAAAAATTAAACGATCTGAGTTATGTACTTAAATGTACCCTCTGTTCGCCTTATTTAATACTAACATTTTTGTAAACCCAGATAGAAACCTCGATAGAAACCTGGATCTCGTATTGTTTTTGTAATACGTGTTAAAAAATAACCCATACCCAGACCCGTAGATAATAAAACGCAGCTAATATCATTACATGATTGAATCGTATTACAATTCATACATCTTCAATAGCTGGTCACGTTTTAGTCTTTTAGAGCAACTACGTGCGACTCAGTCATGCATTTTATTATACACATTTATGGCATGTGCTTTTAGGTATGTATTTCGCACTAAAACCACATATATTAAACCTAACTCTTATGACACAATAATCATATCGTCAGAAAAGGAACAAGTAATCACATGAATCAAAAATTATAATTCTCATATAAAACGAAACGACATGATCTTTCAATTTCAACCTAAAGCTGTAATGTAAATCAATTCCATTCATTCTTCAATAGATATATCTTAACGTTACGTACGCTAGGGGATTTGCCAAATCACATACTACACACGTACCACTATACTACTGAAAAATACGCACTCCGATTCCCGATGATAGATACGCCATGCCACCACAGTTCAATATTACAATTTTACAAAAGAAAAAAATAAATCTGTTTTTGAATGGCACACATTCTCTTTATTGTATGCAATTTTGTTTGTTCTATACTTCATTTCACTAACAGCTTGCTTACAGCTTACAGCACATGCAGCAGTAATAGCCAGCCGACAAGACAGCACGTTGCATCTGCACGTGATTTTAATTGTGTTTACATTTTAAATCTACAAGATAGCATGCGCGTACAGCGAGTGCAAAGAAGAAAGATAGAATGTTCTACTAAAATTTAGCAAGTATACCCACAAGCCCACAATGCAAAACCTAGTCTAGAGCTAGAAGCATAATTTTATTAAAATCACTTACAAGTCGACTGTCGTGAATTGTACATCGTTTTCCCAAATTAATTCTTGCTTATCGTGATTATTCTTTGAGAAAATAAAAAAACTATCTACATATGTACATTACTCTGAAATACTAAAATTTCCTTTAGAGAAAATAGAAAAAAAAATTTTAAAAGAAAGAAAAAATATCTCATATAATTTCAAAAGTGTTATAACAGATCACGTTTTTGTGATTTAATTAATTCTCTCTGTAATTGTTATCTTGAACGTCCGTCACCTCGACAGGTTTATATACCGGAGAAAACGACGAGTGTTAATTACGAGTGTTAATATTTTTTTTATAACTTGTATAACAGTTGATGATTTTGTTCGTATCGAGATCGAAAACTGTTGGACTGCTAGACTTATAGAACAATCATTCAGTGGCATGCATCGAGACAATAATAATAACTATTGAGTGCAAAACTTTTGTTTCCCATAAGTGTATTGATTGTGAGATAAATAAAAAAAAAAGCAATTTAATTTAAACATTTCAAGGGAAAACCTAACTGGAATATTAAAACATGAAAAAAGAACCATAAGAATCTTAAAAAAACACACAAAAAAGTGTTTGTGAAAGGAACTGATAGATAAGTTCTTGTATTTTAGGTAAGTTTATTATTTATTAAAAAACAATACTTTTACGTGGTTAACTAATGGTTTAAATGATTTAATTAACTACGGATTAGTTTTGAATTCGGTGTTGTATAAGCTTTCAATTATATCAAATGCACAACTGATTACATGAACTTGCCCTGGTGATTCAAGGCTCATACGCCCTATGGGAATTCCACAAAAAAAAACTATATCGAGAAATAGCGATGTCATCACCAGCACTAAAAAATTAATAAACCTGCTTGTACGATATTTCTTGAAGAATTGGAAGGATATATCGACTTAAAACTCTCAACAATTCCTGTGCATTAGAGGTGGCCGTGGCGTGATAGTTGTGAGCTCGCCTGTCATCCTCGTGGCTGCAGGTTCGATTCCTGCCGTTGTCTATGTCTTCTTATATTCTATTAAAAACCAATTCTAAAAATTGTCATAAGATGAGTTCCTGGTTTACTCATAACATGTTGTTCAGGCATAACACTAACAACATGTGATTGAGTATAAACTAGCATTCCCATAAATATGACAATGAAATAAATAAAATAATGCAAATTATAAGAGACATACATAAATAAGACACGGTAATTCTCTCCGCATTAGTTCAGCCGCCATCCCTGGAGATAAATCTGAGACAACAACCAGCTCTAGTCTCAGAACATCGCGCCACACATCTTTCCTATCCGTCTTTTTCTTCGTTCACCATATGCCCGCGCTGTTTTAAAAACATATCCCTTGAGCGCGTGCAAAATTATATAAAAAAAAAAAAATTGGCAAACAATTCTAGGTCGACTTCATTCCGAACTAGACATGCTAAACGCTTTTTCAAGACAAGAGATACCTTTTTAAGGATTTTCCATTTAAATATAAAGCGCAATTATTTTACGGCATAAAGATTGATGCCACAGTTCGCAGTAACCGATAGGAAGTGGACTTATTGCTTCGAAACCGAACTGTCGGTCATTCATGAACCTTCGTTCTCTTGAGTTGATAACTAATTAGTGTTTCGATGATCTTGGAAAGAACGTAACCCTAAATTCTTCCAAATCTTAAGTAGAACAAGTGCTCCCATAACTTACTTTGTTCTCAATGCTATGTTCCGTTGCCATAACTAGATTATGCGATTAAAACTTTAGACTCCTCTGATATGACGATCCAACGCAGTAACGCACTAACTATTATGACAAGGTCTACTATCAATACAAAAATAGTTAATTGTTGTTGCATTTAACATTAAAATTGGTAAGACCAGTTGTCGTTTTAACTTGAATGACCCGCGCCGGCAAGAAATTATTAATATTCGTTGTCTAAAGTATTGATTTACTAAGAAAATTAGGAATAATTTAGACCCTAAATTATAAACTTATGCGATTTACCTAAAAACGTTGTAGTGTTCGTAGACAAATTAAAAAAAAAAAAAACAATGAATACAAACAAAATTTAATTTCTTCCAAGGGATTTACTCGTACTGATAAATTTTTTATTGGGCGCCATTTTATTCTTTTTCAAAGTTTAAATTTAAATTGTTGGGATAAGGATTTAAAAAAAACTGTTTTACATCTCAACCAAGCTATTTTGTCTTGAATTTAAATGTTTGTTGGTTTTTGTGTTAGAATTAAATCGCTTAACTTCTGAGAATAAATTCAATTAATTAAATGCTCAACAGCCTCGTGTCTGTTTTTTTTTGTCTAAATTTTGTTTGTTTATCCGGGGAATAGTGGAAAAAATGGTAATCCATGATATATGGTTATGGTCACGCCGAAGACATTGGATCGAGTCCTTGCCTTTTTACCCTGGAATATTTGTTCAGGGGTTCACGCCACCCTACTGCCAGGCAGGAACAGTAAGTAACATATCCTCCAAAATAATTGGTAACTATCTTTTGTCAGGAAAATATTAAGACAGCTTCATTCTTGTCGACTAACAACATCCACAGTAATATATGACAGTTTAAGTTTTAAAATGGCGCCCAACGCAATTTAAACATTTTGTTTTAAATTATTAAGTGAATAGTAATATGTACAATACATAACAAAAACTGTAAAAATATGTATAATAATACACTGTACAAATATGTATTACAGAATTTTTTTTCGTATACTGCCTTCTAATCATGTTAGTCTCGGGACACCCGACGGAAGTGATAACTTAAACTAATCTAAGTTGAACTATTTAATATTGAAATTGTTTAACTTGAGAAAAACTTCAAGAGTTCTTCGTTAATTTGATTAATTTAAGAAGTTCTCCGTATGTATGAGAGAAAGGGAATCTAGACAGACTGGCGCCGTAACGGGTACGTATTACGTAACGAATCGGTTTACCCTACCATAAGAAGTAATCACTTCAAAAAAATAACGTAACCCCTCCATATTCGTACCTAGCTCCACTTTCTACGAAACTTTTACACCTCCACATTTTTTTTTGTTTTATGCTCAACGAAACATACAAGATGAACTATTACATGCACCGATACATGTATTTCAGCTGCACATCAGATTTTAATAAGTCATCAAGGAAACTTCATGTTGGACCGGCAAGATTATGTAAATGTCATAAAAAAAATGGAGAACTGTAGCATTTATTCTATGGACTGGTTTTAAGCGATTTAAAGTTTCACTTATTTCGATTTGTAGGTTAATTTTAGAACAACTTCATGATCTAAATGCGTCAGTTTTCTCCTGTCACAACGTTCCATATTATTTTATGTTCACTACACCTAAGTAAAATAATCTTATGTTGAATATTAAGGTTTGCTCTCCCGTTGTGCATTCAATACTCTAACTCAAACCAAACCTCCTTCAATTCGATAAGCTTCTGCTTCACGAAAGTTCGAAATAATATAAAATAAATAAATAAAGGACCATCGTGGGAAGGTTTCCTAAAAAAATGTAAAGGTTATTCAAAACGTCAGCACGTTTATTTTCGTTAAATTACCCTCTACATTTTCATATTTTCATTCTTATATAAAAAAAAATCATGCAGTTTACAACAAAAGTGGTTTATCTCCAATAAACCATGCAAACATTATAATTTAGATATGTATGCAAGTAGATATACGTATTTTAATCCTTCGGTTTTGAAATCATTCTCCTGATGCGAAACGTTACCCTATATCCACGTGACCCAATATTGCAGTATGATTATTGACTAACATGTTTGTCATTTATTCACGAGGCACGCCAATAACCACAAAAAAGAAAACCAAGGGTAAAACAAATATAATCAATCCTTTCAAGCGGAAAAATTGGTTAATATTTTTCTTTAAAATGGGAAAACCCGCTGCTTGGTACATACAACTACACTATCCTGCAAAAGTTAGGAAACAATTCTTAAAAAAAATACTAAATTTTGTTCTTGATTTTTTGTTTTACAATAATTTCGAAGTTTTATTGATTTAAGTGCAAAAAAAGCTTTAAATGTTTTAATCGATTTCTATTTTGTTCTAAATAATAAATGGGATTCTGCGTTCATGGAAAATTTCTTGGTTAAGTTCAAAAAATCATGTTTCAAAATTTATATCGCACTTTGTGAACGCTCCGTATTTTTGCGACAATAAACGTCCTCGGTGACACAACTAATATGCTCTGCCACTGCTTTGACATCATGTAATTTCAGCTTACAATTTTTAAGCACGAGGGTGAGGACAGGGTAGACAAAAATTTGCACAGGTTGAAACAGAGTTATTTGTAGTAAAACAAGTTAGATACATTTGTAGTAGAACAAATTGGTTCCCTTTCACACAAGGCGACTATGCAACTAGTTTCAGGAGATTTTTTTTGAGGGTGTCTTTTAATTGCTTTAAAAATATCCTGTATCTTTTTGGATCCATTTTAATGTTTCTTGTTTGAGTCCCACGTAGTTTAAAATGCAACGTTAAACATTTTTTTTTCAAATCATTGAGCGGGGAGATTTTGTTCACTCCTCTTACTTTCTTTCTTTCCTACACTCGAAAAGTTGCTGGCAACCTAGTTGCCTTGTGTTATAGGTCTTAGCAAAAACGCTCAGCTAAACGCTTAATCGTTTTGCACAAATGGTGTAGGACGACGAGAAAAGAGCTAACCGACTGTAATGATTGACAGCTGCCTGCACACCCAGAAACTAGAAACTTTAGTTTATAGGTGTTAAATCACACGACTTCTATGACTATAAGTATGAACACGGTAGATATATTGAGTTTTTAACTTTCAAAATGAAAAAAAAAAAAAATAAAAATAATAATTTTCAGTGACACTGTATTTTTTTTTTTCAATTTAAAAACTTCTATTCGTATGTATTAATTATAAAAAAAAAACATCAACAATTCTTTTCTACTTGCCGAAGTGCTTATTTTTATTTATTAAGAGTTCATCGGATTATTTTAAGACAACAAAATTAACAAAAAAGTAAAAATTACTTTGACAGGGTCACTGAAAATTATTTTTTTCTCATTTTAAAGACAGTCGGGGTTTGTAATAATGCACAAGATAATATACATTTAACTATGTGTACTGCGTACCTCTCCATTGATTGCTGTCAAATTATTCCTTATCCTTCTACAACATAAATGTCATTGACATTTGACGCCATTTTCAAAAATTAATGCACATTTACAATATTTCTTTTGCTCCATCTTATGTTAACAATAAATATTTAAACTTTTAATTTTTAAAAGCTAAATCTAGTTACATTTTTCAAACAAGCACCTTGAAAAAATGTGAAATTTTCGAAGTGTATCCAAACTTTTGCAGAATAGTGTGCTTTTATATAAAAAAAATATATACGGTAGAAAGATGTTCTTCCCATGAAATGATTATTCTTTTCTTTTAACAATGAGCTCTGACGTTATATCTATACAAAAAATATAAATAATACGAGTATATGAAACATTGGTTCCGATTTTTCCTCAGCTCCCCTTATTTATATAATAGTTTATGTTTAGGTAGGTATCGGTAGTATAGTAGGTACCTATTGCACTCAATTTAATCTGTAAGTTGAAAATTTCCTATGAAACGTGACAAAACGACGCAGCGCAATACATTTGAATTGAAAAAAACATCCCCATTAGGATTCACCTGTTTGATACTGATGTCTAATATACACCCTTGAGAGTCTGAAGCCTGTCATACGTTTTTTGATATAAATTGGTATTTAAAATATTTAATTTGTAGGATATGCGTTGCGGACATGTGCTACAGGAAATTCAAAATGAAATAATTGGTAGATATTATGAAATGCTGTTGGAGATTGGTGTGGAGTTGTGGACTGTGGAGTAAAAGTATAATTAAGGATAATTTTAGATTTTAGAAGAAAAACGTAATCTTGCCGTCACGTAAACGATATTAAACCAGTGAAGAGGTTTCTTTTGTGCTTTCATTGCTGCGGCAGGGAAATATTATAAGGTCTTGTAATGTATTTTGTATTCTTAATAATTTTGTGATTGGCTGATTAGAAACTGTTTTTTTTTACTTTGCTTCTAAAACGTTGAAAAATATGTAAAATGATACATAAAAGCTATGTAATTTAAAGAAGATGACTACATACCGAACATATTTGTTTTTAGACTCCTTCACATAAGTGTGAAGATTTAATGCTTTTAATGGAAAACATAGGTTTCTAACTGTTATAAATTAGTATTTTTCTAATATCACCTTTTTTAAAAGATGCCCGTTTTGTTATGTTATATCTGCTATGTTATGGACAGAGTTATTATATGTCCTCTGACCTTAAGGTGGAATTTTTGGGGTCACATCTCCAAATCTCCAAGGGGAACCACTAGTTACAGCTTCTTCAGGTGCACATGCACCTGGACAACAAATGTGAAGTCAATATTTTTCTATTCCTTTGCATGAAAGTATCTTGCAGCGAAATATTGGCCACTAATATTCTTTTTCTCTCTTCCTTTTTATGAGAAAAATATGTTTTTTTACAATTGACAGGTAATCCTTTAAAAATAATAATTTTCTTAAAAAAAAATTGCGAAATATTCATTTTTTTTTCTTGACTTTACGCAACTTCAAACTAGATCCTAAAGGGAATGAGAGGAAGAAAATAAAAGAAGTTTAATTTCAGCTTTTTAGATTTGAAATAAATGTTGTTCCTGTAAAAATGTACAATTTACATGTATTATAAAAGAATTTCGGTGAAAAATGTACAATATAAGAAAGAGAGAGAAAATAACCTTTGGTTGCAGCGCTTTATAATTTTCCACAGAAGATTTTTTCTCTCAAGTAATATAAAGAATATTGGAATTCAAAAAACAACCTTATCAAATGGTTTCTCTTAGTATTCTTGAACGAATTCTTTTTTGCATTTTATTAAACAATATAACTGTATTAAAAAAAATAAAGCTTTTTATCAGTTATGACCTCTTTTGACCCACAATCGCAAGTTCATTTGGTCCATTCGTGCATTTCATTTTGTTTTGAATTTATTTTATTTTATTGTATTTTATTTTTTTTAATTTATTTATTTTTTTAAATTTTATTTTATTTTATTTTATTTTATTTTATTTTATATTATTTTATTTTATTTTATTTTATTTTATTTTATTTTATTTTGTTTTATTTTATTTTATTTTATTTTATTTTATTTTATTTTATTTTATTTTAATTTATTTTATTTTGTTTTATTATACTGTTTTACTTATATATTACTTTGTTTAATTTGATTGCATTTTAAATTCAAATAAAAGCATAGAAATATTTAAATTAAAATTTAATATAAATGTAGCTTAAACGTTAATAAACAGTTTTTTAATAAATTAATAATAACAAATAATACTAGTTTATTTGACTTATATTTAACACAAACAAAAAATCGTACCAAATGAGTACAGAAGAAGAAGAAGAAGACAACTAAAAATAGAAAAAAGCTTTGATTCAAAAAAAACTTTCTTCAAAAACTTAATCACCAGCTTGACATGGATTGGCTATTGGCATCACCAAAAATTCAAAGTGCATTTGCATCTTTGGGTTCCGTCGATGGAGACTCCTATGTCGTCAGCCCCAATGCCCTCTGTAAGCTTTTTTATTTTTCCTTTTCTCTAGAAATACTAATTTATGTCAAAAATAAAATTTCTTGTACAGCAATATTGGAAGAAATAAATTGCAAGCTTACATATGAAGACCAAACGCTAAGAACATATCGACGAGCTATTGGCTTTGGCCAGAATATTCGTACAGATTTGATACCGCTTCTAGAAAACGCCAAAGACGATGACGTTATCAATTCTGTTATACGAATTCTGGTTAACTTGACAGTGCCAGTGGAATGTCTATTTTCAGTTGAAGTCATGTACCGCACTGAAGTCGGACGCACAACTGTCTTCGATTTGAATAATCTTCTTTATAAAAGCAAAGAGGCATTCACCGATCCGAAGAGCACAAAATCCGTCTTAGAATTCATGCAACACATTTTGGAGAGTGATTCCAAGCTCACTCAACAAAAGTGCGAACAAATAAACAACTGTTTGGTCCTTTTGCGGAACATCCTTCACATTCCAGATTCAAATCCAAATTTGATTGTGCCTCAGCGACAGGAATCGTCTGGATCGAAGACATCTATGCAGAATACAATATTATGGAATCTTTTCGTTCAGAGTATAGACAAGCTGCTATTGTATTTGATGACCTGTCCGAAACGAACAGCCTGGGTCGTGACTATGGTGCAGCTGATTGCCTTGATGTACAAGGAGCAACACGTAAGCACCATCCAAAAAATGCTGAATATGTGGTTTGAAGCCTCATTATCTGAGAGTTCGGAGGATAATGAAAGTAATACCACACCACCACAGCAAAAGAGTGGCGACTCCAGTCCAATGTTAACGTCTGATTCTTCCGATAATGGTATATATACTTAAGTTCCCTTATAATTTATATTTTAATACAAATTATTTTTTTTTTAAATGTATAGGAAGCGGTTCTAAGAAGGATAGTCCAGAAGATCGTCGACAGGCTTTGCGTGAAGAGACCGATGCTACACTTCAAGAAGTCAGTCGAAAGGGACATGAGTACCAGAATGCCCTCATACGTGTACCAACTAAACAAACCAAAAAACAAAAGCAACATCAGCAACAGTCATCACACAGACCAACTTCCAATAACACACTATCGCCATCACCATTAACAAACCAACAGCAACCAGCTCAACAAATTTCTAGCACTACCATGGATGTCACACTGCCAAATGACGAATCAAAGGAAACTTTTAAGTTGCCAACGCAAAAGTTTCCTGCTCCGAGTAGTGACACTACAAAGACAAAAGTTCGCCATTCCTGTCAGGTTCAACTAACAAGGGGCAAAAGTTCCCCAACAAAACGAGAGTGTGCTTCCTCGCAGTCAGATCAGTCTGATTGTGGATATGGCACTCAAATCGAAAACCAAGAGTCCATATCAATTTCCAGCAACGAAGAGTATGGTCCACAGATTAAACCAGCCCATCAGAAGCCACCCTGCAACTCCAAGCCGAGAACTAAACATCGTGCTATTTTAACTTTACTAGATAATAAGGACCTTCGACGAAAGAAGCTGGTCAAGAGGGGCAAGAGTAATTTGTAAGTTGTTAATTTTTTTCAGAAATCCCACAAAAATAAACTGGGCAATTTATTTCCAGAATTAACATGAAAGGATTATTCCTGTACACACCCACAAGTGAGGACATCTCCAATCTCCTCAAAGAGTTCACTGTGGACTTCTTGCTTAAGGGATATAACTTTATTGTGGGCGATCTTCATATGCATCTCCTCACAGATGTGGTAGGTCTTCTAAGATTTTTTTTTAGTTTTTCTTTTAATTTCTTGCAATTCTTGTATGTATAAATATTTCCTGTTTCAGAAGATTTTTATGGACACATCGCATTATTTTTGGCTGTTAACCTATTTCCTGAAATTTGCCGCACAACTTGAACTTGACTTGGAGCATATGCAATCAGTTCTGACATTCGACGTGATAAGCTATTTAACTTACGAAGGTGTTATTCTGTGTGAACAATTAGAGCTGAACAAACGACAAGAGGGTAGCGATTTAAAGTCTTATCTGAGGCGAATGCATTTGGTGGTAACAGCGATAAGGGAATTCTTGCAAGCCATTGAAACCTACAAGAAAGTAACACATTTAAGTGAAGTAAGTACACAAACAAATTGATTTTTAATGACCATTTTTTTGTAAATCTTGTTGCTTTTTTTATTGTGTATGTAAACAGACAGACCATAAACACCTTTATAAGCTTCAAGTTCAAATTAGCACATCCGAAGATCTTCGCAATTTATTCGTGGTCTTGATGAGGAACTTCAATCCAAATCTTCACACAAAACAGTACCTGCAAGATCTCATCATAACCAATCATACGTTATTACAAATATTGGATAGCATGACGAAAACAGATCCAAATGTCAATATTAAAATGATTTATCATATCTCACAGTAAGTATAGTAATTATTTATTTTAAGACAGTCCTCCTTAAAAGGCACAAGTGTAGCGATATAATAGGTCTGATAATGTACTTTTCAGTCCAAAGTCGTTCCCGTACTCAAAAATTAAAAGGTTTTTTATATAAGAGAATGCTCACGAGATAGTGATTTACTGTCCAATTACAGCACAGAATCGAGCAGCTGTCGAGGAGTACTTTTGTGCTGTGTGTATACTTTATAAGAGAATCTCATCCCCACTTTTCGAGATTTAACATTTTGTGAGTTTCTGTGCAGAAAGTGTTAGATCAGACCTAATACTTCAGATCTGTCAGTGAGAAATATATTACAAATATTTTACAGACGACTTAACTTACAATAATTAGGTCTGATCCACACTCTGCCAATTGGCACAAATTGGCACCAATTTCTGCCAAAACCTGTTCCAGACTTACAAATTTGGTAGTTTTTGGCAGAAGAGAGCGCTCTTGAGAGAGTAAAATATTTCCCCTTCCTGACAATTTCTTGCCAATTCCTGCCCAATAAATTTTTGTAGGCAGCAATTTATGGGCAGAAAATTTACAATTGTCAGACTGACTTTTGTCATAAACGAAAAAAAAACGTTTCGTAGTTGGTGTGGAAAAATATTTGTTGAACAAATAAATTAATTTAGAAACACTAAAATAAAAAATAATTAGTTTGAAGAGAAAAAATGTGAATTTACAGCAAATAAAGAAATAAGAAAAACGAATGTTTTGACGTTTAAAAATTGGCAGAAAATTGTGCTAAAGCTGTTCCAGACTTTTTCGGACTTTATTTCTCAATGAGAGAATTTTATCCCCACTCTCTAAGTTTTGACAATCTGCCAATTTATGCCCCAAAAAAGTCTGGATCAGACCTATTGTTTTCCACACTTTGCCGAAAACTGTCAATTGGCACCAATTTATGAAAATTCCTGTTCCAGACTTACTTTAAACTTAATTTGGTAGTTTTGGTAGTTTAGAATCAAATACTTCCCCTTCGTGCAATTTCTCGCCAATTTCTGCCCAATGTATTTTTGTAGGCAGCATATTGTGGGCAGAAAATTTACAAATGTCAGGTTGTAACATAACAGAAAAATAAAACGTCTCCTGGTTGTGCTGGGAAAATGTTTGTTAAACAAATAAATAAATTTAGCAGTCCTAAAATGCAAAATTATTATTTTAAAGAAAAAAATATGTACGTACACACAGAAAAATAAAAAAAAATTAACAAATGTTGTGCTGATGTTTAAAAAACGGTCATTCCAGATTTGTTCGCCCTTTATTTCTTTATAAGAGAATTTCATTCATACTCTTAAAAATTTGATACAGCTTCCATTTTGTGCCAAAAAAAGTCTGGATCAGTACTAATATTCTTTCGGAAAATATTGCTGGAAAAATCATTGTCAAATAAAACAGCACATAAATAATAATAATAAAGTTGTAAGATAATCATTTGCAAATCATCTGAAACCATTTGAACACGCATTTCATGTATTTTTGGGACACGTCAGGCTAATTTGACATTGTAGTATGTCGTTATATATGACATTTGAAAACAGCTGACAATTTATTCATTGTCAGACGCAAAACCGAAGTTCTGTTGGGAATTGTAATCAATGTGAAATTGTCAGATGGTGAAATTTTCAGACTTTTAGGTTTTGGGATACAAATCTGCAAATCGAGTGAATTGTCAATTTGGTATGTGAAGATATTTGACTGATCTAACAACAGGCCTGTTTCTTGTACACTTTATGTTACGGATTGGAAAAGCCGGCCTGTTAAAACCGAAACCGGTCAATTTGTCGGAGATTTTGTGTCTCGTTTTAATCCGTTGTTTTTTCTAAGATCCATAATAACTGGGTGAAACAAACTGATTATTAACTTTGACACTTTTATCAACACGGAAATAAAAAAAGTGTAAAAAATATCTTTGAAAAAGTTTTCATTTATTAATAATACCTGCATTTGTGTGCGACACGTTATACACCACTTCCACATATTCTAGTATACAGTAATTTACTGTAGTGGTAGGAAGCTGTACTCGTCTTGAACTACACACGCTTCCGCAAAATTCCATTGTTTAATGTCGAACACCAACACTACCTTAAAGTATGTGACTTTTGAAAAAGTTTCCATCTTGTCACTATTATTACTTGCCTTTCTTTCAATACCGCTATCTGCCAGCTGATTTCATATAATTGCGAAACGGTTCTTGTTTTCGGTGTCGTTGACGTTTGTAATTTAAATTTTTAATTTGAGCATCTATGTATATTATTTTACATAAAACTTTTATCTCAATAGGTCTGATCCACACTCTGCCAATTGGCACAAATTCGGCAGTTTTGGGCAGAAGAGAGCGCTCTTGAGACAGTAAAATATTTCCCCTTCTTGACAATTTCTTGCCAATTTCTGCCCAATATTTTGTGGGCAGAAAATTTATAATTGTCAGGCTGATGTTTGTCATAAACGAAAAAAAGCGTTTCGTAGGTGTTGTGGGAAAATATTTCTTGAGCAAATAAATTAATTTAGAAACACTAAAATACAAAATAATTAGTTTGAAGAGAAAAAATGTGAATTTACAGCAAATAAAAAAATAAGAAAAAAAAACAAATGTCTTAACGTTTAAAAATTGGCAGAAAATTGTGCTCTAGCTGTCCCAGACTTTATTTCTCAATGAGAGAATTTCACTCACACTCTTTAAAATTTTTAAATTTTAAGTCTGGATCAGACCTAATATGTCTTCCCATCTGCAATTTTCATTTACTTGGAAGCTCTATGGAAAAGAAATAACAAAAACTTTATTTAAAAAACAAACGAAAAAAAAACGGTTTTGTTTTTGTCCGGTTAAAACCACCAGGTTAAGCCGGAATGGAAAATAACCGCTATCCCTACTTTATAGAATCTTAAAAACATAATTAATATAAAATACAACTTCCATTCGACTGGTAAACTAATCTGATTTTATAACATAATTAAACTTTTATAACTGTACTAAGTAAGTAAGTAAGTAAGTAAGTAAGGAATTCATTTATTGTTTCGTTTTCGTTTTTGATATAATGTTTATAATTTTTGATGAATTTTATAGCTATGGCATTGCCGTCAGCTCGGTTAGCAAATTAAGTACAAACATTAATACTGATTTTTTTCTTTTTTTTTTTTAATAAATATTTAAACAAATTCGGTAAGAAGTAACATCCTATATTTATAAATAACTTTCAAAAAAGAATAGAGTCTTTTCCAATCGGAATCATTTAGCACTGAAATAGTTTCGTGGAGCGTCATAGTTTCCTTTCCAACGAATGTTTTTCTGTGGGAAGCAAAAATGGGGCATATACCTATGATGTGAAAACAGTCCTCTTTGGCTTTCAAATTACATAACGTGCAAAATCGGTTAAAACTGTTGTTGTAAGGAGATCCGTTTAGCGGAAGAACTTCACATCTTGTTTTAAATATTAAAGATATTTCCTTGTAATTAAGTGAATCATTAAAGTAGTTTGATTGCATAAGGTTAAGTTCCAGTTGTGAGTAAAGTAGTCTGCTATCTGATTCTCGAGCTTGTATTATAAACCCATCGCGTTCAGAATTTTCGTGCGCTTGTATTATTTTGTAAAGCTGTTCTTTTACATGACTCAAATTTTGTGAATTTAACGATACTACTTCACCACAATTGTTTCCCAGATGTTTCCATTTTGACACCCACCAGTCCTCGTTTCTTAGCTCATAAAGTGCCATTCGTTTAGTCAGTCGGTCATCACGATGAGACAACACCTTGACAATGTAGTCTGCCTGTGATTTCAGAGTGCCAGTAAAAATTTTGGGTAGCCCAGTTTCCAGATATAAAGCATAATTCGGTGTGTTTAAAGGTAAATTAAAAAGTTTCTTCAAAAAGCATCTGTGAAATTTTTCTATCGACTCGTATTCGTTAATTCCCCATACTTGGGCAGCATAGCAGAGTGAACTCCTAACAGCAGCATCAAATATCCTGTATTTCGCTGAAAGTACTATGCGTTGATTCGAAAAGATATGTCTCCAAGATAGATTTAACAGACTTTGTGTAGTTTTAGCTTTGATGGTTATATGATTGTTGAAATCTATAGTTTTATTAAGAATTACTCCAAGGTACTTATACTCACAAGCTACCTTTAAAAGATTTCCATTGTAGTACCAATTATATGTTGATTGATACCGGGCAGATCTTGAGAATACCATTACTTTTGATTTATCTGCGTTAATAGTAAGTCCCCATTTTCTGCAGTAATCCGCGAGACGATTAATCATTAGCTGGAGGTTGACTGGAGTCTCGGAAAGTATCACTAAGTCATCAGCATATAAAAGGACATTTATGGTCAAATCAGCAATCCGAATACCTCCAGGTAGGTAAGATTCAACATCATTTATAAAAAGGGCGAATAGAAGTGCACTTAATAGGCATCCTTGCTTAACACCAGAATCTGTTTCAAACCATTCTGAATAAATTGATCCATCCCACACAGCAGCTTTTGATTCTTCATACATCTTCTTTACTACACGGATGAACTTGGAAGATATGCCTAGTTGTGAGAGCTTGTAGAAGAGTGCATTTCGATTCACAAGACTGTACTATACAGAAATCGTTTTAGGACGAGAATAGGGAAATCCATATTTATAGCGGTGTTATACCAGTTTTATAACAATTCTGTGAACAAAAGTCTCAAATATTTGCTTCAGTTTCTCCATATATGTATAACATTTTTCTAAGATAAAAACTGAACAAGTAGTCAAAATGACAGTTCAAAACAAAATGGCGGCTAAACAACATCAGATAGAGTTGTGCGGAAAAGTGTTTTACAGCTCGTATATCAAAAAACTATTTCGAATATCGAATATCGAAGCCTAAACTTCCAACTTTAATAAACATTTAAGCAATATACGAAACTAGAGAAATTTCACTACATAAGAGTTGGTCGCCAGTGAAAAAAGGTATGGAATATTCACCAAGCGGATATTAGGGGACTGCCAGTTTAAAGTAACGACAAGTGCAAATGACATTACCGTTAGAGATCTATTAGGTAGGTAATGTTAATGGAAATTTTTTCTCAGATCTCTATAAGAAAGAAAAAAGATCATTTATACTTGAGACCTGGAAACCATTTTATAGTATCAAATAACGGATTTTTTTTAAACTTTCATTTTTATATGCTTCGTATAAATAGTTACTAATTTTTTTAATAAATTAATTTTACTTTAAGATTTGGCACACCAGAAATAATGTGCAACTATGGCATATTACTTGAAGGTTTCAATGAAAACGGAGTTTTTGTTAATGATTGCATTTTTACTATGTTGCATCATGTTGTTGGTGATCTAAGCCAAATCGGTATATTGTTCCAACCAGTGGTTTTGAAGGCATTTAACGCAATTTTGGAAAAAGAATTTCAACTTTGTGAGGTAAGTGACTTTTTAGATCAATTTAAATCTAGCTTAAGTAGTGTTCATTTTTTATGGTTTAATTGTTTTCATTTTTTCAATTACAATAGCTTACAAATTTTTGGTATATCGAATGTCATACCCGCGTATTTTAGGTAACCTGAAGAATAAAATTTCAAACAGACTATTTGTTTTCAAATAATAGTTTTTGAGAAATCATTTCATCATCAATCATTTTTTCTAAAAAAAAAAAAAAAATTTAAGGCAATCATGCTTTACTCGCGAAATTCAATAAAACGCATAAAGCCCAGGTTTGTTGTAGAAATCTACTACAAATTTACATTAATGAGCCTGGCTCATCATTATTATAGACTTTTTGTCGGTCTTAAGACGTAAAGGTTTTATTTGTTTGAATAGTTTCTTCCCGATAAATATAACAACCTAATTTGAATGGAAAATCTCTCAAATTAATCATACGCCCTCTGGTGTGTGTAAATAAGTGCGTAACTTAGATAGTACTAAATTACAAGTACTCACGACTACTTATCCACCCCCAAAATAACCCTGGAATTTTTTATTATCAAATGTAATTTCGAAAATGTTGTTTACTTAAAATGACATTTCACAACTTTTGACAGTTTTGTGTTTGAGTATATGATTAATTTAAATTTTTTGTCCGAAATAAAAGGAATAACGATTGGCAATTTTCATATGATACAAGCGACTTTATTATATAGTCAACTGCATGCATCGAACTCAAACTTGAATAATGGATCTTAAATAATTTTTGGACATGTCATTTATGCTTAAGCTTAAAGCATAACTTTTCAGACTCTTACATTTTGCTGATCTTGCAAATAATTTTGCTGATAATTGTGGCTTAAAATGATGAGAAACATTTCTTGGTCGCATGTTTCCAGTCACTTAAAAGTGCAATAAAAGTTCCCTTATTTGAAAGGCAATTTTTTGACAGCTGGCCAATCAGGGACTAGAAACTTTTACTACGTTTTCACCAAAGCTAATTTTTTACAAATTTAATAAATTTTATATAGTGTTTTAACTACTCCAAAAGTAGATCAATTTTGACGGCACTATTTAAAATACAAATGGTGTTTCATTTCCTCTTAAAATTTAAAAATAAAACATAAGGCCATACTGGTTTTTGGTTTTTGACGTTTTAGCAAATCGAATTATCAACATATGTGTGAATATGGCCTCATGACACATTACAAAAGAGTCATAGGGCTATATTTGCACGTAATGTTCTTATGGCACTATGTTCTTAGCAACTAATTCTTCAACTTCGATAAGGCCATACCGAAACTTTATAAAAGCTAAAATCATTAGCAATTTTTTTTTAGAAATTTTCGATTGACCAAACAAAATTTAAACTTTGGTTATTCAATTTGTAATATTTTCTGAAATTACCAAAAAAAAAATAACTTATCGATTAATAAACTATGCATCTAATTGTTTTACAGGTATGGAGCGACCTTGTTGAATATGTTATCAGCAAATTTGTTCTTTATTCCCAAATAAGCCCCTTTAATCATCGAAACTCTTCACTAACAGCCCTTACCAAGGAACATAACCTCGAAAATACTCACTGGTAAGTGATAAAGATAAAAATAATTAACTATGTGTATGGTTTTAAGATAATATAGGTAATAAACTTTAAATAAATTTTTGATTTTTCACCCAGCTGTGCTTATAATGGTATAATGGTATTAGCTTCTCTGATTACAAAACAAAAAATACCTATACCTTCCAATCCGAACTGCTTATAGTTTAATTTTATTTTTTTAATTCATTATACTCGTGTATTAATAAAATGTAAACAATTATTTTTTTTTCGCTCCCTGGAATTTAATTCTTTAAATATGTGGAAGGAGATGTTTGAAAAGTGATACTCTCATACATTCTTTATTAACGTTCAAGCGTCTGCTTCCATTTGATATTTAATTTCAGGGTCAATGTCTTGTCACTTGGAGTTTGGGTGCCAATACCGGTTTCAGTCCTTAGAGGTGTCAAAAGCTTGGAGTTAAATAATTCACTCGGCAGGTTCTGTTGTTCCAGAATATTTTGCTATTCTATTTTTTTTTCTAAATTCCATTTATGTAATATGTATTTTAAAAAAAATGAACTTTACAAAGAATTGTTATAAGCCAGTTCTTAATTTAATTTATATATAGTTAAGATATTTTTCAAATTGTTTTATACCACAAATTATAAAGGGATGTCCATATAATTTATAGCTTGTATTTTATTTCTTTAAAAAAAAGCTTCTGGACGCAAGAAGAAATGAATACACTGTACTGGTATTATGTTCAGGGAAAGAAAACTAACGATGTTGTTGGAAGTATTGTTCAGCTATTCCGTGATAATGGTAAAAAACAAAAATCCAGAATATCGATTATTCAGCAGCTATTGCAACAGGTTTGGCACAAAAATAAAAAATCTTTCCCAATTCAGCTGTAGAATAAAAAAAATTAATTCTTCTCTTAGGATATCATTGCATTGCTAGAATATGATGATTTAATGAAGTTTGAAGATGCTGAATATCAGAAAACTCTTCTACTGACATCAAATTCCACATCCCAAAACCAAGGAATTAATACCAGAGAACCAGAATCTGACAGACCAGTTGATGATTTTCAGGTAAGCGCACGAGGATTTATGATAAATTTAAGAAAATCGATAAGCAAATATCCTTTCTGTATAATAGGTCCTTCGTGATTTAATTATTAAGGAAAAAAAATCGGTTCTTCTTACATGGCTACAAAATGTACTACTTGAATGCTGTTACGTTAAACTCACACTACAAAAATCTAGAAGGCGAAAAGATTACAATGATTTGCCACACATAATGGAACCAATTGCCTACCACTGTATCTGTAAGTTCTTAAACATTATTCAAGTCAATACGAAAACAAAAATGTTTATTTTATTTTGCAGTCAAGAATGAATCAATTCCAATAGTCCAATGGAATTCAGAACAAACAAGCACGATGCTCTACCAACCATTTGTTCTGCTTTTACATAAACTCGGTTTTCAACTTCCAGCCGATGCCGGAGGTTTATTTGCGCGTATACCAAATTTCTGGACTGTCGAAATGATGTTATCGCTGGCCAAGAAATTGGGTCCCTTAGATGATTGTGAGTTATTAGTGTTAGAACAACATTTAAATAAGTTCCTTGACTTTTTGAGCTTTTGTTTTTCCTCCTTCCTTCCACTTATAGTGGTTATAAAATTTGACGTGGATCTTATCAAAGAATCAGATGTAAGAAGTGAGCATCTTAAGAGGTCATCACTTGTGGTTATACATGAAGATCCACGAGAATGCATTAGCAAATGTGGGACACCATTGATGTCAGATGATGAAAGTGGTGGCAAACAATTCGAGAAAAATGGTCTGAAAGATATTTCATCTTTTTCAAGGCCAAATCAGGCTAACTCTATTATAAGGTAAGACCGAAATAAATAGTTAAACCTCAATTAAATTTAATTTTTGAATATTATTATTTTATCTCAGATTCACCCCTGATCCAAATCCATCGAATTCAGTTCCCAATTGGCTGCAACTGGTTATGAGAAGCAAGTGTGTTCCAAGTGATAGGTAAGAAATTTAAATTGCTTACGAGTATAATCAGGAACAGTGAGTTTGTTTTTGTTAAATAGTTTGATTCTGTCCAAGTTTAAAGAGGTTTTAGAAAAATTTGCGAAATTTGTCTTTTATAAAATAATTTAAAGACAAAATTTCAGTTTTAAATCTAAATTATCAAAATCACTAAGAAGTCACAAATAAAAAAAAAATATGTTGCCGAAAAAGAAAACCTAATTTTTTTGGTTCATCGAATCAAAAAAAAAAATAAAAATTAAAATCGGTTTTCACTTAGTTTTTTATAAACAAAATTCTTAAATTTTTTTCAAAAAAAAAAGTTTTTGCTATGAGTATTTTAAGTATTAGACAATGTAAATTTGTTTAATACGCAGAATTTCAAAATTATTGAATTTAAAAAAAAAAAATATTTTGCGAAAATTGGTAGGTAGTATTACATATTTAGAATTTAAAGGCCTGCTATACTCTACCTATAGAAGTGCATAAATTTTTTTATATTAAAATCGTTAGAGAAAAAATTGTATGGCAGGTACCGTTAGTTTTGGGGCTAAGGAAAACGATACAAAAATCTATTTAAGACAATCGCCTAAAAAGCTTAAATACCAAGTTTGACAAAAATCACTTCAACCGTTTATAGCCAATTCACACCAAACTCGTTGACCCTTTTCGTTTACTAAAACGAGTAGAGCGTTCACACCGAACATTTACTTGTTTTTGTTTGACATTTCAGTTGTTTTTGATAAAGCTGTCGTTGATACATTTTTTTTTTTTTATAATCTTACACGCGCTCAAGGGATTATGATTACCCTTTATATGTTTTTAACACAGCGCGGTCTTCATGAGAAAGAAGAGAAAGAGTGATAGGAAAGATGTGTGGCGCGAGATGGTTGTTGTCTCAGATTTATCTCCAGGGATAGCGGCTGAACTACTGCGGAGAAAATTACCGTGTCTGATTTGATTATGTCTCTTATAATTCGCACTATTTTATGATTTATTTCTTTGTCATATTTATGGATATACTAGTTTACTCAATCACATGTGGTTAGTGTTATGCCTGAACAACATGTACTGAGCAAACCAGCAACTCTTTTTATGACAATTTTTATACTTGGTTTCTAATGGAAAATAAGACGACATAGACAACGGCAGGAATCGAACCTGCGACCACGAAGTTGACAGGCGAGCACACAACTATCGCGCCACGGCCACCCCCAGACAACATGAATGCTAAGCAATCAAATCTTATAATGCCGAATTGTCTTCTTCATTGCGAAAATAATAATTGAACTTATAAAGAAAATAAAAATAATGGTTCAAAATTGTGCAATGCATAGAAGCATGTGGAAATAGGTGAGCTTTGAATAAGAATATTCAGCCGAAAGTTCTATCTAGAACTCCTCGTTCTCACTTCCCCAAATTCGTTTAGTTTTTTTTTTCTTTTGCATTTCCTGTAAATAAAAAGAGTTCATGCATTAAAAATTTATTACAAATAAGTATTTGAAAAAATGTCCGCTGCCGCTGCCATAATTGTTTGAACAATTTGAAATTAATTTTTTTGACAGAAAGCAATCAGCTGTTCTTGTTTGTCTGAGGGCCTATTCACAATCATATCAATTTCCCTTGACGGAAGTTTAATTCATCTTTGAATTGCTACTAGTTTTCAAGTCGTTTTATCAAAAACGAGTCGTTTTGCAAAACAAGTTGTTTATGAAAAATGTATTGGAAAACGAGTAGTTTGTGTATTCGTTTTGAGGAAAACGAGTAAGATCTCGTTTATGGTTTGGTGTGAATAGGCTATTAGGCTGTACTAAAGATGATGTATTGACCAATTTGGAGATTAATAATGTGAGTGAAAATAGGATTTTCCGTCGGCTTATTTGGTCACTGTAGGTTTTCCAATGAAACTATTAAGTTACATTAACTTTCCCAACTTTTCGGCAGGGGTTGCTGCCTTCTTCAGGGGAACTTTATTTGAACAAAAGATACAAATACATGTTAATGAACGCAATTTATATTGCGTTGTGACGGAAAATCCTATTTTCACTCACATTATTAGGCTGTACTTCTGTAGATCTTTGTACAGACAGAGAGACGGAATTGCGGGACCCATTTGTTTGGTATCATCTATCATCGTAATGTCAAGTTTGATTAAAATATCGAGTTCTATTTTTTTCCAAATGCAAAACTTGCCCTATAGTACCTACATAGATGGCAAGTAAAAAAATGTATGCGAATTCGAAATATGTAAGTTTAAGATATTTTCATTAAATTTATGCATTCAATTCTATAGAGGAAGGAAGTATCGGTTTTATTCTAGTTATTGGTATACGACTTTCCAAGAACCTCTCATACTGCATAACTAAATAATTCAGAATGGCGCCCAACGTGGGCAGATTTTTTTGTTGACGAATGACATCGACTTGAAGAACCGAGAGATTTCGTGACGTAATTGAAAGTCTATCCCAAATAAGGCAGCTGAGTGGTGTGGAAAAGTCGGACACTTAGTGATAAGTGAGTGTAGAAAAAATTAAGTGCCTTAAAGTTCGTTCCAAAAATTTGTATCAGATGAACCCTTGTATCCTCTAGTTTCAAGCTTTCAAGTTTATTGATATATCATTTCGATTTCAATTCGCAAATTCGAATGAGTTTCGATTCAATTTCAATTCGCAAATTCGAATGAGTTTGATTTCAAGCTTAATGCATACAATACTAATCAATGAAATAGGTGCACGCTGAAAACATAAAAAAATAAAACAATTGCACGTTAAATTTTAAGGGTTTTTCAATAGAATAAATTCACCGATTTTCCTATTTCAGAAATGTGGATAAGCTTAATGAATAAACTTAAATCTTTAATTAAATAAATATAGAGTAGAGCAATACACGAAAATGAAATATTGCCAAAATTATTTCAACATGTCTCATTGATTGGTTGTATGCTCATCAATATTCATGCCAGGTAATAATTATACATTGGCCTAAGGCAAAAATAATTTGTAATTGGCAAATACAAATAAAAAAGCAAAATGTTATGAAAGAACGTGCAGAACCCATGCTGAAACTGTCAATGTTCATTTAACATGTGGAGGCTTTTGTTCAATGTTATCTGATGAAAAATCTAACTAATATCTGACAGATAACATTGCTGGTGCGTAGGACAGCATACGTTTTAGTGAAACAAATTTCGGAATTGGGGCGAACAACCGTGTTTTGGTGAAAATTATAAACACTCTGCTTTATTAATTTCAAAGTTCTATGTATGCAATGATCGATAAAAACATTGAAAAATCACAAAAATCGTTTTATTGAAAACGTGGTTGGCTGCACTCGAAAGTTAATTTCTACACGTAGTCGAAACAGAGTTGATTTCATATACTTAGACTAAGTACCATTAGACTGTCAAATCAAATTGCCAACACGACTATATTTTAAAATATTTAAAATATTTCTTTCCAAATTTCCTCAAAAGCTCAAAACTGACAACATTTAGTATAAAATCCAGATTTCATATAAGGTTATCTTGAGTTCTTCCAAACATTTTCAAATGACCACAGACAAGTGTATAAAACAATTGACTGCAAGCTTTATTTGACATGAGTTTCGTTTTGATTTTTGCCTGTTTTCAATTAACCTATCCGAATCACTTACAAATATATTCGGATAGTTTAGTATCCGTAACAACTTATCTAATAAATGAGCGAAAGTGACCATTAATAAAAAAAAGAACTCTGCGAACAAAGTCTTCGAATATTAATCAAAGTTACAGGAATACCAACGAAACAGCTTTAATTTCATTCAACACTCGTATGAATGTCATAAATCTAAAAAAACAAGCAAAAAATGACTTATGTGTGCATTTATCAAATCCATCAGGCTGAAACTCTTCTAGCAGTGTGAACTTAGACATTATTCTGATTAGAAAGTCCGAACATTTCAATGAACTTTTGTTAATATTTTTGAAGAATACTTTAGTACGAATTTGCATTCTTAAGTTAAAGGAGAATTCAAACTCCCAAACAACTCCCGATTGTCTCAAGTTATGAAGAGACAGAAATTCGGTGTTTCTTTCTTTTCTTTAATGGAGCTTGTTTTTGGAGTTCCATGTGTTTAGATTTGATACATTTTATTACTCTGCTTCTGCTTATTTTTGTTTGCTGACAGTCTGTAATTGGAAGCCAACGTAGCTCTCATTTAGGGTTTACATATGTTGAACCTATTGCATTGATGTGCAGTGTATAATTTACGAAAAGCTTCCGATCCTGTAAATATATCAGTTTGGTGTTTTTTTAACTCAATACTAACTTCATATAGTTGTACCTGTCAAATCAGCCGTCATAGTTTAGATTGTTTGATTGATGTTTCTAACGTTATCGTTAACATGACTCTTGCAGGAAATAACACCTGACATAACCTTCCATCTTAAGACCACTTTCGCTGCATTGTTGACAAAGTTTTCTCACAAAATTCTCTTTGCAGAACGCAGTGGCACCATAATCATTAAGAAGAGTGTTGGGTTTTGCGTAATTAAGAGAGAGAAAATTCCATAAATTTAGCAAGGAGTGTGTTGACAAAAACTTGGTGTTTCTTAAGTAAATACTGGTGTGCCTCAGGGCTCCGTTCTGTCTCCAGCCCTCTATCTAGTTTTCATAAAAATAGTCTAGGCCAATTTTGCCGAGACCAGAATTGAATGAGCTTATCATTGGCTACTGTTGTAGTTCCACAACTGAAGAACTATCAGGTGCATCTGAAAGCTGAGAGTACTCTCGTCAGCAAAACAATTTAGTGGACAAAACAACTTTACATAGTTGCAGCAGCAGCACCTGCAGTTTTAACAGATTTAATTTGGCACCAAAGTCATTGCATACATTTTCACCAATCAACCAATTAAATTTTTATTTAGATCAAAATGGTCTGTTCAAAATCTTAATTTATTTCAAATGCTCTAAATTATTACCATAAAAATAAAAACAAAAATCTAGTCAAATAAAATTGACGTGACATGCAGTTTGCATAAATATTCACCAATTAATTAATTAATAAAATAAGTAAATTGGCATATTTTGGACACGCAAGCTTGTTTAGTCATAAGAGTGCACCTTTACTCTGTCTGTAAGGTTTATTTTAAAAATAAAAAAATGTGACCATGCCTGAAGACAATAGAATCGTGTCCACCACACCGGGTCAGTATGTCGTGACTACGACCAGTCCGGTCGACGTTAAATACCACCAGGAATTCTTGAAAAAAACAAATCACACACATTTAAAGCTCTCCATCTCTGCCCAAGGGAAGATGTAGTGACTTAAGTTTCATTGATTTATAATACTAAATAAAAAAAGAATGAAAGAAAGAAAAACGTAAAATACCATTCTACCTCATAAAATTGTACATTTTCACGAAGAATTAATCTCAAAACACAATATGCACTGCGGCTCTGTTGAACTCCTGAAAAGTCATGCCTACAGACTGCCTGCAGTTGAGGTTAATTAAAATTGTTTCATGATGATGTATTGTATTCTATTCGATCGGATAACAGTCATCGTCGTTCGCCGTCAATTGGCCAAGCCTAAAACAGGGGGCTCATAGTTAACCTGATTGCTGGCAAATATTTCATGGCAATCTTCCTCTTGCAGCAGGCAGGCTATGTACATATCATGGCGATTAATAAAAAAAGTGTTTATGATTAACAAATGTTTGCGAATCAGTTCAACACCTTTCAAAGAAATTGGTAAATCTAGAGTGACTTGTCTACAGCACTCTTTGATTCATAGCAACCACGACGACGATCTGCGACTAATTCGTGCTGCAATATAAATATACATAATGAAACGTGGAGGATGGGATGGTTATTGGAAACACTTAGATGGTGTCTTCATAAGACCTTGTCGATATTATTTGAATTTTGTAATTAAGCAGACACAAACGGGTAATAAATATTTTGCAATATGGGATGCGGTGGCGTATGAGTAATATTTTTTTAAATTTATTTCACGTGAATAATATGAGTTTGCTGACACAAAGGCATCTTAAAATATGTGTAAACTTTTTTTAATTCTTCCTTTTCCTTCGCTTAAAACAAAATTGAATACAGCACAAAATTGATCTTGCAGACTAGAGACGTGTGTAGCAGACTTATAAAATAATGCAATATTTTGTGAGTGCAATTTCAATAAATCGATTAAAAATTTGCAGTGAATCTGCGAAATCTATTTCTACAAACACCATTCATTTTTCATAAAAAAAAGTATTGCAATCATTCTTGTCAAAATTTATTCTACTTACAACAATCAATTGATTGCAATCTTTGGAGAATTTGTTCAGTCTTACATTCTTCTTAAGATAAATTGCATATGCATTGTAATAAATGTAATACAAAAAGATATAACTCTGAAATTCCACAAATTTCAGTAATTTTTTGAACACAGTTACAGTACCTCCCTATGATACGTTAAAATTGATGATGTTTGATAGATTTTGATTCCAATTGAATAAAAATGTCAACTGCATTTGTCTTAAATAACGCCCTTTTACTTGGACCATAGCTTATAAACAAACTTCACACATAGGCATTCAAATATGGCTAAATATTTAACCCATATTCTTTGCTCGGAACAAATATGAAACTGAGCCGCCCTATTTACATAGTACCTGAATCTCACCTGGAGTATATGGAGAGATCTATGGAGATTTATATCTCTCTCTCTCTTTCTCTTTTATTCTTGTAAAGGAAGTTACCTTAAAAAAACATGGCGGTGGTACTTTCTGATGTGAAATTGGATAGCTTGGAATATGTGATTGAGGTCGTTCGGTGTCGCATATGTTTGCTGTGGAATACGTTCGTTGTTGCTATAATACGTGTGAAATAACAGCTGACGACCATAACAACGAATAAAACATATGAAGCGTGTTCCCATACTTTCTGCACAAAAATGTGAAGACCGTCATTTTTCCAAGAGTGGGGGTAAGAATCTCTCATAGAGCAACAAAGTTTCACTAAAGTACGGGAACGCTTTGAACAACAATCTTAGCCATTTTTTAAACGTCAAAATAAAAGTGTATTTTTGGAAAAAATTATTAGATTTAGTGAAATTATTTTTTAAAATATCCAATTTGATATCACAAATTTGAATTTATTGCACGAATAAGCCAGACCAGACTATAAATTCCATTATTTTCAACTTTTGTAACGATACATATGACAACTGACAGCTTATGTATTGTTTTTTTCTTTTTTCCTACATTTGACAGTCTTCATAATTTCTTCCAAAGAATTTCTGGGACCAAAATTGCAGCATGGGGAAATATTTTACGCTCTCATGGGCACTCTCTTCTGTGAAAAACTACGAAAAATTGGAGTACGGGAACAGGATTTGGCTGTTTTTCGCAGAAATTCGTAGATTTGCGCAGTTCTAGGGAGTACGGGAACGCACCTATGATTTCCAAATCGAAACCAAAATTGCGCTAAATTTCTGGTATATGTACTTAACTTAGGCATCGTAGTGCGCAGCTGATTACGAAATCAGCTGTCTTTTCAATTGTTGTTTGTGAACTTTAATTATGTACGTACCTCATAAATAATCTTCTTCTTATGAATCGGTTAAAACATTTGTGGTTCTAACTTCCTGATCCATTTTAAATTTATATTTTATCCGTAATCGTAAACAATTAGTTTTTTTCTCTGTTTTGACTTTAAACAGAAATGGTTACCTATGGGATGGTATACGTTCACAAACGCACAGTATATTTTTCAACAATGTATCAGAAAGCTATGCGACACCGACCCCCCCCCCCCCCCCAATGTTGATGACTTATCATTTCCATTAAATGGGTGCAAAATGAATATACATAGATACATATATTATACTCAAAGAACTATACATTAATAACTATGTTCCCTTAGGGTTGGCAAATTACTTTGTAAGTACTTTACTCGTTACTTCGTCAGTTTCAATGAAACGCAACAGATTTGAATGCAGTGGCAATCTACTTCACATTTACATATTTCCACCTCGTCTTGTAGTTACTTTTTGCCACGAAATCATTATTATTAAACTTTAGTCGGTTGTACGATAAGTTTTTTTTTTATTATTTCTTCCCGAAAGAAATAACAAAATAAAACTATGAAAGCAAATTTGAATGAAAAATCTCTCAACGCTATTAGACGCCCCCTAGTGTTTTCTAAACACGTAAATACTAAAACCATCTATTCATCTTACTAGTTTTTTCACACATTTTTCTAAGCAATCTTATAATACCAACATTTATTTTCTTTGCCATAGATCTAATGTGGGATTCACATTACCAAACAAAGTGTTTGTTTCTAGTTTAACAAATACACCACACATGGCGCCACCTAGTTTAGACGAAGACACTAATTTATGTCAAGAAGAACAAATCCAACAACAAACGCAAGAACTAGAACAACAAACAACGCCACAAACAAAACCGCAACTAACACCAATGAACTCATTCAGCGATGATGACTCAGCCATGATTGATGAGTATGTTATGAAGACAATACAACGTAATGACAGTATATCAAGTGGTTTCCATACGCAACGTAGTGGAAGCGGAACCTTAGACATTGACAGTGAATATTTTGCCATGATCTCGTCTGCTTTTATGAATGAACAAGAAAAGTAAGTACATACCTGCATAATAATAAAAATGTTTAAAGCCTTTAACATTTTGTCAACATTTAACCATAGAGAGTATAAGTAGAATTCAAATACCGAAAGATTTAATGGGGCAGACATTAAATGTCATGGATCTTAGGTGAAGTGTTGTGTAGAGGGATATAATGTACATGTTACATTGATTTGAAACTTTTAATAGGTCTTAAGTGCAATTTTACTTTGTCTTCTTATTATTCCCAGTAGTAGTAGGTAATAGCTTGGCATGCACTCAATTAAATTTGATTGTTTTTATTGTTAGCACTTTTTAATTTTTTGTTTACTATACAAATGCTTTTTGGTCCAAATTTGTATTCAATTTTTTTAAAGTAAATGTTTATTATCTTTATCAACTTATTTTATATCGCCGAATCTATTTTATAATCTTAATATCGAACTAAATTAAAACTCTTCAAAATTGATAAATGTCAAAAAAAAAAATTACGTTCACTAGCCCTAACTGCCATTGTAGGTTGGCAAAAGTAATGTCATAATGTAAACTAGATGTCATTTGGTAGAAATATGAAAAGATTAGGATCTGTTTTCACCAAAATTGTGTTTCGGAGTCTCCGGCCACGACCTTGATATTCTCGTTGAAGGAGAAGAACTGAGCTGGCTTCTTGCGACATCTGGAGGCGCGATTCACACAGAACTGGCTTACGGTGCTGGTGTGGTTAAGGTCTGTTACGGGCGTGGAGTAGGTGTGCTCTGTGATGAACTCGATTCACCTAGAAATGACAGTTCTCATTAGCTTACTTTTATTCACAGAAACGCTCTTTGTTAAAATGGCTTTCATAAAGAATAAAAATTAATGAATTAAATATCATTTCCATTGAATTCTTAGGCTATTTTCTGTCATGTTTGGTCTTGCACGCTTTTGTTGCAGTAATCACCCTACCTGTAATTATATTAATTTTCATAAAACTAGATCTCATCGCAGAATTCAATATTAAATTCATAGTCGTCCCTCATGCTCATTTTATTTGAATTTGATATATTAATCAGTGAATTAGAGTTTTCAATATGGCGTGGTAATGGCAGGGCACACTATACCCTCGCCTTTTCATATGTGTGTGTATTATCCCATAAGAGAACATGCCAACTAAACAAAGTTGCAAATGTATGCACCACGCCAGAAACACACCAAAACCTTAAGCCAGTTCTCTGTGAATTAGGCCTTAAGTGATCTAGTTTACACGATGCAATTAACCTGCTCGAGTACATGTTTCAGGATTAACTTTGCGCTGAAACAATAGACAGGAAATTGATCTAATAATTGATTGGCTTGATTGCTTGTATATCGAACTAGTTCCGTTTCTGTCTACAACATAAATGTCATTTGACGGAATTTTTGAATATGATGGCACATTTACAATTTTATATCACTTTTGTTCTTCTTACAAGTAAGGCACGATACTACTAGGTGTAGCAAATTTTGTCACTCTATCGCAAATTGCTTTCATTTTCCAAATGGCCGAAAATGTCAATTCTACTTTGACATGTGCGAAGTTAACAGATACTAAATAGTATACTAGATATACTACTAAAGAATACGGAATAATTGTTTTGATTGACATTTGACGCCATTTCCAAATATAATAACATCTTCCCACCAAATTTTCATCACATTCTTAACGCGACATAATGAAAATTAATAATATGTGGCTTGACTGCTTTAATGTTATAAAACTGTTTATAAGTATCATGCAATTAATAATAATTATTGGTTGTTTAAAATATTTCGCAAATTAAATTTTTAACTCAATGCGAATGCCCAAATCCAAAGTTAAGCCCATCGGAAAAGGAAATGAAGCAAAACTGTTTCCTTACCAATTATATTCATATTTAATATAACAAATTATGCCTCACAATATGAATGCAAGCTTATAATCATTAAATTCAAGCTCATCCAAACATGAGCTTCCTCAAATCAACAGGTCAATTCAATAAGAAGGTCAAAGATGATTTTTAAAATTGAAACTTAGCAAAAGAAGCCTCAAATATTATTAAAAAAATATAAATCAATTATAATATGCCAAGCATTATGCCCCTAGGTCAGAACATCAAATCTACCATTTATTTTAACATTATGCTCTCCATCACTCAATTATTTTTATTTTGATCTTGAGGTATTAAGCCCCAAAGTGCAAATCACCATTCCATTTATGACTTCCAATCCACCCAAACAAGACAAAAACCAAACAAAAACAAGACAAAAAAAGCCGCACTGTCTGGGAGCTTATTTATTTGCTGCACAGCATTAATTTCAATTACCCGCATAAGTTCAATTAGTACAAAGAGCCAACAAGTAGTTGTGATAGAATTCATTAAGCCATGAATGATTGGCTTTTGAAGTATTGAATTGGCTAGGTCACTACCGTCGTCATAGTGTATAAAGATATAGTGGTGTATACAACTGTGGCGCACTAACGAACCGTGGTCTTTCTTAAATAACAGCGTATAGTAAAATCTCAATCCAATAAATATAGTGTGCAATGATCTTGTATATTTGCAAACGACTAGACGACACGGTGACGGCGAAGTGTATTGCAATTTTAATAGCAGGCATTTAAATCGGATAATCAGAATTCAGACAGTGTGATTAAGCGGTGGACACACTTTAAAAATTCAACAAATTATGCGGATTTAGGAAAATTTATAATTATCTGCGATGGAATATAAGATGAGTTGAACGTGTTGTTGCATGCTGAGCTTAATGTTTTTCTTATACCTTCATTTGTATTCTAATTTAGTTTTAAGTGATGTATTCATTCAATTAGGATCACCAAAAATATAGCTTATTGTCAAGTCAGTAAAACAATGAAATGCAGAAAATATTGCGACACGAAGTGGTTGTTTCTATTAGTTTTCTATTATTTGTAAAGCTCTTTTTCGGATTCAATCGACTTAATTGAGTTATTGAACTATTTTATAGTATATATTATACTCAAGCTTTGAACGGATATAGGCTTTATAGATTATAGACACATAAGAAAGGGCGAAATATTTCTTGCATATCATATTAAAAACCCCAAATACAGAAATTATCTTAGGAACCGTTGAATACAAGTTGTTTTAAACGGTTTCTAATCTTACATCCAAAAAATTAATGCTGTTGTTTTCTAGGGGTCTCCATGTCCATCTCCCTGTTTTCTTCTTTTCATCAACGACTTTTTAACAGTAACTTTTAATTCCCTTCACTGTTTTCTGGACTTACTCTGCATTAAAGATTTAATTGAGATCTTACCCAGACAATGTGTCCCGAAGGAGTCTATTGAGGTCCTTACTGAGCTAAGCTAAGCTTACTGAGTATATTGATTATCCAACTCGAATCCAGGTAAAACGGCCAATAATCTAGACTTGTTTCTTAGCTCTGACCCGGATAAATACACTAGGCATAAACGTATTATGGCCACTAGGCACATCAAATCACTGTGCCATATCCGCAAATATCTCATGCCAACGCTTTTCAAATAAAGAAAAATCCCTTAAGAGAATCCTTTGTTAATATGAGAAAGCCAACTGGGACGATCTTAATAATTTCTTCAGGAACTGTAACTGGCCACTGAGCTTCCTCGGTAGTGGCATAAACTCCATCACAGATGTGATAACAATTTTAATTCTTTACGAAATAAGAAAAATGTATCCTGAATAGGGTGAAATCTATCAAGCCTAAAGAAAATGAATGGTTTAAATTGCGCGGAAATACAACTTAGTCTTCCGTTCTAATGCTTTAATGACACCCCTTTTTCAGCCGGCGGGAAGAAGCGAACTTGCCTGCAGTGCAGTTCACTGTTAATTCGAAGCTGGTAGAAAGTGTTATGACTCCTCCAGTAATTGATAGCGTAAGCGATTTTATGGGATGAATTTTCTTTCACACTCGTGAAGTTGCTAGAATTCTTAAAGACCTTGATTCGCACAAGCCCGATGATCCAGATAATATCTCTCCTATTCTATTAAGGAGATGTTCTTCAACGCTGGCAAAACCACTGTACTACCCTCTGTTTTTATATTATATATTTATATTTTCAGTACAGGCCTTATGGGAGAGCTTTTTCAAACACACTGGTGCCGACCGGTGTTTGCATGACACCCAACTTAAGAAATGGCTACTGAAATATTCCATAAACCCACCCACGTACATTACACCATGACCTGTCTGCTCCGCGGAGACTGATCGCCAATTTGACTCTCGCTTTTATAGTGTTTATTAAAGAAATAAACACATTGATTAAGAGTCACCATTGGTCCGTTGATGGAAATTCTAATACATTTTTCTTTGGTTTTCGCTATGGAGCTTTCAGATTCGAAGCTTTCTTAGAGCTTTTGGGAGCATATATTTTAAATTTGAGGAAAAAGGTGTTGTCGCTGCGTTCTTTTTTGCTGACATCTTTAAGTTTTTTTTTGGGAAACGGTTAAAATGCAGCTATATATTATTTGTTGGGTATTTTATTTAAGGAAAAATTACTATTTTACCAAGTTTTTGATGTAGTTCGGTTCATTAATTAATTGCAACATTGAATTACCAAATAGTTTTTTGTTCATGAAAATAAAAATAAAATGGACATGGTTTCATGTATATAAATATAATATTTAAAATAGTGCGGTGAAATTTGAGGTGATCTTATTATTTTTATGATGTGTGGCTTCAAGTTCTTCGTAGGTCACAAGTTCCTTATTATACCTTATTTATACGCTTTTTTCTGGGATTTATTTTCACGTTACAATAGATCAGGCTTTCTGGGGAACTCTTTAAAAACGCACCTACTATCTTACCTCTTGGTAGTGTGGAGAAAGATAGATTCACTCTTATTTGGATTTAGTTTAATTTTTTTTTAGATTTAGCTTACAATGTACATGTTTCTGTTCATGAAATCAAAATTAACAACTGGTAACCCTACCGACATTTGTGAGAGAAATATGCCCATTTATAATGCTCACTACGGCAACAATGGAAAATGGAAAAGCTTTATAGAAATAGAGATAGCTTATTGAAATCCATAATAGTAAGGGTGAAAGGCAAATATCCTATCTTCCCTGTACTGAAAATATAGATTGAATAGAGTATGTACTGGTTTTTCCCTAGTGAATGGAAAACAGCATTTGTCCAGCCTGTCACTAAAAAAGGCTAATCTTCTTCATCCACTAATTATTCTGCAATTGCACCTACGCCCCTTATTTCAAAGATCATGGAAACGCTGATCAATTATTAGCCTCAGAAATATCTTGAAGAACTTTTAAATGAGCGGCAGTATCTACTGGTGATCCTGATGGTATATCTCACTGAAGTTCACAACATAAATTATGGTGTGCCCAAGGCTCCGTTTTGTCTCCGACTTTTTTTTTCTCATTTTCATTCCCTATCTGGAATTTCTAATCATATAAATTGTTTTGCTGACGATAGTATTCTCATCACTTCAGATTCACCTCCACGTTTTTCGAATGTGGAACTGCCACGGCAGGGTATGATAAGCTCATTAATTTTTTCGAAGATGCAAGAAATTCGTCTCTCCTTCTGATCTTGCTTTTTTCGGTATATGTTGAAACTAAAATGTAAGTTCACAAGGATTTCTAACGAAGTAGGAAGACCACGATTTGTTACTGTATTATATTGAAGTTTTCAATTAATATTCGAAACATATATCTTGAAAAGAATTCAAAGTTCTAAAGTTCCTCAAAAAGATTTGTTCGAACTTTATATATTTATAGTTTTCTGAAAAGCTCAAATCTTAAAAAAATATTAAAATCTTGGACCTTAGTTTTTAAAAACTAACCCAGAAAATATGATAAAAGTACTTAGAAAAATAAACTTAAGCTTCCGATGGGGCTAACATCTTTGTCCACACAACGACTTTCCTCTTTTTTTGTGAATTACTACTAAATACTCGTAAACGCAAATTCCGTGTGTGCAGATTTAATAAAAAAATGTTTAAGAATAAAAAAACGCTAATAAATAGAAACAAGATTTGAGTCAGCTGCGACAGTTGGTAATGAATCAAAATGCAGAATTAAAGTACCATGTATTTTGTTCGTAAGATCAGAAAGCAGTAGATTTTATTTTAAAGCAGTAGATTTTGTTTTTAGAAAATAAAATACAGTAGGTCTACTGCAATTGGAGCAAAGTGAGAACCCTGCAAACGACACCAAGCATTACTGTACAAAATAGGGTTATCAGCTCGTGTACTGATACTCTCTCGAATATAATAATAATAATAATTATAATAGTAATTATTTTAACTATATGCCTGTAAGACCTAAGGTCTTTTAAATGCAACTGCAATTGCACGCAACTAGTTAGAAGGAATAAAAAGATAGGAAAGAATTTTTTGTTGCCACAGTGGATTTGAGAGTTATGTATTTATTACCTCATTTTATCACGGGCGGTATCCAATTAAAATTGGAGGTATAGAAAGAAGCTGCCTAGCATGGGGATTGAAGCCACACGTCTAAGTTAGTAATCAAGCACTGACCCATTCAGTTTGAGCCCAAAATGAATTCCGTTTAAAAATGAATAAATTATCACGACCAAAAAAGCCGAAGAAGTGAAATCTTTAAATTTTAAAATTGAATATTTTGATTATTGTAAGCGACTTCAAAATTTTATTTTAAGTTCATGTAACCCTCAATTTAATTAAAATTACCGTTTACATTAATAAATATTTACTGACTTGTTTCTTTCTTTTTTTTTACAGTGATGATGATGTTGATTCAGTAACCTCAGATTTAACTCACATGAATGTCAGCGACGATGACGACAAAAATGAATGTCATCTGCAAGTCCTGGAATAAAATCAACAATAGATAAACTTTTAGTTTCCGTCCGACTTTTGTTCTTTTTTTTAAACAAATTTTAAGAAAACAAAACAAGAAAACAGTACCTATTATCTACAATTAGCTTGCCTTTTCCAAAACAATCTAATGGAAACACAAAATGTATGAACATGAAAATCCATGAAGGAAATATATATATATATATTTTTACATAAAAAATTTAATCCGACTACATAAAACAATAAATTAATATAAAGACATTTATTAATATTTTATCTATACAAAACCTACACATGCTGAAGCCACAAGGATATTCACAAAATAAGTCTTATAATAATTTCTTCAATTTCATAATGTTTGCTGTGTATGTATTGGTGTGTCTATGTGATTTTATAGTAACTAATATTTTTAGTCGTAAAATAAACTAAAACAATTTAACAAAACATTAATAGATTATAGATAAAAAACGGGGTACACAATATTATCGAACGAGTGCATATCTACAATGGCGCCATTTTTATTTCGATAACATTCGGTTTGTTAGAAATCGAAATACTTTCTGTTTACTTCGAAAAAAGTTTGTTTTTTGTTAGTGTTTCGATCATTTCGCTTAACTAAAAAAACATTGCATTTTTTTGCTTCGCTTTATTTGGATCGAAGTCCATATTTTGACATCACAATAAGTGTGGACTGGACTTTGTATTTAATTTATCAAATTTCGAGTCTGATAAGATAATTTTCGATGACATAATTTGACGATAGTCGTTTTCTAAACGTCAAAAGTTCTATGGATTGTGTAAAAGTCATTCGCTTAGCCCTATAGAAATAAGTCCAACGCCAAAAAATCCCACTATCGTATGATGCCCAATTTAGATAGATAGATATTTTACATTACCAAAAACGCGAAATAACTTGTTAAGTAATTTTTTGGAAAATAAAGCCAAAACGCGTCGTGATGTGACACGAAATAACATATCTTCCACCTATGATTTCAGGCCAAACAAATCGATTGACGTTCGGTAATAATCTTGGGAAGGGAACTAACGGTGACAGCTACACTTTAATCATTTGGCGTTTTTCTTTTTTAACTCCGAGTAAAGAACTCAGCTGTCAAGAAAAGATCTGTGTTTCTTTTTTTAGCTCAGACACATTTAATCTCTCAACTCGTGTTTCTTTTTTAAATCAGAGCTAAATCGGTGCGTGAACCATAAGCTCAGAATAAAATGCCCGATCAAACGGAGCAAAGTGCTGGGCGCGGCAAATTTTACTCATAATTTTAACAATAATCACTACAGTAAAACCAATTAAAAACAAAAATGAATTCGTGAAACGAAAGCTTTGGATTTGCTGGTAAATAAGTTTTAATAAAAACAATTATAATAATATATGACAGTTCTGCGCTTAAGTTTATTTCAAAATTAAATCGGAGATATCTGACCATGCACTATTCAGATCTAACTCGGTTTACTCATGCTCTGCTCAGAGATCTTCTCGGAGATAAAAAAGAAAAACGGCAATTATGATTTGTATGTGGATGCTGTATAATTTTGAAAATTAAATGCTGGTCTCTCATTTAGTTTTCTTTGTTAACATCACAAATGAGAAATACCAAGATGGGAAGCTTTCCTGCGTTTCAAAACAGTACTAGCTTGTAATCCCATCTTGATATGGCTCATCTGTTGTTTACATATAATCCGCTTGGGTGCACACTGGACAATTATGCCGGCTATATTTGTTTGGTAATGCGCCACTGAATTAAATACACACACAATCCCTATTCAATAACTATATTGCAGTCGAATCGTTAAGTTTCGTTCAATTTACCAAATTGACAAAAATGTATAGGAAACAGCAAATTTTAAATTTAAGATTTCCGAAAATGTGTGTGTAATCTTTTTGAGGAACATTGTAGCATTTCACATGGCTTTGAAACAGTGGAACAAAATGGTTTATCATGATTCAATTTTGTTGGTGCATATATTTAAACAGAGCTCTCAAATGCGGACCATTCAAAAACAAAAAAATGTATTTCATTTTATTCTTTCGATCGATCTACATATTTCATTCCTATTGGTCGGAGATAAATGGCGTGTCTGAGAAAACTGTTTAACTTATTCAAAGATGGTGGAGAATATTCAAAAATATATTTTTTTATTTTTTAAAATATGTAATAAAAAAAAAACTAAAACTAAAAATGAAATTCAACTGTAAAGTTAAAGTATTGATTGCCGCAGTTATTGCTAATAAAGAAAAAAACGTGACAGACGTAACGGCAACAAAATGTTCATAGCAGTAAAGTTAATGGTTGTGTATTTTATACTTGGAATTAGAATTGAAAGTTTGTTGACAAAAGGCTTATTTTCATTTAAATAAAAATACTTTAAATTTAAAAAAATATCAAAATCCAAAATACTAAAAATGTTTGTATACTGAAAATATTTAAATGTAATAATAGTTGTGTCGGTTATGACTGATGTAAGGGAGGTGGTAGCACGTGGCCTACCACTAAAAAAATGTAGACTTAGATCTATGAACAACTTTACATTTGAATTTTATTTTTTTTTTAAATTTTATTAGGAGTATATAACAGTGAACAATCTCCTGAAGCATACATAAGGTTATACATACATAAAACCAACATAATAAATAAATGAAACGAACATAATTTTAGTTGCCGCATTTAGTAAATAAAAATCCGAAATGATCGAACTACAATAAAAATAAAAATGGCGAAATATATTTTGTATCTATATTATAATGATAAATCTATATTTAAATCTGGCACGTACTTGGAAATAGTTCAAATTTAAGTGAAAACAAAGATAGAGATAAAGAGAGAAAGAAAGAATATTCATTTTGTTCGTCTTATTAATTTTAACAGAGTCATTAGATTATAGCTGTTAAGAATATTTACAATAAATAATTAAGTTAAATTAAAAAACAAAAATACAAATTAGCTATATATATAAATACGAATGAATTTTTTTTATTTATTTCGAAGTAAAAAAAAAACGAATAATTTTGTGAAGGATTCGTTTAGACTTTAAAAAAGGTCCATTTTTACTTTCAACAGAAGTAGAAAAAAAAATACACAAACAAAAGTTTTTATAAATTTCGCGAATTTTTTATACTGAAATAAAAATAATGTGTCTGAAAAATTCTTTATTTACGTTAAGATTTCATTTAAAGAAAAATACGTAATGAGATCCAATATACTTAAAATGTATTGCCTGAAAGAGAAAAATCATTTAAGATCCAACAGATGGCTTACATAATTCGTAACTCATATCTTCTATTTACATTTTTTTGTTGACTGTTAAAGACTCGAAGTAAAACAATGAATGTGTAGTGTATGGACATTGTTCCTGTTCATTCGTCCGAAGCTGAGACATAAGTTTGCTTCTGTTCATTCATTATCGCTTGGTTTAATAAATAAAGTTCTAGACTGCAACCCGTGTTGTTTTGTGAAAGTAAGACGATAAATCATATTCTAAAAATTGATAAATGTAAACGCGACATAAAAATCGTGATCAAATTCAACACTAGGTCAATTTTCCTTCAGGCTTAGGTACTAATAATGAAACGAAAATAGTGTACCTATATTTTCGTATTAACTATCAGCGCGATTGTTAAAGTATTACAAAAATTTGATTCGTTTAAAGTGGACTTATCTTGTAATACTATACTATAGCCTGTATAGCAGCTTGAATTTGATAGGTACTAAGGGAAGGCGGAAATATACTCATTTCATTAAAGTTAAAATGCATTGCTTTCTGTTCATAACGTGCATATATAAAAGACGAAAATATTTCTTATCCAATTATTCATAACTTGCAATCAAATTGACTCCATTTTGCAAAAAAAAATGCTATCTATTTTCATTGAGAGTGGTGGGTGGCCATTGGTAAATACGTACCCGAAAATTAACACATATTGTACCGTCACCTTAAAGTTAAGAATCATCTTTTAAAAGAAAGCACCAAAATGTTCAAAAAGTTTTGCATTTTAGCTAAAATGGAAAGGCTAAATTTCGAGTGCTCATTAAATACTTGGGTCTATTTGGCGAGATCTTTTATTCTCTTGTTCTGCTATTTTGTTATGAATTTTCATACAAAAGTTTAAGCTGTCAAAAAATCTTTTATGAATTATAATTTTGTTATTCTGCATGCCAAATCTGCTATGAAATCTGTTAAGAAATCTGCTAATGAGCTGTCAAACCTTCGAAATTCTCAACAAGTCTTTTGCGAACTGCATTTTTGGTATTCAGCATGCCACAATCTGTTATGGAATTTTTTATGAATCATAAAATAATAAAAGACACATTTTTGCTACTTTTATCATAAAAGATTTCAATATATGAAGTAAAAACTTTTATTTTGTTAATGAATTGTTCGTAAAAGGACAGATATAACAAAATATTATTAAAATACATAATAACAAGCACAAACATGTAAATAATTTCAAACTAATTATTTCAATACACGAAAGCACAGAACACATTTGATGGATGAAACGTAAAAGAAAGTGTCGCTTATCTTGCCGGAGTTCGTTTTGCACAAGTTTTTATATTCGATATAATAAATTCAGGAACTATTATGGACAAATTGCAAAGATTAAATATTTTTTATATATGCGAAACAAAACACGATAATTGCGCAGGTTAATATTTTCATTAGTCAGTGCCTACTGCCGAGAGTTTTTATTTACCTACTACAGCTGATAATTTGATAGCAGATTTTAGGTCTGTTCGTATAAATGTTGCTTTTTCGAAGTTACATACCAGACTTTCATAAAAGATCGAACTCCTGAATAATAATTATAAAATATGTTTTATGGTGAAGATCTGTTATGCACCATAACAGAAAATTCATAGCAGAATAACAGATGTGGCAGAATAGGCCTAACTATTTTTTATGAGAAAAGACTATCACTTATTTGTGACTATCACGCAAGCCAGACTAAATCATGGGAAATATTAGAGGGTGTCTTCACCATTCATTGGAATTATTCACTTATGGCGTAATCAATTTCGGTGTGGGCATTCAAGCACAAGTGACGCTAAATGTTATGGTCGCCCAATTGAGGTCGCCGCACCTCAATTGTCTTACCGCAAAATCGGTGCCACGTTTGCACACAATCGATAACAAACGCATTCGTTTGACAATTTAAAAGGTGTGTTTGGCGATGTTCCAGAAAAATTCAACTGAGTTTTTTCGCCGTTTCGTAACTGTGGATGAAAGATGGATTCACCACAACACACCAGAAACCAAAGAACAGTTAAAATAATGCAGTTCTCCTGGTGAATCGAAGCGGAAGAAGGCCAATGTGGTTTTGTCAGCAAAAAAGGACATGTCCATGTTTTTTTGGATGGAAAGTGAGTGCAGACAACACGTGCTTTAAGACAATAATAGAGCAGATGTTTGTGAAAACAAGCAGCAACAATAATTCTGGTGTGCCTCGTTTAATTGTATAATGGCCTTTCTGATTGGACGTCAGAACAGAAAACGATTCTGGATTTTCATTTCAGATAATACACTGTCAAAGTTTGTATGGGAAAAATATTCTACATATCAGATAACATTATTTCATGAATTTGATGTAGAAAGTGAATAAACAAACCTCATAAATTTATTTCAATGAACATCTGATTATTTCCCACATTTAAGCGTTTGGGGGTGGCCGTGGCGGGAAAGTTGTGTTGCTCGCCGGTCAACCTCGTGGTCGATGTCGTATTATTTTCCATTAGAAACCAATTCTAAAAATTGTCATAAAACGAGTTGCTGGCTTGCTCATTACATGTTGTTCAGGCATAACAATAACAACATGTGATTGAGTAAACTAGTATACCAATAAATATGACAAAGAAATAAATAATAAAATATTACGAATTATAAAAGACATAAACAAATCAGACTCTGTAATTTTCTCCGCATTAGCTCAGCTGCCATCCCTGGAAATAAATCTAAAACAATAACCACTTCACGCCAAGATCTTTCCTATCCCTCTTTTCCTTCTTTCTCATGACGACCGCGCTGTGTTAAAAAACATATAAAGGGTAATCATAATCTCTTGAGCGCGTGTAAGATTATCAAAAAACAAGGTATTTTTAACGGGGTGTTCATGCAAACGTCTTTCTGAAAATTATATCTTTCTGCAAAGCGGAAAATTATCTCGTTGCATGAATACCCTTATTGATACAAACAATTGTGAATCTAAATTGAAATAAAGTGTTTTGGAAATTCTTTTTAGCCGATGTGATTTTTTTAAAATTTAATTTTTACAAATACAGTGGTACATATAATTCAGAATCAGTCAAATTGTTTCCGGGTGTTTTATTTGCGGAACGTGTGCCGGACGGCTAATCGAAAAGGACATAAAACATAAACGTCAACTCATAACACAATGACGTTTTGCATTTGCCATTTGCATTTAATTTCTATAAAGAAGTTGTCAAAAAACTTTCAGTTGGGGCTATACTTATTTTACGTAGTATTACGTTTCCACCGACGACTAAACCGAGATTTAAGTAGATTTAGCTAAATCTCCTACAAATCTTGAGGATTTACCATACAAATTTTAATCTTCTCAGATGAAGATTTAAAATAAATCTCCTTTAAATCATCAATCGAACTACCCTATTTCCATATCGAAATGAACACATTCATCGGGAAAGTGAATTTTTCTCTTCGGTTGACAGAGATGAACCTGCCTATCTCACTTCCACATCATAAGAGAAAATGAAAAGATATATGCATTTTAAATATTGCTTTCAAAATTAATCTACCTTAGGAGCGGTGGAACCACTTTTTGAGGTTAGTAAATCTACAAGAAATTAAAGTTTGGTGGAAACGTAGTATAACTCAAAATCAAATTATCAATTTGTGTGTTGGATGTTCGACTGGGGCGCACTACAATCAATCGCACTGAAGTGTTTGATGTCCAGCGCTTATTGCGGTGACAGCACTGAGTATATACTGAACAGCCCCAGCTTTTTTTCGACGTTATCAGCTGTTAGCGCAAAGAAAATTGGTTTCATAAAATTATCTTCTTGCAATTGACTACAAATGAAATGGTAAAAATTAGATATTTGTCTTAAATTTTGTCAGAGTGTTGATTGAAATATACAGACATTTCACAGGCTGAACGTCAAACAGACCTATGTACATAATAATATACGTGATGAATAAAAAAATCTGCTTAAGAAAAATATTAACATGAACGTTCATTCGTTATTCGCTCTCACGTGAAAAGTTCGTAACTGTTCGTATGGCAGTTTTATCGGCCTGTATTTCAGAGAAAGAGGTGATTGCATTGTGATGGCATTACGTTAAGGTACCGACAGTTGATTGCTTAATCGACTTTCTTAATGAAGACTTTGTTATCTGACGTATGGCCTATGCGAACTGAGGATCAGTTATGGATCTGTGAAGTTTTGAAGTAAAAAAATATCATTTCAGATTTCATAGGGACTTATCATTTTCCAACTATACACGTAAACGCCTAATGCGATTCTCTTACAATTAGTGATAAAGTTTGTACTAAGAAGTACTAAATGATAAATTCTGTCATTTCTGATTAATTTTTCTTATTTGGAAAGGTACCTAAATGTTTCATTTTAGTTTTTAAATTTGCTTAAAAATAATGTCCGGAATAATAAATCGTTTATTTATTAACAATAGATGATAATTCAATCGTGTCTCCGTTCTGAGTAAGATCTATTATTTTTTCCTAGGAATAATGTGAGGATATTGCGGCGTTCCCTTCGAGATAGTCAGAATCCATTCGAGGTTACAACAGAGGAGCACTTTATTGGACTTTATAAATTCCAGAGACAAATAAGTGCGCTTCCATCTCCATGCCATGTGAAGGTGATAAGTGCTCTGCGATTTTTATCACGGATAGTTTCCAATGAGCCGGTGTGAGTCGGTATGTTACATTTCTACTACGTTAAACAGAGTAGCACATTGCCATGTGAAGTGTCATACGAGGGATGAATTTCCAACGATAAAATCGAAATTCTATCAACAATTTGATAAAGAAATGAGTGATACAACAACAAACTTGTTATATGCAACTTTTTATTTCTGTAAGTAATTTGTGCAAAGCGTTTTCTTTTTGGTTTGTACTTTTCTTCACAGAACAATTGACTGTGATAAAAAAATAATAATATGATAAATTTTTGACATTTAACTTCACTTTTTCACGTATCGATTATCGAATTGGACGTGAAAGCGTGATAAAATTTATCACTTCACAGTTTCACAGATCGTGAATTGACCCCCTGGACACCGAAATCATGCGATTTAAACCCGTTAAATTGTTTTTCTTGAGGGTTTTATTTGAGTCGCAGATTTAAATCAATAATTCATTGAAATTTTTAAAAAATAAAATAAAAAAATCGACGATATCTCAAAAACAACTATCAATTAGTCCGTTGGTTACATAATTTCGGCCGCCGAGCTTTCACCATTTGTAATTCACATGTTCATCAACACGAATCAAATTACAAATACAACACTGTAAACAAATGGGAGTTGAGGGTAAAACGTATGAAAATTTCTAATCTTGGTATTACTCAGCTGTGGTTGAAGTGTGCACTGTATGTGGAAATTGAATACAGTTTGACAGTTCATAACATAACGTATGAAACGGCCAGTAAATGTCCAGTAGTTGACTGAATGAAGAATATTCATGTAATTGTAAACCGTAAAATGGATGTGAAACTCCCTAATAAATTTGAATCATTTGCACGAGTTTCTGGACGCTGAATGTCTGTCATTAGTGTCAGAAATTAAAAAATACCGACAGATAAAACAACATGGCCTCCCTTATAGTCAAAATCTGCACGTATAACATTTGCTAAATTAGTATAGAACGAGGTTCGATTAGGACCGTGGATGTTAAAAAATCGAAAATGAAGTTTGGTAATTTACAAAATGCGGATTATATTGAAACTAAGTTCTATACTTCTACGTTGTTTTATCCATGTTCGGTTCCATGTGATCAACTTTGAATTGTGATTCGTACATACTTTCTATAGGTTTCACGGTTTCAATATGTCTTGTTGTTATTTTTTTCGATTTTATTTTATCGGAAAACATTTACATAATTAACTAACTGTATCCTATTTAATTGATAAGAACTACTGTCACGAATGTCTCTATTAAAAAGCGACGTTAGCCACTCCTTAACTAGCTATATGTAATGAAGTCTGATATACGTAACGTAAATATTTACCTCAAATCAGTCAAGTTAGTCAACTCAATTAAATGGTGAAATAACTGAATTACAGGTCTTTTAATATCTAGGTCTTTTAAACATTAATTCCGTAGTTTAAAATTGATTTAATAGTGATCGATGGCATTCAATAACTTGTCAAGCCCCAATTGCTCCCTAACTCACAACGTCAAGAGTTTACGTAAAATATCATAAGGTGTTTGGTTACTCTGCGGTTCTTTTGACAATCCTTCATTCAATCCCAATATCGAAAAACCTCAAGAGATTACAAAAAGTCGACAAAATTACTACTCTGCCGATTCAGAAAAGTAAAGTTCAGTCGCCGACGAGGCCTAATGCATTTTTTATCATTTCAAAAACAGTTTATAGGAACCTTACACGCCCTCAGACACCTCAGAGGCTCTAAGAAAAAAACTGATCCGAAAGGTTAAGGAGCATATACATCAACATCAATAGCTGATCGAAGCAATCCAATTGTAGGTGTAAGAAAGATTAATAGTTTTTTAGTTTTTGCTTGTGCTTCTCGTCGTCGGTCGTCCGGGTGCTGTGTATGTTCAAACGACTTCTAGATATTACCCGTATCCGTATGCTTGGCATTAGCTTGCCTTTGAAAAGTTCAACTTGTTTCAAGTTACCCTTTTACTCTCCCCTATATAAATCATTGTATAATCTACAGCTCTGAGAGTAGATCATTCCTAGTTGGAAAATTACTCAATTATTGTTTTTAGCCTGGTTGTTGACCATTTTTGTGATCCCGTCTACATATATGTTGTCGCGTCGCGCCACTGTCTTCGGCATTTTGATTTTGATGTTGTCAGTCCAATATAGCTGCACCTTTTAAGGGAGCTGGTTTAGTTATGGTGAACGTGGAAAATGAGTTCACCACAAGAAGAGTCGCTAATAAAAAAAATTTGGGATGACAAATTACAAGTTGATTGCGGTCATGTGGCATTACAAAAATGAATAACTCTACAAACAGTCAGGGTTTTTGTTTGTAGAGATAGAATGACATACGAGTATATATGGCAACCATTTTAGTTGGCTGATATAATTGTAGCAATAAATTCCTATCAAATCTGTGATTCAACAGGGAATTCATGACCATACTAATCAACAAATAAAAATTCGATCAAGATGGATTGAAATCTAAAACATGATATTTAAGAGTGATGGCATTTTAGATAACTTTGGAATATTTTTGTACTTATAAATGCTATTTTGACAGCAGTATGTTAAGTATGATTACCTTTACTTATTTTTTACTCGATTTTACCATTCCTGGCACAGATCGCTAATAGCTTAGAGCTCTGAATGGATACACGTTAAATATTTATGAATCAAAAATGAATGTAGATATTAAATATTTCAAACACCAACAAAAACACTGATCTGTTGCGTCCTTCATATCATGAACTGATGTAATTGCTTTTATGTGTGGATAACATTTTATAGGGAATCGCATATTGGTCTAAATATTCATTAAATTATTTAAACGGGCCATTGCTTAAACAAGAGCAAACATTAAAAAAAAAAAACGTTTTTTAGGGATAAGAAAAATTTCGTCAAAAGTACAAGGGTCATCATATTAAGCTACAGTTTTATTTTTATACTCAATTTTTTTGCGTCCGTCTATTCTTGTTTTTCGAAGCAGTTTTTATAGGATTATTCAATGTTCTTTAATAAACAACAACAAACTTGAATGTGATACCGCTAAGATTATTACGACCCAAACGCAAAATAGTTGGTCCATCCACTTATTTGCACGTGAAAACTTTTATATTATAGGTTCTTGTAATGCGTTATCCATTTTGCGGTTTCAAAAGGAAACGTAAATAAAACACATATAAAATATTTTTTTTCATGATATTTCTTTTTTATTATAAAGTTTGAACGTCGACATTATGTGTTAAACACTACATCATTTAAATGACCACCACGTGAATTGTTGCAAGCATCGATTCTTTTGAGGTAATCGACAACTTTTTGACACATATCGGGTGGTATCTCAGCCATAAGTTGACGAATGTTGGTTTTCAAGTGCTCAAGTGTTAAAGGTTTATCTGCATAAACACGGTCTTTCGCGTAGCAACACAAAAAAAGTCCAGCGGTGTCAAATCGCATGATATTGGTGGCCAGTTGATATCGCCACGACGAGAAATTACGTCCAGGAAATGTCTCTTGCAATAAAGCCATATTCACTCGAGTTGTGTGGCATGTGGCACCGTCTTGTTGAAACCACATATTCTCCAAGTCGTATTCTTCAATAGCAGGCAAAAAAAAAGTTGGTTATCATATGACCATAACGCTCCGAATTGCTTTTTGTAGTAGGTTTTAACAATTTGTATGCGTTGTGCGATAGTTAAGCGATCCATTTTCATACATGTCAGACTTTCAACTGAAAAAAAAATTGGTTTAACAACTTACTTTGTAAAGTTTCCAGCATCACAAATGTCTGGGCGTGGTGTTGGTAGCTTATGTTTTGTTGATGGACTTGTAAATGCTGTGAAATATCGCAACATTTTGGAAGAGCATCTGCTTCCATCAATAACACAGCTTAAGTCAACCGAGGGAGACTACGTATTTCAGGAAGACGGTGCATCTTGCCATATGGCAAAATCAACAAAAACCTGGTTATCTACTGAAAACATTTCATTAATGGAATGGCCATCCAGCAGTCCCGATCTTTCTCCCATCGAAACTCTATGGGGCAAAATCAAAAAAAAAAAATGTTAAGACAGCAACCTGCAAGGACCCAACAAGATCTAAGACATATAATCAATGCTGTTTGGGAATCATTTACAACCGATGATTGCCAAAGAATCGTGGACACAATTCCAAAGCGAATTCAAGCAGTGATAGCAAAGAAAGGTAATGTAACGCATTGGTAAAAAGGCATTTTTAAGTCTTAGACCAACTATTTTGAGCTCAAACGAAAGAATTCTACTTATTATTATTATCGAATGCCCAACAATAACTTGAGTGTGCTACCACCAAGTTTTTTCTCAATTATGTTTGGCTGGAATTATAAACGGTGATTTTTTAAGAGCTTGGTTTTTGAAAATTCAAAAAAACACAGAAACTTGTAAAAAGTGAATGAAATTTTTATTTGGATCGATAAATCAATTTCTGCCATTTACTTTTTAAAAATAATTTCACTTAAATGTTGCCCGCGGCTACGCTTCAGGTGGTCCATTCTGAAGGTCCAATTTTGGCAAACTTTTTCACACATTTCGGCCGGAATCTCACCAATGACGCGTTCAATGTTGGCTTCCAAGGCAGCAATCGTGTTTGGCTTGTCCCCATAGACAATAGACTTAACATAGCCCCACAAAAAATAGGCTAACGGGGTCAAATCACATGATCTTGGTGGCCAATTGACTGCGCCAAAACGTGAGATCAACTGCTCACCAAATTCGCCTCTCAATTGATGCATGGTTTCGCGTGCAGTGTGGCATGTGGTACCGTCCTGTTGGAACCACATGTCGACTGAGTTCAATTCTTGCATTTTCGGCAAAAAAAAATCTGTTATCATCGAACGGTACCTTTCTCAATTGACCGTAACCCTGCGGCCTTCATCGTCCTTGAAGAAGTACGGCCCAATGATGCCGCCTGCCCATAAACCGCACCAAACAGTGCATTTTTCGGGATGCATTGGTAGCTGCTGAATTGCCTCTGGCTGCTCTTCACTCCAAATACGGCAATTCTGCTTATTCACGTATCCATTTAGCCAAAAATGAGCCTCGTCGCTGAAACGGACGTAGCTTGCGAAACACATTTTTCACAGAGCACGAATTTTGATAATAAATTTCAATAATTTGCAAATGTTGTTCAGGCGTAAGTCTATTCATGATGAAATGGCAAACAATACTGAATCGAAATGTCAAATGTTCGTGGAATTTGTCATGTGTGATCTGTCAAAAATATAAACGTCAAAAACCAAGTAGCAAAAAAATCACCCGTTAGCTATTTCACGACTTGCCAAGGTCGATCATCAGATTCTTTGCTCTAGTGGTGCTGGTCTACTTTTTCATTTTTAATTGAAAAACTTCTTGTGCCTTCATCGTGTATTGAACCATGACCAGCCGCTTAATAGCCAACGCACTTCGCATCACGCCACCGAGCGTTGTTGGGCATTCAAAGTCATCAAATGATACGAAAAATGGCTTTAAAAAGCAAGTATATAATCATACAAAAATTGAATATAATATTAATATTATCTACTATTCAGTAGTAACTTCAACTTTTTCATTAAACTTCTTTCTATTTGTACCAAAAATATAATAAAACATTTATTTAAGTTCAAAAATCTTTTTAATTGCAGAAACAAAACGATTTTGAATTTCTTAACAGAATGTGATCGTAATAAAATAGCATAGACCCACTATTTTGCGTTTGGTCTCGTATAGGTACTATAGGGCAAGTTTTGCATTTAGAAAAAAATCGAACTCGAGATTTAAATCAAACTTGACATTACGATAATAGAGAACACCAAAAAAGCTTGTCCCGCAATTCGGTCTGTCTGTCTGTAGAACGATCTACAGACTAATCGGCTGAAGCGATTTTCGACCAAACGCATTTTGGACTAAAGGTCACAAAATATTTCAATTTGGATTAAATCCACACAGTCCACTAAAACAAAAATAATATTTATATTGTTTACGTGTTATTCTATTATGAAGCGATTTTCTTCAAACTTGGTACATTAGCGTTTTGGGTTATTGTCGAAAATACATTTTTGAATCGTCAAATTTTTGTTAGCCCCAAAAATAGCCATCCAGAAAATTTTTCTTACCATCTTAATTATCTCGATAACGGCTTTACCGATTTCGATACAAATCAATCGATTTATAAATAATACTGCATACCTTAATTTTCGAAAAAAAAATTGTTTAGATTTAAAAAAAAAAGAAAAATGTTTTGATAGGGAAATTGAAATTTTATTTTTTAGATCTAAAAATAACGGGAACTCTTATAAAACTGTTAAGGAAAATCTTATTTTTATCAAAAACAGCTCCTAAGATTTTGATGAACTTTTTTTAGAATTTGTTTGTTGGTACCAGCTGTTATTTAATCCGAATCAAGTTTACAGAAAAAGTTTATTAACGGTACCTTTCATATAACGTTTTTTTTTCAATCTTTGGCTTTGTCGGTAACGGTAGATTAGATTTCTGTCAAAGATTATATCTGAAAAATATATAGGTAGCCAAACTAATTCTGCATATCAACATTTTAAATAACTTTTTTTTAAAATTAAAATTAATTTAAAATTTTTTTTTTAATTCAAAAATCAATCTTTTTAAAACAAATCAAAAAAAAATAATTTTAGATCTTATAGTCACTCGTATGTTAATAAGCTCTAAAAAACTGCATACCAAAATTTGAAAAAAAAAAAAGATTTCGCTTGTAAATATCGTACCATAACGAAAACCACAGAGCAGAAAGGCCGATAACACTGCAATTTTTCACACTGAGCAATTTTGTCTAGCCCGGCGACCACTTACTTCCTCACCCACCTACTTAAATATCGCAAGGTGAAATTGTATGATGTAAAAGCAATAAATACAGTCCACAAAATCCATGTCATGTCGAAAAATAAGACATTTGAACAAGACATGGCCCATGGTCAAAGCTAGCCTATAGATTGAAATTTCATGTAGGTATGTGTTTATTTTTTGTAATGGCTTTTGATGTTGATGTTTCATTTGCATGTAATTTTTTTGTCTGATTTTTGTTGAATGTCCATCTGAATGCTTATGGAAAAAAATAGAAGTAGTGATGAAAAGGAACTGAACGAAATGACATGAAAATGTCCAGTAATTAGAAATGCAATGTGTGTGGATTGAATTACGGTTGTGATGTTTAACATCTGTATGGCCATTGGATTCGGCCTGTAAAATACGAGTATCGTTTGTTTTAACGTTCTTTCGTTTCTCGTTTTAAAAATTTAGCGAAATCGCAGTTTTACTCGTCGCACAGTGGGGCAAACAGTGAAAAAATTTCAATTTTTTTAATTTATTTTTGCGGTGTTTGATAGGATATTGTTTACATTAATAATCAGAGAAAACAGTTCCAGTTCGTTTTCTTCATTTCATTTTTATTTGTGGCTCTGAGGGACTTAGGAATTTCGATAATTTTATTTTAACCAAAAATCATCTGTTTTTACTAATGAACAATTTGACTTACTGTGGTTTTATTTGTAAAGATTCAATTATGAAACTCTCCATATTTGTAGTTCATTTACAAAAGAAAAATTACAAAATATAAAATAGCCCAAATTTTTAAAATATGACATTAAACAAAAATAATAGAGCGAGTAGGAAAAAGTAAGCAGATAATGTGAACTTTTGTAAGCCTACCAAAAAAAGCTCTGGTGAGATCCGGTCTAAAATTGTAATTTTCTTAAAGCTTATACTATTGCCTAAGATTCCTATGAATTTCATTGACAACTACAGACAACTGCCCAACAAAATAATAAAAATAAGAGTTGAGGAACGACTTTTCAAAAGACTATAAAATCATTTTCTCCACATCCTCATTCTCAATTAAGGTGGTTGAAGTTAGTTTAAAACAAAACTGAACCCTGTAAATCGGACTGTGAAAACAAGCGAAAAGATGAAATTATGTGGAAAATCGCAATTTTGCTTTTGTTATTTTTTTTCAATTTTCTGAGAAATGACAATAAGTATTTAAATTCTCTTTTGAAAACTCACTTACCAATTATATAAATTAAATTGCAGGCTGAATTGCTTTCTTACCGTTATATTATTTAGTTTTAATTTATTTTAGTTTTTTTATTCAATGTATGCCTACACATTAACAGTCTTGTTTAATAGAATGCTCTAAACAGATGAATAGTTATACAGTGAATAAGGTCTTATGTAGCCCTGCCATAAATTCCTATTTATAAAACATTTTCCCATAAATTATAGAGTTATGCAGGGCTTTATGTCCAAAAGGTACCAAGAACTGGTAATCTATTCCATTTGGCTGTCATGATCAAATCTATTTGTCAGAAAACGCAACTAGAACTTTTGTTGGTGTTATGATTGTGATTTAATGGAAACAAAATAAATAATAATAAATAATAATACTCGTAAATATTGGATCATAGTTTGTCATCCCTAAGATCCTGTTTAGATTGGTAGTACCCCCACTATATCATATGTCGAGTATTATTTGTATGAGTAGGGTGACGGTGGTTTCAGCTCTCTCACGGTCAGGTTCTGAATAGCAAAACGCACTTTTTGTTTTTGTATTTATTCTAGAAGTTGTAAATTTATTTTTTAAGCACAACAATTTTAGGTTAAGCTTTAATTTATGCAGGTTGGCTACCGGCTTTCGCCGTGGACGCCGCCACACAACCAAAAAAGGTCCAAGCGAACAATTTCAATTATTTAAGTATATTTGCTTTGAAAAACCTGTATTTTTTGTTTAAGTCTCCATTTCTATGATTCATTGGATTGAATCGTTTTTTATACAGTTTTCTTCTTCTTGGCGTTGGAAGTTTTGCATTTAAATTATTGAAATCATTTAAAAAGGATACATAATTTAAAGGCATTTTTTTGTTTTATGTCCAAACTCAAAATGACATTTCGACACTATAATTTCCTTATGTGGGCTCTATTCAACCTATAAGCGCGTTTAGCTTATAATGGATCTATTCAACGTTGCACAAGCCTTATAAATGAGATTTTCGAGTTCGGAGGCCTTATAAGGAGTGCATAGCACTATATACTCGCTGTAATGCAATTATAAATAAGGTTGTAAGAATATACTTCTTATAAGCTAGTGTAAGGCTAATAATAAATAATAACATTGAAAGTTTTTAATGCCACAACAACCATTTGGTGGTCTATTACAAAGAAAGTATGAATTGGTAGTAGACCACCAAGTCAATATTAATATAACAGTCCGAAAGCAATGCGGAAAAGAGTATATCTGGTTGTTGTTTTATTCAACATCATCAAGATCAACAAACACATTTGTTTACACCGGTGATTGGTATAGGTCAGTTAAAAATATCTTTAAAAATTTGTGTACAGGATCTACTTAAAATACCAAATAATACTGCATTTCAAAATTTTCGACAAATGGTGTTTTTGGATTTTTGAAAAAAAAAATTTTTTTTTTTTGAAAATTCAAGATTTCGAAAACGGGTGGGCGATTTTTTCTGAAATTATGTTTTTAAGTTTATATTATTAAATATTTAAAATGTGCACGCCAATTTTTTTTTTTGAAAAAATTTTAAGAATTTTTATATATAAAAAATTAAGTGAAAAACGACTTTGAAAAATACTTTCAGCCGTTTCCATTAAAAATCTTTTGCATATAATGTGATCGAACATAGGAGCCAGTACGTGCGATCCAGTCATGCATCATTTTATTTTTTGCCGTTTTTCCCCATTTCCTTCTAAAAATAATAACCAGGATTAAAACCTTTTTTTTTAGAAGTAGGTTGAAATTTTCACTGGTTGTTTTTTATAATATCCTCCACAAACATGAAAATTTCATAAAAATTGTTAAAGTAGTACAGATTTTATTGAACTAAAAACAAGTATATGCAAAAAAAAAATTAAAAAAACTTTGTTCTAAGACGAGAAAAAACTAGGAGTATAGGAGAATATCGTAAATGTGACTATCATTCCTAAAAATTTCGTTAAAATCGTTTTAGTGCTTTAGTTTATTTTTTCTTAAAACGAGTAAAATGTAAGCGTGTAAGCGGAAATTAATAGACAAAATTTCTCTGGCCATTGATTATCATTTCTAAAAATGTCAACTAAATCGTTATTGTGGTTAAGTTCTTATGGAGTTTTTCCGCTCTCCCATACAAACGGCCCCAGTGTCCGTCGCGCAGCGGGCGAAGTGGCGGTGACGGTCGTTTTCATTATTATAGTTTTACAAAATAAGCTCATCAGTTTTTTTTAAAGTTTGTTTTTTACTTACCTTGACTGAATTGCAATTTATTTACATATTTTTGCCGCCCAGGAGTTGGTCTCTAAACATTCAATCGCCCCCAAAGGCAAATATCAAACAAAATTTAACATCTCCTAAACTATGTCACCAATTATTATTACATTCAATACCTACAGATCATGATCGGCCTTTAAACTAAAAAGTTATCTGTTACGAATTGAATTTTATATTACTTTGCTGTCTTCACAATTTGCTTTTGATTTCGATGTTTTGTGATCTTTTCTTACTGATCATCATCCAGGCAGCACGATGTGGATGTACATTTATAGCCCTTGGCTTGTGATCTAATATCAATGTTCGATGTATTAGCTTGCTACTAAAAGTTTAACTTCATTGTCATTCACAAGCTTGACAAAAGCACTTTCATTTTATAAAAAAAAAGACTTGTATACCTGAACGATCGTATCTAGGATTAGTTTAAGTTTTTACAATCGTTTTTTCTACATTTTACGACTTCACGTACAACTCAGCTTAAATGACAAATTAAGCAGTAAATTTATCTTAATCGATCGTGTGTGTCTTTAGGAAGAAAACGACAGACCATGTCAATTCTATTAATCACTTCGATACAAGACTTGCAGCACTTTGTCACAAAATGCCCACTCTGTGTGAATGTAACATTAATTTTCAAACACTTAATTTTTGTGTCCAATCGAAAGATACAAACGTTATTAGCATTTTTCAAAACATCTGCCTCAAGCTTTGGCTCTATATGTAATTTGAGCTTCTTGCCAGCTGCTGTCCTGTCTACATTCACTCCTCTGTGAGAGGCACACACTCCAGGTCAATTTGTTGCACAATAAAACTTAGTATCAATAACGATGCCTTCTGGGTCCTGAGTTTAGTTGTATGGTCGTATAAAAAATGTTCATCTGTCGATATGGAGTTTGCTTAAAAAAAAGTACCTTAAGTCTTTGCAGCTTAAAAAATAAATCCTATCCAAAGTACAGTGGCTTACAGAACAACTGCCACTGGCACTACGAGGATAGTTTGATTTGTGTTTATATAACCGTTGTCGTTGATGTTTATTTTTCTGTCAACTGAGCTTATATCCCTGTCATTAAGAGCTTTCTATGTGACAGTATGCTAATTCATTAACTTAACTTACCAAAACACCAAACTCGTCAAGTCAATTATAGAAGAGTAAGTAATCGAATTTAGTGTGTGAATTTATAGAATGGGGGGTCTTAAAAATAAAAGTTTGAAAGTAACCTTTAGCACTTCCATTATGTCATTTCATTCAGGGTTGCCATAAGTGCAAAATACAAAATGTGAACCTACGCGAAAAAGCACCAACGTAACTATATACTAACGGTTTTTATTTGTTGTTATTTTTTTCATTAATATGAAAGGAATACAATAAGGACAACAAATTATCGAGAAGTGAAAAATTTTAATATTTGTTTACTGGAATTTTCGATTATTATGTCATTTTATTTTATAGAATATTTTGTTTTTTGTGTTGCGTGCTTTTTTTGAGGGTAAAAAAATGTCTATGCTGTCAAGCCGACCGATATCTGACGTGACCTGACATATGAGATTTTTGTTCTTTTTGTTGATATTCATAGATGAGTGCTGGTATGTACGTATATCTGCATTGTATTCGCTGAGGTTTTTTTTGTTGGTAAGTGTTGTGGATTCTCATTCTGTAGGTTCCTACATTAATTGTGTGTATTCAACAAGAATTGTTTTTTTTTCTTGTGGGTTAGTTGTGGATTCGCATAGATTAATGTAGTAGGTATACGCAATGTGTGTATTCGACGAGGAATTTTTGTTTGTTGGTTCGTTTTGTTGATAAGATTAGATTAGTATATATTGTGTGTATTTGACGGAGATTTTTTTTGTTTGTTTTGTAGATGCTCATTCATTAGTGTGTTGTATTAATGTGTGTAATGTTTAAGTCGATGTTCCCGTTGCCACGATTTCCATAAAATTGAAATAGATATATATATGTTGTAACTGACTCAGAATTACAAAAGAAAAAATTGTTTCAAATTAGGAAAGTAAGACTTCTTACGCGTGTACATAAGTACACACATTCTTTGTTTTGTTTTAACTTTTATAGTTTTGTTTTGGTATGTCTTAAGTGATCATTTAATCATTCAATTTTGCCCATCACTACATTTGACAGTTCTTATAATTCTTACTACAAAAAAGATACCAAACCATGAATCAAAGAAAACAAGATTACCACACTTTTTATTTTATTGACGTCATATGTGAAACAAAATCCATTAATCCACAAACAACAACAATTTGCAGATTTTGTTTCACATATGACGTCAATAAAATAAGAAAAAAAAAAGAAGTGTCGTAATCTTGTTTTCTTTGATTCATGATACCAAACAAACCTTCTATTTCTTTTCATACACTATCTCTGTCTATTTAACTAACTGGTCCGGCCAACAATGTTATGCGTAAAATATTGACTATATTTTTTTGTAAATATTTCCAATCATACGATACTCTAGCGCCACCTAGAGGGATATCTATTATGATATCTAATTATCAAGTTACACCCTAGATAATTAGATATCAGCAAGTTAATGTCCTATTGAGATCATCCAGACTTTTCCGAGATTAACCGGAGCAAACAGAAAAACAGAGATTCAAAAAGTTCCGGTAAAACAGTTAACATTTTCTTTGCATATTTCATTTACATACAGAACTGTTTATCCAGAGAACATTTTTATTGGAAAAATAATTTTTTTTTGCCTTCGCCAAAATAGCGGCTCGGGTTCACTTTTTGTTGCAATGTGTATAAAAGTATGTGGTGATCTTTTAACTTCTCATCCATTGGTCATAGTGCTAAAAGCTTTTCTATATAATTTATTATATTTATCTAAAGTGTTGACCTATTTTAGAAAAACGGAATAAAATTATTTCTCAAGCATTTTGAAAAAATATTTATTTCTAACGCCCACAGATGGCGTTACGTCCGGGGCCCTTTGACTCACGTTTGACAAATGAGTAGAGACTGTTTGGTCTTTCCACTTTGATGATTGAGACAATCACTGGCAAAGACGGATACCTATTGTATCGAATAGTGAAGAAACTCATGAACAACGTCTTCTAAGCCATCATGTAACCGAAGGCAAGTTCAAAAGGAAAAGTTCATATTCCAAGAATTTCAATGACACCGCCGTTAGACTTTAAGCTGCCCAGGCAATCAACAAATCTCAAGTCTATTCGTTGCAAGTGTGTTTTAAATTTCCTTATTTTTTTCACTGGCTATATTATAGGTGTTCCAAAATTTGCGTTTCGGAAAGCTATCGGCAGTGACTTAAAATGTGTGAAATCTATTTCCGTGTAAATAAAATGCATTGATTTTAATTTAATTCCAAGAGAATCTCACTCATTGAAAATACTTTTATGCTGGCTGAAGATTGCTGGGTCAGCTAGTTTCAAAAGAAATATGTATTGTTAGGAAGTAGAAGAAGCAGAAGCAGATTAGAAGGAAGAAGAACTCTGTTACCCGTATTAAAAAACAGCATTTAGTTGCGGTTTATCTCTAACTCGTGGTTTAAGTGCAATATGTTATCAATAAAACTGTCTACGATTTGACATTGTTTATACCTATTGTACTAGATTTTCTTCATGGGTTTTCGGGCGGATCCTTTATTTATATTAATAGAACATTTTAATCGCGGATTAACTTCAATTCAATGGTTTAGTAAAATCGTGGATTAAGAGTGAAATAGGCGTTTTTTTTAATAGGGATATATAAGTCTTAAAAATAACTTACAAGGAAAAACAGGCACGCTGACTGTATTGATAAAAAACCAAAAGTTCATCGCCGACGCAAAATTGATTTTATCTGAATTATTGGAAGTAGTAGAACAATAGATTTGAAGTGTCTTCGTCATGTTGTTGACCCTTTTCATTTATTTCATTTCAGGTTGCATAAAAATCTGAAAATATTGAAAAGTTCTAAAACAGCAACAGGTGCAATAAAATTATTTGCGTTTTTTTTTGTCTCGGATGGAAACTTCCTTTAAAAATGTGAATAAAATCAAACCAGTTCATTAATTATTTATTTAAGTAGTTCAGAACTTTAATAAATTACTTGAACGTTTATGCGTTTTTTTTTCAAATAAAATTGACCAATATAATGCCAAGTTAAAATTTATTATTGATATTAGTCAATAAAACTTAATTTACTAACTCAATGTAGGTTCAAAATCCTTTGAAATTGTATATCAGTGTCTTTTTGTCTCCACAAAGCCATCAGAACGTGTTTCTTGTGTGACAGATGTATTTGTTCGTATTTATAGGTCAAAAGGTTAAATAAATCCATTAATGTTAAAAAAAAAACCTGTTCTAAAAGAACAGGGGGTTGTGCTTTAATTAACTTTTAATTCTTTGACAATAAATTATTTAAAAAACAAATTAATTCAATATACCAGAAATTCTAGGTGATTTCAAATATGAAAGATTTGATGTTTTGAGAAAATTGTCATTTGGTTTTATCCTTCTATCTACTCGTAACCAACTGTTATAACAACATTATAATGTTATAGCTTAAATATTGTGAAACATTGGACATTTAGACCTTGCAACTTTGTCATTATTTCTATTTCTAAATGTCCATAGCTATCGTACTCTTGTAAGCATTATGTCTAATTAGTTCTATAATAAAATACGTTTAGACCTTGTGTACTGGCTAGACGGTAAAGATAAGTTTTCACGAACATCACGAATATTTAAATGAGACCAAAATGTCAGACGTACAATAACAAATACGACCTTCTATTTAAATTCACTTCAACTAGTTATGTACTGGTGCTTCTTAAAATGGCATAACATGACAGTGAATCAAAACTAATTCGGTTATACCAATTATAAAGCTTAAATGATCATTTTTTGTGCAGAAACACGATTATGATGATGAATGAATAGACAATGGAGTCAGGGCTGTGTTAATTCTTTTAAGCGCATGAGGCGATGTGTGTGAAGTGGAAGATAGGAAGCACTTCCTTTCATATTTTCTAAGGAAAAAATAAACAGTTCTACTAAAAGCTTATAGTACACAGTAGTTTTTTTAACGGGAATATAATTGGTGGTGAGACATATTTTTTGGAGTACATCTGCGTTAAAAACGAATATTTTGTGTTCAATTTACATATTCCTTACAATAAAATGCGGGAAAGTGACAGTTATATTAATGAAAGACTATATTTTCACCCTTTTCCCACAAAAATAATGTCACTGGGGGTATTCGTTCACTCATTTATTCTAAGCAATCTAGAATAAATATCTGTTGTTGTAACGCGTCCAAAAGTACATCTGATACAAAACAGCCATTTTTCGGAAGTTATCTTGATTAATCCCAACAAAATTCGAAAAGTTACCCGACGATAAATTTATATAACAGCTGACTGCAAACTTCATTTGATATGAATTTTGTTCTAGTTTTTGACAGTTTTTAGCTAACCTATCTGAATCGTTCATAAATATACCCGAATAGTTTGGTATCCGAGGCAATCCTAAAGCCAGATATAAACTGTTCAAATGCATGACATGCACGTGCAAGTGAATTGGTGAAAAATTCACACGTATAGATTGGGTGTATGATTGAAGTAAAATCAAATCTTTTTGATTTTCCTTCAATCAATCTATTTCCTTGAAATAGTGTATATGCAAGATTGATGATTGAAAAAAAATAGAAAATTGGATTTTAACGATTTAAATATTAAAATAGGAAGCAACAATTGTATGATGAAATGGACAAAAACAATTACTCGGACAAGATTAAAAAAATCTATTTTATATACAAAAACGTTGCACCACACTGTGGATGTAAAAATTAAAGATTGAAGACTCATGATTGAAGTGTGTATATACAACTTCAATCTGAATTTACTAATACACTTGGACGTGCAAGTCATCCATTTGAACTGTGTATATCCCGCATAACAATATATAATAAATTTGTGAACGCCCCCACTCCCACTGATATTATTTTGACTGCTTTTACTTTATCCATTTTCAGTTTGCGATTCCTAAGAACCATTGTGAGTGGCGTATGTGGTGGCCAGGGTAGACAAAATTGCTCAGGGAGAAAAAATGTAGAGTTATTGCCCTTCCTTCTTTTTAAATCTTCGTTTTCGGTACAATTGAATTTTCTTAATTAAGTGGAATAAAGAGTGCGGATATACGTTTAAATAAAGTTAAAATCTTTTAAATGCCGTAGTGTTTAAACGTATATTTGCTCCCGAAAGCAGTCCAACAATAACATGTATTAAAAATCGCTCTGCTGTAAAAACAATCTTTGCAAGTAATAATATTCGTGGTAAGCATAATTCTTGGGGTTACTTCACGGTTCAAACGTCAAACATTTTTCTTGGACATAAAAGAATCCCATTGAAAATGCATGTAGTTTTTTTTTAAATCCTACAGCCAGATTCTGCCCCTTGTGAGGAATCACAAGTCACAAGCCCTTGTGACTATTCCTTTGTTAGGATTATTGTGACTCGATAACATTTATCGAATTCTCCCCCAATCATCACAAGAAAACTCACAACGAAACTCACCACAGCTAAAGGTGAATTGTGTAGTGGCATTATTAGAACAGCTGAATATTAAAAACAATTCAAAAATTTAAATTTATTTGGATAATTAATGAAGATGAGCTTATTTAAAAATTAAAATGCCCCTGAATGAATATAGGGGTATTCACGATCCGGTGTATCTGGTCTTGTTTCATTGTAAAAGTGTAAAAGTGTAGCATTTTTTTGCACTACAACAACAAAATATACTGAATGCCAAAATCTTACACTTTTACACTTTTACAATACCCGAACCCTATTGTAACAGAAAAATACAAGGGTGTAAGATTTTTTTAACACAAACTTAAGCCTTCTTCAGAACAAATGTGAAACAGATTTTGACATTTGCTTCAGTGTTGCTACAGATTAGTAAAGGTGTGTTCACAGTCTGTTGCAAAAGAAATAAAATTTTACAATTTTACAAGACTTGGTACACCAGATCATGAATACCCCTTATATATTACGAGTATATACATGAATTTATTTTTATTTAGACAAATAAACAACTATCAAAGACAATCCGTTTTCAGTATTTTATTCATTTTCAAACCAGAAAATGTAAAAGGATTTATATTTGATCTGAATGGCATAGAATGAACAGAATACCTACATATAACCACACTATTGTGCTCTGAACCCTTTTCCTTCTCTCTCGTAGTCGCTGCTGAACTTTTCATCTCAAATTAAAGTTTCTTTGCCGTTTACTTCATGTTGGAATATACAAAAAATTGTTTCATAAAATATTATATCCAAAGCCGAAACGAAATGTCATAACTCAAACTATTCGTTTCTTGTGACCTGGGGCCTGTTTCATAGATCATACATTACATACATTGTACTATTTTGTCAGCTCTGATGTATTATTTCTGTTTCAAAGAAACGTTGTATGATAATATGTCATACACTATTGTATGAACAGAAAATCCACTGGAAATATTCCAATGTTGTAGGATCCTGTTTCATAGATTTTTTTCATACATCATTTTTAAAACAAATAATTGTAAATTTGTCATACATTTCAAATAGCAAAACGTTTTGATGTAAGCAAGGCGAATTCAATTAAACGAAAGTACATAAAGTGAATTTTAAGTTTATATTTAAAATAAAATAATGTTTTTAGAAAACGATAATTAATTGACTTATTTTCTGCTTTTGTTTTCATTTCAAGCCCGACAAGGAGTTGCAATTTCGAGCTGCTGGAGATGCTCCGTAAAAAGGACATATTATTTGCAATATTTATGGGGACGTCAACAACAAAATCGATATCCAAGTTGAATGGAAGAAGATCTCAACTTTGGCGATAGACTTCGGTTTGATTCCTGAAAATAGCGAACCAGAAAAATTTAAAAGAACAACAAAGAATATATGCAATATTTATAGAATATGTATTTACACAATAAATGGTTTTAAATAAGTCAGCAAATTTTGTTCACACACCGACATATAGACGCCTTCGAAACTCCATGCATAGGCCATAAAAGTGTTAATAATATTTGTTGCAATATAGTTAGAGCTTCATTGCAATTCGTTGGATGAATAATCAAACGTCTCAAACGCTCCAGCAAATATTGTACAAATGTCGTAGGCATTCGAATATCTCAACGAAATATGGGTCTTCCAAACTGAAATTTATTCTTTCCAAAAACCCTCTTGGCCGTCTTCTTCGAAGTTGTAGAAGATTATCGCCATCAAATATTAAATCTTCGTTAAAAATTCAGTCCATTACTTACTTTTATTGTTTTAAAAATGTTTGTTTTATTTAAGTCAAATAAATACATCACATACAACAAAATAGATCGTATACATTACTTTCAGTCAAATTTATGAAACAGAAAATTGTATGTGATGTATGAAAATAATTTTAATGTATGTTGTATGTAATGTATGTGATGTAAATATTTTCTATGAAACAAGCCCCTGCTCTAAAGTAAATCACAATTTCGATTGTTTTTATGACTCTCACAAGTTGTGACTTTGGGGGAGAATCCGAAAAAGTCACAAAATAAACTTCATTTCTTCTTATGACTTGTGAGGTATCAGTGATGTTGGGGAGAATCGGCTGTTAACCTGATAATGTTCTTAAATAAATTTAACTATTATCAAAGTCGATTGAGATTGAAGATAATTTTGACTGAGACCAATTTTGTAAAGAAAGGTAATGTTGGTTCAAAGTAGGCAACATTAAAATGTGAATATGCCATAATTTTTGCAAATGGTGCCAAATGTCATTTTGTTTTGACCAGCAATGAGGTGCTGATTTGACTAATTTCCCTTGTTTTAAATGCCTCGTGAATTTCATCGTAGATATCCTACACCATGTGTGCCATTAAGCTTTAATAGCTGAGCTTCCGGATGTCCAGAAACCGGGCTTGTTATGCTCGTTCGAATGACAATATCACTGTTGCGGTGAGTGTTTTTTTATCTCGCAAGTTGTTGAATTCAGCCCTGAGCATTGATGGTTTGTACAAGACGGAACGGAGCAACCACTAACATAGCTCATAGCCAAGGATAGAATTCTTGAAACACCAATTTACTGGTGCTGTTGGTAATTTTATATGACAGGCTAAAATCATTATTTCTGATGGCGTCAAGCTCCTTTATTCGTGGGATCTTTTGAAATCTCGCCCTTAATTCAAATTCAAATGTCAAAATCAACTCCGGGGTGGTTATTGGACAGATGTCATTTTTTCAACAATCGCCATTAAGTAAGCTCCGTGAAAATAGAGTCTATTTTCTCAGATATGATTTCGAGTGGTAAACGAAGATGGTAAACCTATTAGCGTGTGTCGTAAGGCTCGACAACCACCAATGAAGGGCATATAGCTAAGCTGCTGTTGCGGGCGCCTGCGTTAATCCGGTCGGCTGAACTTATATATTCGAACCCTGAAAGGAGATGAATAAAAGTATAAAAGAATTTGATTCAATTAAGATAAACAAACATTAAGATAATAAAACATAATAATAATTAAAACAAAATGTCTTACCCATCCAACGAACCCGTCACACATCTGTTTCGTAAGTCACAATATGGTAGATAAACAAAAATAGAGATAGACTACTCGTAACCCAAAGATTATAATACCCATGAATCCAAAAAAAAAATAAACCAGTTTACGACACTTCGTTGTTTTGTTTTTGTGATTGACGTCATATGTGTAACAAATACATTAAACAACCAAACTACTATTTGCGGATTTGGTCTTTAATTAATGACTTTAATGCATATGAGTTATGACAGTTCGGTGATCTCTAGAATACCATGGATGTTGTTGGTGTGTTCTCTATAAGTAGAACAGCTTTGTTTTGGAGGCCATGGATAGTTGAACTAAGGTGTGCTGGTACCATCTTTGACGTATATCAGAGTAATTTAAAGTAAGCTTTCATGGCATCGGGTAGAAACGACGAAGAGATATTTTGGTAAGCTAATTTTAATAAAACTAATAATACAGGAACAGTAAATATCACTCAATGTGACGTCCTAAAAGGGATTCGAAGGGTTGCACTGGCATGATACCAGCGCACTCATAAAAGTCTACGCGCTACCTCATCTTTCTGGGTATGATGGCATTGTCTGGGGTGGCCGACCAGTTGGACGCTCCGGGTTGGGTGGACCTGAGAATGAATTACCACTTTTACGCTCGACTACTGGTGAAAAGTTGCGGCGATTTTTCGTTAGGTTTATTTCGGCTCAAAAGCTATTAGTTTTGTATAAAGTGACCAGGATTGTTCTTTTATACGCTTTATCGTGGTATGCACTTATGTCTCGCGGTTATATATGTAGTAGTGTCGTGAAAGCTTATTTTTGTGGAAGTGGTACGTTCAAATACAATTTTGTATAAGATTTTTATGTTGTGAAGTTAAAAGTCTCGCCCTGTTATTAAAGTGTTGTGAAAAGGTTAGAGATGGCACAAACTCTTTTTCTTGGGCGTAAAAGTCGTTATTTTAATGGTTGTCATAAATTTACACAAATAAAAAGTCGCGTCAACGTCATCTGTGAACGAGGATTTATTTTGAGGTGATCCAAAAAGGTTCTAGCTTGTGAACATGCCCCTCGAACTTCGAAAGAAGAAAGAAATATAAATGTCATTGATAGTTTTGTTCACCCATACTAAGGCATTTAATGATGGCATGTATGTGTAATATAGTTGGCTGTTTACGTATGCGCTTCACAGAGATGTGGATCGGATGATGCTGTCCAGTTAAGGGAAAATCATCCGAGGTGTTTTTTTTGAATAGTTTCGCCTAGTCTCTTCAATTGACTTACCAATACAAACAGAAAAAGAAACTGCATCTAAGGTGGGAATAGTAGGCATAGGTTTGTGTGACAGTTTGTATGTTAGCTACGCTTGAAGTACAAATGACTTACCTAAACAACTCGTCATTAGTTGATTACGGGGATTCAGAAGAAAAAAAAAGAATCAAAATTACGACCATAAAAATTTTAATAAAATCGAGAATTTAAACATAAAAAAATAAAACAATACATTAATTGGATCTATTAAAGGAAGTGCCGCTTGAAATCAACTCTCATTGTCGGTTTTTTTTAAGCTATGTGAATATATTTAAACCACCTTTAAACAATTTATACAGCAAAATTAGAAGTGGCAATTTTTCGGCGGCCCTAGTAAAGCTTTCTAGTACGGGCCGCCGCTGGTGTCTTCTATGGCCCCCTATATTCTTGGTACGAAATATTTCCGAAGCATTTTCTGAAGTTCTCCGAAAACCAAGTTTTAGAAGTTGAGCTGGATTTCCGAGGCAGTTTCCAAATTTGAAGTCGAAGGCCTCAGATAGAAGTTATAATCGCAGTCCAGCCGAGTTGTTGGAGCTCCGCTACCGCAGCATAACCTAGACATATCGGTTACCGTGAGTCTGAAACAAACAAAACAAAAAAAAAAGAAAACAAAAAATTTTTTTTATTGATTGTACAAACTAAATTATTTTGAATACCTACCTTCTAAAATTTATAAAGATATACAGCTGTGTGTGTTCGTGTGTGTCCCTTATTCATTAGGCCGTTATCTATTAATATATAGAATTAACAGTAAGTTTTCATTGGATGATATTAATTTCGATCTTAAATCTTGTTCAAGTGTAAAACATAAAATCGGTTTTGAACATAAGTGTCACCGCGAGCTATTTTGCATTGACCCGGTGTTTAAGGTACCTCCAGAGAGCTCTATAGGGGTAGGGAAACCTGGGCAGCGTTTTTTTTAATTTCTGGGAAAAAAAGGGAAAATCACCGTTAAAGGGTGTGTTAAAGTTAGGTTTATGTAATATCTGACACTTAGGAACGATTTTTAGTTGTCTTTGTTGTTTTTTTCTTTCTAGTTTTTTTTGATTCAATTATTATTATTTGTTTATTAATTTAATGTTGATTTTTTTTCAAAGTTTAACTATCTGGTTTTTGCTAATTTTTTTTTGTATCACGTATAATTTAAATTGTTTTTTTTAAATGTAACAATGTGAATAAACATTAAGCTAAAGAGCCGATAAAAAAAAAACTAGATTCGAATATATTTTCTTGGTTCGCATAAGTGAAGACATGTTCGTTTGAAGACTATTTTTCAGGGGGGCCGAGGTTAGCGGAGTTTCGGTGGTGAAGATAGTATGATCTGAAACCGATCATCCACTATCTTGGGGGAATCTAAAAATGGCCGAAGATTCCTATGGTAGGGTGGGTAATGGCCTCACTGCAACAACATCCGCAGTGCCTTGATGTGACAATAGTCCGTCCGTCTTTATCTTCCAATTTCCTTTTCCTTTCCTTAGGCCTGATATGTGTTTTTTTTGTTTGCAGGTGAGGTTAGGTTTCCGGGGGCAAGATCCCCCCCCGTCCGACGAGCTGATGCCGTGCATAGCAAGCAGGCCACGCCCCCCGGAACTTAGCATTCTATCCCTTTTCAGAACTTTTCCTTTCCAATATCCTAGCCCGTCCTTTTTCCTACCTATCCCCACTACCGCGACCGATCCACCTCCTCTTGCTTGCAACACTGCATTCCCACAATATTCTCAATACTCATTTTCGGAGTTGTGGAGAACAGCGGACAAATGAAACATTCTTAAAAGCTCTAAGGAGACTCCGGTTGCCTCTTAATTCATTCCAATTTGGATTTTCTTAATATTGTTCTGCATAGATAAAAAGTTTTTTTTTTAATTCAAAGAATTTCACTCTTGACAAATTTATAACATTATTAAGCATAAGTTGTGTATGTACCATTATTTTCGCCAAAAAACTCCGGAATCAATATGATGTGTTTATTTGTTAGTTAGTTGTTAGTTGCTATAAGAAAAAATTCTATTGGCCTACAACAACAAAATGACTGCTGGCGAAAAATTAATAAAAAAAAGATGGAGGAATAAAGAATATGTAATTTAAAGTTCTGAAATGAAGGGGGCGCTGAATAAGTTTTTACATAATATTTTGTGTGATGAAGTTTGGCAGGCTTTCATTTTCGAAGGGTGTGTTCGTTGATAAGATACTTGTCTACTATTACTGGCTCTTCTTATAATTCTCTTTTACAATTTTGTCTTTACTATGAGTCGTGTGCTATAATACGATGATTTTTAAGTCTTCATTTAAATTTGGCAGTATAGTTTGTGTCGGTGTTAAAAATCTTAATGCGTACCTAGAAATAGGTAAACTTGTTTAAATAATTACAACGAAAATGAATCCTAGCATTATTTTGTGCATGTTGTCAATAATTCTGGTTTCCCATATAATGCCCAAAAAAAAATCTCAGTGACCCTGTCAAATCAAATGTTAAATTTTACTTGAAAATAACGCGACGCACTTATATTTTTTGTATTATATTTTGGACGGTCGCAAGTGGTTTAGACTTCCCTTAAATTACTTAAAAGCGATTTGAGCGATAATACGAGTAAATTTTAGCAGAACATCTCCAACTTCAAAGAATCAAACTTTCGTTTTTGCTGTACATAATCATCCGTAAAAATTTAGCTGACAAACATTATTATTGAGCTAAAATTTTATAGATACTGTTAATTCATGTGATTTGTGTCAATAAAAATAAAAATAAATTCAAGCCGGGAAAAATATTTTCGTACAAATTCTTTGCGACAATTTTTTTTAGCTACCAGCTGTGTTTGTGCCCTATTCTCCACCATATTATTATTTTAAAATTTAACCAGGATTTTAGATGATCTTCGAACAAATAATATTTACTCATTTGTTATTTATTAATATGATGAAATACATATCCGTAGTATGCTCCGTGTTACACAATAGTGATTTTTAATCCTCATTTCAGTTTTAGATTACTTTCGATTGCAAAATAGATATTTTGATGTTAAGTTTAGTGAAATTAATTTATCATATAAAAGCAGTCGAAAACGATAGTCGATAAAGCTTGCGAACAACACCTAAGCTTAGTAAAAAGGTAAAATTTGTTTCAGATATTTTTGTTGTGCTAAATAATAGTAATTAATATACAAATTTACATTGTTTTTGTTTATTTAATTATTAATTTTTTAGAACAAGGTATTAGAATGATGAGGAAACGACGAAGACTCAGCTAGAAAGAAAGAATTTTGACTGACGTTTACTGCCACGGGTACCAACTTTATAATGGCATTGAGTGTTTAGTGAGTTAAGCGTGTTATTGGGAATCGAATGTTGTATTGATTTCCCATTTATCAAGAAAACCCGTATTTATTTCTTTTTTTGATCATGCAATTTAATAAATTCAGATTCGTTACTTTTGACATCTTTAAGATAATTTAAAATGTTTGACGTTTAATGAACGTATTAGAAATTTTACAATTTCTCTTGGAAAGTTTATGACGTCCGTTAACACCCTTTGCATTAGCCGCGTTTTGTTGGGAAATCTATCGGCAGCACAGCAGGATTTTTTAAAACAAACGATCTCCAGCAGCCTGATTTTTTATATTTTAAGTTGCTGTTACCGATCATGTGTCAAATAATTCAATATAAGTAAATTAAAACTTGAATTAAAAAATCCAAATAAAATGTAATATGTATAATGAAGCAGTAAGAAATAACAAAAAGTTGAATTTAGCACATCTGTAAGTTCCTAAATGTTGATTCTAAAATTATTTTATGTGTTCGACGTTTTTTTTTTACTAAATCAGATGTTGTACCAGTGGAGGGGTATGTTCGAATAGTGCTTCCCGGTTGAAAATCGAGTTGGAGTATAGAGAAGATAATTAAATATGAGTTATATACAATATGGACAGAAATCCCGTTTTAGAATCTCGTAATTGGGGTAAATAGTCGTGTTTTGATAAAAATTAACGATTGCATTAACGACACAGCAAATAAATACTGAAAAAAACCATACCATTATGTCCACTTTTTTTCACAGGTTGGTCAAAGGTCAACTTGAATCTAAATTCAAAATGATGTAAGATCGTGAAAATCTCGTTTGACACGAATTTTAGAGTCAAGTTTATTATCTACGACAATAAAATTTGACTTTTTCTGACTAAGCAATAAGCTATATTTTGAAATAATTCAAATATATTGCTTACCAAATTTCACCGAAAATCCCTAAAATATCACCCTTTTCCGCAGATAAATATTTCCAATTTTTGGTATAAGAAAATTGATATTTACACTTCCGTACTGTTAATTATATATTACTAAATAATAGATATGCACTGACTTGCTCCTTAAATGTTTTTTGCTAATCCAATTTAAGAGCTTTGGTAGGGGGCGCTGCTCAAGTTTTAGTTAGTTCATTTTGACTGCAGCTGAAACAAAGCCACTCAAAGATCTTTTATTAATGTATCTTTGATCTGGCAGTTTCGAATAAGCTAACTTTTTTTTTAACTTTAAGTGGAAGAGCACCTCCTACCTATGCTTATTAATATGATTTATAAAGCAACAAACATAACTAAAAATTCATTAATAGAAAGAAAAATCTTACGAACAAAGAATTCGAGATTCATGTAAGTCATTGGAACTACCAACTAAACAACATAATATCATTTGATCCTCGAATAAATGTCACAAATCTATCTAAAGCAGACTTTTACCGAAAGCTGGTTTTTGTATTTGTAATGTGTCTAAATTCTGCTTTGCTGCGGATAGCTTTTGCCAAAAAACACGGCTATCCTAAGTTCAGTTTTGACTTATAAATGGTATTCCATAATATATCCTATCGCTTAAAGAGCCTCATATTTCCGAAATATTGAAATTCGGCCCTGAACAGAACCTGAATTCTAAAATATAACTTATCCATTCATAATACAAATTTTATAATTTCAATTGAACACAATTATATCAAAAGTAGAACAATCACCTCACGCAATGTTTTTGTATGCCTCACTTCTCAGATACGAACGCACTTTAGCTTTTTTTAATGCGGTATAAGTACCTATTAATGTTCTTAACTTTTTGCAAGCTCACTCCAAATGCCAACAAATTATAAATATCAGACTCAAAGTGATGCGATATATATATAGTTTATATTTGGTAGCCCCTAAGTATAAGTATTACGTCGAATCTCCTCTTTGGATTCTTATCAAGATGACTTGGCCAGAGACGTCGACCTACATCATTTTCAGTATCTATCGCAACTTTTTATGTTCAACAAAACATTACGACATTTTCATTTTTTTTTAGTATCTAAATCCGATTTGCTTGCCCCGAGCTTTATAATACGGTTCCTCTGAAGTCTAAAAGCCATATAACGGGTGATTTTTTTGCTACTTGGTTTTTGACGTTTATATTTTTGACAGATCACACATGACAAATTCCACGAACATTTGACATTTCGATTCATTATTGTTTGCCATTTCATCATGAATAGACTTACGCCTGAACAACGTTTGCAAATTATTGAAATTTATTATCAAAATTCGTGCTCTGTGAAAAATATGTTTCGCACGCAAATTGTCTTCAGCGACGAGGCTCATTTTTGGCTAAATGGATACGTGAATAAGCAGAATTGCCGTATTTGGAGTGAAGAGCAGCCAGAGGCAATTCAGCAGCTACCAATGCATCCCGAAAAATGCACTGTTTGGTGCGGTTTATGGGCAGGCGGCATCATTGGGCCGTACGGTCAATGGAGAAAGGTACCGTTCGATGATAACAGATTTTTTTTTGCCGAAAATGCAAGAATTGAACTCGGTCGACATGTGGTTCCAACAGGACGGTGCCACATGCCACACTGCACGCGAAACCATGCATCAATTGAGAGGCGAATTTGGTGAGCAGTTGATCTCACGTTTTGGCGCAGTCAATTGGCCACCAAGATCATGTGATTTGACCCCGTTAGACTATTTTTTGTGGGGCTATGTTAAGTCTATTGTCTATGGGGACAAGCCAAACATGATTGCTGCCTTGGAAGCCAACATTGAACGCGTCATTGGTGAGATTCCGGCCGAAATGTGTGAAAAAGTTTGCCAAAATTGGACCTTCAGAATGGACCACCTGAAGCGTAGCCGCGGGCAACATTTAAGTGAAATTATTTTTAAAAAGTAAATGGCAGAAATTGATTTATCGATCCAAATAAAAATTTCATTCACTTTTTACAAGTTTCTGTGTTTTTTTGAATTTTCAAAAACCAAGCTCTTAAAAAATCACCGTTTACATATACAGATTGAATTAAGGTCATTGGCGGTGGAATGGCACAGCTATGGAACGTTTATAGGAAAACGCAAAAAAGTATTACTTTCGACCATTGTTTATAGCGCCGGCTATACTGTATAAAGTTTTCTTTCTTTTGTTTTTGTTTTTGCTTGACAATACTGTCGGTAGCTGTAGCTTATAATTGATTATATTTTTTTTTGTTCGGCAATTCGGACTCGCTGTTTTCATTTCGGGGGAATTTGGATAAAACTACTATCAAGATCGACCAAAAACAATTCATAAAAAAGCAACATAGATACTTTTGGTTGTTGCTGTGTCGATTGTAGGATTTACAAACAAGGCTACCGCAAACTAATTACATGCACCAATGGGGAACTCATTTTGTCAACAATAATTTGCCAAAAAAAACAACAATTTCAGGTTCTGAGAATAGTAGACTTTTTCATTGAAGACATTTTTTGTAGATATACCTCAACAGAAACCTTGAGACTGAAAAGATAAAACAAGATGTCAATTTTCTAATTATTCTTGGGTGTTTTTTGGGATAGTTAAACATTTTTTTTTATGTTATGTTTAATGTTAAAAATAATAAAAATAGCTTATGGGTGCTTTGAGAAGATAAATTTGAATTAAAATTTAACAAGAGTCAACATAGCACAAAAAAATATATATTCAATGAAATACGGCAACTAGGAAAGGAATTTTCGTAGGTATTTTATTTAAATTAATAGCTATTAAAAAAATGATTATGGTTGGTAATTAAATTCTAGGGGTTAATTAAAATCTTAATGAATAGGATACTCAAGTTAAACTGACAAGAAAATATGAACAACTGGATCGCATATACTTGCTCTTGCTGTGCAAGGCTGTGACATGGCTAATCATTGAAATTTACAGAAAAATAAAAAGAATCATTTTATAGATTTTATCGTGCAGACCAAAATAACTACAAAATTTTATTTCATATACTATGGGTTTTCACTTTCAGTTTGACAATAAACGTTTTGTATTGCGAATCTTTCCAAATTACCGTAAGTAGCTAATTCCAAAAAAAAATGTACTGACCGCTGCCGTAGGTTTTTAGTATTGTAAGAATTATTTGCAAAATTAAAATTAATATATATTAAAATTATGAAAAATTATGCTTTTATTCATATAAAAGAGAAAGTAGAATATAGGCTTGTGAGATCTAGTATAAGACATTTGATGAAGGCAGTGTATATGACATGAACTTGCCTACAACGTTCAATACCTTTCGTGCAAAAGTGTGAAAAGAGAGACAAGTTAGTTATAGTAGATTGTTGACCCACAAATCCCTGTTGTTTATTTGAAATCCCTTGCTTAATATTTTCATAGATTCTTTTTTTGAAAAGAGCTTCAAAAATTTTTGGTATAGTTTGGAGAATTGAAATCGGTCTGTAGTTAAGAACGTCCTGCTTCGAGCCTGTTTTATGAATTGGTGTAATAACTGAGGTTTTCCCTGTATCTAAGAACTCACCTAGACTGAGTGACAAATTAAACAATTTTAAAAGAGGTTTAGATAGACCATGTCTACAATATTTTAAAAAATATTAGAGCAATTTCATTACTGTCAGGCTTCTTATTATCGTCTAGAGATGAAAGTCCTTTTAAAACTTCTTCTTTCGTTAATTCAATTTGACCTAAGCATGTAATTGGATGGATGTTAATAGCAAAGCTTAAATTTGATTTTTCTAATACAAAATTTGACTGAAAAAAATCAGCAAACATATCACAAATTTCCGTTTCATCACATGGAATTTTATCTTTAAACCTCATGTTGAGGTGTAAACCATAATATTTCATTTTACGATTTAAAAATGTCCAAAAAGCTTTCGAGTCAGATTTTATTTTCCTTTCTAGACCCCACATATACTGGCTATACAGAAACTTCTTGAGCATTTCATATTCTTTCCTTTGGTTTATGAATAGCTGAACTGGATTGATATTTTTTTTAAGCTTAATGGTCTTATTTTTTAAATGACTTCTCTTATTAAACCAAACCGGCAGTTTATTACTGTTTTCCTAACTGGCACAAAACCCACCTTAGCTTCTTCACTTTTATATTTAAATTTTAAGAAGTTTGTTTCTAAATTATTCGTATCGAAAAAGCTATCCCAATCAACATCAAAGAAAAATTTATTTAGTGCTTTGTAATAAACTTTTACATAATCATATTCAATATTATAATCATTATTGTGAAAATTTAACTCATTAAGTTGCAAGATATTGAACTTAATCTCTAAGGGTTTATGATGGATACAATTTCGTAATAATGGTTCAATGATAGGATATACTGATGCTTCTAAATCACTACTTATAAAAACAAGATCAAGCAATCGAAAATTGTCATTATGTAATGAGTTAATCTGATTTAAATTTACAGAGTTAAGAGAGTCAATATTTTCACATTCTATATTAGTAGTTACATTGAAAGGCAGTAAACATTTATCATCTTCCGAAAAAATCCAATTAACATAACTGAGATTGAAATCTCCAACAAGAATTTAATAAGATTTCTCTTCAAGAACATTAAAAACATGTTTTACATTATTTACATGCGAATTATATGTCAATACAATTATACAATAATATATAAATAAGACTTGCTATCAGCCAGCAATTACCAAAAGCAACGGGAGAACAATCAACACATTAACGGGAGAATACATAACATAGAGAAATAATCAATAACGGAGTTCAATTATACATGTAACATAAAAACACTTTTAAACTGCAAACTAACTTTTCCATAAAACTCAATTAATCTGCTCATTTATACACAAAATTTTTTTTTCTTAGAATATAGCTCGTAAAGTCCTGTGTTAGAAAATGATCCCGTTATTCCATACTTTTCCATGAGCTGTCTAGTCTGTAATTTACTTACTGTACAGTTGTCTTATATTGTATATAGAAAGCAAGCTATTGTAATAATGTTCAAGCTCCCTACCTAGAGTAAGACGAGTCCCACAAGGGTCTGTACTTAGACCCTTACTTTGCTCTCTATACAGAAAAGAACATTATTTCAAGGTCTATTATTCAAATGAATACTGACAACGTTCCAATGTTTAAAAGCTAAGTTCCTAGACAAATTAAAGACGTTAAAAAACCGGTCCGTTCGATCTCCCTTGTGTTGTTGATTCTGGGCCTAGGATTCAAAGACTATTGTAAATTCGCTCAATGTCCAATGGTCGGGAAAAGTATTTTGACAAAACTATTTTCCTTGTTATATTGCTTGTTTTAAAGAGTTGAGAGATATAACGGAACTCGTGTGATGCTCGAAACAAAATATCTACGTGATTGTAACTGTAAATTACAAAATATTTTATTTTTCCTTACGCATTCGTTCTTAATCATGTTCAATGTATGGAGTGAGTTGAAATTAACTGGGAAAAAGTATTTTGACATCATATTCTTTTTAGTTCATTTCGTTTCGTGCGTGCGATCAAAGTTAATATTTGTTAAAATTAAGCACATTTAAATACAGAAATTTTATTACATTAAATTTTTTTTTCAATATAATTGATTATAATGGGGAAAACGGCGGAAATACGCGAAGTTTTAAGAAATGAAATAGTGATCAAGTATGATGCTGGTATTCCGGTTGAATACTTAAGCAAACTATACAAAGTGCCTCGTCAAACCGTGTGTTACCAAATAAATAAACAAAAAAATCACAAATCAACGCGAAACTTACCACGTTCAGGACGCCCACGCAAGACAACCAAAAGAGAAGACCATTTAATGGTCGGAAAATTTAAAGAAAACGTGCTAAAAACGCCAAAATCTGCAACAATAGAAATCAAAAATAAGTATGATATTGAAATTTGTGAAAAAACTATAAGAAATCGTTTAAAAGAGGATTGGTACCAAGTCTCCTGTGCCGTTAAAACAAACACATCCCCAAAATATTACGGAGCCTCCACCATGGGGCACTCGTTCACAAACAGGTACCACTTTTACGCATTTTCTTAGGAATTCTGCAGAAAGTTTCCTGTTTTGAGGCATGGTACTGAAATGAGCTTTCATCAGTCCACAATATTTTTTCCCAAAATGATGAAGGCTTATGTAAATTTTTTTTGGCGAATTCCAAACATTTAAGTTTGTTTTTATGTGATATTTGTGGTATTGTTCTGGATATGTAAGTGGCAAAGCCAGCCTCTTTTAAACGATTTCTTATAGTTTTTTCACAAATTTCAATATCATATGAGGCTGGCTTTGCCACTTACATATCCAGAACAATACCACAAATATCACATAAAAACAAACTTAAATGTTTGGAATTCGCCAAAAAAATTTTACATAAGCCATCATCATTTTGGGAAAAAATATTGTGGACTGATGAAAGCTCATTTCAGTACCATGCCTCAAAACAGGAAACTTTCTGCAGAATTCCTAAGAAAATGCGTAAAAAGTGGTACCTGTTTGTGTACGAGTGCCCCATGGTGGAGGCTCCGTAATATTTTGGGGATGTGTTTGTTTTAACGGCACAGGAGACTTGGTACCAATCCTCTTTTAAACGATTTCTTATAGTTTTTTCACAAATTTCAATATCATACTTATTTTTGATTTCTATTGTTGCAGATTTTGGCGTTTTTAGCACGTTTTCTTTAAATTTTCCGACAATTAAATGGTCTTCTCTTTTGGTTGTCTTGCGTGGGCGTCCTGAACGTGGTAAGTTTCGCGTTGATTTGTGATTTTTTTGTTTATTTATTTGGTAATACACGGTTTGACGAGGCACTTTGTATAGTTTGCTTAAGTATTCAACCGAAATACCAGCATCATACTTGATCACCATTTCATTTCTTAAGACTTCGCGTATTTCCGCCGTTTTCCCCATTATAATCAATTAAATTGAAAAAAAATTTAATGTAATAAAATTTCTGTATTTAAATGTGCTTAATTTTAACAAATATTAACTTTGATCGCACGCACGAAACGAAATGAACTAAAAAGAATATGATGTCAAAATACTTTTTTCCAGTTAATTTCAACTCACTCCATACATTGAACATGATTAAGAACGAATGCGTAAGGAAAAATAAAATATTTTGTAATTTACAGTTACAATCACGTAGATATTTTGTTTCGAGCATCACACGAGTTCCGTTATATCTCTCAGCTCTTTAAAACAAGCAATATAACAAGGAAAATAGTTTTGTCAAAATACTTTTTCCGAACATTGTAGTTGTCATGTATTTTGACTTTATGGACTACATCCACATCTTTGAGCTCATAGATTTGGCGGTGGTATCTTCTCATTCATTCGTTCTTCTTGTACATAGGAGCTATTATAGCCATCGAAGAATTTTTTGTGGGAATAGACCAGTATCTGCTCTCTTTTTCTCTTTATTGCCCATCATTTGGCACCGTGAAACAAAACTGGCAATACAATATAAATGTTTAAAAAGCGTTTACTTAGTTTTTTGCTATGGTAATATTTCGTAGGTTTTCCAATGAGGTGTCATTCATGGAGTTAATAATTACTACATGGTAAGTGGCCACTATCTCAAAACTGCTTTTTACAATAGTAGATGCAGAGATGCGTGTATGTTTTTCGACTGTTTTTCAATCAATCGCATCCACATACCCAACTAAAGGGGCAGATTTGTTGAATAATGCCTTTTGTGTTAACCCATGCTCTACGCAGCAACCATTCGAGAACGAGATTGGATAAGTTACAAGTTAGTACATCTCCTTGCCAAGTCACGTTACATGTTTGGATAAGTTCAGAAGTACTACACCTTAGCTGAACATTATGCTTTCTAGTGTCACGCTACCCTAATGGATTAGTTTTTCCAGAATTCCGAGTTCATTCACCGCTATATTGATGATGAATGAAATCATATGCAGCTTCGGAGTCGATGAACAGAAGGAAGGTCTCGACTTGAAATTCATTAATATTCTCCAGGAATTGCTTAGTGAGAAGATTTGGTCTACCTATATAGTCGACCTGCAGATCCGAAAGCCACACTCGTATTTGCCAAAAAAAAAAGAAAGAATAATCTTTTCTGAAAAAAAAAAAGATTTTATTATTTTTCAGGTTTGAGCTTTAACAAAACCAAACATATTTAAAAATCCAGCAAATTCGTTTGAAGAACTTAAAGACCTTCAATTTGATTGATTATACAGATTTGATAAAACAACATTTCGATCTTTAATTTAAAACAAACATTTCGATCTTTAATTGAAAGACAGCGAGAAACAAATCGCGATCATCCAATTTCGCCAGAACTGTAATGTGAACTGTCCCTGTGACATTACCTTTTTACAGAAGAACTTAATGTGCACCAAACCGATGTGTATAAGTGCCTTAGTTTCGACATATACAGACAAAATTCTTTTATTTCAATATTTATTGAGCAATTCTTGGAATTGTACAGTCAACACACTACAAAAAATGATTTCTCCAAGAGACATAACATACATACTCGTAGATAGATTCGTCTTCAATGTGACGTAAGAGGGATATGTTTTCCTTCTTTAACCATTTTATAGTTGGAGAAATAGCAGAGTCATAAGTTTTTCTTTGTTTTGACAATCCAGATTCTCCAAATAAATAATGGCGCAAAATGTTAAACAGTTCATGTTTAGAGAATGAACCAAAATCTAGTTAAAGTAGTCTAAACAACTCTTCTAATTAAAGCAGATCTTTAGGGCTATTTTGAACACACCTTATTTTGACAGATAGAGTAATGAAACAGAACGAAAATTAAACATAAGCATAAGAACATACAAAATATATTTATTAATTTATAAAAGCTCAGATTTTTAAAATTTCAGAAAAAAATTTTCATATATAATTCATTTCAGATATGGAAACAAATTGTTCAACAAGAGGAATTGGCTGATATATTACCAATCGGCTTTCACGTACATTTTTTAAATTCAAAATCAAACCGTTGTTTTTTCAAATCGGTATCTTGAATAAAATTCAAGGTCCTCAAATTCTTCTTCAGAAAACAATTCCAGCCAAAAATAATTAAGAAAAAATTTGGTAGTAGCACACTCAAAGTTGTTGTTGGGCATTCAAAGTCATTAAATTATACAAAAAAGTGCTTTAAAAGGCAGTATGTAATCATACAAAAACTGAATATAAAACATTTTTCATTCAATTTTTTTTATGAAAATTCAAACGTCAACTGGAAAAAGTATAGTTTAGGAAACATAAACAATTGTTCTGCTCTCTTTAAAGTTAGACGACCTCTTTAACGTTAAAGTATACTTTTTGTCGTTAAAAATTAACAAAATGTCGACCCTCATTTTAAAACCCATCTTAAAACTTAACTTATGGCGTTTTTATTTAGCAATCCAAAGAAAAATAATTCAAAATTCTGAAATAAATACTTAAACTAATTTGGGCTCAAAAAAAAGTACGCCATTTTATTTCATGGATAAATTTGAATTTTAAAAATGTGTGGAGCGGTTTTTGAGAAAAATGTTTTTTTTGAAAACATTTTTCAAAAAAAACTCAAAAACGTCAATTCTTAGGTATTCAGCAAATACATATAATTATAATTTTGAAAAAAAAATTAATCAGCAGTTATCAATATAAATTTTTTAATTTTTGTAAATGCTTTTGAAAATACACAAAAATATTAATTAAAAATATTGGTACGCAGTATAAATTGGGCAACCTAAACCATTTATGAGATAGTCGAAAATAAAAAATCGGTCCTATGCAAAGTACCGTTTTTAGACATTTAAAAAAAAAATTGTCAACCATATGATCGGTCGTACTTAAAAAGCTGCACTGATTTTTTTAATCAGAATCATTAGAGTTGTTTCCGAGAAAAATAGGATTAAACATCTAGCCTCTGTACAATACCTAAAAACCTCTATATACCAAGTTTGAAGCAATTCGGCCCACCCGTTTGGGATGTAGGTGTCTCTGTCTATATACATACATACAGACAGACTGACATACAGACGGACAGACTACCTTTTTTCGTCTTCGCTATCATCGTAATATCATGTTTGATTATTATCTCAAAACTTTTTTTCGACGAATGCATAACTTGCCTTATAGTACCTACTTCTAATCGCAAGTAAACACGACATCAGTTGAGTTTGACGTTCAAGTATATGAATGTGTGAGTGCTTCTGACTCCGATTATGTATCTGTATTCATATACAGAATCGAAATGTTCGTCTTTTCAGAATTAGAACTGTCATTTTTTCCCAAGTCAACATTTTCAGAAGAGTCCAAAAGGCTTCTGGATTACCGAATAAAACCGACATTAAAGTAGGGTTTAAAATTTTGCGCTAACATATTTAATTTTTGTTTTTGTTTGATTCATATATCTGTTAAAAATAGGCGCGTTCAACTGAAACTTTTTAAGATCACGTTAAAAGCCTGCATTAGTTAGAAGAGTTATTAAAAGTGTTCAAAATTAGAGAAAAGTTAAACGACTTCTTTAACTGGAGTCGTGTTTTTCCTTAAAATTTTGCGTTATTGAGTTTTCAAAATATCCGAACATAACATTTGTTTATTTTTTTTTTTTTATAATTTTGCACGCGCTCAAGGGATTATGAATACCCTTTATATGTTTTATGCTTAAACAAAGCGTGGCAATCGGTGAAAGGAGAGAAAGAAGGATAGAAAGCTGTGTGGCGCGACGTATTGAGATGGTGGTTGTTGTCTCAGATTTTATCTCCAGGGATGGCGGCTAAACTAATGCGGAGAAATTTACCGTGTCTTATTTATTTATGTCTGTTATAATTCGCATTATTTTATTTTATTTCTTTGTCATATTTATGAGTAGTTTACTCAATCACATGTTGTTAGTGTTATGCCTGAACAGCATGTAATGAGTAAACCAGCAACTCATTTTATGACAATTTTTAGAATTAGAATTCCATGATCATCACAGTTTTAATTAAAAAGAACAAGTTGCAAAGTCTAAACAGCTGGTAGATATAAAATTAACTTTAAATACTTTCTTATTTAAATTCGTGTTTCTGGTTTAAAAATAAATTTCTTTTCCTTTGCGAATAGAACAACAATCAATTGCTTTCTTGTTACTTGCAGAAATTTATGGAAGATAATTTGCAAACAAAAGTACAAATTGATACCCAAAAAAAAAAAAAAACAGACTTGTTTGTGTGAATTCTAATCAACTCAATCGAATATTCATCTAAACAAATTTATTTCGTACATTATTTAAGCTAATTTATGCAACACAAGTTACTTAACATACATTTTAGGTTAGTGCTTCATTTTATCTCTGCATTTTTGCTTTGGTTTGTTTACCCATGAGATAATTTCAGATTGTAATTTATGGCGGTTAATCTTTTTGACTTTTATTATGCGTTGCACAATCCTATATGTCAAATATTTCAAAAATGTCCATTTATTGCATTCCATGTATTCCAAATAAATACATTAAATTTTGTTTAGGTAGATAATGATTCCGTACGCTCGTGTGTAAGCCTACGCATTAAATCTTGAAATGTAATTTGAAACGTATGAAACTGGATTGCAATTTTACTTACAATTCAAGGCTTAGACGTTAGACTATAAAACCAAAATTCAATTCCTATCAATGTCAGCAAAATCCATATTTGTCAAGAGTTTGTTGTACAAATAGAAATTGACTATTTCTATTTTGCAGACTAAGAAAAATATAAAGTTATAAACTTTTTTCCTGTCGCATATTATTTAATAAAAATCACACTCAAATACAAACTATTTTATCTCAAAAAGCCATTTAAATATGACCTCACTTCAATTTTGGTTAAACACTCACTATTTTTCACCTAGTAACCTAAAAAAAATATAAATTAGATTTTCCATGTTATTTGCATTTAAACCAAAACAATCAAACATTATAACAAATAAAACAAACTCATAAGTGATGACCAGCTTAAATAGATTCCCCCGCTTATAATACAGCTTTTATCAGAAGATCATATGATTAATGTTGAGCTATGTTTTATATGAAGAAAAAAATTATGTAAATCTCACGAAACACCAATAATCTTAATGAAAGTAATCGCGATTTAATGTTAATGTGACATTCAGATTAGAAAAAAAAAACAATAAAAACTCACATACTCGTATTGCGAATGCATACCTCACGACGCTTCATTAGTAAGTGGAAGTGAATAGTGGAATGGAAAATACAAAATAAAGCAATTGGATGCTTGCCAACTTGATGGCGGTATAGATGGCTTAAATGATGTTGCTGGTTGATGTCCAAAATTTGAATAAAATTTGCATCTTCGTATCTGTAGAAGAAAAAAACCATAAAACAAGTTCACTGAAGATATACTTAGTCACGTTTGAAGGACGTTTAACATTATTTGACAGGGCCGCATTTGCTGGAGTTTTTAATTATTTTTTATATTAATTTCTGTCGTAGATTAGTATTATTTTTAATTGGAATATTAAACTTAGGTGGTCTTACTAATAATAATCATAAACAAATAATATAATCCTAATCATGAATAACGATTTACCTTTCTCGTTAACAAATTTTCACACGTTCTATCAAGTTGCTGTCAAATAAATAAACGGCGCGCAGATAGAAGACAAATAAAAAATAATGTGTGTGTAGAAGTAAAAGTTACTTTTATTTTTCAAGTCCGACTACTTAGAGCATTTAATTTGAAATTCAGAACCGTTTTAATAATCCAAAACAAGTAAATAGTTTTGAAATGAGAGCGTTTTGTATTTAACATTTACTTGAATTTGTATGATTTTCTTTTGAAATTTTTTAACTACTGTTATATACAAAACGCTGACTTTTAAAAACTATTTACTTTATTTTGTTTATTAAATTGCTTGTGTGTTTTAAGTTTTATACTTCTTTAATTATTTTCTTTAAAAAAATAAATTTTTTTGATCCACCCTATTTTGAAACAATTTTTTTATGTCAGGTACAACATATTTCAATTTCATGGATATCTATGAAAGAACAACGAAGTTGACATATTTTGAATCCGGCATACCGACCATGGCCAATTTTAGTCCACCGATTTCGTCAAGTTAAGTGAGCTTAAGTGTTGGTTTAAATTTTGACCCGTGGTTAAACAATTTTAACTCACCGGTTTTAACTCAGCGATTCAATCTCACCGATTTACCTAAAATCTTCGAAAATTGGGGGTGGCCGTGGCGCGATAGTTGTGTGTTCGCCTGTCAACCTCATGGTCACAGGTTCGATCCCTGCCGTAGTCTATGTCTTCTTATTTTCCATTAAAACCAATTCTAAAAATAATTGTCATACAATGAGTTGCTGGTTTACTCATTACATGCTGTTTAGGCATAACACTAACAACATGTGATTGAGTAAAACTAGTATACCGATAAAATATGACAATAAAAAAAATTAATGCGAATTATAAGGGACATCGATAAATAAGACACGGAAATTTCTCCGCATTAGTTCAGCCGCCATCCCTGGAGATAAAATCTGACACAACAACCACCTACAGTCTCCGAATATCACGCCACACATCTTTCCTATCATTCTTTCTCTTCCTTAACCTCACCCTCACGCCCGCGCTGTGTTGAAACTTTTAAAGGGTATTCATAATCCCTTGAGCGCGTGTAGATTATAAAAAAAAAAAAAAAAAAAATCGGGACCAGATTTAGGAAAATAATGACATACAATGTATAAGAAAATGGGATAAGAATGACACATTATTCACCGTTAGCATTTTCTTATTATAAAAGGATCCCACAAGTCTCACGACGAGTTTTAAGAAAATAATATTGAAGCTAACTGGTTTTCAATTACAATATTCAATATTAATTTAAATTAACGCTACGACATAAAATTATTAATTTTAACATTAATTTAACAATATCGCGAGATCTCGTTAGAATTTCCAGAATAAAGAATTCTTGTTCCTTCTTGAATTTTGTCAAAAAGCTAGTTTTATTTATTTTGTGTTTTTTTTGTATTTAAAAAAAATTGTTTGTTAATTGCAAGTACATCGTAAATAAATTATAAAACAAAAGTGAAATATCTTATTTAGAATTAAGTGTTAATGCATTTAAATTTTTAAAAAATAATTAAAAAGGGGAGCCGGTCATAATCCCGAAAACAATTACACCGAAAATCCAAAATCCACGATCCCCAATAGCAACCCTTAAAAAAGACCGTTGTTTGTGGTCCTTTTTGTAAACGAAAATTTTTCTTAATGAAAATATATGTTTAAATGTTGAGTCGGCTGTTATTTGTGGTTCTTTTGCAAAAAAAACATTCCTTTCTCTACAAAAAGATGTGTGTTTTTTTTAAATATTTATTGATGTGAAAAAAATTTTTTAGAGACGTTAAAATTCTGTCGGTTTTTGATAGAAACCTTTTCGGTTTGACATGACAGCTCCGTGAAAAAATTAAAAACGGCATTTTCCCTTCACTCTTTCATTGGTGTTCAGTATCTAGAAATCTGTGAAAATTTCACCCTTATAATGCAGAGTTTAAAATTGTTATAACTTTTTTTCGAGTTTTTTCGACCACGAACTATTTTGTTATTTGTAATTTGTAATTTGTTATTTGTTATTTGTTATTTGTTATTTGTTATTTGTTATTTGTTATTTGTTATTTGTTATTTGTTATTTGTTATTTGTTATTTGTTATTTGTTATTTGTTATTTGTTATTTGTTATTTGTTATTTGTTATTTGTTATTTGTTATTTGTTATTTGTTATTTGTTATTTGTTATTTGTTATTTGTTATTTGTTATTTGTTATTTGTTATTTGTTATTTGTTATTTGTTGTTTGTTATTTGTTATTTGTTATTTGTTATTTGTTATTTGTTATTTGTTATTTGTTATTTGTTATTTGTTATTTGTTATTTGTTATTTGTTATTTGTTATTTGTTATTTGTTATTTGTTATTTGTTATTTGTTATTTGTTATTTGTTATTTGTTATTTGTTATTTGTTATTTGTTATTTGTTATTTGTTATTTGTTATTTGTTATTTGTTATTTGTTATTTGTTATTTGTTATTTGTTATTTGTTATTTGTTATTTGTTATTTGTTATTTGTTATTTGTTATTTGTTATTTGTTATTTGTTATTTGTTATTTGTTATTTGTTATTTGTTATTTGTTATTTGTTATTTGTTATTTGTTATTTGTTATTTGTTATTTGTTATTTGTTATTTGTTATTTGTTATTTGTTATTTGTTATTTGTTATTTGTTATTTGTTATTTGTTATTTGTTATTTGTTATTTGTTATTTGTTATTTGTTATTTGTTATTTGTTATTTGGTATTTGTTGGTTGTTATTTGTTATTTGTTATTTGGTATTTGTTGATTGTTATTTGTTATTTGTTATTTGGTATTTGTTGATTGTTATTTGTTATTTGTTATTTGTTATTTGTTATTTGTTATTTGTTATTTGTTATTTGTTATTTGTTATTTGTTATTTGTTATTTGTTATTTGTTATTTGTTATTTGTTATTTGTTATTTGTTATTTGTTATTTGTTATTTGTTATTTGTTATTTGTTATTTGTTATTTGTTATTTGTTATTTGTTATTTGTTATTTGTTATTTGTTATTTGTTATTTGTTATTTGTTATTTGTTATTTGTTATTTGTTATTTGTTATTTGTTATTTGTTATTTGTTATTTGTTATTTGTTATTTGTTATTTGTTATTTGTTATTTGTTATTTGTTATTTGTTATTTGTTATTTGTTATTTGTTATTTGTTATTTGTTATTTGTTATTTGTTATTTGTTATTTGTTATTTGTTATTTGTTATTTGTTATTTGTTATTTGTTATTTGTTATTTGTTATTTGTTATTTGTTATTTGTTATTTGTTATTTGTTATTTGTTATTTGTTATTTGTTATTTGTTATTTGTTATTTGTTATTTGTTATTTGTTATTTGTTATTTGTTATTTGTTATTTGTTATTTGGTATTTGTTGGTTGTTATTTGTTATTTGGTATTTGTTGATTGTTATTTGTTATTTGTTATTTGGTATTTGTTGATTGTTATTTGTGATTTGTTATTTGGGGACATGGGCCTTGTTTGAATAGCAATAAATCCCCTCCGCACTATATGCAAAATTTTTGGCCATCGAAAACTTGTTTATAAAATATAAAAAGATTCTTAAAAAGAATATTCTTGTATCTTTTATTATTAATCAGCTTAATATTGTATTGATAAATATCAATTATCTTTTAAAAACCTCTTCCTTACGGTAGCTGTGATAAATTAATACTATTTTAACACTCATTAAATCAAGCTACCGCAATTATGACTAGTTAAACATGTAAGCATCGTGACTACTTCCCTCACATAAAAACGACAACCTCCAAATACAAAATAGTGAACAAAAGTGTCATTTGCTGCCTTCCTTTCATTTTTTCCACAAGTGACGACAACTACTCATGATTAATTCCATTCCATGAGAGAAATAAGTCTCTAAATCGTAGTTCCATCATTCATACTTTTTTATTTGTTTTTTTGTGTTTGTTATTATTGTTCCTATATATTATTACCATCAGAGAGCAGGTTAGCTGCTTTGATAGTTCAAATCGATCCACAAAATCCATCGCATGCAGCAGCAGTTTTATTTGAAACGGACACAAGTTAGCTTCGATCAAACACTATACTGGCTACTGCTCGCCGGCCCAGCCGTCTGACTTACTGACTATACGAGCCGAACAAAACAGCTTTAGCCCAACATAACTTTACATAGATATTTTTAGCTTGAAATAAATTTCGCAGAATTTGTTGCTATTTCTTTGCAGTTTTTAGATTATTTTTTTCATAAATGCACTGGCCTAGCCTTAGTTTAGGTTCAGTCAAAATTTGATTCTCAATCGTTGTTGATGGCGTGTGTTTTGTGCGGGACACTCAAGCGGGGATATAAATGAAATAAAGTTCATCATCTGAAATATACTTTTAAATGATCGTGTGAATTGTGTGTTGGAGTTGATAAATAATAATAAAAACAAACAAAAATTTTATTTGTCACTTAATTTAGTTGAAAAAAATTACTCATACTGTGGTCGACGGTAAAATAATAAGGATATCTATAATTTTATCATCAGTGGGTTTTCCCTGTGCCATAGATTGAATTTAAATCAATAAGGTAACCTAAAACAAGAAGTATTCTGAATTGCTTAATATTTTAATATTATTAATACCAGTTTAGCCAGTATCAGTTTATTATTGCTTTCTGGTTGATTTTAAATTTTGAATTTTTATATTTTGAGTGAAAAAAATAATGTATACAGCTCTGCCCTTCCCCTAACCCCTCTCCCGTATATTCTAAAAAAAACCACAATATTATTTAATGTGAAATGGGATTACATACGTAATTTGTACAGGACTTATAAGAAAGTGCTTGATTTCTCATCAAATCAGTGTTGCTGCATTTCAAAGGTTTCGTGGTTGTTCTAATTGATTGAAGAAAAGGTGTCCTTAGCTTGGACTTCCTGCAAAGTGAACGAACATAAAAAACAAATAATTGAAGATAAGTTTAGATATATTTTTATTTACAAAACATGATGATTCATTTAATTTGTGTTTATTATACAAAGACTGATATTTTTTGATGTGTTAATGTTTATCGAGTGTTTAAAACTTACGAACAATCGTAACTACACTCAACAAAAATTGTTTAACCGATTCTGAAGAATTAAATGCAAGGTTTACTTTAAATATACAAGTTTTGAAGTTGTTATTTGATAAATGACGGTAGTCCAAAAAATCAAGGCAGTATTGTATGTGAAATGCATTTTGTTAATTTTGTTTGGCATGTGTTGCATGAATTAATGCCAACAAAACAAAAGAGCTGATTTCCGAACTTTATTTTAAAACAAATCAATAGACAATTAAAAAAACAATAGAATACAAATTAAATTAGGGGATTTGAACACATTTGAAATTAAATAATAAATTTAAAAAATGGTAACAGAAAATTATTAACTTTTTTAATTAATCCGTTTATATGATGAAAAACGGGAGTTTTTTCTCGATAAAACGATTTTAGGATATCTTTAAGAACTTTGTGAATGTGAGAGTGCCAATTGATAGGTGCAATTTTAAGAAAATAATATAAACTATTATTGCGAGAAATTAAAAAAAAATTAATGTGATGTAATACAAATGGCATATCTTGCTAGTGTGCGTGTATTTTTCTACAACTGCAAATATTCGATAGTTATCGGAAAATAAATCCAATATTTGGCTGTAAGAAATTGGAAATAGACATAGAAATCAGGGGACTATTGTCGTCGTTTTAAAAAGAAATAACATTTTGGAGGCGTTTTTTAATTTAATAAAAAAATATTTATTAATAAAAACTGTTAATAAGTGTTTACAGTTCTCGTTAAAGATGTTTAAATTATTATAAGTGGTAACGTAGACAATTTAGCTGCGACACTAAAGATTTTCAAAAATCCTAATTGTCGAATTTTTAATTCAGATATTCGAAGTACACTTTGTACATTCGAAGATTATTAAAATTTGTTGTTTTTTCTTAAACGCAAGGAAAACAGAAACATTAAATGTTTACTAAAATTACTAGAATTTTAAGGCTTGTCATCCTATATATATAGCGATATTTGTTAATTTCACAAATGGTCAAAGTTGAATTGACATTTGCAAACATTTAAAAATATTAAATCTTTGACACGGTGACAACTTCTACGCCATTAAGTAATTACTGGTGTTTTATTGGCCTCACTTAACCGATTTACTTTCACGTCCATGAAATAAGGAAAATACTTCAGTTTTCAAAATTCAAATACAATTTATTCCTTAGAAACAAAACTCCTTCGAAATTTTCAAACTTCACAAATAAAAGTAAGTAAGAATGTTAGCAATATTTATATTTTTACTTGTTTACTAGCAATTTTTTGGATTCGTTAAAAACCTAAACTCGAGATTTTGATCAAACTTGACATTACTATAATAGAGAACACGAAAAAAGTGTGTCCCGCAGTTCCGTCTTTCTGGCTGTTTATCTGACTATCCCCTATTCTACAGCCTAACACAGGTGGATTTATTTCCTTTAAACTTGACAGATTTTGACTTTTCTAATTGTTTTGTTAAGACCAAAAATAACGGTACGTGTCATGCATTTTGTTTTTGCTAAAAAGTTAAGTATTATTTTTCTCAAGAAACGGCTCAACGGTTTTTATAAAAAAAAAGACTTCATTAATTAAGGGAAAAGGTACTTTTTGGTAGTTTAAAAAAAATTATTTTTGGTACCTCAAGTATGACAATTTATTTGGTTTTGATTTTCTCATTCATTTCATTTAATTTTTTTGAAATTTTTTATAAAGAAGCTCCTTTTTTAAAAACGCAATAAATAGAAAATTACTCAATCCATTTCCTTCTACAATTTGTATTTAGAACTTTTTTTTACATTATTTTGAACACTTGCAAAAACTATTGTTCTAAAGGAAAAAAGGTAACCCATGCGAATTGTAAAAAACTTTTACGAAAAAAATTTGTTTTTCAAAAACAGCTCCAAAAATTTTGTTGAAAAATTTCGCGTACTTATTGACAGTACATAGAAAACCTTTTGATATTTTCGACTTTCTAACTGTTAGATGAATCGATTAAAATGGTTTTTATGCAAATGCCTCCTAAAAGTATAAAAATAATAAGGAATATTGCATATTCAAATTTTAAAAAAAAATGTTTTTTTTTCGATTTTTAAAAAATTAATAATTTTTTTCTTTTGAAAAATAGATTTTTCTAAAACGAGTCACTAAATTTTTTTAAAATAAAAATGTTATACGTATATTAATAATTATTTTAAATTGGCATTTCAAATTTGTTTTTTATAATTATTTTTTAAATTGTGTACATAAGAAAATATAAAAAAAAACGCTCTAACGATTTTTTATATTTTTTGTTGATACATTCATATTTGTCTAAGAATTCAAATGGCATATTATCCCCTCAAACTGTAACACCTAAGCAATCCAAAATCTTTTATTATGTTCGTCAATGTTTAGCTACATTAAAACTGTTAGCTACAAGAGCAAGTTAATAAAGTAGTGCATTTTTTTTTATTGAAAAATTGTATATTGTTTTATCCAATACATGATACATAGTTGTGGAGAATAGATATTAGAAAACATCTGGTCGCTAAAAAAAATCATCAAATAACTTAGAATCTGTCAAAATTTATCGTGACAATAATGAAGCAAACAACTATTACCGGACTTAGACGAGTGATAAATTGTCATTAGTTCTTCCATTTTATTGACATGAATGACAAAATCAGTCTTAATGGTTACAATACAAGTTACAATATCTCTTCTTCTTGAGTAATTCTATTCATATACAAATTATGAAACGGTGAATAGAGGAATTTTAAGATAAACGTGAAAAGTGGCTACATAAGAATGTCAACATAAATCATTTTAAAATTGCATTAAGTCATTCTAAATATTATTTTTTTTAACAAGTAAGCATAAATAATTAGAAACATATAATTACTAATCTTAGATCCAATTCACAGCTCTTTACCTTTAGCGTTTAAGTTCAGATTTTATATTTTATAAGTAATTCAATATCAACAACTACAATGTCTTCTTCTTCTCTTTTTGGTACTTTATTTGACTCAGCGACATTGTACTAAAATGAGTTGGAAAATAATGAGTATGGATATTAATTTAAGCACCGTTGAATAGATCCTTATTAAATGTTTGTTTAATACGTAACTGTTCTAACGCTGACAAGTAATTTACCGAATTCTAATAAATACTATTGCAGAACTAAATAAAATACACGACTGGATCGCACGTACTTGCTCCTATGTTCGATCACATATTGACATCGTATGCACAAGATTGTTTCCTTAGTGGAAAAGGCTAATATATTTTTTCATCAATTTTTTCTACGATAATTTTATGACAGTTTTATGTATTTAATAATAAATAATATCAAAACAAATCGTCCAACCCTTTTCGAAATATTAAATTAAAAACGAAAATTAAGATTTACTATTTTTGGTACAAAAAATTGTATGGCTGGTGCCGTTATGTTTGGGGTTAAAACTACTTAGCTTAGAAAAAGAATCGAGCCAATCACCTAAGACCCTTAAGTTTGAAGAAAATCGCTTCAGCGGTTTAGGTTGTAGATCGACCTACTGACTGACGGAAGTCGTTCAGCGTACAAGACTTACTTGTTTTGTGTTTTCTATCATTGTACTGTCAAGTTTGATTAAAATCTCGATTTCGATTTTTTTCCAAAGTCAAAACTTGCCTAGTACAGTACACCCCTCTTTTAAAGCAAAATTTTGTCGTTACTTAAAATTGCTACACATAATTTGAATAAACCCATTTTTAAATTTAAGTGAGAACGAATAAAATGGGTCTCAATAATTAAAAAAATATTTTAAAAATAATTATGATGTTGTACTTGAATTTTATAACAGAAAATAATACCTACAAAAACAAACTGAAATTTGAATTAATATCTACTTAACCGTGACCATGGTGATACACCTGTAAACTACATAAATATGAATTAAATATTTCTTTTTAGATTTTTTGTTGTGAGGTTTTTACACGATATACTGATATACTTTGTATAATTTATTCGATTTTCTAAGGTTATACTTATACATAATATAAATTAATGAGATCAAATTAGATTGAAAAGTGTTAGAAATAATAGGAACGTTATTATTATAATACAAAGATATGAGTTAGTAAGTAAAGCTAAGACTTTCTTTTTTCGCTTGCTGTCAATCACTGATCAAGAATATTTAAGAATTATAACAAAGTTGAATTTACATTAAAACAAATCATTATCATTAACACAGTTAGTACTAAAATAAAATGCACGACTGAATCTCATGTTCTGGCTCTTATATTTGATTACATCGCATGCACAAGATTCTTAGTAGAAACAGCTAAATATATTTTTAAAGTCGTTTCTTACTTAATTTTAAATATAAAAAAAATTCTTTAATTTTTTTCAAAAAAAAAAATATTACAATTATAAGTGTTTTATAATATAAATTTAAAAACATAATTTCAAAGAAAATCGTTCACCCGTTTTCGAAATATTGAATTTAAAATTTTTGTTTTCAAAAATAAAATAAAAAACTATTTTTCGAAAATGTTGGTATTCACCATCATTTATAGCGAGTTTCATTCCAGAAAAGATCTGCTCTTTCTGACAAAAAATTTCATCGCTGTGAACTTCGAGAGTTTCATTCCAACAAAAAAAGCAAATCTAGATTAAATCTTTACACGAAAGATTGGATCTCTGATGGGTTGGCAGATTTGATATTTTTCATAATTTATTTTTAATATTTGGCGAGTTCAGAAGAATAAGATTTTAGCAATCGCATTCATATGAACACGGTTCCTCGGTAAAATGTTCAGTGTAACTGTCAAATGTCACCCGAACCAAAATTGCACCCTGAACCAATAAAATACATATTTAGTTTTTAATTACTAAACGCACTTTGTATACGTACATACACAAATACGTAAATCTTGTAGTCAGCATTTACGCAATTAAAACAAAAAGTAAACCAAAGCGATCATTTTCATATAAATTTTTAATTGGTAAGGATTAGTTTGGATCGTTGCTTGGGGGATACACATAAATATGTATGTACATATATATATTTATGGGTAAAAAATAAATATGCGTCAAAATATAATCGCTTACCAGCTCAAATGTGGAGCAATATTAAGATTGTAGCAAGGTGAACATTATTATTTTTTAACACATTGACTGTCAACCCATTTTTTAGTAATTGTATGTGACAAAGCTATTTTGTTGTTCCTTTTTGTTTTTCCTTTTATGTGGATAACATACATTTCTTTCTTTTTGTATGGGATTTATTCGTCTGGTGGTGTGTAGAGTAAAATATTACCATTCACATGAGAGCGACGATGACCCAGTAGGAAATTTCAGAAAATTCATGCATGAATCATCAACTTTTTCATCAATGAGTGAAGCTACACCCCATGAATTTGGTATGAAATCATCGATGAATTTAACATGGGGCTGTCATAGGCGTTCGCCAAGTGATTTTTGAGGTGAATATTTAACAGTGAAATAACGAAGTAGGGGTAATTAGCTTATTCATAAGCAAATTATAAGTGATGAAAAATGGCATGAAGGTTAAGCTGTGAAATCAGTAGATAACTTAGAGTTGCTTATTCAGCAGGTGAAAAATGGCATAAATGCTCATCTATTAACTCACTCCGTTAATGTAACTCGTTAATTCGCATCTAAATTTTATATGATGAAAAATGCCATGAATGTTCAATTATGAAATCACTAAGTAATGCCCGTATGATACCTACTTCTTTTTTTTTCCTAATTTTGTATGTATTAAATAACATGAAAGTGTCAGTTTTCTTTAAAAGAGGAAATATGTTTTTTTACCGAAACAGAAACATTGTATATGTATGTTATACCCCCAAATAGGGTGTCCATCGTATCTCTTTAAAAGAGAACATGTTCTCTTTTTACAGCCCGATCTTTTTATACTATCTTTTCTTGCAAAGCTGTTTTTTGTTCTCTTTTTACAAAACTTACTTTCATTTTATTAACGTATATAAATTCAATTTCACCATAAAATATAATATAATTCAATCACCTGAAATCAGATGTAGATGTATATACGTATATGCCGGCTTCCAAAAGGACAAATGCATACTTTTTTCTGGTCAGGAGGAAAAAGTAAATGAATTTAAGAGTGAATGCTTCAATTCAAATGCTATCAAAAATCGGTCGATTAGGCACCTACATAAAGGGTCCGCCAAATAACTTTTTTTTTTGAAAATGCTATAAAAAAAAAACTACTGAATAGTTTCTCAAATTTCTTTTTTTATTTGAAAGTACAATCCTTCCGGTTAATAATGGAAAATAATTTCGTTCAAATGGCTGCCTCGGCTGGCCATGAAGTAGCCTACACGATCGGTCAAATTCTTAAGCACATTATCGATTGTGTGCAGCTGTATTAATGGCTTCACGAATATTGTCCTTTAAAGCGTCAATTGTCTCTGGCTTGTCGGCGTAACACTTATCTTTTACGGCACCCCACAAATAATAGTCCAACGGTGTCAAATCGCAGCTCCGAGGTGGCCAAACGACATCAGCTCTGCGGCTGATAATGCGATCTTCAAAAACAGTAGCGTCGGCTGTGTGGCACGTACCGCCGTCGTCCTGTTGAACCCAAATATTGTCAATATCCTCCTCTTCAATTGTTGTGAACAAAAATTCGTTCAACATGGCCCGATAACGATCGCCATTGACTGTAACGGCCACTCCTTGCTAATTTTCGAAGAAAAATGGCCCAATTATGCCTCTGGACCAAAATCCGCACCAAACAGTGACTCGTTTTGGGTGTATCGGCTTTTCAATGTATGCGTGCGGGTTTTCTGTGCCCCAAATGCGACAATTTTGCTTGCTTACATACCCGCCAAGATCAAAATGAGCTTCATCTGAAAAGATGATTTTTTTTGGCAAAATCGGCATCTTTTCTAAGTCGATCGCAGGCCCACTTAGCGAAGTGAAAACGCATTGGATGGTCAGTTGGCTCCAACTCCTGAACCAATTGGACTTTGTATGGCGTCATACCAAGGTCTTTATGCAAAATTCGTCTCAATGATGTCTCCGAAATGTTCAATTGTTGAGAACGACGGTGAATTGATGTTGACGGAGCTTCACGCACACTTTCGGCCACAGCAGCAATATTCTCGGGTGAACGAACTGTTTTTGGCTTTTCACGCTTTGGTTTATCGATGAGGATGCCAGTTTCCTTCACTTTTTTCACAATGATAACGATCATACGGAGCTGACGGTGCTTCTCTTCTCCTAAAATCCGTACGCAATTTTCGCACACATTCTGCAACATTACCATGATTTTCAAAGTAATGTCGCAATATTTCCCAGCATTGTTCAAGCGTATACACAACCATATTCGTTCAGCGGAAGGATAAAACTAATTATCTGTCAAATCAGACATGAGATCAGTGTTACCATTCACGAAATTAGCACTAGGTGAAAAAAAAAAGTTAGATGGCGGACCCTTAGAAAAATGGACTCTTCAACTCGAAGAGTTTCAATGTTTTTCTTGGCTAAACCTGAAAAGCAATTTAAAATGGAAAGATGTTGAAAACACTATTATGCATTAAGAATGTTAAAATTAATGATAGTAATTGTTTCGATGAGTTTTGCGAATTGCAAACTTTTTTATGAAAAATTGGATGATTACGATAAATCACTTTCAATCTAAAAATGGATAAAGTTTTTTTTTGAAAATTGAAGTATCTTGAGCAGTTTTCAGTTTTTTGTTTGTTAAAGTTCTATTTTTTCTGTTAAGTGAATTAAAATGTTTATGTTAAATACATTTTTTTTGTTATATATATTTAGTTTTTTGTGTGTTCTATTTTTTGTTCTCTAATTTTTTCTTCAAATTTCTCTTTTGGAATAATTTTTTGAGTGACTTGTCCTCTTTTCTAGAAGCAGCCGGTGGACAACCTACCTCAAACATCATTTTATTAATTTAATTCGACGATTATTCAATAATATAAACATTCAATTAAGAAAAAAAATACGTTAAGCTAATAATAATTAAAATATAGTCTTGATAAAACCTTAATGCGAAAGTAAGACTTAAATAATAATTGATTCTTTGAAATTTATTTTGAGGTCTTGCACTTTCAGCCGCCAGGATTACGTATTGAGTATAATGCGCTAAAAGAAATATTGGCATTTTTTAATTTTGTTTTGAATAAAGTCGAAGAAATACCCACCAGTGTCTAAATATCTTAAGGTTGCAGGTAGAAAAAAGGCAATGTTCGTCGCTCTTCTCATGGCAGATAAAACCAATTTTGTTTTTAGGCTTTTTTGTTTGCATGTTTTGTTTGTTCTCGGGAAGAAAACAAAGCAACCACCACACCGCAGAGAACCAAACATGATTTACGAACTCATGAACCTATTCATTACTCTTCATCAGTGGAATCATCGTTTATGATTTTGTAACTGAAAATGTAGTGAATTGTATTTGAATTTAGTTAACTGATGAAAAAATGCGCAACCGTTTTCTTATGAAATCATAACATACTACTCATCGATGGAAATAGTCGATGAATCCATTGATGAATTCACCAAAAAAAATCATTGATGTCGAAATTTCCTACTGGGGAACGAAGAATTGGAATTAAAAACGTGTATATATTTAAATTACTTAGGGTACATAATATAGACAAAATTAAGGAAACTTAATATAGGTTAACGCTAAGATACTTAAATCGGCCATTTTATTAGATACTTGAGTTGCATTCTGTTTGTTACAAGGCTGTGAAATGCTATTCGCGTTCCACTTCAGTCTTAACCCATTAAACACCAAGTACCTTAAAAATAAAGATAAATGAAAAACTTTTAAAATACTGTTTAATGAGATATAAATATTTATGACTAAAAATATAAATTTTTTAAAATATTTTTTTCAAGTTTAGTATACTTAGATGGGCTTACTCAAACGTGTACACTGGCCAGATCTCGGTAGATTCATTACCAAACAATTATTTTTAGAGGCTTGAGAAATCGTTTAGTTGAAGGGCACTAAAAAATTAGAAGAATGTTGGATGAAATATACCGACCTAAAAGGAGACTATGTTGAAAAATAAAATGTTTTTATACCGAAAAAAGTTTTCCTTATTCCATTTTTTGGGAATTATTGACCCACTATTCCTAAAAGCGCAAAAAACAACTGATATTTTTTTGCAAAGAATATTTAACACATCTATTCATTGGCGAGGAGAGGAAATGTTTTCCTCCCTCATAAACGCTCTTTTTTGCCAGAAAAAACAAGATTTTTAAGGCGTAAAGCGAAACAGGGAAATATTGTAGGTACTAAAAAGAACTTATTCCCATGATTTGAAGCTCAAAAGATCACACCTATTAAAGGTACTTACTTATGAGATACGTCACTTCTTCTGTTCATTTGATATAAACAAAACTGAGCCGAAAATTCAATCCTAATCCAACTCGAACTTAAATGGTCCTTCAATATAGCAGGATACATTGTAAGCGTACATTGAATTGAAAAGACTTCCTTCAACCGACTGTCGATTACACTTCAGATCGGAATTGATTCAAAATTTATGCTAAAATCCTGAGTTGAGGAGTTGGTTTCGTAATATCTGTTGTCATCTTTAATCTTAACAACTCATCTCCAAATGTAGTACTCATGAATCAATAAATCAAGATTACGACACTTCTTTTTTCGTTTTATTTTGCCAACGTCATCTGTGAAAAGAAAAATCAGCAAAAGCATTTATTTTGTTTGTCTGATGTTGATTAATGGATTTCTTGTCCGCGAATAATATAAATATATAATTTGTTTAAATAATTCAATATTGTTGAATTAAATTTACTTTAATTGCATTTAAATTAATTGAGAAAAAACCATAAGAATGGAGAAGGTCGGAGTGCTAAATGGATATCGAAGATTTAACTTAAATTAAATAAATGAAAAATATTTTAATTATGTTTTAATTTTTCTGTATTTTTGTTTTTTGCCTTTGGATAAGTCTACAATTGTTCTTATTGTAAAATACATCCTCGCGCGGAAAATACATTTTTTTTTCACATCGCAGTCAATGTCTTTGCCCAATTCAAGTAGATTTGTTTGGCACCCTAAGTCTTCTCCGTTGAAGGATTGGAAGATGTTGTTCAAGTTCGTCAAGTCATTCAACATCCTTTTTGATGACTTTGACAAGCCGACTTCACTTAGGTGGTTCGCCCATGAATACGATGTGAAATTTTCTTCGGCTGGAATTTTGTTTCTTAGTTTATGGCATATATATCCGGCCATATTTTCTAGGCCATCGCTCTCTAAGGTGGTCAAATTTTATCATCTTTGTTGCCATCAGTATTATCCTCCTCTGGTTCCCAAGCAATGCTTTGAAATATAGTGCATAAAAAGACATTTCAGATTATTTGTTTGTATACGCAAAGACAATGTGCAAACCAGTAACTGACGTTTCCAAATCTGGGGTATCGTCAATGCTCATATTTTTGTTGCTTCCAAAATAACACCCTCGTTGTGGCCTAAAATGTGGGAAGTGGAGCTTTAACTAAGCGGAACAAGTGAACAAAGGTTGGGGTCCAACTATGGAATTTGATTCTACAATAAAGTTTGAATTCGCAAAATTTCAACTTTCTAATTGTTTAGTAAAGCACTTATTAACTGAAAAGAAAAGGATTACTGGCTGAACAGAATGGACGCGCGGTCGATCTCGCGGCACTTCAAAAACCGCTCTGTCAAAGTTAAAATGCATAGAAACTCGTTTGAGTGAATACAATGGAGCCGCAACCGCGAGTCGCGATGCTAGACATCGGTTAACTTTTAACTTTTTCCTTTTTTCCGCGCGTCGTTTGACAGATAGCGAAAAAAAAACAACATATCTTTTTGGTTGTTGCATCCACACAATTGTTGGCCTCCGACATAAAAACACTACAAAAATAACTAAAAAATCAATTAAAAACAGCAATTTCTCACCGCTGTTTTAAAACGACCGTGCGGTCCATTGTGTTCAAATTTTTTGGAAGCGTTGCTTCTCGCGGCAGCCGCTAATGTGAGCGAACGATCGCGCATCCGTTCTGTTCAGCCAGTGAATTGGAGATTATGTGGCGAAGATTCAAATACGCGGACAATGGATGCTAATTTCCAATACAATACCACTCAAAAATAGCTTTGAAAACAACTTTCGACAACTAGTAGGACCCTTGTATTGCCTTATACGATTGAATTATTCCTAAGAAATTAGTTTGAAGTGTTATTTTAAAAAATAAAAAATGTTAGAACCAGAAACAGTACACATTTTAAAAAAAATATAATTTCTAAAACTAATTTTAAAACTTTTTGGTTTTTACCTTGGTTTGTTCCCATAATAGTGTTCACAGATGACGTCAAAAATTACAACAACAAAGCGAAAAAATAGAAGTGTCGTAGACTTGTATTCTTTTATTCATGTATAGTACTTTCCCCTTTCACACAAGGAAACTGAGTTGCCGGCAACTGGGAGTTTGACGGAGAGAAGGGCAAGAAGTAAGGGGAATGAAAAAACTCTCCCCGGTCAACGGTTTGAAGAGATTTTTTTGACTTTTTGCTTTGTATTCCAATCAGCCCATCATAATCTTCTCAGTTTCCTCCTCAGTTTCCTGGTGTTAATTTCCTCGTGTGAAAGCTAAAAGGCAATTAAAGGAAAACGTCAAAAAAATCTCCAGCAACTGGTTTCCCTGTATGAAAGGGGACTTACATGAGACGAAAAAAATGGGTCGACATTCCGAATCCAGTCCATTTCGAGTTCTCGATTCTGCTTGTAAAGAGGTAATGAACCACAGTTGCTATAGATCAATTATTATGTGTAAAACACATTAAATCATCCGCAGCCTTTTCAACAAGATATAGCACGCGACTCAGCACAAGTTTATCAAGCTTGGGAAACTGCAACCAGTACCCTCATTTTCAACAGTTTGACATTTCGTTTTGACACAAACACAGCTACAAATTACATGCATTTTCTCCTTTCACACGAGGAAACTTACTTGTTAGCAATACTTAGTTTGTAGGAGAGAAGCGAAATAATGAAGAGGAGTGAAAAAAATTTCCCGCTCAAAGATTTGAAGAGAATTTTTTGAAGTTTTGTTTTTATCACCACAATTATATATGTAAATAGGGTGATCAGGTCTGACAAGCAATTTAATTTTCTTCTTGTAAAAGCACCCGAGATTTTTAAAGCAATTAATAGAAAACGTCAACAAAATCAAGAGCAACTAGTTTCTCTGTGTGAAAGGAACATTGTTATTTTTTATTTCTTTGCAGCCACTGAATATTGTAATGTAAAAGTTGTCAGCAATGCAACAGCAGCAATTATTTTAGGAGATTTGCCTAATGACTCGACGCTGATAACTTTGCTGGTGCCGAACAATTCAAATAAATTGTTTCTAAAATAATGGCGACGAAATTCACGCTGCTCCAAAACACACCGAAGAATTATCCGCCAACTTTAGGAGTACAGCTGTTCATCTGTCCACCTTACAAATTTCAAAGTACAATAATTGAGGTCTGCAATCATTTGAAAAAATTATAGCCACCTTACCTAATACCAAATTTTAGGAAAATCCGTCCATTCGTTGCACACCTGATGCACAGACCTAAAAAATATATTAAATTATAAAAAAATGAAAAACGAAATAAAAACCTTACATAGTAAGATGAATGGTATGAAGAAATCCATTCTTTTTTTTTAACTTCGGCATCATCGTAATGCAATCTTTTACTAAAACCTATGCAACAAGTAACTAACCGGTAAAACAAAATCCCACTGCATTTATTCAATCAGCATCTAAGCCCATATTGAAATAGCAACGACCAATCACTCCTATTTGCCAAATGAAAGACCTCTTTCAAAAAGTTTAGCATAAATGCCAACTGCTTACACTGCTTGCAGCCAACATATCAAGCTACTGCCACCTAAGATCCGTCCAAAAATCCTTGATTGATTGGATTTATGCTAATTCGCAGCGACATTCGTAACACTTCGGGCCAAAATTATTATTAAACAAACAGAAAAAACCAAAAAAAAAAACATTCAGGACCACCGTGTCGAGTTATAGTTCGTTTGTAATATTTGAAACACGAATAGATTGTGTGAAGATTGGTCCAATTATTCCTGATTGATCTTGTCAAGTTTGTAAAGCTACCTCTCCTCTATCCACTCTACCTATAGAATATCAATATTGTTTTCCCTGTGGACAATTGGCGTTGTTTTTGCTGGTAGGTACCTAGGTAAAATGTGTCTTTCATTCCGTGACATGATTCATATCGATGTCAAATCTTATTGCAATTGTTTTTTGTTGGTTTTTTCCATGCATGCATGAGAATTGATAAATTGGAGAGTCGTTAAATTTTCGCAAAAATAATAATTTGCTCTTTTTTTGGAGTTTGTAATCATTATCATACAAAAAACGCCACTATCAAATTGTAGATTACCTAAATCCTAGTCGAATTTTATTAAGCAATCAATGCTGCACATCAAGAAAAAAGTTTTTTTAAATTAAATTATTTAACTCATGAGCTGACACCCGAGAGACTATGAAGTGAAAGACTTGCATTACGTCATGATGTTTCAAAGAAAATTGTTTCAATTTCTCTGAATTGTTAAGCAATACATTTAATTAGCTTCCTCATAAAAGTGTTTTGCAGAAATCATAGATTGAAAAAGTAACGGGTGATTTTTTTGCTACTTGGTTTTTGACGTTTATATTTTTGACAGACCACACATGACAAATTCCACGAACATTTGACATTTCGATTCAGTATTGTTTGCCATTTCATCATGAATAGACTTACGCCTGAACAACGTTTGCAAATTATTGAAATTTATTATTAAAATTCGTGCTCTGTGAAAAATGTGTTTCGCAAGCTACGTCCGTTTTATGGTCGTTATAATCGACCCACCGAGCAGGCTATTCAGCTCATTGTGACAAAATTTCGCACCAGTTTCACTTTATTGGACATTAATCCACCAAATCGTATCCGTAGAGTGCGTACCGAAGAGAATATTGCTGCTGCATCCGCCAGTGTTGCTGAAGATCGCGATATGTCCATTCGGCGCCGATCGCAGCAATTGGGTTTGTGTTATTCGACCACCTGGAAGATTTTACGCAAAGATCTTGCTTTAAAGCCATACAAAATACAGCTGGTGCAAGAATTGAAGCCAGGCGACCTACCACAATTGTATATTGTCTATGGGGACAAGCCAAACACGATTGCTGCCTTGGAAGCCAACATTGAGCGCGTCATTGGTGAGATTCCGGCCGAAATGTGTGAAAAAGTTTGCCAAAATTGGACCTTCAGAATGGACCACCTGAAGCGTAGCCGCATGCAACATTTAAGTGAAATTATTTTTAAAAAGTAAATGGCAGAAATTGATTTATTGATCCAAATAAAAATTTCATTCACTTTTTACAAGTTTCTGTATTTTTTTGAATTATCAAAAACCAAGCTCTTAAAAAATCACCGTTTATAATAAGAATACCCCCACTTTCAAGGATGCACATCAGCTTACCATTCAGCGCAAGTTCAAACGATTAGTCAACAAGTAGAGAGATTCTTTCTTTAACCGCACACCATGAATGTGAAATGATTTAACAAACTCCATTTGATACTCAGAACTCTTTAAAATCTGTGTTAATGTCCTCTCTTTGTGTTCATTAACTTTAAGGGTAGTTAAAACCACTACCAATTAAAAAATAGTTAAAATTGAGCGAAAAGTAAAAGAACTGTAGATAAGTGAGTGTGTACTTAAAACAAAACGATTATTTTTACAAAGTGCTGCGAAGGTCTTTTATAGGGGAATAGAAAAATTCGAATGAGTTGTATCACAAGGAAGAATTACATTCTTTAGCAAGTGACTGTATTTTTTTTGTACATTGTAAATGATAAATGATTGATACACATAATAAAATATGTTTAGATTGCTTAATAAACTACGAGTAAAGTTTAAGGGTACAAAAGATGTCATTTGAATTCTTGGACATGATTGTACGAACTTGCTCTTGCAGCAGAAGTATGTATGTTTATTTATTTAGTATTTCCAACTATTTAATTACAAAAGTTAATAATAATATAATTTTATTCGTTTGCGTGTTTAAAAGAACATCATGTTTAATGGGGGGGGGGGTGGCCGTGGCGCGATGGTTGTGTGCTCGCCTGTCAACCTCGTGGTTGCAGGTTCGAATCCTGCCGTTGTCTATATCTTCTTATATTCCATTAAAAACCAATTCTCAAAATTGTCATAAAATAAGTTGCTGCTTTGCTCATTACATGTTGTTTAGGCATAACACTAACAACATGTGATTGAGTAAACTAGCATACCCATTAAGTATGACATCGAAATAAATAAAATAATGCGAATTATAAGGGACATACATAAATAAGACACGGTAATTCTCTCCGCATTAGTTCAGCCGCCATCCCTGGAGGTAAATCTGAGACAACAACCAGCTCTAGTCTCAGAACATCGCGTCACACATCTTTCCTATCCTTCTTTCTCTTCTTCACCAGATGCCGCGCTGTGTTAAGAAAAACATATAAAGGGTATTCATAACCCCTTGAGCGCGTGCAAAGTTATAAAAAAAAAAAAAAAAAAAAAAAAAAATACTAAATAACAATTATTTTACAAATAAATAAATTTATTTATTTTATTTATTTATTTAGCTTATTGCAAGCAAATTACTTAAATTATATAATACAAACTTAAATTATAAATAATATACTTAACGCTAATAAGAAAATAGTGCGGTGGAGTGAGGTTAGGGAGAGAAGGTGTATAGAGTTCTTCTAAGGGAAGGGGAATTAATGGAGAAATCGAAAATATCTTGTGCTGTATTGGCTAATCGAAGCATTCTGCTCATTGGATTGAAATGGCCGTAGTTGGTGCGGTGAATGGGGAGGCGGAAGAAGGGGACAGCTCTAAGGTTACGTGGATTGGTATCGATTTTAATCCATTCGAGCAACGCAGGAGAGTCTATGGCTCCAATGATGAGCTGATGGACGAATATTATGTCAGCGATACGGCGACGTTGAGAAAGGGTGTGCATGCCAATTAGTTGCAAACGGTCTTCGAAAGGGGGTAAAATAACGGGATCAGACCAAGGTAGACTGCGCAAAGCGAATCTGAGAAATCTCCTCTGGACAGCTTCAATTCTAAGAGATTGAGTGATTTGGAAGGGGGACCAAACCTAACTAGCATATTCAAGGATAGGCCTGACGTATGTGGTATATAAAGATTTGGTAACATGGGGGTTGGAAAATAATTTAGACCACCATTTAACAAATCCGAGGGTAGAATTCGCTTTCCCGATGATATGATCAATGTGAGAGCGAAAATTTAACTCCTTATCACATATAACCCCGAGATCACGAATAGATGAAACGATAGGGACAGGTATGTTACAGAAGTGATAGATTCGACGATTTGAAGGTATACGTTTACGGGAAAATGTCATAGATTGGCATTTACTAATATTAGGTTCAAGAAAGTTTTTGTTGCACCAGGTAAGAAAAGTATTTAGATCAAGTTGAAGCAGCGAAGAATCATGAGATGACGAGATTACTTTAATTATTTTAATGTCATCTGCATAAATAGAAAGGTCTGAGAAAGAGATGATTCTACCGACATCGTTTATTGCAAGCACAAATAGAAGTGGACCGAGATGGCTACCCTGGGGAACGCCAGAGGAGGCGAGGAAGGGATCGGACACTTCATTTCTGAAAACAACCCGGTATAAACGGTTCTCGAGATAAGATTTGACCCACTTGATGAACGATGGTGGAAAGCCAAAGGCTTGTAGCTTAACGTAGATTATTTGGTGACTGATTTCATCGAACGCCTTGCTGAAATCAGTGGTGATAACATCAACATCGTAGCCTAAATAATTTATACCACATTATTAAAAATAAATAACAAATAATTTTATACAATTAATTTTGGAGTTTAACTAAACTTACAATTTGACGTTTGAATCTGTTTAAGTTGTTTTCAGACCTTAAATCGTTTGGTAAGGTGTTGAATAATTGAAGTCCCTTGTAGAATAAGCAATTTTGGCCAACAGTTGTACGCGCCAGTGGAAGGCGGAAGTTCTGATTGTTTCTTAAGGCAAACTGTTGAACATCACCTACATAATTTACCAAACGAGAAAGAGAAGCAGGCACCAGATTATTTTTTTATTTTAAAGACAAAGCGTAAAACATTCATCAAAATTCTTTTTTTTACGCTTAGCCACATCTACATATCTAACATATAACTTATAGGAGTATAAATACTGCACTTTAAAATTGTTCGCATTGCTTTATTTTGAAGAATTTGAAATCTATTGATCATTTCTTGATTGCACAAAAACAGAAGTGATGGACAGTATTCAAAATGTGGTTTTATTATAGCATTAAAAATGTTTGCACTAATAGTTGAAATATTTTTGCGAATTCTTCTTAGTAGATTTGCCTTTTTTGATATATTGTTCACTATATAATCAATATGTTGATTAAATTTTAATTTATTGTCTATGACCATACACAGGTACTTAACTTCAGATTTTATTTCAAGCTCTACATTATCTACTTTAGTATTTATCACACTATCGCTTATCACATTGTTATCAATAATCATCATTTTTGTTTGGACACATTCAGTTTAAGTTTATTTGCTTTAAGCCAAACACTAAGATTATTTAAATCGAATTGCACTTTTGAGATACCCTCCTCTAAATTATTACAACTAACATACAACAAACCATCATCTGCAAACAATGCATATTCGCTATGTGCTATTACACTGCCAATGTCATTGATATAAACGTTAAAAAGAAACGTGCCTGGAATGTATCCTTTTTGTACCCAGATGTCAATTAATGATTCGTCTGATAAAACTTTGTTCACTTTTGTCTTTTGTTTTCGATCTGATAGATATGAAATCATCCACGATAGTGATTTTTCACGTACTCCATAACTTTCCAGTTTTTCAAATAAAATGTTTCTATCCACTGTCTTAAATGCCCGTTTCAAATCAAGAAAAACACATATTATTTTCGTTTTCGAACCTAGCTGTTGCTTCCATTTTGCAATGACCATATAAAGTGCACCTTCACAAGAATGCTGTTTTCTAAGTCCCGACTGGTTTTCAATTATTTACTTATGAAAGTCGAAAAATGATTCCAGTTGGAAGTGAACAACTTTTTCAAGTACCTTTTCATAGAGAGGGAGGGCTTTAATGGGCCTAAAATCTTCACATTTTATTGAATTTTTAACTTTTGAGATCGGGATGTCAACAACTTTAATGTAGCCAACCATTGAGGTTTAGCTTGTTAGATTTAGTTATTATAAAGGGTGATTTTTTAAGAGCTTGGTTTTTGAAAATTCAAAAAAACACAGAAACTTGTAAAAAGTGAATGAAATTTTTATTTGGATCGATAAATCAATTTCTGCCATTTGCGTTTTAAAAATAATTTCACTTAAATGTTGCCCGCGGCTGCGCTTCAGGTGGTCCATTCTGAAGGTCCAATTTTGGCAAACTTTTTCACACATTTCGGCCGGAATCTCACCAATGACGCGTTCAATGTTGGCTTCCAAGGCAGTAATCGTGTTTGGCTTGTCCCCATAGACAATAGACTTAACATAGCCCCACAAAAAATAGTCTAACAGGGTCAAATCACATGATCTTGGTGGCCAATTGACTGCGCCAAAACGTGAGATCAACTGCTCACCAAATTCGCCTCTCAATTGATGCATGGTTTCGCGTGCAATGTGGCATGTGGCTCCGTCCTATTGGAACCACATGTCGACCGAGTTCAATTCTTGCATTTTCGGCAAAAAAAAATCTGTTATCATCGAACGGTACCTTTCTCCATTGACCGTAACCCTGCGGCCTTCATCGTCCTTGAAGAAGTACGGCCCAATGAAGCCACCTGCCCATAAACCGCACCAAACAGTGCATTTTTCGGGATGCATTAGTAGCTGCTGAATTGCCTCTGGCTGCTCTTCACTCCAAATACGGCAATTCTGCTTATTCACGTATCCATTTAGCCAAAAATGAGCCTCGTCGCTGAAGACAATTTTGCGATAATTTCATAATTTCGACATTTTTCACACAGCACGAATTTTGATAATAAATTTCAATAATTTGCAAACGTTGTTCAGGCGTAAGTCTATTCATGATGAAATGGCAAACAGTACTGAATCGAAATGTCAAATGTTCGTGGAATTTGTCATGTGTGATCTGTCAAAAATATAAACGTCAAAAACCAAGTAGCAAAAAAATCACCCGTTAGTACCTATAATCGCAAGTAAAAATGTAAAGAGGTTTTCAATAAGCACAGGGATATTAGGATGATAGAGAAAGCCATTAGAGTGGGTCTCGCAAATCCGTCTGTAAGTCTACCTGCCTAAGCCCCTGAAGTTATTTTCTTCAAATTTGATACTTATGTGTCTTAGTCTTAGGTTATTGGCGGACATCTTTATTCAATTTTTTTTTAGAACCAACAAAATTCTTGATTAAACCAAATTAATTTTACAGAAGTACAGTCTACATTTTTGAAAAAAATTCATTATTTTGAAAACTGGTGGACAATTTTTTCTTGAAATTATTTCTTAAATTTATGTATATTATTAAATATTTAAAATTATTGTTCTAACTTTTTTTCTGTAGAAAATAATTAAAAGAAACTTTGCATGTAAAAAGTTGAATCTTATACTTACGAAGTGATCGAACATAAGAACAAGTACGTGTGATTCAGTAATGCGTTTTATTTTTTTTAGCCCATTGCTACACACTCAGCTGTCTATTGTCTGTTTAGATACATCTGTTTTTTTTTCAGAGTGCGCTCTATAATCTTAGAATAAAATTCAGCAGAAGGTTTAACGTGCAGCCAAATTAATTTCGTTTTGAAACACGCGCGCCGTTTTTCACATTGCAATTATGGTATGGTCGGATTGAGGCCGTATGACCGATCCTTACATATAATTGAAGGAGTGTATTTGATCGTGATTATTTTTACTGCGTTCGTAACAAAGAATCTTGCCTTTAAAGGTTGAACAATTTCAGGAAAAGACACCATTTTAATATCATTTTGTCTATGGACGAGCCTAGGGAAATGCCAATTTATAACAGTTATAACAGTTTCATTACAGTTGTTAACCCTTAAAACTGTTAAATATTCCTCGCGCTTTTTGGCATGCCTCGATACGCGTCCTTTGTCTATAGCCTTGTGTTTTACTAAATAGTCTAGGTGCGAATTTTTAGTTGTGAGAAACACGAGAAGATAATCGAAAAAAATTCAGTTTTATTCCAATATTACTCGAAAACTATAGGTTCTTTTGAAAAAAGTTGTTGGTACGTATTGTAGCTCACAGATTAATACACTTTTGATAGTACAATTGATAGATTTGAAGAAAAATGGTCGAAAACATTTTTGTGTAATACATTTTTTCAAAAAAATTAGTAAATGTATGCTTTTGAGTGGATTTTTTGTTTTTAGTTATGTTTAGACAGACATATTCTATTAAAAACCAAGTTTTAAGTTTGGAACCGGAAGGGAAATGCTGCTTAATCTTAAAAAAATAATTTATTTTATTTTGTTCAATAACTCCAAAAACCTTCATTTTTCTCAAAATTTTCTAAGAACAGCTTGTAGGCAGTACCTACAATTATCTACAAAATAACATATTAACCACTTCTGTATGTCAATTCGTTCTTAAGTTATAGCGTCCCAACAAAAAAAGATGAGGCAAATTGACGACTATTATAAGTGCGCTGGTACCGAGACAGTATAACTTTATAACACATCGAATCACTTTAAGAAGTCACATTTATCTAGGTATAATTTAAATGCAGGTATGTCAACCTACTTTTTGTTTTACTCGGATAGACGTCAAAACAATCCTGGTACAATTACCAGCGCACCTATTGTCGTCTTCAAATTGCCAAAAAAAAAAACTGTTATACTTATAGAGAATACACAGACACACACTTTTCAGCAGTTTATTAAAGAGATCAGTGCTATTGGCATATTGCCAAGATAATAAGCATATACGATTTTCTGAATCGGCTTTCTTTTAGCTATAAATCCTTAGCCACTTAGTACTTTTTTTTTCCAATTTATCTGCCTTGGATTAAAAGTACCTTGTGTTTGTTATGATCTCTCTTTGGCAGGTAATAACAATTGTGTCAGATTGAAAGGCATTTCATTAAGATTGTTGTTTATTGGTGAAAGAGTAGGTAGTGCAATGCATTGCTAAATAGATTGTCTAATTGGAATTTCTAAACTTTGCGTTACTTTCGACCAAATGGCCTTGACAGATTTGTGAATGTAAAGAAAAGTCCAAATTATGAGTGTGCCACTATTATTTCATGCGGTACCGACCGTGTCGTTTAAATGTAGGTACAGCAACTTGACCACACCATCCCAATAACGCACAATTACATAATTGAAAACCTTTGCAAACATGCAACTTAACTTTTTTGTTTTTTTGACAAACAAACCAAAAAAAAAAACAATTTGAAACAAAACGTGATATGTCACATATCTAATTCGGATTAATCCTAGCTTTGCTCAAGTACCTACTCGTATTTACTCGTACGTATCAAGTGCGACACATCGGTCGTTAAAATTAAATTAAATCACACTAAAAATCTGTTCACATGGTTGAATGCATCAGAGAGTACCTATACTCCGGTATAGACATACGGATACAGTATCTTAGTGCATTTTACGTTTAAATCCAGCAACAGGGGCAACCAGAGATCACTCTTGATGATGGAAATAAGATAAGCTTTTTTATTGCAACTACAGTATCTATATACAGTGCGCATATATATGTATGGAAAGATTACGATCAAATCATTTAGTGTTATTGTTTTTGGCGAGTTAAGTTTTGTTGAGGCATTCATCAGATTCAGATTCAGATGCAGATTGAACATGAATTCGAAAGGATTCTTGAAACTTGTGGAACTTAATGAATTTTTGCCATGGAAATATTGTGTTGTGTATGTGATATTGGGTTAATGGTGGCATTGTTCTTGGTCTTTAATGTGTTGTCTTTGGTAAATAATGTTAACACAATCAACAAATTTCAGAATACTTGTAATATGTTTTGACTGTTATACAACGAACAACATTTTTTTTTGTCTTTTAATCTATAATCTGGAACATATTAACTGAATAGTTTAATTGTTGATTAACTACATGGTTTAGTACTAGTTTAAGTTAATTTATATTTATCTACGAGTACAATACCAAACAACAACAAACAAAAAACAAAAGAGCACACTAATGTTGATGCAGTACGGTCCTAGATATACATTATGGAAAATTGTTTTTTGAATCTTGATTAGTTTTTTCGTAATTAGAAGAATTCTTCTCTTCATGCAGAGGGGAGATTTATTGAATGCAAGTTTTTGCTGCATAGTGCGCACAACTCTGCAAAAGATAGAGAATACGGGGTGAGGAGACTTGAATTTTAAATTTTTTCGTTAAGAACACTGAAGATATTAAACAAATTTAAACTTCCTTAGGACTTGCTTTTGATACTAACTTGCAAGGGTTAGTCCTAATGTGGTGCCACTGTTTTTTTTGTTTAAAGAAAACCAATTTTTTTGTGTATTCAAGAAAATGTCAAAAAAAAGTTATGTTTTTTTAGCTGAATGAGAAGTTTCGATGGCTGTTGTCTATGGTTTGACAGTTGAAAATGTCAAACTTTGTTGACATTTATATTCAGTAGGGTTTGGCAATGCATAAATTGTTTAAATGCGAAACAATGTTTTTAAATTGTGGAAATTTAACTTGAAAATAATAAATCTGTTCGCGAAGTTTATAGAGAATTTTTTCCGAAGAATTGTTTTTAAAGATAAATCTCATTTCTGGTTAAATGGTTTCGTCAATGAGCAAAATTGCCGTATATGGAGCGAAGACAATCCTTAAACTATTAACGAATCACCATTGCAACCCGCATAAAATTGACTTTTTTGTGCGGTTTACTTTACACTCTAGCGGAATCATCGGTCCTTATTTCTTCCGAAATGAAGAAGAGCTGCCGTTACGGTGAATGGCGAGCATTATCTAGTTATGCTGACACTTATATTTTGTTATCAAAAATTAATCAGGTAAGCATCAAAGACATTTGGTTCCAACAAAGATGGGGCGCAACTTGCCATACAGCAAAATCAATTTTGTGACAGCTTTATTCCAGAAGTGGTCCCTTTAACTGGCTCCCTCGTTCGTGCGACATAACACCTTTCGACTACTGCATATAGAGCTATGTTAAGTTATAGGTTTATGCCGACAAAACTGCACCCCTTTAAGCATTGGAAGTCAATATTCAGGCTACCATTGACGCCACGGCCAGATTTACTGGGAAAAGTAGTCAAAAATTGGACTGATCGAATGTACTACTAACTCGTAGCCGCGGCAGACATGCCGGAATTCACGTTTAAATAAAATGCACGACTGGATCGCACGTACTTATTCCTATGTTCGATTATATTATATGCAAAAGATTCTTAATTCTTAATATACATTATATTTTTAAATTCGTTTTTCACTTAATTTTTTATATATAAAAATTCTTAAGCTTTGTCCAAAAAAAAAAAATGGTATAGAATTTTTAAATATTTAATAATACAAATTCAAAAACAAAATTTCAGAAAAAATCATCCACCCGTTTTCGAAATTTTGAATTTTCAAGAACAAAATATTTTTTTTTTCAAAAATCCTAAAAAACTATTTTTCTAAAATTTTGAAATTGAAATGCAGTATTATTTACAATTAGAAGTAACTCTTGTGTAAGAATTTTCATCGAAATCCGTTTAGCCGTTTATGATAAATTAGAAAATCAATAAAATCGTTGTATGGCAAGTACCGTTAATAACAAAATATTTGGAAAAAAATTTTGTCCAAAATGTAAACCATATCCAAAGTAGTACACGCAACAATTTTTATCAAGATCGTCAGAGCAGTTTTCCAGATAAATAAGAAGGAAGAAAAATTTGTATGGCAAGTACCGATATTTTTGGGGCTAAAACAACGATTCATTTGAAGAAAATCGCTTCAGCCGTTTGGACAGACAGACAGACGGAATTGCGGGACCCACTTTTTTGTGTTCTATATCACCGTAATGCCAACTTTGATTAAAATCTCGAGTTCTATTTTTTTTCCAAATGCACAAAAAATCCATTCCAACTATATTTCTGTCTTGTACTAATATTTAAAATTCTCAAGCTCTTAAAAAAACACCCAATACATATTTGTGACGAAATCGTTTAAATCGTTTTCGAAATATTAAAAGAGTAGATTTACCTTTTTGGCTAAAAAAAATATAAGGCAAGAGCCGTTATTTATATGGTCTTAAAAAATTCAAAAGAGAACGTCTGGACATTTTAACCAAAACAATATAAGTAAGTAATTTCAATTAAAATAAAATGCACAACTGGATCGCACGAACTTGCTCTTATGATCGATCATATCGTATGTAAAAAATGTTTACCTAGTACAAACGGCGAAATATATTTTTAAGGACTTCTTAATAAATTTTCTGCGTTCAAAATTTCTTCAACTTTTTTCTTTAAAAAATAAGTTATGGCAATTTGGAGTATTTGGTGATAATATAAACTGAGAAACAGAATTTAAAAAAATCTTCCATCAGTTTTCGAAATACCAATAAAAATCAATATTATTCAAAAAAAAAAAGACTTTTCGAAAATTTTGTTAAGCAGTATTAATAAGATCTTAAAGATGCTCTTGCGTAAGAATTTTTATTGAATTCAGTGAAGCCGTTTATGACAAAGTCGAAATTCAAAAAAAAAATAATGTTGTATGGCAGGTACTGTTAATAACAAAATATGTAAGCAAATTGTTAAATCAAATTGTAGGATATACCTACAGAAGTGCACAGATTTTTTATTATCAAAATAGTTAGACCCGTTTTTTTGATAATTAAGATGGTAGAAAAAATTGAATTGCAAGTTCCATTATTTTTGGGACTAAAAATCGGTTCAAAAATTTATTTGGGACGACAATCACTTAAAATGCTTAAGTACCAAGTTTGAAAAAAATCGATTCAGCCGTTTATGAAGTAGATCGATCTAGTCTTCCTGATTATTCTTAAAAGTATTGGTAAACAGTCTTAGAATTCCCATTTTCAAAATAAATTGAGTAGATAGCAGTTCCATTTGGCAGATTAAAACGATTTTTATGAAATTTCTTTGGATTTCTTCTACTGCTTCCAATTCTTCCATTCCCCAAACTTATGCACCATAGCAAAGAGATGTTTTTACCACTAATTCGAATATTTTGTATTTAGGTGACAACAGTACATTTCGATCCGAGGAGATATATCTTCACCTCCCAAAAAAGGGAAAGGACAACTCCAATCCGGCGAATCTCCGGTCGATAAGTCTTCTTCCGAGTATCAGCAAAGTATTTGAAAAGGTTATTAATAGAGCAATGTTCAAGTAGGCGGAGGACAAAAATATCATCCCGGATAATCAGTTCGGTTTTAAGGCGGGACATGACACAATTCATGCCGCGTCTAAACTTGTTTCTGATATCCAATGGAACAAAACTAAAAAGCAGTGTATGGGTGCCTGTCTGGTTGATTTGGAGAAGGCCTTCGACACCGTATGGTTAGAAGGTCTCTATCTAAAGCTAACCAGACTAGGTATAAGTAAACCTCTATTGTATATGCTTTATGACATGCTAAATGGTAGAAAGTTTGTTGTCAAGAGTGGCAATGTAACTTCTACTGCAATTTTTAATATTAATAATGGTCTTCAGCAGGGAGCGGTTAACTCGCCGATTCTATTCAACATTTACACCAGCGATCTGATAGGTAGTCTAACTCAGGCAATTGCGTACGCCGACGATCTAATTGCGTACAGAACAGCTCATACAGTTGAGGTCATCAAAAGTCTCTTGCAGAGTGACTTCGACAAGATTCAGCGATATTGTGATGACTGGAAGTTGAAAATCAACTTCCAGAAATCAGAAACTATTTTGTTTAGGACTCCGTTGTCTAGCGCCTCAAGGGATACGAGAAAGAACTGGCGCAAGCTGGTGATCGTAGGGCCACATGGACATCCACTGGCGAGTAAAAGTGTAGTAAAGTACCTTGGCATCTGGTTGGATCAGTACCTGTATTTCGACAGACATATAGGTGCTGCTTTGGCCAGGGCTAGGGGAGCCTTAGCCTTGACAAAACGACTGTTTTATAGCAGCCGTCTTGACAGCAGGGTGAAGGTGATTTGCTATATGGCCCTCATCAGGCCGATGATTGCCTACGGATGCCCGGTGTGGTTCAACGTTGCCCCATCTCAAATGGAAAAGATTCGGGTGTTTGAGAGGCAATGTCTTAGACGTTGCCTTGGATTACACAGAACACCAGAGTCGGAGTACACAAGATATTATTCCAACCAGGTTAAGTGGTTACATCCCTCCTGAGGCATTCCTCTATTTAGACAGTCGAGGGCTGATACAGGATGGAGGGGCGGTTCCGCTCATCTACCACGTCAGCCGGAAAACTGTGGATAGGCGACTCCTGTATAGTCGAGACGTCATCGCTCAAGGTGGAGAAGAGCGCCTCCGGTTCAGTAGGACTGTGTCCGATCGGGACCGGAGGGATAGGGCGAAACAGGAGAACCAGTTCTGGTGGCTCTCTGAACAGCATCGTGATATTTAAAGTCGATGAAGATGATATATCTTGGCCGACTTACATAGATTTAGGGCATTAGGTATAGGGAACAGTCAGGGTGGCACCAAAAAAAATTAAAAATATGTATGTATGCGGGGGCATACGTGCATGTATCTGCGTGTCTGTACATGTATGTGCGTACGTATATGTATGTGCGCATGTACATGTGTGGGTGGGTTGCATGCTGGTGGGTGTCTGCATGCATATAAAAAATAAACAAACAAAAAAATTAAAAAACGAACAAAATGCTGCTGTGGCTGTTCTAGTTTTTAAGTAGTTATAAGTATTATTAGGTATTTTAAGTAGTTTAAGTTATTTTTAGTTAGTATAAGTTAGTTTTATTTAGTTTTAATTATGTTTAATATATATTTAAGTTTAGTTTATAGGTAAAAAAAAAAAAAAAAAAAAAAAAAAAAAAAAAAAAAATGATCAGATACCAAGTTTTCTGTATAAAAGTTTCTTGAAATATAAAATAAATAAAAAAAAAAAATTTAGATTTAATTAAAATAGTTTTTAGGTCGAAAGACATTAGTTGTAAGAGTTATTGTTTAATTTAGAGCGCCCGTATAGGGCCAGTAAATTAGTTGTAAGTTATTGATAATTAGGCTAGTTTTAAACATTTTTGTCTAGCTTTAAGATAGTTATAAGTTAATATGAAATAAAAATGAATTTAAAAAAAAAAAAAAAGATATATCTTCAAGTCATAATCAGCAAACTTTGAGAATTAAACAATTTTTAAAATCCATCGTTTGGTTTATTTTTAGATAGTTACAATCTTTAGCGATTTCATGATCGTTAAAGAACCAATTGCCCCTTAGTAAACTGTTAGCAGATTTTGGGGTTTCAGTATGCATTCTAAGTCCTTATGTCCTGCAGTAAGTTCACAACCCGTTTATCATAATATGTTCATATTAAGGGTGTTCTAAAAACTTTAGTGTGCGTTCAATTTAAACAAAAAAAAACCTAGGCTTCTGTGCCAGTATACATATGTACATATGTTTTAACACATTTAACAATTTGGTACTTTGATAGAAATTTCAAGTTGGGAGAATTTGTACATTCGTGCACATTCACAAAGTTGAAAGCTCCCTTGAAGTCGACAAAAAATACTTATATCTTCATATTTCTGGCTGGCAATGTTTTGACTATTGACGTCAAATCAAACATCTAGTCCACTTTCCTAATCTGTTCGTTAGAGAACGAAAAATTGGACTTAACATAATAAATGATATTCCTCGAAAACTTTGGGAATTGTTTTGATCACCATTCTTATGAATGGGGAAAAAATGTTTTTTTAAACGAAGATGGGATGATACCAGCTGAGATAATGTTGTTGAAAAGCTGTTTCTTCGCAGGTAAAAATACAATTTTTTGTGTTCATCGTTCACGAAAAGTCATAATATTTCGAGAACGACCCAATAGATTAAAAAAAAAATAACCTACTGGTTTTCCAACTGAATTTTGGATTAAAAAAAAAAGTTTGATATGGTGTGATCACACTATTCTATACAAAAACCATTAGCTCGAACTAAGAAAGATGAACCATGGCTGTTTTGTTCTGGATCTGTACTGCCGATAGTAGCAGAACTTTTTTTTGTTCTGAGTTGAAGACTAGCTGGACCTATAGCTTCGAAATTGGGAAGGAAAAGGACCATTGCGTTAACCGAGGGTTCTTTGTAAAACGGTGGATCGATATTGTACTTCATTTCGATCGCAGAATGACAGTATACAGACGTATAGTGGGTTTCTATACGTCATATAGTTCATCTGTAACAACAACTTAAGCCGTTTTTCTTGGACACTCCTAGCACTCCATATTACCATAGTTCCATTTTTTAAAAGCTCTGTTTTCTTAAACTTCTATTTTTCCATATCACTCCAAAAAACCTTCCATGGGGTGCTCGAAATAATATTTAGGAGTGCTTTTTGAATTGGAAACTCATTCTGAATATTATAACCATATGGTTCTTTTCGCCGAATTACTTGTCAAATTCTTGACGAAACTTTTTTGTTAAAATGGCGACGTTTCAGAGTGCTTCAAGAACTTTTTTATATGAATCCATTAGAATCAAAAAGGAGTGAAATACTCCAAAAAGCCTGTGGAAAATAGTATTACGATCCTAATACGGCTACCTGTTAACGTATCTCTTAATTTTTTTCTATAAATTAGCTTTCGAACGACGAATATCATATACTCGTATGTTATCTAAAAAAAGCATTTAAAGTTATTCCTGAGTTATTATAGGTCTTATTGTTAAATGGCGCCCAATGCGAAACTATTAATTTAGTAAAACGTACAAATGATGCCCTTCCTTTGGTTTGAAAATTTATGAACGTACTCTATGGGCATTTTTTACCAACAATGCCTTTGATTCATATAAGTACATACATTTTTTTTTAAATGTCTTTAAATCTTAATTATTTATGATTTCTTTTCTCAATCAATATCATGCCACAATTATGGGTACTTTTAATATTATTTTGTCACAACACAACAACCATTACAACGCACACCTCTTTATATATTTTAATTGAAAACATCAATCAAAATGTAACACAATTTTTAGTGCAGCATTAAAATTTGCGTACCAACATCTATATACGCAGACGTCAATCGAGATCGAATAAGGTAACTAAAAGGCGGTCAGGCATTTTAGAGGCGCGTAGCACAATCAGGTTTTACTAACAGAAAAAAAGCAAACACGAAAAACGCAATCTGCGTAAGTTATCTATCCCACAGTTCCTATGAGACATTAAAGGCCGAATAGTCAAATCAGCCTTTAAAGTTTACTTTTTTGTTTTCGAAATAAAAAAAAAATAAACTTCGAACAGCGCTATAAGTAGGTTGTGCTACAAGATGCCATAAAAATTGGATTTCAAATTAATGACAACTACTATCGCCTTCTCGAGTCCAAAATTTACATTTCGGCATAGGGGCAGATTGGGAACTGTATATACAGTACAGTCAAACATTTAGAGCAAAATAATTAAAATCCAACTGAAGGCAGTTTGGACATGCAGAGTCGTCGCCGGCCGTCGCGTCGCGTCGATGCAGATATTGGTTGCAATGAAGGATTAACTGCCACAAAGTGCGTATGCTGCTAGTTACTATATCCTCCTTGAGGCTCGGTACTATAGTCGCGTAAGCTGACTGTCTAAAACGAGAGTTAAATTTATGGCCTGCTAAATTTGTGCGTCTTGACTTCGAGACGTACAGTTGTCGTTGTCGTGTTTGCAGTCGTTTATATATACCGAGCCTGGCAAAACCCATTTCTGCACTGCCAGAGGGAGTCAATCTTGCGTTTCTTTTACCATTTGAAGTTGATATCTCACCGAGATTACTCACTCGCATCGATCAATTATCGCTCTTTGATCCCAAGCGACAGATATAAGACAGTAGGAAGCTGTTCCTTGGAAAGTTGTCCAAATTTCACTTTCAATAAAGTGAATTATTTACATTATTTGGACATTATAATCCAAGTAATGGAGACTTGGACTATGAGTATTCTAAAAAGTTTTGAAAATATTTATATAAAATTAAATATTTCCTAGTTTTTAGCTTTCAGTTTCCACTGTGTCATTCAATGCTATCCTAGCGCACTCACTTTCAAGCCAAACCTGGTTTTTCAATGAATCTAAGCTACGACACGCTGCGATATATGTAAGCAATTGATAGTGGGGTAAGCGGAGTTTCTCAGCGTTGGCGGACTATTACGTAGATTTTTTCTGATTTCCATACTCGGCCATGTGTAGTAAAACATGCAACGTTACGAGTTTAGCTCTGATTTCAACCCGGGAGGCGATGACCTGCGTAGATCAGTCGGGCACGCATGCAAGGACTTAAAATAAGCTGCATACTCACTTCTGGGACTGGCTTATAACTGTATACCTATACTACGTGTGTGAGAATTTTGTAATTGCTTTGGCGCGTCTAATATTGAAGAAAGTCATTCCTCCTCTCGGCTTGTGCATTTATGTAATTTGCAACTTGTAACTGATTTATAGGCTTATGGGAATTAAATGACAGCTTCAGAGCCTGTTTCTTGGTCGAGTTAATCCGATAACCTAGATCTGGTGAGGGAATTTAAATTACATAGACTCAGTGTATATATGTAGGTATATAGGTATACGCACTTTAGAAACTTGTAATTGATTGGGACTGGAACGTTACACTGATAGTGAGAGTGAATCTGGGTTGGCAAAACGGTGCGAGGTGTTTTGGTTAAATGAAAATTACAAACTCATCGATATCGCAATTTTCGAAAAGTGTTACTCGTACTTGTAAGTGTGTTTTGGTATTTTTTTTTAATAATAAAAAGTTATGTAATGATTTAAAAATTGATTTGGACTGAAATACTTTGATACAAGGTATTTCAACTGAAAATGATTGACATTTTTCAATTAAAATATGACACATATTTCTTTTACAAAAAATGGGAGGTATAATTTTACAATTGTGTATTATATCACACTACCAATTGTTTACTTAAAATAGGAACGTTGAATGAAATTCCAACTGCATAAGAGGTGAGTACAGTAGAGCAACTCATACGAAATTTGAAATGTTCCATTGTGTGTTGGGTAAATGGATTTACTTAGACATATTTACAAAATTAATCAAGCAACATGTAGGTGACGAATTTAACAATAAATACAGTTAAGAATCGCTTCCACAAAAATGAACCTCTAATGTGGTTATCGTTTGGTAAGACAAAGCAATTTATTTTTGATTTAGATCTGTCAAAAAACTAATTTTGACAATTTTTGCCTTCGATTGGCCAAATAAATTGATTTATTTTTTTGATTTTAAATCAATTTTGCAGATCTGGATTGTTCGGCAGATCTACCCCTCTTTTACTAATACCACTATACATTACAATTGACAGCCATCAGTTTGACAAGAAAGCTGTTACCGCTAGCTGGTTCACATACACAAATATACACCAATACTATAGCAAATAAAAATCAATCTGAAAACGTATTCGAATGGTTACGAAAAAAATCAATAATTTATAGTTTAAAATATGAATTTACCAAACGAAAACCCCATAAAAGAGTAAAAGTATCAGATCAACAGCTACAGCACAGCAGCCATCTTTTACTTACATATTGAGGGTAACCGCAACTCAAAAAATAATGCCTTGATGAGAAAAAAATAAATTATGGGTTATGTGTCAAAGTCATAGTGGTGAAAAATACGTTATTTGAACTGTAAATTATGATCGTTACTTCTTAATATTTATAGTTGAAATCACGATGTGATCGTTTTTGTAAAATGGTCGTTCCGTCATCTGGGTTTAAGCCAATCCAAGTAATTTTCCTCTCCACTAACCTAAAGTCACAGTTTGGTCTTTCAGTTCTTCTTTTTTTTGTCTATAATTGCCGAAAAAGAATATTCAGAGGAGAGCAATCAACATAATGGTAGAAAAATAAGAAAAGTTTTAGAAAACAAATTGCTAAACTGTCAAACTCCGTATACTATCCACACTTCAACCACAGGGTGGCGCACTAATCGTGCTACAAAAACAAACGTAATAACTTTTTTTCAGTCTGAGTAATCGGCTTATTTTTTTTTATTTTATAGGCTACTATTTAGATTTATCCAAATGAATGCTTACTTACTTTACTTGAAACGAATGTAAATGAATGCTTGGGAAACTGAAAAAAGGATTTGGATAGTGCAGCGATACCATTCTTTGCAGTCCGTCATTTCCGTCCAAAGGGAATATAGGCTGGAGTTTGGTGGTACTACCCCGAGTAGATGGACCATTATGAGGCTGGTGAACAAGTCTACCGAATCTGGAAGCATCGAACGAAGACCGTATCATCGAGATCCCAATGTTCGGGTTCAGGATACAATCGTGGCTGTTGCATAGGCAATACAGGCAAATCCAAGTGTTTCGACTCGAAATTTATCGGGCCAAATTGGAATTAGCAGACGGTCATTACAACGGATGCTTCATGATGACTTAAACTTGTTTACGTACAAAGTGCAAATTACAAGTAAGTCAAACCCTCAGGATTTGCCTCTTTCCCTGGAATTTTGCCGAAAAATGATTGCAATGACCGAAGAAGACAAACACATTGATAAATAGTTTGTTCATGTCTGATGAGCCCCATTTTGACTTACACGACAATGTTAACAAACAAAATTGTCATATATGGAGTGAATCTAATCCAGAAATGCTCCATGAGACGGAACTGCACCCAGAACGAGTCACTGTGTGGTGCGCAGTTTCATCAAGGTGTATTGCCGGGCCATACTTCTTTGAAGAAAACGGTGTAACACAAACTTTTAATGGGGACCGTTATTTAAAGATGTTGAAGGAGTTTTTTTACCCAGAACTTCGCCGAAGATGTATCTCTTTCAGCAGGATTTGGTTTCAACAATATGGAGCAAGTGCACACGTAGCCACACAAGTTATGGCGGAGCTCCAACGAAAATTCCCAAACAAATTGATATCCAGAAACTGCACTTTTCGCTGGCCCCCAAGGTCACCTGACCTGACTGCACCAGACTTTTTTTTATGGGGTTACGTCAAGCAGGAAGTGTACAAAACGAAACCCAGGAATTTGGCTGAATTGAAGCAGTCCATTAAGACAATAATTGAGGCGATCCCAATTTCAACCCTTCAGGCCGCAATGAACGTTTTTTTGATCAGGTGCAGCATATGCGTGGATGAGCGTGGAGGTCATTTGCGGTCTATCATCTTTAAAAACCATTAGTTATTTAAAATAAAATTTAATTTTTAATCCAAATAAAATTTATGAAATACTTCGATTAAAACAAAAGTTATTTAAATTTCTTATTTTAGCACGATTCGTGCGCCACCCTGTATTGTAATTTTAAGACGCCTGTGTAAACGAAATGCCAAAATGAACGAATAATAATTATAACCCGTTAATTATGTTTGCTCTCATGTAAATAGTCGCTTACTGTGAAAGCTGTTTCTCTGAAAGATGACGTTGGTTAACAGAATATTTTACCGGTCAAGTTGATAAGAAGATAAAGTTCTTAATAATCTCATCCACAACATAGAAGTATATAGTGGTTATGCCGTTTTACATATGCCGAAAAGTAACGATTAACTTTAGAAATCGAATACATTAGTGTCATATATAACATTTCTCGGCTATCAAACGGACTTGGCTACAAGCTGAAAATTGAATTGACAAATTGAGCGTACAAATTGAGCTTAGCTGTAAATGTGTTTGTTCAATTGTTTTTGTAATTCATTCGTTATTCATCAACACGAAAATATATTACAAATAGAACAATGCAAACAAATGGATTTTGGAGGGTGAAACGCACGAAAGTTTCCCATCTGGGTACTACTTATCTGTGGTTCAAACATTGCTATTTATGTAAAGTGCTTGCAATGACACTTTGGGTATTACATATTGTTACGATTCGGCATATATTAGCAGGTAGACAATATAATATAACATTAGCGACAGCAGCGTTCAAGTGAAGAAAAAATAAACTTTTGGGCACGTTTTGACAAGCCAGCATTTATCCCACACTCAAATTTTCTACATCCCAGCTGATTGACGTCTGATGGAAATTTATAATTATTACACTATACAATTATTTAGGTTACTATGTATCCTAAGCAAGTCGAAAGTCATGATATTTCGCAATGGTGGTGGTCCTAATTGTCGTAATTAGAGATGCAAATTTGAGGAGCAAGAAATCGGAATTGGGAGTAGGTAACTACAACTATTTTGGTGTTAACATTTCAAGGAATCTCAATTTCAAAAGCCACATAGTTGAAAAACTCGCAAAATCAAAAAACCCACTCAATGCACCATAAAAGAAAGCTATGCAGAACAGATATATCCACTTCAAATCCAAGTTTCAAATCTTCGAAACAACGGCGAAGCCTATCATTTGCTACGTCTCTCAAGGAATTCGATGAAGTGGAGCAGCTTTTGAAATATTTCCTGAATACCACCGCTAACCACATACTTTTGCTCGAAACAGGGCTCCCGCCCATTAACATACATCTCAACCTTGAAAATGCAGGTTAACTATATCCTAAAAACGGTCAACATGGATGAGAACAGATTACCAAGAAAACTGACAAGGATGGTTATAAAAATAAAATGTCCTGTTACGAGATTTGGATCAGCTTAGCTACGTCGTGCGGCCGCCAACTAAGACTTGGTCGAAGATAGCACTGATAGTTGGAAATTAGAACTGTATGACCTCAGTAGCGAATTTGATATTAAAAAAAAGGGAGGAGTTTATCGTAAAAGCGAGACAATCAAAAAATAGGCTCATTTACGCAAGACTAGACTACAAACTGCTAGCTACTAATAGCTATTTTAAGGATGAGTACCAAACTGCAATCTTGTCATCCGTTTAAAAAAAAAGAGCAGAGTTGTTGCCGCTCAACTTTATCCCACATAGAGATGATCTCTCAGAAATCTGCGGCCTATATAACCAAAGGGAAAGAGATAACGTCTTCCACTTTCTTGGTAAATGCCCAATGCTTATAGAAACCCGAAGGAGCGTTTTTGATAAGAATACACTTAGAGAAGGAGCGATGAATGGTGTTCTTAACGGATCTGACTGGGAATCCGTGTTTAAATTTGGACTTCGTAATTATAATAATTTTTCGTGGCTTCAATAATTTTATAAGCTGTCAAAGCCATGTGTTCTACCTCTTCGGTACTCCCAGCTAATATTGCTTTAACCATGTCTGGTAACCTTTGTAACCATAGTTTTTTTATATTTGAGGGAGACAATTCGGAACCATCTAAAGCAGTCATGTCGCGCAGTAGTTGGCTTGGTTTTTTGACTCCCTAATCCAAACCACGTAGTAGCTGCTGCAGTCGAGCTTCAGAGCCTTCAGAGTCCATCAGCCTGGCCAGAAATGCATTTTTGAGTGCCTGAAACTTTTGCCGAGGTAGTGGTGAATCAACTACGTCACGTACTCGCTGAACTGTGCCAATGTCCATGGGTGAAATGGTAGTATAAAATTTGCGATCGTCAGACATATTTTTGGCCAGGGAAAATTGGCCTTCCATCATCGCTGTGAACCAAAGATCAGGGCATGTTGGCCAGAATTGTATGGGCTTGTATGTAACTGCAACTATTGCAACGTTATTTGCGGTGTTGTTTTAAGCTGCGGGTATTCCCGACATCGTATCTAGTGGTGGGGTGACGGTTGTGGAGTTAGTGATGTTTGTGGTGGTCATTGTTCCGTGAACAGTAGAATCCTTATTGCCAAGCATGTTTGTCACTATTTGGAAACCTATTGGTCAGCGTGAGACTGTACGTTTTTGTTTTTCGTTCGATTTCAAAGTGGAAATCGATTTACAATTTGAGATATGTATGTTTGAATATTGTATATTTTATAAAAAAAAATTATGAATGGTATTTTTTAATACGGAATGGCAAATTTTAATATGTGCTCATATGAATCTAAGGAATAATTTTGCAATATTATGTATGTACGTATATATTTAATTTATATGTAATTAAATATAATATCAACTAACTACTGACTTATCTATTGCTGGCTGCTGATGTTCTAGCTGGCTTTGATAGCGAAAGTATAGAGTAACTATGTCCCACGCTGTCCAATCGGTGCAACTTGCTTCAGGCACTGTCGGTTTGAAGAACGTTGCGACCTATTTGTGCAATGTTGGTCGTTGTCCTTCGATGTCCTAGCGGTACGACCTGCTAAGGCACTGTCGATTTTTATTTCTGCGGTGTATTGTTGTAGGTACAGAATTATAATCCTATGAACTGCGTTTTGGTGATTATAATTTTTAGATTAAAAAAGGTCTTAGGTAAGATCGATAGAGGGATATTAGTTTCGCACGTGATAAGAGGTCGAAACTAATTTAAGGTTAGCTTGTGTAGCAGAGAATGAAAAATGCACAATCACGTCGGTCGGGGTCACCAATTTTAATTTTAATTTTTGATATTAAATTTATATTTAAATATTATATAATTAGAAAAGATTTTAATAAGATATTAAATTTATATTTAAATATTCGTATAATTAGGAAAGATTTATGAAATATTATTTAAAACAAACGATTTGAAAATGTCTCTGGAACAATTTGAATAAAAGACAACTTTGTTACTAATTAATTCTCTGCTGCAACGGGAAATGGGCTCATTTTGACCATTATTGCTATGTCTATATCACTTAATACTAATGTCTTTCGATCTAAAAACTATTTTAATTAATTCTAATTATTTTATTTTTATTTAACCAAGAAAAGTTTTTTAACAAAAAACTTTGTAACAAGTAATTTTTTTAAATTTTTATTTATATACTACTGAAAGCTAGACTAAACATTATAAAATCTAGATACAACTAATTTATACTAACTAAAAATAACTTAAACTACTTAAGATAACTAGAAATACCTAAAACAACTTAAATCTACTTAAAAACAGAACAGCCACAGCTACTTTTTTTAGGTTGTTTTCATATACTTTTATTGTATATTTTGTATGCGTATGCAGACATACAGAGACATGCAACCCACACAGACATGTATATACGTACATACATATGCGTATGTATACAAACATCCATATCTTTTAATTTTTTTGTTGTGCCACCCCGACTGTTCCTTATACCTAATTTCCCTAAATCTACGTAAGTCGGCCAAGACATACCATCCTAATCGACTTTATGTATCATAATGCTGTTCAGATAGCCACCAGAACTGGTTCTCTTGCTTCACCCTATCCCTTCGGTCCCGATCGGACATAGTCTTACTAAATCGAAGGCGCTCTTCTCCACTTTGGGCGATGACGTCTCGACCAAAAATTAAGCTGTTGGTTGAGGACATCGCTCTTGCAATGTGACCCCGAATCAGCTTTAAAAAAATTATCTATGCTGTTTGTGTTGGCCCCGTTGTATAGAACCTGGTTGGAATAATATCGTGTGTACTCCGACTCTGGTGTTCTGTGTAATCCAAGGCAACGTCTAGGACACTGCCTCTCAAACACCCGAATCTTTTCCATTTGAGATGTGGCAACGTTGAACCACACCGGGCATCCATAGGCAATCATCGGCCTGATGAGTGCCATGTAGCAGATCACCTTCACCCTGCTATCAAGACGGCTGCTATAAAACAATTGTTTTGTCAGGGCAAAACTAGCCCTAGACAGAGCAGTACCTATATGTCTGTCGAAATACAAGTACTGATCCAACCAGATGCCAAGGTACTTTACTATACTTTTACTCGCCAGTGGATGTCCATGTTGCCCTACGATCACCAGCTTACGCCAGTACTTAACTTCCAGTCATCAAGATATCGCTGAATCTTGTCGAAGTCACTCTGCAAAAGAGTTTTGATGACCTCAACTGTTGGAGCTGTTCTGTCCGCAATTAGATCGTCAGCATACGCAATTGCCTGAGTTAGACTACCTATCATATCGCTGGTGTAAATGCTGAATAGAATAGGCGAGTTAACCGCTCCCTGCTGAAGACCATTTTTAATATTAAAAATTGCGGTAGAAGTTACATTGCCACTCTTGACAACAAACTTTCTACCACTTAGCATGTCATAAAGCATATACAACAGAGATTTACTTCTACCCAGTCTTGTAAGCTTTAGATAGAGGCCATCTAACCATACGGTGTCGGTGGCCTTCTCCAAATCCACCAGACAGGCACCCGTACACTGCTCTTTAGTTTTGTTCCATTGGACATCAGAAACAAGTTTAGACGCGGCATGAATTTTGTCATGTCCCGCCTTAAAATCGAACTGATTATCTGGTATGATATTGTTGTCCTCCGCCCACTTGAACAGAGCCCTATTAATAACCTATTCAAATACCTTGCTGATACTCGGAAGAAGACTTATCGACCTGAGATACGCCGGATTGGAGTAGTGATTTCCTTTTTTAGGGAGAGGATGCACCACAGCTGTCTTCCACCACACTGGAAAATATGCATTATTCAGCGCGTTGTTAAACAGTGTGGTATAAATGTCAGCTGCTTCCTGAGGTAAATATCGTAGTACGATGTTGGATATACCATCGACTCCTGCTGATTTGAACAGGGAATTAGGCCCATTTTGGCGTTTGCCAAATCTTCATTATTAAACTCCGTAAACTCAAGGTTCTCAGATCGCCATTCGGTTATGTCGTTCCGGAGCCATAAGTGATGCAGCAGAGCTCTCCTCTCCAGGTCATGATTCGGGCGAATGCTAGCATTCACCTTGTACACTTGCTGGAGAGCAGCCCCCATAGCATCCACCTTCTCCTGCGGATCCTCGATTATATAGAGGTCATCGTCCAATACGGCGTCCTCTGGGTCTATGCCGGCTGTCAGAAGTACGTCTCTGTTCTCTGTCGTCCTCTGAAGCTTAAGACACGGAAGGTCGTTTTGATCTTTCCTTCAAAATATCTTTTTAATTTTTGGGAACATGTTCGGGTCGCAAGAGTAAACGGCCCTAATTTTATTGTCCTAAAACAAATTAAAAGACAACCTATAATTTTCTTTGATCAACTGGTTGATGTTTTTGATGGACGACTTCAGTGTCCTAATCTCCAGATCTTGTGTGTCAGTAAACCGTCTGTACAAGCGTTTTAGTCTTGTCAGTAGACCACTTGCGTTACGATCTTTGTATTTCGGTATTGTTCTATTCATTGTTCATAGAATCGTTTCATCCATTTGTTCTAAGTATCTGTCGATTTCTGTATTTGTCAGGTTCCTGTCATTTGGTGAGGATATACCATTCGAACGTAATTCGCTCAATAAGACCTATGCTTTACTCTTTTTCATCCACTCTTTTTCTTCTAGTTCCGTCTCTGTCATTAGATTATTGTCATTTGTTAGTTTGCTTAGATGTGATCATTTTATTGTGTCCTATTGTTACAACCACAAGTCGTTTTCAAAATAAAAACAAAAAAAAAAGTTTCAGTTTTCAAAAAAAAAATTATTTTTAATAAAAAAAAAGTTTTTGAATAATGTTGTCTTACATAAGCTTTCTGTTTAACTTTCTAGGAGCTTCTGCATAAAGAATTTCAAAAAAATAAAATCAACCGTTAAATCAACTAGAGGTACCAAAAATATCCATTTCATTCCCAAAAAAAAAACTACCAAAAAGTACTTTTCCATTTATTAATGAACTCATTTGTTTTATAAAAATCGTTTTGATAGTTTTTGAGAAAAATGAGGTTTTTGTTTTCGGCAAAACAAAATGTATGAGAGGTACCGTTATTTTTCGCCTTTAAAAAAATTAAAAAAACGAAATGTATTGACGTATTACCGAAAAAAACGATATCTACCAAGTCTTAAGCAAATCCATCCAACCGTTAGACTCGATGACATACAGCCCGACAGAAAGATAGTCAGACGAAATTGCGGGACCCACTGTTTTCGTCTTCGCTATGATAATAATGTCAACTTTGATCAAAATCTCGATTTCGATTTTTTCACGAATCCATAACTTGTCATATAGTACCTATATAGGTATATATCGCAGCTAAAAAAAACATAAAACCAAAAATGTTGGTCTTAAAAAAGTGAGCCACTATTGGGCCAGGTTCTTTAATCTCCAATGACTCTGCCCAGCCTATTTTTTTTACCTTAATTCCTCTGATTGCTCTTGTTACGTACGACGAAATTTATTCTTGTTTCCAAGTTGATCAGTTGATCAGCTAATTCTTACTTGTTTTCACATCGATCGAAATAGTTTTGCCAAGTTATGATGTCTTATTATATTTAGCAACTCAGTCCAAGGTCGCAAAAGTTCCAGGTTTTTTGTTAGACAATTTTTCTAATCAGAAATGATCATAATAGAACATTTATCAAAATAAAAAGACGATTAATTTCGGGCGCCAATAAAATTACACCAATTCATTAGCATAACCCCAATTAATCAAATGAATCAATATTTCCAACAATAAATATACACGGGCGAGACAGCAATCAGTTAGTGGTCATTATAATGGTTTCATTCACAGATTTTCATAGCGATCGACTGGACTGGACTGCTACTGTCCGTCCAACTGTCCTACATTGCAATTTACTGATATAACATTCAAAGCAATAATAACGTATGAGCATATTTAGCAGTGCAGCAGCACAACAACAACAACAAAAAATTGATTTCAATGTCAATGACACAAGATAAATCATTTTCAACGTTAAGCGTGGCTTAGAAAAATCATGTCTTTCCAAAAGCGTGCAGCTCTTCTAGCTATGTACATATTGGCGCGTAAAGGTGCAACTTGTAGTGCACCTGCTAAGCGTGTGCAATCATATTATTGTACTAAGTGCAGCATTGTGCGGTGTTAACGGATGACTGCACTGCATGTTGCGCATGAGTATGCTGCATGGCTCTCCCGCTGTTTGAGGCTTTAACAAAGTGAATTTGAATATTTTTTGGGGTTTGGTCGGAGATGGAGGCAGAGAGATACCTTTCAATATGTTAATTAACATATACTCATACTAAACGACTACGGGCCATATGGGTTAGGTTAGGTGTTTATTGAATAGCGCACGCAACACGCCTTTTACTTATATTTTATTTTTAGTGAAGGTATTGACCTCCGTAGTTGTCAACATATCATAGTTACCTATAGATAAAGGTCTTGTATCGATATTAGAGGGTGATAATTATTATAAATTAAAAGTTGTCACCGACAAAACTTTGATTTGGGGCAATTGAATTGATGTTTGGTTTTTAGAAAGTCTTTGACCTTTTCAACGAGTTCCGATGATACATTTCAAGGCCATCGGAGTGAACAACTTTTTTGACTTTCGGCACAGAAAATGAAGATGTCTGCTTAACTAGTTTTTAGACTTCTCAAACCAAAACAAAAACTTTGAGTAGATATATTGAAATTACTGACCTGTTTTTTTTTTATAATGTGTAGCTGAAGCTGAAGCCTTAAGGCTGTTAACATTTTGTTTATTTAAAAAAAAAAATAATATGATGCATAGTTGAGCTTGATTCGTTTATATCGAAATATATATTTGTTTTTGTTTTATTTGCATTTTTATGCAATCTTATCTGATTTATCTTGTTTTTATTTAAATTCATTGTCATTCGTTTCCTCCATAATCTTACAGCTGCGACCATCAACGGATGTGAATTAATCACTTAACGCCATATTTCTATACACAAATAGGGTCAATTCCCCTATAATCGAACACTTAGAGGCTTACAGAAAAGTAATACTAAACTATGAGAAAATATTTCAACGTAAATATATGATGTAAAGTTAATAATTGCTGAAACTCAAAATGTTTTATTATATATATATATATATATCTTTTTATTTACCTTAACTGTTTTTTTTTTATAAACAAATACAAACTGGAAAAAAGCCAAATTCCCCAGTAATCGAACACTTGTTTCCTGAAGCACATAAAGTTTCTTAATTTCGAACGCAAAATTTTGGGAATAGACTAAACTTTTAGAAAGATAATAAAAAGCATTCTTTGAAATCTTATTTCAGTTTAAATAAACAAATTTATTAATTTTTTTTTTTTTTTTATTCAATTTTATTGAAAATAGGAACAAAAGTGTTAAAAAAAAACTTAAAAAAAAACAAACATTATTAGCAATATTGTTAGCAAAGTAATTTTTGGAATTCTTTTTTAAATGTAATGTAATGTTAAAAGTATAAGATGGATATATGCAAGCTACGTAGCTATAGCTTGCATAAGATAGCTATACACAAGCTATAGCTTGTACAAAATGGCTATATCTACAAACTACCTACTAATGCTCGCGCTTTAGCTTGCATAAGATGTTTATATACAATATATAAACATATAGGTTGTATTAGATGAATACAAGCTACCTACAAATGCACGGGCTTTAACTTTTATGGTTGTTAATTTGCTGAAGGAAATTTTCAGATTTCTGTATTTAATGTGATTTCGGTTTTTGGTCGATATTTTTGTCGATTTTTTGCTCATATAAATATTTTTAACAATAAAGTTAAAACGACTTGAATATTAAGATCAAATACTTATTCAAAACTAATGGTGACATTTTTATGAAATAAAAATTAATTTACAACAATAAGAAATCATAAAAATGGACGTGCTTTAGCTTGTATTAGATGGCTATATATAAGCTATTGATTTTAGCGCTCTAACTAACAACTGTAGAGGGCCTTATAAAAGTAGTTTTGAAGTTATATCAATAAAATATTTAATTTGCATAAGGTATCCATATGCAAAATATATACAAGCCATAGCCTGCGAAATTTCAAAATCGGACCTACTGCAAGCTAAATTGTTAGTAGGGACGGACCCACCCGCTTAAGCCTATCTGAAATTTTCCCATATTTATCCTATCTAGAATCTTCAAATATGGTACTAGAGAGGCTTCACTATATGATTGATATTTTCGTCTCGTTGTGTCTGATAGAAGTTTAGTTTTCTAATTTAAGGCAAGAAACGATAAAATATCAAAATTGTTCAGACAAAGGAAACCTACAAAACATTATGGTTTCCTTGATTCGAACACTAGCGTTCGAATAGAAAACTCGTACAAATTTGGTTTCCTTTTATTTTATTGAATAATAATAGATTTAAACTAAAGAAAAACCTTTAAGAGATTTGTATCTACCTCAATTTTCATAGAATACACACAGTTTCCCACAACACTCGCAACAGTTTTTTTATCTACAAAACACGTAAAATGCCGGACTCTCTGAAGTCCCAACACAAACAACCATTTTTATAAATGTTGACATTTAATTGTATTTACTAGTTAAATATGTCACATTGTTAAGGCTAGTATCACATTTGGCATTTCGCATATACAAAAGTTGAAAATCTGAGAAATTACACACTTATTAGACGGATTTTTCCAAAAAGTGTTCGACTACTGGGAGTGTTCGAGTCTAGGCGACCCTACCCTATATAATTAGATACAATAATAATTATTGTTTTGAGATTAGAGATTATTGTTTTAACTTTGCGAAAAAAAGAGATTAAATTAGAACGTATACAAAGTTCCATAGAAACATTTGGTAAAATTAATTCAAATTGAAATTCACAACTTTTGATCTGATTGTTACGCGAACTGCCAAACTCTTTTTCCGTTCCACATAGCTATACTATCCACACTTCAATGAGATGATCAATTATTAAACGTCATTCGCGAAAAATAAAAATATAAGTGTGTGTAATTCCCTAATTTGAAACAATTTTTTTCTTTCATAATTCTATGTCGCAGCTACAACATATTTCAATTTCATGCCTAAATGTCTTATTATGTGTGTCATAGTTTGACACTAATTAAACAAGAAAGAGCTCTTCGGTCCTATTGTGAATAGATTTTTGACGTTTATTCTGGGATTTGATTTAGTTAGTTTTGTTGGCACGATTGTTGAGCTGAATTGATGGGTGTGTTCATGGAGTGACTAATTAAGACTGATTTTCGTTGTGTGTTCAATTTTCATTAGTAATTATAAATAAATAGAGTTTGGTAAAAAAAAATCAGCTTCTTATTTAGATCCACAAAAAAGCAATTTGACAAGTTTGGATGGGTTAAAATATTTATTTATTTTTCATTTAAAAATCAATTTATATATTTATCCTCCCGGTACTAATATAATACAGATTTGAAATATGAATTGGTTAATATGGTTTCTGATTTGTTCAATTTATCTCTGTTGTACAAATTCTATTCCATATGCGTTGGCAGTTTATTTTCCATCTTATTCGCATTCATCTTAGAAAAAAATTCAGTACTCAAACGTTAAATAGGGTCAAATTCTTTTTTTTTTTGTTCACTGTTCCATTTTGTTTTTGTTTCATGAGCGTTGATCCACTACATAGATTGGGCTTACATTTTTGAAAGTGTAGCCAAAAAACATTACAAGGAAACAAAAAAATATCCAGCAATTTTGTTCCCTCGTGTAAATGGTACAGGAGATTTTTAAAGCAATTTAAAAACTGCATTGTGTATAGGGTTGCTTAAACATCGATAGTCTATCGATAGAAAAAACTATCGAATGTATTGATAGTTTTTCCGATAGTTTTTCACCTCACAAGTTTATTTGTGGTGAAACCCATAATAAGCAAACTAAACTAAAAAACACACGACTACTTATGCATTCATACGAGATAAAAGATTCACAAACTGAAATATAATGACCTGAAAGCAAATCTAACAATAATGCAGCAGTATGCGATAAAAATAAGTAATGAGACTCATTGTCATTAACTAACACTTGTGCATATACTTTTGATACTCCGTGCATTATATTTCATATCTGATTCGTTGTTTCTCTTCTTATAACTCTTATAAACCATATTTTTTATTGTTTATTAATGCTTCTAATGTCTGTTGTTCTGGTTCGGAGGTCTTATTATTCCAAATATTTTCATTCATTTTTATTTTCCGGAACTTACAAAAATCCGTTGGAAAGTGGTATCACCTGTTGTTTTTGTTCTACGTGGTAAGTTAATTCAGATCCAGCGCTAAATTACACACCAACGGCTAGTGCTTTTAAAATGAAAAATAATATCGACAGTATCGATAGTTTTATCTTAAGACTATCGATACTATCGAAAGCGCGAACTATCGATGTTTAAGCAACCCTACTTGTGTATATAAAAGTGGATTTTGACCACAGTTTACGAACAAACCCATCCATTTATCATTTCCTTTCCATTGATGCAACATGAATGTTCGAACTTGAAATTTGAAGAAAAAAGGCAAACACGAAATGATCTTAAAATACAAATTATTATTAGAACGTTTTTCTACTTTATATTTTATATGAATAAAAACTTAATTTTGTTCATAATTTTAATATTTTCCTCATTGTACTTTCCACAAAAATCTTTCATTGCTTTTGACAGCTATGCAGGTACCATTTTACAAAACTTAAATCCAAGTTGCCGTGGAAGCGTTTTTTTTTACAGTTTACAGTACTTTAAATACAATGCCAAAAAAAACATGACTTTTATACATAGCTAATTTTTTTACTAATTCAGATAAGGGGTATTCACGATCCGGTGCAACTGGTCTAGTATAATTCTAAGAGTACAAAAGTGCAACTTTGTTTTGCACCACAACAACAACTTACACTGACTTAGATCTTAAAACACTTTGGCACTTCTTCTATACCCTAACTCTATTGCAACAGAAAAATACAGTGGTGTAAAATTAGCTTGGTGTCGTTGACAGTTTGGCAGCTGTTATATTCTAACAGAAATGTTGTGATCAAATGTTGTGTGCAATTTTTACTCCAGAGTTGCAATAGAATAGAAAAGGTTGCATTCACGATTTAGGTACAAAAAAAATAATATTTCGCAATTTTACACCTTTCTCTTGCATCCGATTTTGAATACCCCTATTGTTGTTCACAATTTTACGTGATAGAATTAAAATGATGATCTGCATTTATGCGCAGCAATTTTTTTCTCCTTTCAACTCGTTAATTATCACTTGTTTGTTTTGAGTTTGTAAAAAAGAGTCGTTTGTGGAGTTTGGGGTAGACAAAACCACTGTCACTGTGGTGAAAACATTGCGAAAATGCCAATCGTACTCAGTGGTGTAGCGTGGATTTATGCCGCCCTGATTAATTTTTTTGGTGCTTTTAAACTTTTCGCCAGCGACAAATTCATGTGTACAGCAGCCACGAAATTAATCTTTTATGAAATATTTGTAACTCATAGATGAATGCTTTATTCATACATTCATTGATTAGCCCTGGGCTGATTAATCCAAAATTACACTTGTTTACCGAATATTAATACTTACCACAGCTTATCTGCAATCGAACGTTGCAATTATCTTGACATAACCATTTGAATGAAGGAGTCACCAAGTCAAAGTTAATAAGTTTTTATAAAGTGTTTATAAGAAATAAAAGTTTCTATACAAAAATAGTTTATACGTTAAGGAAAAAATAATTGTGTAAGATTTGGTTTGAATCCAATTTTTTTAATTAACGAACATAACAACAAAACCACGACCCTAAATGTTATTTGTTTAATATTATGTTTTTGTTTTGTATTGACGTAATATTATTTGTTTTTATTTTCATTTTGTACTTGCGTAAGTGTTATTTGTAATAGAGCTTGCCTATACTAACAACTAAATGATGAGCCGGTTGTATAACACAGTTTTCAGTGTTGGCAAACCATTGGTCGCAAGACGGGCTTGCTCTCTTCGACCAATTATGGTAGTGTGTTAAAAAACTTCTTCAAACCTTTCGTCGAATACTCATTAACGCAAAATCCTGGACAATACCTTTAGGTCGATGGATTCGGTTCTTTCTTGCTCTACAGCCCGAATACCTAAATATGTTAACCTCACTGTGCTAATCGTGGATCATAATTAATTTTTTATAAGTTTTAATTTTGAGAAGCTTCTGTCACAACCTGATTGCAATTGTCAAAAACAACCGATGCATTATAATAATATTTGAAAGACTTTCTTCTGGCCTACACTGAACGATATATTTAAGTAATTCAAGTCTGCTTGTATTCATTAAATTATTTTGTTTGTCTGATGAGCATACCAAAGTCCTTAGCGGTTGGTGTTCAATTTTACAATCTTCTTTATTAACTTTATGCTCATAAGATACAATATCTATATTGCAGTCATATTTAATATCTAGTAGTTTGGCCGACGCGACGTAAGAAAATCAAAATTGTTGGCTAAATTTCGCATCTTATGAAACCTTTCCTTAATTTCGACGTTGACGTTATCCAAGGAAGAAAATAATTTCAGCCGTAAAGGCTTAACTACATTCAACACACTTTTGTACACAAGTGAAAAAAATGTTTTGTCTTTTTCCAACATACTGCTCAAACCTATCTCATATTTCCAATTTTACAAAAGTATTCTAATTTAAGTTAATAGTGGTCTAACTTTTACTTTTCCAATACCTGAAATATGAGATAGGATGGAGCAGTATGTTGGTAAAAGGCAAAACATTTTTTTTACTTTTTTTACAAAAGTGTGTTGAATGTAGTGAAGGCTTAACACGTTGTTGTGGGAAAGAGCTGCGTCTCCATTTCCATCACCGAAAACGTGTTTTTTTTTATTTTTCTGGGAGGTTCCATTAAAATGCAAAGGTTTTGACACGCATTATTCGAATATTTAAAACAACCGTCAACCAATTCTTTTCGATGTTCTTGCGAGCAATGATGAAGGTCGAGTCCTGCGGTTTGTAAGTAAATTTGGGCATCATTACTCTTCATGGAGTACAGGTTACCAAAGGCCAAGGAACACAGAAATGAATACGATCGCATTACAATTAGCAAAGCCCATGCATCATGTCTTGTGTTAAGGCTTTCGTCTGCGTCGGTCAGTTTTTCCCAAAGTGTTAATGATTCCCTCATAATTTTCCCTACTATTGTCTACTGCATCAGCCCGTGCGCTCCATCTTTTATTTTGAATTCTTTTCAATGATCTACTTGCGACTTTGTCAGTAAAACTTCCCAACGGTGTGTCAGCATGGCATAAAATGAATAAATGAACAATAATGTTGTGGAGGCTTATGATTTATTAGATTCCAATTAGCTGGTTTGATAGTTGTTGAAAGTGACAATCTTAAGGGGAAAGTCGGGCAGTCGTACCGTAAAAAAAAACAAACATAATAGGCATACAAAACTAATGTTAATATATACGAAAATTGCCGGCCCCTAACAAAGGGCCGCCCGGGGCCTATGCGCCCCCTCCCCTGGTTTCCCAACGCTACGCCACTGATCTTACTGTATAATACGATTTATTATCTGTGTGCAATATTGCTTATTGCAGCATTATTTAAATATGTATTTTCACAGCAAACTCACCTCTTCTACCTAAGCAAGGTAAGAACATACTTTTGATTATTGTACTCACCACAGTTCACAATATAAATATCATTCGTTCGAAAGTTGGAGAGAGGACTTAACCCAATTTTTACTGTACTATCTTTATGCTTTCTTCACAACCGAACCAGTTGATATATTATCAGAAGCAATGCAACTTGAAGTTAGATGAATCAATTAGCACCTTGACACCCCAATGTGCAATGATCAAGTCTAACACTATATACACTTATTTGAGCATGCCCACACAAAGCCTCAGTGGAGCATGAAATCTGACCCAAAGATCATCAAATCCTAGTGAAAAATGAAGTCAGCGGAATCCGCTCAGGCGGAAAATTATTCATTAGCACATAATGTATCTAAGTGTCATGATGTGGCGTGGACGTAGGCGGCATTGTGGTTGTCAGTTGTTGCAGTGTTGGGTAAGCCAAAACAAGATTTTATGAGAAGTGGAAAAGCTGCCAGACAGAGAGACGCTTGACTCGAGTGAGAAATACCACAATCAGATAACTGTAAAGATCAGTAATACCGAATCTGTTACTGCTACTGAATAACAATCAAGATCAGCATGACTGTTGCAGCAACTAAAAATGTTACAGGAATAGTAGATAACTACTCGTAGTCAGCTGCACAGAACAAAGATAGGTAGTGGGCAGCATTAGCGCAGAAGCCCAAATACGATTACGTGATTGTGGTGGAGTATAATTTGTTGCCGTGTCAATTTGTCAGGTCGAATAAAAGTTTTAGGCTCCAACGAAGAATAAAGAGGCATAAATGAAGTGAGAAGCTACGTCTGAAGCGTTAAGACATGGAATTACGTAAAAGGTGTTGATTTTGTTGTTGTTTTCTAAATGGCAAACATTTACATTTTCAAGGAAATGAGGCTTTAATTAAGCCTCCTCCTTTTTCTTGAGACATATTTATATTTAGAGATTTTTTGCTTGCCCACTCGTGCCCTGAAACATTGCGACACTAAATTTTTCTTTGTGAGTGCTTTTTGCGCTTTAAGGTATGTATTAAAAATACTGGCGCGAAATTTGAGTCGCTTTAATATGAGAGTAAGTTGAAAAGGCGATTTTACAAATTATAACGTAGCAACATTATAAATCTACTACAATTTTATATTAATGTTTAAATTGCTGAATGCCTACATTTTTGTTTATCTCTATTGCATCATATTAAGCCCATTTCACACTTGGCATTTATAAATCTCAAAAAAGGTGTGTTTGATAAGTTTTATTGGCACAAATTGTTACTGGCTTAGGTGTGTTCATTTCAGTTAGTGGTAATAATTAAAAAGTGTTTAAAATTAAGATAAAGTTGAATTACGTTTTCACCGAAGGTTAATCTCTTGCAGACTTACTAAATCTCAAATAGTGTTTTCACCGCTTGAAAAGATTAAAAGTAAATTATTTGAACAGCACAATAAAAATTAAAAATGTAATTGGTGTATGATTTTCTGATGTGAAGTAGAAGTGAAAGTGGCGGCTTCATCTTTATGTATCAAACGAAGCGAAAAATTAAACTTTATAAAATATGTTATTTCGATTTGTCGAATAATATTTAAATGAGATTTATTTTTAGTCTTTATTTGGACCCAATTACTTGATATTGTCCCTTTTGCTTTCCAGCCAAGATTTGGCCTGCCGAATAAGGCCTCTGATGGCACTCGAAACAGGAGGCCGATCTCTGGTAGATCAGCAAAAATAATTCTTCTGGTGGCACTCGGCACCACAGACCGAAGCTTTGGTCGATCAGCAGGTATAAGACTTCTAATGTCACTAAACACAGCAGGCAGAAGATCTGGTAGATCAGGAACCTGGTGGCACTCGACACTAGCTCTGGTAGATCAGCAGGAATGAGGCCCTTGGTGTCACTCGACACAGCAGGCCGAAGAGCTCTGGTAGATCGGTAGGAATAAGGCCCCTGGAGTAACTCGACACAGCAGGCTGAAGCTCTGGTAGATCAACAGGTATTAGGCCCTTGATTTCACTCTACACAGCAGGCCGAAGATCTGGTAGATCAGCACCCTGGTGGTAATTGACAAAGCAGGCTAAGACTGGTATATCAGCAGGTATATGACCCTGGTGGCAGTTACCAAAAGCTCTGGTATATCAGCAGAAATGAGGCCCTTGGTGTCACTCGACACAGCAGGCCGAAGCTCTGGTAGATCGGTAGGAATTAGGCCCCTGGTGTAACTCGACACAGCAGGCTGAAGCTCTGGTAGATCAACAAGTATAAGGCTCTTGGTTTCACTCTACACAGCAGGCCAAAGATCTGGTAGATCAGCACCCTGGTGGTACTTGACAAAGCAGACTAAGACTGGTATATCAGCAGGTATATGACCCTGGTGGCACTTACTAAAAGCTCTGATAGATCAGCAGTAATGAGGTCCTTGGTGTCACTAGACACAGCAGGTCGAAGCTATAGTAGATCAGCAGGTATAAGATCCTTGGTGGCACTTGACACAGCAGGCCGATGCTATGGTAGATCAGCACCCTGGTGCCACTCGACACAGCATGCCGAAATTATGGTAGATCAGCAGATAAACGGCCCTGGTGGCACTCGACACCGCAGGGCCAAAGGCACTTAGACGTGTAAGATGATTACCTAGAGGAAAAATCGCAATTTCTTATCTGCTAGAACATAACCATTATGAAAAAGTTTAATTATCTCGAAAACAGCTCTAAAAGTTTTCATTAAATAAAAATTCGTTTTGCATGTTTCTATATTATGGTCAAAAAACGTATAACTACCATAAAACCACTTTCTTATCTCTCGAAAAGGGTTTTTCGATCAAAACGTTTATACAGAAGGTCCTTTAAAATCTAAACAATCCTCCATATTTAAATTTTCAAAACAAAATTGATTAGAATATTGATAAAAAACAATTTTTATTAAATTCAATGCTTCGAAAACGGGTAGATGATTTTTTTTTAGAAATTACGTTCTTAATTTTAGTTTAACTTTAATAATATTTTAACTTTTAATTTATAATTTAAATTGTTTTTCTCTTTACAGATAAAAAACAATGGCCAACTTAAAAATGTCTTCGTTCATGCTATGTTTGATGTTCTGTATTGGAAGCATAAATTCAGCAGTTACAACAGGTTATTTCTATGACAACCCGATTAGACCCTTTAATTCGCCGACATTTTCCTCATTGCGTTCCACAGGACAATTTTCTAGCATTCCATTTGGACAAAAGGTAGAATCAAACACGCAAACGCGTTTGAAAGTTCCACCAATTCCCTCACTTCCCCCACTAGCAACATATATACCAAAACAAACAACACAATATCAATCTGCAGCCTTTGGAAGAGTTCAGACTTCAACACCAACTTCATACAATACTAGAACTGTTCAGCAACAACAAATACAGCAAGCACGAAATTTCCAACTACAACAACAGCAACAACAACAACGACTGCAACAACAGCAACGACAACAACAACATCAACTGACGACACAGTTTCCAAGACCGCAACAACAGAAACTTCAATTCCAACAGACCCAACTGCCATATTCTTATCCAAAAGCTCAGGTTCCCGTTAATACACAATTTGCAAATAACCAACAATCTTCTTTCACACTCCAACCGAGAAATAATATTCCTCGATCCACAAACAGACCAACAACACAATTTTACCAAATTACCACACCTACATTAAACACACAAAAACAAACCACAAAGCCCTCTATACTAACAGTTGCTCCTCAAAAAGTAGTTACGATTCCAACTTCTTCATCTATTAATACTCAATCTACTCCCACACAGACTACTCCAGACTTCTATGTCGTAGATGGACGTCAACTGAAGCAGTACAAGGTCTATGAACACATCGACAACGACATCGATCAGGAAATTCATAATTTCATTCCGGCAAACTTCTTTCTCAACACCTACCATTCCATGATTAGCGATACCCATCCCCTCGGCGAGGATGTCCAAATTCAAAATAGAGCTTCGGGCGTCCAACAAAGAAGCCAACAGATACAGCAATCAACGCCCAATACCATTGCACTAGGTTCTGGCGGACTTGGCTTTGTTAAGCTGCCCAACGGCAATGTGTACCTGGGCTCAGGGTCTTTGGGTTATATCAGTAGCTTGCAACACTCGCAGGATGTTCAAGATCTCAGAAGTCGAACGAGCTCAACAGGACCGGATGCACTCCACTTTGGACACGGCCCGCTGAGTGACAGTTTTTACTACAATAACCAGAAAGATTAGTAATTTTTTTTATTTTGGTTTTTGACATGTATAAATTTTGTTTGTTTTATTTATCACACACTGAATGTATCCTATAATTTGTAAATGTAATTAAATTTTATAATAAAAATGTGTTTTAATTTTTTTTTAGTAAATCAAAATACTAGATTTCAAACAGTTACACCCATAAATTTCAACAAAATCGATGAAGTTGTTTTTGAGAATAGTAAAATAAGATTTCGTTCAATTAATTTAAAGTTCAGTTATTTTCGATAGTTGGATATTTGAGACTAATTTTTAAAATATAGTGAATAATGTTAGAAAACTATAAGTGGAAAGTTTTTTAAAAATGTATATCATCGCCCACGAGATTTATGGTATTTGAAAATATTTTCGTAGTTATGACACTTCCTTATTTTGTATAATTGCAAATTTCTGGGACCTTAGCTAGAACACGGTTGCCACCTGGAAATAAAACTTCTGACCAAAATTGAAAATAAAAGGAAAAAAACCAGTAAAAAGTGACCAAAATAATTAAAATCTGAAAACTTTAATTTGATAGTGGAGATTTTTAACGTGTTTTTTTTATTAATAATATAAATAAATAAATTAAAGATTTTATTTAATTAACTCAAAACAAATTATTATATATTAGATGTACATTTCGGAAGCCATGCCTTTTTTACTTGCGATTATAGGTACTATAAGGCAAGTTATATTTTATATATATAAAACAAAATGTTTTTTTCTAACATAGAGAACACAAAAAAAGTGGGTCCCATAATTCCGTCTGTCTTTCCTCGAGTCTGAAGCCTAAAAAGTTCGGTGGATTTTTCTCCAACGATTTTTATAAAAAAAAATCAGTTCATTAATGAAGGGAAAGGGTCTCTTGATATTTTTTTTTTTTTGGAAAAAAAACTTGTTTTTTTTGGTACCTCTAGTAGAACCATTTTATTATTTTTCGATTTTCTTGGAAACGGTTAATTTGATTTTTTTGAATTTTTTTACGCAGAATCTTCTAGAAAGCTTAAACACTATTGTAAACCAAAATTAAAATCTTTCAGAAAAAAATTTTTTTTGGAAAATAATTTATTTTTTTTTGAAAACCCAAAATTTCGAAAACGAAAAAAGAAAAAAAAAATTTCTCAAAAACGGCTCCAAGAATTTTTATGAAAAAATGTGAGTGTTCTTATATTAGTACAGTCCACTTTTAAATATAATTATTTTTGCGTACTTATTAACGGCACTTCCCATAGAACCACTTTGAATATTTTCGACTTTCTCACTATTGGATGGACCGATTAAAATATTTTTTTTACGACAATGCTTCTTAAAAGTGTCTTCCAGCGACTCCGATTAAGAATAATCAAAACGAATGGGCAAAAAACGACAAAGTGAAAGCAAATGTTTTCGCGGATTACCTGGAGAACACATTTAAACATTTTGATGGGCAAGTACTCAACGAAAATTTAAATATAAGTTCTAACTCAAGCGAAAATTACATTACAAGAAATGTTATCCTTGCCAAATTAAGTAGAGAAATAAGAAAGCTTAAGTATAAGAAAGCTCCGGGATATGACCTAATTACGGCCGAAGCTCTCAAAATGCTTCCTCACAAAGTGTTAATTAATTTTCTTTATATAATAAATGCCACTCTAAGGCTAAAGTACGTTCCGCGCCAATGGAAGGTTGAGGAAGTTATAATGATTCTCAAACCAGGAAAACCATCACATGATAAGAAATCTTATAGACCTATTTCGCTTCCTCCCGTAATATCTAAGGTCTTTGAGAGAATATTACTTCTGCGCCTGCAGCCAAATGATTGGACAAAAACATGGCGGATATCGCTACACGAAGTAAAATCAGTCCATGTAGATTTTACGTATAAGAAAATTAATAGATTACCGGTATTTGTTAATACGGTTCAAGTTCCGTTGGCTAACGAGGCAAAATATGTCGGAATGACTCTAGACGCGAAATTAAAATGGAAACCGCATCTTAAAAAGAAATGCGAAGAGTTAAATAATAAACTCAGAGATATGTACTGGTTGCTCTGGAAACACTCTAAGCTCAGTATCGAAAACAAGCTAATTTTGTACAGGCAGGTGCTTAAGCCTGTCTGGACTTACGGTATACAACTCTGGGGTTGTACGCGAGATTCTAATTTAAATGCCTTACAAACATTTGAAAATAAACTCCTAAGATCATTTGTAAGCGCACCTTGGTACATTAGGAACGAAGATCTCCACAGAGATCTCGGGATTCCCACGGTTCGCGATGAAATAAAAAATTTTGCGCGAAATCATAGAAAACGGTTATTACAACACTCCAATAGCACTATAATCGAAATTATCGATGAGACGAATTTAGTACGCCCGCCTGCGAAGGATAAGGCCTTCCGATCTGGTGCACTAAACCAGAATCCGCTTTAAAATCGCGGTATAAGCAGGAACTATCACCGGATAGTTACCTGCAACACGTTAATTAAATTCGTTAAAAATAAATTGCTAGATAAGTTTCAACTTAGTTGCAATCGGGAGGAGGAGGTGTTTTTAGTGCAGTAAGAATCTCACACTCCTATGAGCATGCGTTTTTCGGTCCTCAGAGAGCCTTTTGAAAGCTTTACACCTACCCACGGGAGAAAAAAAAAAACCAACGTGAAGAAGTTACTCTGAAAATTTTCATGTCGTCTGCATATGTGGAGAGTTCAGAATCCTTTATTACTGATTCTACGTCATTTATTGTCAGGATAAAGATAATAGGACCCAGATGGCTATCTTGTGGGACGCCAGATTTAACAGTGAAAGGATCCGACATAGAAGACCTGAACAAGACTCGATATTTACGATCAGAAAGGTAGGAATCCATTCATTGAACAAATCCAGGAGGAAATCCAAGAGCTATAAGCTTGAAAATGAAAATTTTGTCAAATGCTTTGCTAAAGTCCGTGGCAACCACATCAACTTCGTCTTTCTTCTCTTAAGAATTTAAGGCATATGAAACAAATTCACTTAAGTTAGTAGTCGTAGACTTACCCTTAAGGAACCCATGTTTCGTGGAAAATAATGGTTTAAAATGAAAGTACACTGTATCGAAGACAATACTCTCGAAAATACATTGGGAATACATGACAGTTTGGCGATTGCTCTATAATTGGAAACATTTGCTTTATAGCCTTTTTATGGATAGGAATAATAAAAGAATCCTTCCATATTGATGGGAAAATCCCTAAACCAAGTGATTTTTGGAAAAGAGTGGCAAGAGGTTGTGCTAAATTGGCTGCACATTTTTTAAAACAATTAAATGCAAACCGTCTGGGCCCGATGAGAAATCGTCTTTTAGTTTGTTAATCTTGTGGATCACATCATCAACGTTAATATTGATAGATACCAATGACGTTTCAATTATTTAAATAAGAAAAGTAGTTTATATCTGGTTCGAAATTATCGTCGGAAAAAGCGAGACTGAAAAAATTTGCAAATAAATTAGTTATAATTTTAGAGTCATAAGAAGAATGATCCAAATTGGTAAGGGTAGCTGGATAGCCATCGGACTTCTTTTTTAAGTTTATAAATTGCCAAAAACGTTTAGGGTCAGCGATGATATCGACTTGCATTTTATTAATGTATGCATCATATAGTAATTTGCAAAGAGTGGAAAAGTCATGGTAGTAAGAATAATCGGTTTCTGTTCTGGATCTCAAATATTTTTGCCACAGACCGTTTCGAGAGCTTCGGAGTGTACGCAGTGTTAGGGTACAGACAGGAAAAGACATTCAAAAATTACTGAATAAAAGTTAGTGCTTAACGTATTGATATTCTTGTTTCCATTGTAATTAAAAATTAAGTCAAAATTTATATTGCTGATAAGTTCATTCAGTTTGATAAAGTCAGCCTTACGAAAATTTGATATTTTCCTAAAAATAAGATCAATTAAATTCATAGTCATAATGCTCAAAATAAATAGTCAACATTCCAAACTAATAAAGTTCGAATTAAAAAAAAAAACATCCAAATCCGGATTGTTTTCGGTATGCTACTGAACGCGGCCATTGAATAAACACAAACTTAATGTTACAAGCACAACGCATCGCAGCTGGCCAACTTTGAAGTTATGCATTAAATTTTTTGACGTTTCACAATGAAGGAGTGAAGATTATAATGAAGTTGAACTCCTCACTTAAAACCAACCTAATATCTTTTATTTTATGATAATTGTTGGATTAAATTGACTTTATTTAATAAATTCTCAAAATATTGCATCAAAAAATGACATCAAAAATCAAATATCAGAAAGTTGACAGCTATTGAAGTTGCAGCTTCAGTACCAACTGAAACTAAATGGGCAATCAATAGCCGCATTCGACAACATAGACAAATCAAGTCGGATTACTTTGTGCTGTTGTAATGTCTTGTCACATCTTGGCAAACAAAAATCTCAAGCTAGCCTAAAATTATTGGATCATTTGAAAATCCGGGTTATTCAAAACTGTATATGCTGTATATGCACTGCTACAACTTACTTGACAGAAAATACTACATTATGTGCGAAAACAATGTCACTATACTAAGAGCCATTTTCTTCACTACAAGTTGAACTCAACTTGAGGATTTTTATTCTCAACTTGTGATTTTGTTTTTCATTTAATGACTTTGAATGCCCAACATTTTTCTTCATTCAAAGTTTATAGTTTCAACTTTCGATTCTCAACTCTCGAGTTGATCAACTTCTGGTATTCTCAACTTCCGAAAATAGTAGAAGTTGAGAAAGCAAACTTGAGAGTTTTCTGTCAAATTGAAATTTGTAATACATTTTGTTGCATCTTCTGTCAAAAATTATTCTCGGTTTCAGATTGAATATATAGAATTTTTTAAATAAATTGTTACAAGAAAATTATTCAGAATCGTTAGAATAAAAAAAGTGTTCAGTTGGGATCCCGGATCGGAGAGGAATTCCGAATTGCCAATAAAAACGCCATTGAGTTTGGTTGAATGTTTTGCCTTCATTTTTTACGTTTGTTACGTAATCCACAGAATTTTTAAAGAACTGAATAAATCTCTTTTGCATATAACCATATAAAGGAACATCCATCTGCACTTTTAAAAGAAATTTTACGTATATTTGGACCTAAAGTGAAATGGAAACTTATAATATCGAATCCGTCGTCGATGGCACAGAACAAATTCAAATCACACAAAATAATTTTTATCTAAAATTGAAACATACGAATCTGTCAAAAATTTCCCTGAGAAATTTTTGAAAACGCAAGTTGACTAACTTTTGAATTCCAACTCTCGAGTTGGTATTCAAAATAGTGAAGAAAAACAAATTTCAAATTGTAACGAAACTCTCAAATTTGTGTCAAATCTAGAGTTGGCAACTTGAGAGTTTGCGGAAAGTTGACAAATAGTGAAGAAAATGGCCCTAAGGTAGCTTGGCTAACCTAGCTGCTTCGTTCTCGAACGCCAGCAATAGGCGTGTCTTATTAAGAAATCTTTTCTACAGTCTATTTATCTATAGTTCAATTTTGCATACAACATCGCTAGTAACTCTACGGTCAATTAAACGTTAAAGTAAGGGAAATGTAAGGGTGTAAACAATTTAGGGCCATTTTCTTCACTAAAAGCTGAATTCAACTTGAGGATTTTTATTCTCAACTTGTGATTTTGTTTTTCTACACTCAAAGTTGACAGTCTCAACTTTCGATTCTCAACTCTCGAGTTGATCAACTTCTGGTATTCTCAACTTCCGAAAATAGTAGAAGTTGAGATAGCAAACTTGAGAGTTTTATGTCAAATTCAAATTTCTAAGAAATTTAGTTTAGTTAGTTTAGTCTTACTGACTTCAAAAATATATATAGTTTAGAATCCTTTTAAAATATGACATAGTCTTGATTGGTTTGGCCGAAGGCCGTCTGCCGGATTGATACTTAAATTTAATTTATGAATATTAATCAATAACACTGAGGCATATCAAAAAAACTAATAATAAATATAATGTGCGGGTATATTTATAATAATAATTTAAAAATCTTCTTGTATAATGCGGGTTCTGTAACGCATAGCGTTTAAAATGTAGTTGCTTAGCTGGTCCCAGCCTCTTACTCCATTCAAAATGTTGATTGCTTAAGATAAATCCAGAATTACTACTAGAAAGTTACGCCTGCGAAACTCTCTTAATATTGGGCAGATTCCGAGAAAGTGAAAAATGTCCTTTCGCACCTTAAAATTTCATAGACCAAACAGCAATTCCGGTCTATCTATGAGGTATAAAATTCAGACCGATGATTTTTCCGCAGTGTTATGAACAACAAAAGAGGTGTTACTGTTTAAAAAGTGATTCAGTTTGCTATAGTAGACACGATATTGTGACGACGCTGCTTTGTTAATAAATTTATTATAAGCCAATTTTGCCGTCTTCTGGATCAAAGGGAAGATAGCCTCAGACTTTAATTTAGTGCTGTACGAAAAACTTTATACTTAGCTATGTGTGAAATACTTTTCTTATAGATGCAACTCCTCCACACTGAACATAATCACGTTTAGCTTCCGCTAATTTAGCCTGAAGATGTTTGTTTAAGTTAAGGTTTGAGGTGATTAAGATTCCTAGATACTTATACTCCTTGACTATTTCTATCTGAGTTTCCTCAAAAACCCACTTCTCCATTCTCCAGTACCTGCCGCCGCCGTTTCTCAATATCTTCATTTTTGACTTAGAGAAGTTAGCCGTTAAGTTCCAGGTTTCACAATAGCGTTCTAGTCTTTTTATCCTCAGCTGCATTCTATCTATGGTTTCCGCTAGAAGGACTATTTCGTCTGCAAATATCAAACAGGGTATGCGTTTTCATTTTATAACGATTCCTTCTTTGACCGTATCAAATATGTCATTTATGTATAAAATAAATAAAAGAAGAATGCATCCTTGTTTAATGCCCATCGAAGTACCGAACTCGTCTGAAAGGAAATTCCCATCCCATACACTCGCAACATTTTCTTCGTAGTTCGCTCTAATGCCAGTTATAATTTTGGTCGAAATACCATATTTATATAGCTTGTAAAAAGCGCTTCTCGGGGGATTGTATCAAAAGCTGCAAGAAAATCTACGAAGAATGCATATAGCTTTTTCCTTTCCTTTTATATATGTCTGCGATATTAACCAAACAGAAAAACTGATCAATCGTCGAGTAGTTTTTTCGGAACCCCGTTTGGCATTCGTGTAAAATTTGATTTTTTTCTAGGGCTGGAATTCGACATCTTTCAAACTAAGTTGTTAAACCAATTTTTTTTTCAATTCAAAGTCTGACATTTAGAAAACTGGATCGCTTAACTATCGCACAACGCGTAAAAATTGTTAAAACCTACTACAAAAATGATGATTCTTCCACAGCCACATATCGTTCTTTAAGAGGAGATTATGGTTCACATAATCGTCCAACTACGCAAGCAATTGACAAAATCGTGAAGAGATTTGAAGAGGCTGGATTGGTAACAGATATTGTAAGGCCTGTGCATCATCATTTCGCTCGTATCGCTCGTATTGCCGAAGACCCGAATGTGTGGAATCCTCGTCGTTCTCAGGAATTAGGACTGCCTTACGGCACATTATGGCGTATTTTGCATTTGAATCTACACCTACAACCTTATAAAGTCCAGCTCACACAACAACTGAAGCCAGCTAACCATTCACAACGTCGTATATACGTCGAATGGGTGCTTGAACAACAGGCGGTGGACACCGATTTTTCGAACAAAATTTTCTTCAGCGACGAAGCTCATTTCTCACTCGGTGGGTATGTAAATAAACGAAATTGTCGTATTTGGGGTCCTGAGAATCCTCAAGTAATTGAATTGAGGCCATAACATCCACAAAAAGTCACTGTTTGGGGCGCTCTTTGGTCCGGAGGTGTGATTGGACCTTACTTCTTCGAAAACGACGATGGAACGACTGTCACCGTCAATTCGGAGCGTTATGCTCATATGATAACCGACTTTTTTTTTGCCTGCTATTGAAGAATTCGACTTGGAGAATATGTGGTTTCAACAAGACGGTGCCACATGCCACACAACTCGAGCGAATATGGCTTTATTGCAAGAGACATTTCCTGGGCGCGTAATTTCTCGTCGTAGCGATATCAACTGGCCAGCAAGATCATGCGATTTGACACCGCTGGACTTCTTTTTGTGGGGCTACGCTAAAGACCGAGCTTATGCAGATAAACCTTTAACTCTTGAGCACTTGAAAACCAACATTCGTCAAGTTGTGGCTGAGATACCGCCCAATATGTGTCAAAAAGTGGTCGAAAATTACCTCAAAAGAATCGATGCTTGCAACAATTCGCGTGGTGGTCATTTAAATGATGTAGTGTTTCACACATAATGTCAACGTTCAAACTTTAGAATAAAAAAGAAATATCCTGAAAAAAAATATTTTATATGTGTTTTACTTACGTTTACTTAATGGATAACCCTTTATTTTTAAAATACTCAAACGGTATCTTCTCCAGGTGCTTTTTCATATTTGGAATTTTCTATATAACTTTCTACTTCAGATAGAGTTATAGGCAAGTCCAAGACATCATCAAAAATTAATGGTGCTTCAACTGAAAAGCAGAAGATTGTTGTGTTCTGTCCAAGAGATTAGTTAAATGAATTTTCAGTTGTTCTATAACCAGAACCGTTGAGGTTCTATTCTTTTTCCCGCTCACAAATCTGACTGCTTTCCAAAAACTTGGCAGAGGATTTTGCTGTATTTACAATTTCTATGTTTGCTAGGTTTTTGTTAGCTGTAGCATAGAGAATTTTGAAATAATTGCTGTTGGCAGATCTTACTAATTTCAAGAAAGCAAAAGGTACATTTCTAGCCTTCATACATTCACCGTCGAACCATTTTTGCTTGTTTGTGAATACTTTTCTTCCCGATGGATTTTGGTGTGCCGCTTTTTTTATGGCGTTCGTTAAATTTTCTATACCTATATTGCTTGGCGCATTTAAAGATGACAAATTTTCAATTTCGTGGTCTAAATTTTGGCGGAATAATTCAAGGTAGCAGTTTTTCCATTGTAGTTTTGGGAGAAGTTTTCTAGGTTCCAAAACAGTTTCTTGGCTCGAAGATTTGTTTATTTTAAAAATGGCATATGGTCCAATAAAGTTTTTGCTGCTACTCTAAGCTCGTCAAAAATAGATAGACAATCTCCTGACAAGAAACAGTAGTCTATTACAGAGCACGCTGTTCCATGGCTAAATGTCTATTCACCGTTACTATCGCCCTCACAGCTTCCATTCAATTAGTGACAATCAAACGCATCTGCTAGTTCTAAAATGTTGCATCCTTTTGAATCACATATGTCATCTTTCGACTTTCTAATATAATAAATAAGAGTTATATCCAAGCCACAATTGAATTTGCTCTGCGATAAGCTTACTCTTCCATTAAAGACACCGATTAACATTAGATTTGTTTAATCAAGTTCGTTTACAAGATCCCGTAGTTTGTCAAAATCACGCTGCCAATGGCTGGAATTCAAATAAATTTCTTTGAGACACGATTCTTCTATGTTTTTAAATTTAACTACAGTATCTTCGACCTGTTTCCTGTATCCAAAAAGTTCACCGCTACTTCTTCATAATTTATAAAATGCGTTTCTAATAATATAAAAACATCAAAACTTTTAATATAATTGTAAAAATCTAAAAATATTGTTTTATTTTTTAGCCCGGCGACGTTGTAGCTTATTATTTTTAGCATTGAACAATTTATGTTCGCCTGGCAGACGGCTCCACTCAATTGGATGATGTACCGTGTGAATCCGCGCTTGAAAGTTGTACAACGCCCCCCGCTAATTTGTTTACGCCTTTAACATTTCTCTGAACTACATTTGGACTGACATTTGTGTCAACTCTAGAGTTGACAAATAGTGAAGAAAATGCCTCTTAAACTACGTATAAGAATCTTCAAAACTACGCAAAAAAATCTCTAGCAATTTTGTTTCCTCATGTGAAAGTACGGGAGATATTTAAAGCAATTCAAAAATTGTCCTGTGTTAAGTACAATGCACATGAGAACGACCAACGAATTAACGAATATTCGTCCATTTTGACATTTCGTTCACAATATGGCTTTAATTTTATTCTTCACGAATATATTATGAAAATCTGATTTTGAGGTTAAAAAGGGGCGAACATATTACTCGTTGAAGGCTACACCTATATTTTCTGGTCCCAAGCAGTTGTTTAATTTTTTTTTGTCAACTTAATAAATTACATTTAATAAGAAAATTAGACCAAACAGAACTAAATTTGAGAAAACATCGCATTCTCTTAAACAAAGATAGAGCATAATAGTTGAACCACTCTCTCTGGGATGCAAATTAGTTGGACTATGACAATTTAAATAGATTTTCAGTTAACCGTTATAAATGATATGCTCTTGTTTTGTTGTTTATTGATCTCTTGTTGCATGCAAGCCATCAACAGTTTAATGTCAACCATGGTGTGTGGTGTTGCATTATCACGAGACCTTAGGGAATCCATAATTAAAGCCATCGCAACGGGATTATCGAACTATAAAATCGCAAAACAATTCAATTTACCGCGTTCATCAATACGAAACATTATCTCAAAATTCTAAAATATTGGAAGTGTGGGGATTTGTAAAAAAACGAATCCTCGAGATTGCCGACTTTTAAAGAAAATAATAAAAGAAAATCGACCTCAAACTCCAAAAGAATCCAAAAAAGTGTTTCAATCGACACTTGTAAGCGGAATATGAAAGAAATTGGATACAAATTTTATAACGTTGGTCTTATTTATTTAAATTAGATCTATTTTAATTCGTTGAAAACATAGGCCAAAGCAAAACCACTTTAAACACCTAAACAAAAGAAAAAGCGACAAGAGTGGGCCAAACAACGTACAAACTGGACTTTTAGTCAATGGCGGTCCGTTATTTGCAGTGATGAGTCTAGGTTTCCGTGGGCGATGAACGAAAACAAGTAGTACAAATTCAAAAGAGGCTTTTCACAAAGATTGCCTTAAAAAAACGCTCAAGTTTCCAGCATCTCTAATGATATTGGGATGCATGTCCGGGCGGGATTTGGGCAATTTACATTTTGTAAATGGAAATGCCAATGCTGCCAAGTAGAGTAATATTCTGCAAAATGAACTTCTGCCATCAATACCACTACTTCAAGCTAGTGATAGAGACTATATTTTACAACAGGATGGTGCTTCTTGCCATACAGCAAGGTCTACAATTGTGTGGTTATCTGCTGATGCAATTCCTTTACTGGAATTGCCTTCCAGCAACCCGGACCTTTTACCAATTGAAAATGTCTGGCATAAAATGAAGCAAAACTTCGAAAAGAACCATTCCGGACTCTTTAAGACCTAAAAGCTAAAATCATAAATATTTGAGAATCTTTTGGTACTGAAGAATGTCAAAAATTAGTTGACACAATGCCAGGACACACAGAAGCAGTTATCAAGGCCAAATGCGACGTAACAACATGGTGAAATGAAAATTAAAAACCGTAGGCCAACTATTTTGCACTTTAGAAAATGTGTCAATTGTTATTTTATTTTGTAAGACTGATTTACACCATTATTTAATTGAAGTCATTTTTTTGTTTCTTATTTCTATTCAAAATAAATGTATGGTAAGAAAAATACAAAAATAGTTTATTTCCTATGAAAATTAAGAATCAGCTGATTTTTGATTTTTATCATAGGTAGTCTAACTATTAATTTATATTTAAATATCATTTGTTGTTTGACTTTTTTTTTTTTAATTCAAACGTCCATTTTGTATCAATAGAAAGGAAATTGATAAGCTTATGGGTTTGTTCGTAGACTATGGTCAAAGTCCCCTTTAAAGGAATATTCACATGAGAGCGACCAACGACCGATGAATAAACGAATAAATTCCATTTAAAACAATTTACCTAAATTGTTCACAAATTCTAAACAAAATTGTAGAAATATAATTTATATTAATATTTACGACAGAAAAATTTACTTTTTAATGGCCAAAATAAAATAAATTTGAGTAAGCAATATTGGTCGTCGCGAATTGCATGTGATTGCTACGCGTTCCACATATGAATATAATTGGTCAACATTTTTATATTTTATTAATTTTAATTTGCACGAAAGTCTTCATTGTGTGTGACTTCTGTGCAGGGGTACCTACCATTTTTACAAAAAAAAAACAGGCTACCGCGAATACGTTTTTTTGAGAATTCCTTACAGTAGGTACATGTTGTAGCGACTGTTACCACTGGGACTCATTTGAGTCAAAAGGGACTCATTTTTTTTAGGTTGGCTCAGGGACTCATCTTTTTTAGATTTGTTAATTTATAGCTTAAAGCACTTTTATTTCACTTTGCAGAAATTATTTTTAAAAGATTGAATAGTCTGAAATGCTTCTATTTTCTTTCTTTCCTTTGGATAAAACGTATAAGAGTTTTGGATGGATGTTTTAAAATTGAAATCTGCATGTGAAGTGAAGAGCCTTTTTTTAAAAACATATCCAACTTGAGTATGAAATAATGACGTTTCCTCAAAGTTCTGCAGCCGTAGAAAGAAAATTTTCAGATCTGAGCTAATCAAAACAAAAGGACTTTATAGATTTAAATTAGAAAATGCTGAAGAAATTATTTTTTTATACATGGAGTTATGTGACTCTAACGATAAAGTTTGGTCTCCAGACTAAAAACTATGATTTTGTTTATTTGTTTTCTTACTTTTGCATTATTAGTGAATTGTTCCTTTTTGTTTACTTTAAAAAAATGTGTTCTTAAGACTTTTTAAATTTTTAATCATAATATTCGTGTATATTATCGAAAAAACATCATTTTTTTGTGATATATGTAGGTCATGTATGTGATTAATTTAAATTCAGTTAATTTAGTAGTATTTATAGTCTAGAAAAATAAGATATTCACTTCGAATCAATTCCGACAAAGCTGAATTTTGGTGGAGAGCTTCATTTTTACGTCGTAAGAATTTTCTAAAAAGTACCCTTAATTTGGAGGGGATCGATACATTTTTGAGGTGGGAAAGGGGTTTTTTGAAAAAAAAAGTTTTTGGTACACATTGTAGATCATGTCCTAGAAGGACAAGAAATGTTAAGACACTTTTTATCGTACCATTGATAGATTTGGAGACAAATGGTGGAAAACATTTTAGTGTAGTACCTCCACTTTTTTTTTCAAGAAATGTAATAAATGTATGTGTTTGAGTTTTTAGTTATGTTTGGAAAAACATGTTCTATTAAAAAAAAACAAGTTTTAAGTGTGGAACCGGAAGGGAAATGCTGCCATCTTAAAAATAATAATTTATTTTATTTTGTTCAATAGCTCCCAATACCTTTATTTTTCTCAATATTATCTAAGAACAACTTGTAGACAGTACAGTTATCTACATAATGACATATTTATTAACGACTTCCCAGTGTCAATTCGTTCTAAGTTTGTAGAGTTCCAAAGTTAAATTGTTCCTCAAAACGAATATATAGATTAAATTCATTCGTTAAGGTAACTAGACTTGCACTAGCTCCCATTTGTGTGGAACTACATTATCTACAATGTGTTCCAACAACTTTTTTCAAAAAACTTATGGCTTTCGAGTAATTTGAAAAAAAAAACTGAATTGTATCCCCTTTCCCTCCTCTAAATTTGGTTTGCTTTTTAAAAAAAGTTATTACTATAAACTTAAAAGAGATTTTTATGGGACTCATTTATTTTCAAAATGGCTCATTTTTTCAGCCTCGGGGACTCATTAAAAATTAAAGCTTTGGTAACACTGGTTGTAGCGGACCTAGAATTACGAAAGTAAAAATTGTTTCAAATTAGGAAAGTTTTACTTCTGGGGCGTATACATAAGTATACGTATCATGTATGTACATAAATGCTTAAGTACATTATGTATCAACGAGTTTTAATTTCAAATTTGTTTGAAAAAGTAATTTCACAACGGAACCATCGTTGGTTTCATAAATTCAAAAAATTAAAATAACTACACATTTAAATCCATTTTGCGTTGAAAGCACCATCTATATGTAATAGTATGCACATTGCTCGCAAAATTCGAGTTGGTTGCAATATAAGATGTGTCCCAACAATAGGTTGTAGCATTTGCTACAAGACATAAAGTTACGTAAAATTATGAATAGTGTAAGTGTGTACAAAACAAACATATGTACAAAAATTTAAAAATAAATATTTAAAAAGCTGTTGGTTTTTCGCCCAACCGTTATAACATAACGGATTTTGGTTAAGAATATAGAATGAAATTAGTACACAAAAAACGAGTATTTATAGTTGAAAGGCATTGGGTAACCACTTGAATTGAAAATTAAAAGATGTGTTTTATAGGTTAATTTGCTGAAGTGTTAGGCAAGTTTTGCGTTTGGAAAAAAATCGTAATTCGAGATTTTGCTCAAACTTGATGAGCAAACTTAGCACTTATGACTTCTGATGATAGAGTACTATAGATAATATAGATAGAGTGCAAACTGTTAAGTAGTATCATGCTAAGCCGTTCACGCTGTTTAAAATTTTGACCATAGTGTCAAAGATACAAAACGCTTTTAGAAAGTGTGGTTTATACACATTGAACACTGCAACTGTGGACTACTCAAAATGCGTCAGGAACAATGATGAAAATTTGTTGATTGCTGCAGCTCCACATAGAATAGGTTGAAGATCACTGGTGAAGTGATAAAAGAATTGGCAAAGCAGTTACAAAAATGCTGGAGTTGATGTTGAAACCATCTTAAAGGAAATTGAAACTGAATCATTTAAAGCAATAGAAATGTTACCACCATCGCTAGACATTGCGGTTGATGCTGCCTTTGGTAGGATGCCGGGAGTCCTTGGACCTTGGAGATTTAATCACGGGGTTTATAATCTTAACATTGATGAATCTCTGGAAAAAGATAAACGAGAAAACTGTCAAGTTGTTGAGGGCCCCTACATTTTGTTGTCGCCTTCAAATGATGAATATGATTTTTTTTGCAAACTGAACTGAAGTATTATTAATTTTATTTATAAACATGAACTGTTAGTGCATTGACATACTAGATATGGACTGCTAGGAGCCAACTTCGCGTTTGATCTCTCCTCACCTAGGACCACACAAGCGACACTCAGCTCCCAGCGAAAGTCGCGAATATTATTAAGTACCAGTGCTTAAGGGATTTTTTTTTTGCAAAGAAATGTCTCTATTTTCTACAGAAAAAAGTAGGCAACTATATTATAGTTCTTTACGGATGAGCGGAATACAATTAAGGCTAGATAAAATATCAATTTATTTTTTCTTTACTTTTCGACACGACTAATAAAATTTTGCACACGATTTAAACGTTTAAACTACATTTCAGTTTTTGTTTTAACATTCGACGAAATAAATAAAATCTATAAGATTTAACATAACTACGTAAAATAAGTTAAAGTGGTAAAATGGTAAATGAGCTGTCAAAATTAAAAAAGTTTACCAAAAAATGGTAAGCTTTTCCGCAAAATTTTTTGTGGGAAAGCTTACCATCTGAATTTGTTAAATGTGGAAAACTTTTGTCATTTAATTTTGACGTCTTATGTGTCACAGTCTGGTATATCTATCTCACTTCCTCGTATTATTTTTGGCCGACATTTTAAATGAGAGTAATAAGCACACCGTTATTAGTCAAGTTAAAATATATGAAGAAGAAAAATCATTAACAACGTTTACAAGGTGATTTTTAGGTGCGTTTATGAAACGTGTGTGGTATACTTTTCCATTTTCCGATTTGGGAAGGCTTACACGGTTTCATGAATATTCTTAATGTATAAAGTAGATACTGAACCCGTATATATCTACTATTTCCATCAACCATCAGAAGTGAATTCGAGCCGCAAACCTCAATGGTTAGTTAGTTCTTCTATGTATTTATATATGCAAAGTATACATGGTTTTATTTAAATTTTACTTTTTGAACAATTTTCTGGCCGATGCAAATAAAATAAAAAGTGTGGCTACGAAATTATTATTTAATTATGTTTGTATAAAATTTTGCATTTTTTAAGAAGATAAAAAATCGCAGTCCTTAAAAGCACTACTGAAACGGAAAACTAACAAAAGAGAAACAATTTTCTAAATAAATTGATTTAAAATAAAGAATTAATTTAATTGGAAAGTAAAAATTAGATTTTTATTTGTTTTATTTCGAATTCAACTCTAAAAGCAATCTCTTTCCTAAAATGAAAGATAAAGGAATTTTTCTTATAGTCCCCCAGCACTACAGCATTGTTGACTTTCTATAAACAGTAGATGTCAGCACTTATTATCTTATACAAAATACTAAATGGCCATAGTTTCTTTGCCTGTTGACTAAATATGGTGCGCATGTTAAGAGTGGCAATAGATGGCTTTTGAAAGTAATATTTTTGTTTGCCACTATGCTCCGAGGGGCGTAAAGATCGTTCTCCCCATTTTCAATAGAGCTTTTGTATGGAAATGAAAATCGGCTAGCAGGCCATGTATAGTATGTCAATGTGTTAGTGTGTCCTTATTTTTTAATTGCTTAATGATACATTTTATTTAAGAAAAAATTGTTTAACCCTTAAAAGTACCAAACTGAATTAATTAATTTTATTTTTTTTGATTTTGTTTTTTTTTGCTTATATGTATGTTTTTTTTTTTTTTTTTATAAATTCATTTTTATTTCATATTAACTTATAACTATCTTAAAGCTAGACAAAAATGTTTAAAACTAGCCTAATTATCAATAACTTACAACTAATTTACTGGCCCTTTACGGGCGCTCTAAGCTAAACAATAACTCTTAGAACTAATGTCTTTCGACCTAAAAACTATTTTAATTAAATATAATTTTTTTTTTATTCATTTTATATTTCAAGAAACTTTTATACAAAAAACTTGGTATCTGATCATTTTTTTTTTTTTTTTTTTTTTTTTGTTTTTTTTTTTTTTTTTGTTTACCTATAAACTAAACCTAAATATATATCAAAAACAATCAAAACCAAATAAAACTAACTTATACTAACTAAAAATAACTTAAACTACTTAAAATACCTAATAATACTTCTAACTACTTAAAAACTAGAACAGCCACAGCAGCATTTTTTTCGTTTTTAAATTTTTTTTTTTTTTTTTTTTTGTTTATTTTTTATATGCATGCAGACACCCACCAGCATGCAACCCACCCACACATGTACATGCGCACATACATATACGTACGCACATACATGTACAGACACGCAGATACATGCACGTATGCCCCCGCATACATACATATTTTTAATTTTTTTTGGTGCCACCCTGACTGTTCCCTATACGTAATGCCCTAAATCTATGTAAGTCGGCCAAGATATATCATCTTCATCGACTTTAAATATCACGATGCTGTTCAGAGAGCCACCAGAACTGGTTCTCCTGTTTCGCCCTATCCCTCCGGTCCCGATCGGACACAGTCCTACTGAACCGAAGGCGCTCTTCTCCACCTTGAGCGATGACGTCTCGACTATACAGGAGTCGCCTATCCACAGTTTTCCGGCTGACGTGGTAGATGAGCGGAACCGCCCCTCCATCCTGTATCAGCCCTCGACTGTCTAAATAGAGGAATGCCTCAGGAGGGATGTAACCACTTAACCGCGCACTCTCAAAATATTCGTTATTGGGGTAATAAGCCCCAAAAATTAAGCTGTTAGTTGAGGACATCGCTCTTGCAACGTGACCCCGAATCAACTTGAACAAAAAATTATCTATTCTGTTTATGTTGGCTCCGTTGTATAGAACCTGGTTGGAATAATATCTTGTGTACTCCGACTCTGGTGTTCTGTGTAATCCAAGGCAACGTCTAAGACATTGCCTCTCAAACACCCGAATCTTTTCCATTTGAGATGGGGCAACGTTGAACCACACCGGGCATCCGTAGGCAATCATCGGCCTGATGAGGGCCATGTAGCAAATCACCTTCACCCTGCTGTCAAGACGGCTGCTATAAAACAGTCGTTTTGTGAAGGCTAAGGCTCCCCTAGCCCTGGCCAAAGCAGCACCTATATGTCTGTCGAAATACAGGTACTGATCCAACCAGATGCCAAGGTACTTTACTACACTTTTACTCGCCAGTGGATGTCCATGTGGCCCTACGATCACCAGCTTGCGCCAGTTCTTTCTCGTATCCCTTGAGGCGCTAGACAACGGAGTCCTAAACAAAATAGTTTCTGATTTCTGGAAGTTGATTTTCAACTTCCAGTCATCACAATATCGCTGAATCTTGTCGAAGTCACTCTGTAAGAGACTTTTGATGACCTCAACTGTATTAGCTGTTCTGTACGCAATTAGATCGTCGGCGTACGCAATTGCCTGAGTTAGACTACCTATCAGATCGCTGGTGTAAATGCTGAATAGAATCGGCGAGTTAACCGCTCCCTGCTGAGGACCATTATTAATATTAAAAATTGCAATAGAAGTTACATTGCCACTCTTGACAACAAACTTTCTACCAATTAGCATGTCATAAAGCATATACAATAGAGGTTTACTTATACCTAGTCTGGTTAGCTTTAGATAGAGACCTTCTAACCATACGGTGTCGAAGGCCTGCTGCTTTTTAGTTTTGTTCCATTGGATATCAGAAACAAGTTTAGACGCGGCATGAATTGTGTCATGTCCCGCCTTAAAACCGAACTGATTATCCGAGATGATATTTTTGTCCTCCGCCCACTTGAACAGGGCTCTATTAATAACCTTTTCAAATACTTTGCTGATACTCGGAAGAAGACTTATCGACCGGAGATTCGCCGGATTGGAGTTGTCCTTTCCCTTTTTTGGGAGAGGGTGCACCACAGCTGTCTTCCACCGCACTGGATAATATGCATTATTCAGCGCGTTGTTAAACAGTGTGGTATAAATGTCAACTGCTTCTTGAGGCAAATGTCGTAGTACAACGTTGGATATACCATCGACTCCTGCAGACTTCTTTTTCTTTAATGAATCGAAGATGAGCTGGAGCTCATTCTTCGAAATTAACAGGGGGCTGGGCCCATTTCGGTCGGCGATTATGGCGTTTGCCAAATCTTCATCATTAAACCTGGTGAAACCAAGGTTCTCAGATCGCCAATCGGTTATATCGTTCCGGAGCCATAAGTGATGAAGCAGAGCTCTGTTCTCCAGGTCATGATTCGGGCGAATGCTAGCATTCACCTTGTACACTTGCTGGAAAGCAGCCCCCACAGCCTCCACTCTCTCCTGCGGATCTTCGATTATATAGAGGTCATCGTCCAATACGGCATCCTCTGGGTCTATGCCTGCTGTCAGAAGTACGTCTCTGTTCTCTGTCGTCCTCTGGAGCTTAAGACACGGAAGATCGTTTTGATCCTTTCTTCTAAAAATCTTATTAATTTTTGGGAACATACTTGGGTCGCTGGAGTTAACGGCACGAATTTTATTGTCCCAGAACGAATTAATAGCCAATCTATAATTTTCTTTGATCAATTGGTTGATGTTTTTGATGGACGTCTTCAGTGTCCTAATCTCCAGGTCTCGTGTATCAGTAAACCGCCTGTACAAGCGTTTTAGTCTTGTCAGTAGTCCACTTTTTTATCTGTGAAGTGCGTCAATTGTCGCGTTACGGTACATGTCAGTTGCGTTACGTTCTTTGTATTTCGGTATTGTTCTGTTCATTGTTCGTAGAATCGTTTCGTCAATTTGTTCTAAGTATCTGTCGATTTCAGTATTTGTTAGGTTCCTGTCATTTGGTGGGGATATACCATTTGAACGTAATTCACTCAATAAGGCATTGGAGAAACGTGGCCAGCGCACCTTACTGTAATTGTAAGTATGCACAGGCACATACTCCTCCAACTCCATAAGCTGGTTCGGAAGTTGTATTACGGCGGCGAGTCCGCAGTGGTCACTGTCGTACTCGATCGTTCGTAAACAATTTCTTGGCCGTTGACCCACAGCGTCAGTAATTGTTAGTCTTGCGTCTTTAAGCAATAGATCCAGATAGGCACCGCTTCTTGGGAACGATGGCCTGTCTGTGGCTAGAAGATCGATGCGATACTCAAGGTTGTATCGACCCATCCAATTAAATAGATGGTTACCTCGAGGATTTTGTATTTGATTTCCCCAATCTGTGTGCTTGGCGTTTAAATCACCCGCCAATATATAGTAATTCTCTTCCGAGCTCAATCTTAAGCATTCAAAAAGCTTTTCAAGCTCTGTTATAAACTGTGTGGGCTGAGGTGTTTCCGGTGCATAGGCAGCGATCACATACATTCGCTTCCCCTGTTGGAGATGAATGCATATGATGCATGCCTCTAACGTCCGAAATTTTCGCACATCACTATTATATATTACCTTATGACTAATGCCTTTACGTATAAAGATTGCGACGCCTCCTCCTTGCGTGGAGTTGGGTCGGTCTCTTCTTACGATATTGTAATTGTTGTTAGTCAATTTATGTTTCTGGTTAAGCTTAGTTTCGCTAGCCATAAACACATCTGGACTTATGTCTTTAAGCAATTGGAATAAATTCGCTCTACGTTCGGTCCTAATCAATGAATTTACATTCACAGCTAGGATCTTAAAGGGCCTCTCCGGCAGCGCGCCCTTAACCTCTAAGTTGCGTTAAGCTCGGCAAAACAGAGTAGATATAATCCACCCTAGTCGCCTGCTCCCTGATCTGGTTTTGGAGGCCGTTCAACTGGCCCTGGATGGCCAGTAGAACGCCCATAATATCCGCCTGTGCCGCCGGCGCCTTAGGCACGGGGGCCTGTTGGGCGACCTTTGGTGTAGGCTGTACCGTGCTTCCCCTTCCTGACGCCATTTGGGCGTAAGAAATTTGGGGGTTGACGGGCTTATATGTATGTATACCAGTGGCGAATGCAGGGGTTGGGTGGGATTTGGGGGTTGAAACCCAACCGGAAATATTTTTTTACAGTAAGTAAATTTGGTATGTCAATGCAGTGGCGCCTTAACCTGCTGTGCGCCCTGAGGCACGCTCAGTGATAACCGGCCCCTTTTTTATTACCAACCAAGGATCGTAATTTGAATGGGCTAATATCGGAGAATAAGGGACACGATTGTCTTTTTGGGGTGAGGAATTTAAATGCGACGCGCGGTAGTATTTCGAAATATCTCACAGGTCATTTGTGATTGGTTTTTGATAAATTGTATAGAATTTTTATAAACTAAATTGCGTTACTAAGTGTTACTAATGTGGAGAAAATATATTTTTTCCTACATTTCAATGAAGAACCTATTAAGTTTTAAGACTAGGAACCCGTCAAATATTTTTTTACGGTAAAGGGGTATTGCGTATAGACTTTGGCAATTAATTTAATAATAAAACCGAGTAAGATATATATTTATAAGAAGTTGATTGCTTTTGTTCTTAAATTAAATTGGTTTATATCTTAATTGCTTTTATAGTTTTCTCCTAATGGAGGGCTCATGACCCCATGACCCCCTCTGGATCCGCGCTAGCATGTTACATATGGTGGCTTATTTATTTGTTGTTGAAAATACAAATATTAAAAATAGCATTGATATATACCTGTTCTTGTTCTGAAACTTGAATTTGGTGTGAGAGTAGATAAGTCATTTTAGTTTGCCTCGAAAGTAAGTATAGGGAAGAACTTTCCGAACAATTGCCCTCCATTTCAAGAGACAAATAATTTTGTTATATAAATTTTAATTTTTTTTTTTTTTTTTTTATAACTTTGCACGCGCTCAAGGGATTATGAATACCCTTTATATGTTGTTCTTAACACAGCGCGGGCATCCGGTGGAAGAAGAGAAAGAAGGATAGGAAAGTTGTGTGGCGCGATGTTCTGAGACTAGATCTGGTTGTTGTCTCAGATTTATCTCCAGGGATGGCGGCTAAACTAATGCGGAGAGAATTACCGTGTCTAATTTATTTATGACCCTTATAATTCGCATTATTTTATTTAGTTTTTTGTCATATTTTATGGGTATGCTAGTTTACTCAATCACATGTTGTTAGTGTAATGCCTAAACAGCATAATGAGCAAAGCAGCAAATTATTTTTATGACAATTTTGAGAATTGGTTTTTGTTGGAATATAAGATGACATAGACACCGGCAGGAATCGAACCTGCAACCACGAGGTTGACAGGCGAGCACACAACTATCGCGCCACGGCCACCCCGTGTATTTGTATTTATTATTTTAAATTTGACGATAGGTACTTAACATTTTTACCCATTTCAGTATAAAATATTAATTTACCAATATATTACATTCTGAAAAAAAAACTCACTTTTCTTTAACTATAAAGTCGTTTATATTCACTTTTTTCACTAGATAAAAAAATATTTTGAGTATCACCCCTGAGTGTAGTCCCCAGTCAGTCAAAACGCGTGTTTTTTTTATAATTGTGCGCGCACTAAAGGGATTTTAACTACCGATAATATGTCCAAGCAGACTGCAAGCGTTTGGAAAATAGGAAAGCATTTATCTGTGAATGGTTCGACGAGATCGTCTAAAACGCAGTTTTCTTGCAAGCTAAAGGCACCATAGGTAAGTGCAAAAAACGTGTCCCCAATTTTTATAATCTAGCTATGATGGTTTCTTTCGGATTATTTTGAACTAGTAACAACTAACAGCACCGATAAAAATAAATTTATGCTGACTGTTGATATCTGAATCGGTAAGCTTTATTTCATTCCATTTGTTTTATTGTAGATTAAGGTTCAAAAGTCTAACATTTAACTATTATTCTTAAGAGTTTTAGAATTTTCAGGTTTAATTTATATTTATATAATAAAGAAAATTAGGTGAGGTTTCCATAACATTAAATTAAGGAAATTTTCTACAAAATAAAACCCTTATGTAAAACTTAATCGCATCGCCTTATGAGTCAGAACAACTCGACGATTTTGGCTTATTTTTATTTAGCGGCCGCGTATTTCTAATGCGTTACGCGTATTGCTAAATAATGCAACTTGCAATTTATAACAAGGAACAAGTAGGAAATAATTTCTTACCGGGCGATTTGATATTAAGTGTTTTCGAAACATTCGCGCAAACAGACTTTTCAAGAATAGGAGGAAAATCAGGCCAGAGATATAAAATTCGTATTTTCGGATACCAAAAATGATGAATAACCCCATTTGAATGGTATTAATTAATCTTTTTTTTGCTTCATTTTTTTTAGATCAAAATAAAATAACATACACAATTTGCCGCCCCCTACAAGTTGCCGCCCTAGGCTCGAGCCTCACGAACCTAGTGGTTAATACGCCACTGTGTCAATGGGGAAATTAGTGTTGGGTCACAAATAACGAGGACTGAGACTGAAATATACAAAAATTCAATTCCCAATTTGCAAATACATTTATTAAAAGCCAGTCGCCAGAGGAACATAGATAATTATGAAGGGGATCCAGAAGAATATTTCCGTCGGTCTATCTATGTTCCTTTCTGTTGGATCTTGAAATCCACGGAGAAAATTATCGATGAAATAAAACACGTGTGTTCGGTATTCACTTAAAACCCAAAAAAGAAAGAAGGAAAGGTTTATTCAATAAGATGGCGGCACAAGAGAATACAAAAATGTAAGATGTCTATTTGACATCTGTCGTTTGGTATAGTGCTGCCAACAATTATATGTAAGTGTTGAACTTTGCGTTGCCAACATCTTCCCCCTCAAAAAAGCTCGTAAGCTCTAAGATATGTTGGTGCTCTTCGTTCCCGTTGAGACCGTCTGACTGTTGAATTCAGCTCTATGCTTACTTCTGGAGGCACAGCAATACTGGATATTGGAGTAGTTGCAGTACTCGTATCAGTATCTTTTGTTACAGTTGCGGTTGATAAGGGCTTCGATGATTGTAACGTTGAGATATGTTGTGGTTGAAGCTCAAAAGCATCCATTAATATATTGAATGGTATCTGGAGATCTGAGAGATTCTGTGTGTCCGTAGTCCTGGGCATCATTTGGTCTATGTGAGAGCGGATGAGTTCATTTTGACGTCGTCTCTGGTTTACGATGCGAGTGTTGTACAGCACTTGACCTATACGCTCAATTACTGTGCCTGGTGTCCATTCAAATTTCATGTTTGAGTAATAAACTTTTACAAAGACTGAGTCACCAGTCTGGAATGATTTCTGCTTGACACCATGCTTCCGGTTATATTGTAGCTCAGCGTACTGTTGACTATTTCCATCATTAGGTTCTGGGCACTTAGATGGTAGGAGTAAGTCGAGTGTTGTACGTAACCGACGTCCGATAAATATTTCTGATGGACATTTTCCATCAACTGTGTTACGATTCGGTGTAGCTCGATAGGTTAATAGGAAAGAATCCAATTGTTTTTGTGGTGTTTCTCCCCCATCAAATTTTTTAAGCGTGCGTTTGAATGTATCCACAAACCGTTCCACCTGCCCGTTTGACTGTGGGTGATACGGTGCGGTCCGGATATGTTTGATTCCAAGTTTCCTGCAGAACATCTGGAACTGATCGCTTGTAAACTGCGTTCCGTTGTCGCTTACAATGGTTTCAGGGTTTCCAAATCTTGAAAACAGATTGGATAGAACGTCAATGGTGTACGATGTAGTTATTGTCTTTGTAGCAAATACTTCCGGCCATTTGGAGTATGCATCTACGATAATGATGTAGAATCGACCTTTGACTGGGCCAGCAAAGTCGACGTGTATACGTGTCCACGGTCCTTCTGATTTAGGCCATGGATGAAGAGGCACACGTATAGGTGATTTGCTGGCTTCGATGCATTTGGCACACAGCTTTACATACTCTTCTATTTCCTTGTCTATATTGGGCCAATATACGAAACTTCTGGCTAGACTTTTCATTCGGAACTGTCCTGGATGGTCTTGATGAAGTCGAGCTAGTATTTGTGGACGAAAGCACTCTGGAACAACAATTCGTTCACCAAACATAAGGCACTGGTTGGAAACCGAGAGTGATAATCTGCGATGATAATACGGCGCAATTTCTTTACTGATCTCAGCTTTATTTGGCCAACCAAATGTCAAATATTTTATGACAAGCTGGAATGATGCAGATTGTTCAGTTTCACGAATAATATCTGCGTGTGTCAATGGAAATATTGATATTGCATTGACTAATGTTGAACGAATGTCTTCTTCTAGTGTTACGGATGCGACGATGATATCTTCTTTATTTTTTTCATGTGTATTAATCAGCCTTGACAATATGTCTGCATGTCCGAAATAGTCGGTTTGAACATATTCAATTTCGAAGTCGTAGGCCTTTAACGTTAAAGCCCAGCGTTGAAGCCGGTTGGCTGTATAGACTGGTATGCCTTTTTTGGAGCCAAAAATCGCCAGGAGAGGTTTGTGGTCAGTCTGGAGCACAAACTTTCGTCCGTACACCATTCGATGAAATTTTGTTACTGCAAAAATGAGGGCGAGTCCCTCTTTCTCTATTTGGCTGTATTTTTGTTCGCTGCTGGTAAGTGTCCTTGATGCATGGTAAATCGCTTTGAGTGAACCATCCTTGAAACGATGTAAGATACATGCACCAATACCTTTGTTGGATGCGTCACCAGCGACAACAAGTTCTAGCTCTGGATTAAAATATGTGAGAAGCAAATCTGACTGCAGAATCTGCTTGAATTTCTCAAAAGATTGCTGGCACTCTGGAGTCCATGACCAATCCGCATTCTTTTTCAGTAATTCGTTGAGTGGATGACGTAGCTCATGCATTTGGTTTACATATTTGGCGTAGAAATTAATTGCTCCGAGATACGCTCGCAATGTCGCTAAATCTGTTGGTGCTGGCATTTGGGCAATTGCTTGAGTTTTAGTTGGATTTGGACGGATGCCATTGCTGTTGATGATATGGCCCAAATACTCAAGTTCACGCATTGCAAAGGTGCACTTTTCAGCCTTAATCGTGAATCCAAAAAGTTTGATGCGTTGAAACAGGCGTATTAAGTTCTTATTGTGATCTTCGATGCTTTTTCCAGTCACTAAGATGTCGTCCAGGTAGGCTGATGTTCCCGAAAGTCCTGTTATCATCATGTCGATGACCTGCTGGAATGCACCTGGAGCGACTTTGACACCAAATGGAAGGCGGTTGTATCGGAATAATCCACGATGTGTATTTATTGTCAGGAACTCTCGGGAATTTTCATGTACCTGGACCTGAAAGAAAGCATCGGATAGATCAATGAGACTAAATAATTGAGAATTGGATAACCTGGAGAAGATTTCCTCTGGAGTGGGCAGTGGATATGGATATGGCTGCAGAACGTCATTAAGCCCAGTTGAGAAATCTGCGCAGATACGCGTTGAACCATTACTCTTACGAACCGCAACAATGGGTGCAGCCCACTTGGAGTAATCCACTGCACTGATGATTCTGAGTTCTTGGAGTCGTTCGAGCTCTTTGTCTATTTGGGCAATTGCTGCAATTGCCACTGGTCGTTTTGGTCGGAACACTGGCTGTGAATCAGGTTTTACCCGAAGTTCAACTTTAAACTTTGTACACAGGCCTGGGCTGTTCCGAAATACACTTGGGAACCTGGACTTAATATTCTCTGTGATTCGATGACTGTCGACGACAACGTCCACCTTGTTCACTGCATTACAAATTGAGTTGATTGGCACCTCCCAGATTCCGATTTGATTTATCCAATCAATTCCGAGAAGATTAAGATCTTGAATCGTGGTCAGGTAGCAGGTACCTGTGAATGAACGTTGGCCGAACTGAACGGAGCACTTGAACTCAGAGTTGATTTCGATTACATTGCCGGATGCATTTCGGACAGACTGGCTGCTTGGCTGACGGGTTGGTTCTCCTATGTGTTTCCACATCTTCTCGCTGATCAAAGTTATGTCCGAACCGGTGTCGATCTGAAGATTACACTCTCTATGAGTACTTTGATGTACTTACGACTGTTGTTTGCCTGTAATTGGTTGACTTTTGTGATGACGTTCGCGTATGTCGATGACTTCGCGCGCTTTTTTTCATTTAAGACATCACAAAATCCATCTCGATGACCTCTTGTGTTGCATGTACGACACACGTGTGTTTTATATGTGCAGTGTCTTGAGTAGTGCATATCGCCACAAAACCAGCAAGGGGTTTTGGGTATAGCCTTTTGCTTCTTCTGAAAGTTCTTTTGTTTTGGAATGTCTTGCTGTTGGGGTTTTTGTTTCTGTTGCTTTCTGCACTGGACCGCATTGACGTTATTGCCCTCAATTAGTGCGGTGTCACTCTTGAGGCTGGATATACGATGACATTCGGTTACCAGACTCTGGAGAGTGGTTTGTGCTGAATTTGGTCCATCTATTGTGGAAAGTAGCTTTGTGCGGATATCACAATATTGGTGCGATTGAAGTCCACACACAAAAACAAGACACTTAAACTGGTCCGGTGTTAACTCGGAAAGTTTGAAATTCTCGCAGTGTTTGTTCACGTTCGCTGCATACTCGTTGTAATCTTCCAAATCTGATTTTTTTATTTGTAGGCATTTATAGCGAGTGCTAAATAATGATTCCTGTGTTCCGAAGATACTTTTGAGGCGCTTTATTGTGTCGTTGAACGAAATTTCTTTCGACGACTGCGGAAGAATTGAGTTAGTGTACAGTTGATGGCACCGGGTGTTTAGTTTCCTAAGCAACAATCGTGTTTTAGCCTCATCCGACAAATGAACAGCATCCTCTGTAAAAAGGCTTTCATAACGTGAATACCAAGTGTCAAACGTTATATTGTTGTCGGGTGCGTAATCAAACTCGGTGATACTCTGGCCCAAACTTTCCATGCGGAACTCGCTGTCTGCCTGTGCAGAAGCTGGTGTTCGAGTTGTGCTGGAGTCTCCGCCACCGCGACTCAACGTTGCTGCCAATTGTTGCAAGAACTCTTGATGTGATTTATCCATAATTTCGTGTTGTATTTTACTTTGGTCCTGTTGGAGCTTAATAAATTGCAATAAATTTTTATTAAGTTCCTCCATCCTCGTCACCACTGTTGGATCTTGAAATCCACGGAGAAAATTATCGATGAAATAAAACACGTGTGTTCGGTATTCACTTAAAACCCAAAAAAGAAAGAAGGAAAGGTTTATTCAATAAGATGGCGATCGCACAAGAGAATACAAAAATGTAAGATGTCTATTTGACATCTGTCGTTTGGTATAGTGCTGCCAACAATTATATGTAAGTGTTGAACTTTGCGTTGCCAACACTTTCGTGGACCATTTATTCATGCAATTAAAAAATAGATTTCTCGACTCGACTGTCGTGAATTGCTTTCCAAAATTCAAAATATTTTGACCGAAAAATGTGGCAAACTTGAAAAAGTTTGCACAAGAGTTGTCAGATGATGTAAAAGTATGCTTAGATGTTTTTCTAGTCGAATTGAAGATGTGGCGCAGGTAAAAATGTATTTCTTCTCTTTTCTTTTTTTTTAATGTATGTCATTGTTAAATTAAATATGGTTGCAAGCATATTCTGAGTATGCCAAATCAAAAAACGGCCCAAAAACTTAATGGACTCGCTTAATGTTTGCGATTCGTCCTTATATAAAACTGCTTTTTGCAGTACGGTGCGATGCATCCGGTATCTGTGGAATCAAGCAAGTAATCTTTTTCTTGTTTGCGAGGCAAAACCGGCGAGGATCGATTGAACGGTTTGATGTTGCTGAACATCTATAAGAATATTGAGGTTAACTATGAGGACGTTATAAATATAATGACAAAAGTTCAAAGGCGCATGGATTTTATTTATTTCAATCTATATATACAAAGGAAAGTCGCGTTAGTTACACTTTTAATAACTCAAGAACGGCTGAACCGATTTGGCTGAAAATTGGTGAGGAAGTAGCTTAGAACCAGGAGACGACATAGGATACTTTTATCCAGTGTGGCGTGACATAAAACGTCAAAGAGAATGCAAATCATCTGCCACTGAATAACAAAACACAATTGACAGCTAAACGTAATTTTTTCTATGGTCAAGTATGGTTAAAAATTTGATAATTATAAATTTTTTCAGAAATCAATAATCAGTAATAATCAGGGAATGCTTCTATTTGCGATTGATGCTGGTAAATGTGGGAATTGGTTCAGAGATTACTATTGCCGGTTTCTAGAACAATCTGCACCAGTATACGGCCACATAACTAATTGTATGTAAATTCATACTGTTTTCGTAGAAAATGAATTAAGAAATTCTAGATAAGGAAATACAAGACCTTTTGCGAAATGAAAAAAGTCGAATTAGCTCTAATTGATTTCCGAATTAATAAATTAAGTCATCAAAAAGCAGGTTCAAAATACAATGTGGCAAGAAGAACCTTGCAGGATAGGTTACAAGCTAAAGTTCATGTCCCTTGCTAAACCAAAGGGCCTGGATTTAATCCTACCATTGTATATAGATATTAATTGTACTATCATGACGACGAAATTCATCCAGCCTGCAATAAGGTCCACTACTCATCATGAGTTCCACTACCAAATGTAGGTTAGGTAGTGTTGGTGTGCAAAGAAAAGCAAATATGAAGAAGAATAGCGTGATAATAGATTGCTGAGAAAAATATATACAAAATTATTATAAGTTAGAGGAGGAAAGGAAAACAATGTATTTCATAGGTTTTTGTTATGAGGATTTTTTAGTTGAACAGGAGCTGGTTGTGTTTTTTTTATTCTACGGGCAGATAGAATGAAAATTGTTTGATGGCTGTAGGGAATATTTAAATATTCAGGTATGCCCTTGTGTGCAACGGTCACTACTCAATAAAATAAAGTTTTTTACCAAATGCACAAATATGATAATAATTTAACAGTTAAAATTTTAGATTTCTGTTAATCTTTGTGGAAAAAAATTGTTCTTGTGACAATTTTTTTTTTATTTTATTTTAATAATTTTTTGGATTTGTGAACAAAAATTAATTTTTTTGAAAATTCAGATTTGATAAGTAATTTCGTAAAAAATCGAGTTGACGAATTTTCAAATAACAATTGTTTATTAATATCTAGGTATTAAATATTTTTTTAAGTCGTTTTTTACTAATTTTTTTTTTTAAATGAGTATTCAACAATATATATAGATTTACATTGGAAAATATTATTTAAAAAAATCTTCAAAATATTTAATTTTGCAAAATATTGTTTTTTTTTTCAAAATCCAAAAAATAAAATAAAATTTAATAATAATTTTTTTTTTTGAAAATTCTTGGAGCCGTTTTTGAGAAATTCATTTTTTTCTTATCGTTTTTTTTTTAACATTTCTATGGGAGGTACCGTTGTTTTAAATCGATTAAGTCGAAGTTCCAAAATATTGGGTTTCCAAAAAAAAATGTTTTTTATTTACAACATTAGTGGTAGGAGCTTCTGCATACCATAAAGCAAAAAAAATTATCAAAAAATACCTTTTCCCTTCATTAATGAATTGTTTTTTTTATAAAAATTGTTGGAACCGTTTTTGAAAAAAATAATATTTAGTTGTTACCGTCATTTTTGGTCTTAAGAAAATGAAAAAAAAAAAAACTGGCGGCATATTTGTGAAAAACACGTTTATACTGCAGACTAGATGACGGACAGACTGGAAGACGGAATTGCGGGACCAAATTTTTTCGTCTTTGCTATCATCGTAGTGTCAAGTTTGATCAAAATCTCGAGTTCGATTTTTTTACGAATTCATTAATTGCAATATAGTGCCTACATAGTTACTTATAAACGGTGATTTTTTTGCTACTTGGTTTTTGACGTTTATATTTTTGACAGATCACACATGACAAATTCCACGAACATTTGACATTTCGATTCAGTATTGTTTGCCATTTCATCATGAATAGACTTACGCCTGAACAACGTTTGCAAATTATTGAAATTTATTATCAAAATTCGTGCTCTGTGAAAAATGTGTTTCGCACGCAAATTGTCTTCAGCGACGAGGCTCATTTTTGGCTAAATGGATACGTGAATAAGCATAATTCCCGTATTTGGAGTGAAGAGCAGCCAGAGGCAATTCAGCAGCTACCAATGCATCCCGAAAAATGCGCTGTTTGGTGCGGTTTATGGGCAGGCGGCATCATTGGGCCGTACTTCTTCAAGGACGATGAAGGCCGCAGGGTTACGGTCAATGGAGAAAGGTACCGTTCGATGATAACAGATTTTTTTTTGCCGAAAATGCAAGAATTGAACTCGGTCGACATGTGGTTCCAACAGGACGGTGCCACATGCCACACTGCACGCGTAACCATGCATCAATTGAGAGGCGAATTTGGTGAGCAGTTGATCTCACGTTTTGGCGTAGTCAATTGGCCACCAAGATCATGTGATTTGACACCGTTAGACTATTTTTTGTGGGGCTATGTTAAGTCTATTGTCTATGGGGACAAGCCAAACACGATTGCTGCCTTGGAAGCCAACATTGAACGCGTCATTGGTGAGATTCCGGCCGAAATGTGTGAAAAAGTTTGCCAAAATTGGACCTTCAGAATGGACCACCTGAAGCGTAGCCGCGGGCAACATTTAAGTGAAATTATTTTTAAAAAGTAAATGGCAGAAATTGATTTATCGATCCAAATAAAAATTTCATTCACTTTTTACAAGTTTCTGTGTTTTTTTGGATTTTCAAAAACCAAGCTGTTAAAAAATCACCGTTTATATTATAGGAATTTGAAGTTTGGATTTTATTTTCAATACTAAATATGTTCCTTAATCGACTAAAAAAAGTAACATAGTTGTATATAATCAGGTGACTTAGTTATCCAGCTTCAAAATAAGAAAATGTGCTAGGTGGCCGGGTACTGGTACACTTACCCTATAACTTCGTACAAACCTGCCTTGTCCGGATACTAAAATAAAATTGTCCAGAAACTAAATTTTTGTGGCCGGATAGATACTAGAAAGGGTCGGCACAAAAACCTTGGTATATGAATTTCTAGAAATGTATATACAATGAGCTATGTGTACAACCACCTCCTCTCTATTCAACAAATATCAATTCAAGAACAAAATTACACCTTTGCAGTACCAAACCAACATATCTAGCCCATTTGTACTTAATCCACGCACCACGGTAAGTCTTTAGTAATTCGCCTACCATTTAAGAGATATGAAAAATGTTCAAAATCCAAGGCATTCCGATCTCCTAATTTTGTTAACTTAGAGAGAAGAGTAATCTTTCGTTGAGTTCTCTCAATTTCTCCTCCACTCTCTGTTTCATTCCGCTTGAACCAAACCCAATCAAAATTAAGAAATATGTATGGAGCTTCGCACAGGCGTGTCAGATTTCCAATTCCTAAAAAAACAACATTGATTGAATATGCAATTCTGTTTTTTTAATTCAATTTATCCCCTCAATTATTACTTTTTTCCCACACTTGTTAAGAAAACAAAATGTAAACAGAAACAAAAAGTTAAAAATAAAATTCATTCAAATCACAATGGGAAATAGTTAAACAATGACAAAGTCAGAGTGCAAGAGAGAAAGAATGTGAATATATAAATAGTATATAAGTTCACATTTAAAATCAATGTGATTCGTTAATTCGTTTTATTTGCTTTGGAAGGTGCATAATGAAGCTTAAGAATAAAAGAGAATAAGACAGTATGAAGAAGGAAATGCAAACTGAACATAGATAGGCACCTGCAATTGTATTGTGAATAATATAAATGAAAGAAAGAAGGTGTGTATCTTGCCCCTGTTTCAAAAAAAAAATTGCTCCTTTAATTTGTAATTCAATAATGTGTGTGCATTTAGAGAACAAGTGCTGAACTGCGCAATGCAAATAGAATCACTAGTAAATTCAATTCAATATCATTTGAACTGTCACAACACAATAAATTATTCGGAATTCAATTCCCACTCCTGTTCTTTTCGTTGTAAAGCCATGCCTTACCCCAATCACATTTGGACATGGACAATTCCTATTTGCCAAGCGATTCCATTCCCATCCGCACTCACACATGTCATTCATTCTTGCCCTTTATCACAATCTAGCGCCATCTCGCTCTCAGTTGAATTCCATTCCCATCCTCATTCCTCACACTTAAAGGCCATTTGGCATTTCCATTTCTTGTGTCGTTTTACATTTGATCACATTCTGCTTCTCTTTGTTACCCCCTAATCCTACTGTATCTGTCTATCCTTCTCTGACATACTCGCCCAAAGGCGGTAACCTAAGATTACACCTTTTGTTTATTTATTTCCAATTTTATTTTCGCTCTCATTCTCTCATTTCATTGTGTGTGAACTTCTTTTTGTTTTTTTTTTTTGTCTATTTCACGTTTGTGGATTGGATTTAAGATTGAGCACTTAAAATGGGGGTTTAGTTGGATTTTTTTTTTGGTTGGCGTCTATTTGTATGCTCTTCTTGTTCTTTCGCTTGGTGTGCTGTGAGAGAGCTAGAGACTGCGCTCAGGTATATTACTGTTATTTCTTTGGGTATTTCGAAATGCTGGTGACACTTGTACGATTGTGGGTATATAATGTAAAGGAATTGAGAAATCGTTCTTTTAAACAAGGACTGCAAAAGAGAAAGATAGTCTGGCTAAAGACATTATTTGATAAAAAAGACAAGAGAGGCAAGATATGAAAAATAAAAAAAATAGGTAGGTACCTACAATAAAAAAAAAAACAGAAAAATGAAAGACAAAAAAGTAGGTACCAATTTATAAAGTATACGTGGATAAGTATGTATGTAAGTATGTAGGTACTTATTTGTTGTTTGTATTTTATGTAAGAAGTGTGTTGGAGCTTGATGGTCTTCTTGGCAACTGGCAAGGCAAAAATGAAGGAAATGAAAAAGTCATTGGGGAGAATGAACGTAAACAAAATTTACCAAAATAAAATGCTGGGTATTGCCAGTGCGTGGTTTTTAATATAATTTTAACTTTGAATCGACTTCCCTACTGAGATTATTGTAAACCTATGGAGGTAGGTAATAGCTGTAGATATGTTCGCTGAACTTGGCTAATCTTCAACTTTTTGAAAATAAAACAGAATGAAAAATGATTTATTGGAATCACAAAATGTATAGAAAATAGTAAGGTAGATATAACGTAGGTACACAGAATTCGACAACACAGCTAACGTAAATAAATGCATAAGAGTACCGTACACATAGGTAACTACAAAATTTAATACATTTATCAGCATATGGAATTAGCAAACGGTAATCGCGTTTAATTTGTAAAAAGGAAGTCTCGTCCCACGTCGAATACGAATAAAATGCTTTACTCAATCGAACGGTCAATTCCAATTTATAATTTAAAGTTGGTAGGTAGGTGTTACCAGGGTCAGGAAACTTCACAAGTTTTACCCATTTAGAAGCGCTTTCGTTTCCCCATTATTTCAACGCCTTATTCTACTAATTGAATTACCAATAATTTAATAAATCATAACAATGCAAATTCGTTTAATAATAGTTTTCTTATTCACAAACGATCAAAATGCGATGAAACCAAAACAATAACATTCTGGAACCACCTTTTGTTGAATAAACTCAATGGTATGTTCGCAAGCTTCTTGATTTTTTTATTTTCAATTATTATTCACACAAATTTGAAAAACTCAATAAATGAATATCTACAATGGTTAAAATTTTATATTAATAATAATGAATCTACTGAACAATATTCATTATCTACTGAACAATTATTTCGTCAGCTAAATTTTGACAGATAATCATGTAGATGCAACAAGGCACTTAAGTTTGGTTTTTACTGGGGCTGCGTACCTCCCGCAGCTACAATGATTGCCTAAAATTAGGCTTCGCTAAATTGTGAACAGAATTTTGTATGGCAGCTGATTTTTTGCAAGAAAAAAACTGCCATGTAGTCACCGATCTGAATTAAACGAATTTTCTGTGATCATTATCTTATAACTGATTATTTACAACGCATGTTTTTTTTATTTCATTATTCTTATTAAAACAATATATTTATGTAAGTAATAGAATATAATTATACCATTTTTAAAAGAAATATAATAAAGAATAGTTATAATGACATTTAATATTCAACAATTTAAATAGTGCTAAATTCCACTCATAAATTAATGACTTATGTGGGGTAAACGATATTAAGGAAATGCTAACATAACGAAGGCACAAAAATTAAAAAAATATTATTTTTGTTATATACAAAATTTAGACAATTTAAAAAGTTTAAAACTAATTGATGTAGGTCAACAAAACTTCGATTTGGTTATGATCAATTTCAAGAAGCCATATTTTAACATTTTGTAAGTATAAATTTAAGGTTCGAATACAACGAATATTTGCAAGAAACAAGTTAAATAGCTTGCAGGACACAATGGAGTAGAAGATTTTAAAGTGAGTCGTTCGAAATGGGGGGACAGACACATAGTTGTCAGGGTTGCTTCGCAAATTACGGACATCAGAGTTTGGACTCTGTAGATATGGATTATAAAGAATATTTAAGATACTTTAAAATAATATAAATGTCTAACAGGTAGAATGTGAATTGATCTAAAAAGCACCATAGAAGGATACCCCGCATATTTTTCTGATAGCACACTTTTGCAAAATGACAAGAGGCTGTATTTTAGTTTGATAAGAACCACCCCAGCAACTAATCCCATACTGAAGCTTAGAATGGAATATTCCAAAATAAAAAGTTTTTAAAGTTCGGTGATCACAACATTTTTTGAGATGGTAAAGACTACGGATCGAATAACGTAGATATCGCTTCAAAGATGAAATATGATTTGTCCAACTCATATTTTGATCAAATGAAATACCTAGGTATTTAAAATCATTAATTATTTGAACTTGAAAACAATTTCCACCATTACATGTACAATTTAACATTCTATAACGTTGGCAGTTTTGAGCATGTAATAATATATATTTACATATATCAGGAATCGCTTGTATTCTTAGACTGAAATACATCTATTTAGTTTTGTTTCTTACAGTTAATTTGTGTTTTGCAAACCAGATATGCAGTAGGTGGATATCAAAGTTTATGTCAACCACAAGGCTAAGAGGGCTAGGTGAGGCATAAGCTATACTAAAATCGTCAGCAAAAGCCGTTACTTTACCTACTAATGGAAGGCTGAACAGAGAGTTTATATAGACGAGAAACAGAATAGGACCAAGGACAGCACCTTGTGGAACACCAAGGTTTGAAACCCAAGTGTTACTCAAAAAATCTCCAATTTCCACTCTTTGGATCCTGTCTTTTAAGTACGACACAAGCCAGTTATAAAAAAATCCACGGAATCCAATAGTATGTAATTTTTTAAGGAGAATGCTATTGTCAACTGTATCGAAAGCCTTACTTATATCTACAAACAAACCAGCACAATATTTTTTTCTCATCTAATCCCTTGTTAACTAACGAGCAGAATTCAAGAAAAGCATCTTCAGTAGAAAGCCCTTCTCTAAAACCGAACTGTGAACTATTAAAGAAACTTATTTTGCTAAGATAAAGTAACATTCTGTATTTAACAGATTTTTCAAATATTTTAAATATGGAGGAACAATGAAATAGGTCTATAATTATTAACCTCTTTTTTATTAACTTTTTTAAAAAGTGGAATAATGCTGGCGCATTTTAGTTTTAATGGACAAACTCCAGCGCAAATGCTTAAATTAATAAAATGAGCTAAGATATCAGATATATTAAGTGCGATTTGTTTTAGAGTTTGGTTTTGGAATAAAATAATCAACACAAGAGTACAAGCTATTGAGAGAATTTATTAAATCATATATCACAGATCCAGTAACTGGGTCAAAATAGAAACTACTATGATATGTGCTATCTTCCAACACAATATCGGCTTCACATCAATGACAGAAATCAATTGAATCGGAAGTTTAACCAACAGAACCAAAAAACTCATTGAATTGGTTAGCAACAATCATAGGGTCGTCAACTTCAACACCATCACTTTTAAGTACAATCGAGTTTGAAATATTAGATGAATTGGCGTTTATTATACTGTTTATAGCTTTCCATTCCTTTTTAAGGTTGCCTTGCGAAGTACTCATTAAAGAGTAATAATATCTATCACGACGCAATCTAATTTCGAAGTTAACCTTTTTGCACATCTTTTTGTAATGACTTTTTACAACAGTATTCGATGGATGCTGGGGACATTTTTTACGTAACTTATTTTTAGTTTTAATTTTGTTCAGTATAATATGGTTTATCTAAGGCTTCAAATTTATGTCGGATGTTTTTATCATTATGTAGTAGCTGTAGGTACTTATATAAGATTGTAAAATTTCTTGAAATAAATCATAAGCATTCGAATCATTACTTTCTGCAAATACTGTATCCCAATTTTCAAAACGTAAGGTATTGTTCAAAAAATCAAAATTTAACCGTTTTGTAATAAATGAAGATGAAGTATTTGTCCTACGTTTTAAGTTTTTCATGGTGCTAAACAAAATTCCAGTCAAACAGTGATCTGTTATATGAAGATCAAAGTTAATACCATAACATCGACTAAAAGATAAATCTTTAAAACGGGCAAATACGTGATCTAGACAGGATCCTGAGACTGGCCTTGTAGGTTCAATAAATAAGGACGTAAGACCATGATTAGCTGTCAGAAAAAGATGCGAATCAGAAACAGTACAAGATGTTAAAATATCAATATTTAGATCACCTCTTATTACAAGATTAGGTGATTTAATATTGTTTAAAATAATAATGTTTTTATAAATATACTACTCTTACCATCAGGAACGAATAGAGAAGAATTTAGTTTCTTAACAGCTTTCCTCTAGCTCTTCATTATTAATTGTTTGGTGTATATGGTGACAAGGTGAACACAGAGAACATCGCTATACTTCTTCTTATTTCCTGAAGGGTCAGCAGAGTGTCGATTCCATACGCGCTTAACAAAGCAAACAATATTAAGCGCTTTAGTAATGAAATAAAATACGTATACATATTAAAAGACATATGTCAAATTCCAATCAAGACTTGAAAATCATTGTTTAATAGCGACGACACACAGGATGATTTTTTAAAAAATAATTCTAAGAGTCAGCATGTAAATTGTATCATACAATATCAGACAAATTGGTTCCTACATTATCAATGAACACATTCTTCGAACATAAAAGTATTTCAACCTTAATGACATAAGTAATATAATTCCTAAAAAAAACTACTCAGGCCCCTTCATTTCAAAGTTCGATTCTCTTCTCCTTGTACTTTTTAGCAAGAAGTCGTTTCATTTTGCTATTTGTCAAGTCGCTAGCAATTAAGAAATAAAATACGGCTACTGATACATTTTAAATAAAAATATTTTTAACGAGCAAACGGATTTTAAAAAAGCTTTAGAAACACTATTGCAATATGGAAACTTACAATTCGTATTTTTCTTGAGATTATATGAGTCGTTGGGCAAATAGAAAAAAAAACATTTTTTAAATTACCTACGTTATTATTTTTGATTCTCATTCAATTATAAAAGTATTGTGTTTCGTAAATTTTCCTACATTCTCCCTGGCTCAAAGAATATATCGCTACCTAATACACTTTTCATGCACACTTTTCGTTTTTAATAAAAACAACAAAACGTGAAATTCTTGTGAGAAAAGCTGTAACGATTTGCTCCCTTCGTATTAAAGCACTGTTGTGATGATTATAAGCGCGCGCTTTTTAACATTTTCCAAACCTTTGTATTTAGCAGAGTTTTGATAAGCAGAGCATATAGCCTTACTTTCTTAGGAATTTTTCTTTTCATACTTACGTTTACTTAATGGATTGTTTTGTTTTATTTTTGTTTCTCGTTTGCTATTGTAAATAAAAAATGTGAATTAAAAATTTAAAAAAAGATGATTTTTTTCTTTTTTCTTGACGGACACAATTTTGAAAAACAGAATTTTGAAGCCCGAATTTTGATCCGCTCCCAGTTTCGGTATAGAAACAAAAATATCCAAATAGTGGTTTATATTTTTTAATGAATATTAACTTTTTTAACAAAAAAAAAAATAAAAAAATAGCGAATACGTTTTGACGAACTTTTCATTGGACAATTAAATTATGTATACGGGGAGGAATGATGTACTTTCATTATAATAACCGTAGGCCTCCACTTGAAATAAATTATTGCAAGAAATGTGTTATGTAGCCAATATTTCTTGTGAAGGCCCCTTATATCTGAGTTTTTTCTTATTATCAGACATAACAATTTGTATTTATTTCTTGTTTTCTCAAAAAAAAATAAATGCAGAAATAAAATTTGATGTTTCATAAACGCGGGATTATCCTTCCAATATTTCATTAAAAAAAACGAGTTATACCTATTCTAAAGTATCTATAGTGCTTAGAGCTAGAGAGTAGATTGAAATTTCACGATTTATTTTTGCCCACATAGTAAAAAAATATAAATTTAAGTAATAGTGTGTGCAATAATTTCCGAAATAAATATTTCTAATGGGGTCGCGGCCTTAAGACCTGATGAAATTTAAAACTGCAAATAAATTTTAATTGATAGTTTAAATTTTTATGTAAATTTTGGGATTCTTAAGATAAAGATATTTAGTAAATAATGGCAAACATGTGATTTTTCCCGTTCCGCCCCACTATATCTACGGGCCAGAATGCGACTTTGTTTATCCTTTTCTAAGCTCAAAAAGTAGTGATGCTTTGTCGTCACGTTCGATGCAACGACTCCACAGTAGTTATGGGCAATGTGCCAACACAATCCAGAAACACAAGTGCTCGGTTGAATTAATGTTAAAATCCCTAAGGCAATTGCTTAAGATTTTTTTTTTAAATACTGGGACAAACCAATAGGTTCTAATAAAAAAAAATCTGCAAAAAAAAACAATTCCGTTCATTTACCTTGAATGAAAATGGCCTCCCTGAAATTAAGCCAGAATTTTTTTTTGGAGAAAACGCCAAAAAATTCTTAATACAAAGTTCTGGGCTTTTTTGTAGGAAAAAAGCCAAAGTTTTCTTATAATCTTTCCTAAATTTCTGTCATTTTTTCCAAGAAATTTCTATCGTTTTTTCTTTTTTGCCTAACATGGAAAAGTACTAAAAATTGCAATTTTTCGGAAAAACAAGCCGTAGGTATAGTTACCTATTTATATTTTATTGCAAATAAGAACTACCGTAGATTTACTTTTGGCATTCTTCCCACACGCTAGCTCCCAGACTACTGAAACATTTGTCAAAATATTACGTAGGAATATGAATCTCAATCAAAATAGTTAATGTCAAAAACCCATATTGCCCCGTAATGCATTCCGCCCCGTGTTCCCCTACTTTCCTACCACAATTTTTCTACTGAGAGTCTTATAGCTAATTTACGATTTAGACCACACTTTCTCCAAAAGTATATTGGAATCTGTGTGGAAACGAAATCATTACACAAAAAAAGTACCGTCCTGCTAAAGTTTCCAGAAAAAATTCAAACTGGTAACGCTAAGAAGTTTTCGTTGGCTTAATTTAGCATTTTATTAATTACGTACATGGATATATAATAATAATTTAATAATAACAACGTACCTATCTATTTATGAACCTATCTATACCTCCAAGAAGGGTGTGTCAATAAATAGATAGATGTCTCCCTACACGTCTATCAACTAACCAGACAGGTGTTATAAAACTTATTAAACTAATTTCACCACTTATGTATGAACCTAGGAGGTAAAAGATACATTTCTAGCTGAGCATACCTTAAAAGGAGTAAGTAGGTAAAGGCACCTATGTATACTTTGTAAACCTATAATTATTAACATTTGTTGAATATTAGTCAGGTAGGTACCTAGGTTATACGAATTTATACCGATTCACCTTGGCAGTTCCTACCTACCTATTTAATCCACGAACTTCTAGGTATATCTCTCAGAATCTATTATCTTTATCTTCCTTAATCTATTTACCTACCTGCCTATGCATTCACTTTTACTATATAATCATACAATTCCAACTATTTATCGCATTTGTATTCACCTACAATTGATTTAAAGCCTTTTTCAAATAAGTAGTTAGGTATAGATATATCTATGGTACTGTTAGTGTTTATATGTTTCCCTAACTGCGATTGGTTTGTCTCTTTTTACTCCACCCCATGCCAAAACTACTCTTACATACACTCACCACCGGTCTTGGGAAACAAACCCAAAAAAAACCATGTGTGTGCATTAAATTATAAGAACCAATGCCTTTGCCACCACCCCCCAGGCAGCAGTCACTAGTTCCACAAAAACACTAGGAACAATCGTACAACAGAAATAAGAGAAATCCACAAACCAAGAAAGAAACAAAAATTAAAACAAAAAAAAAACGGTAGAAAGAAAATCTCCCCACACACACAGCCATTGCGAACAACAGCTTTGTTGTCTCTTTCTAAATTACAATTCGTAATGGAAATTTTCCCCGGCGCGCTCGCTCATATTTATCTATGCATGTATGGAATGGATTGTATATTTAAACCTACCTACCTACACATTTTCCCATTTCATTCCTTCCTCGAATACTCGATGGTACCTTATTCGTGGGTCGTTTGGAATCCTTGCTCCTTTGAATTTTCAAACAGTAACAGCAACATAACACAAATGGCAACGCAATAACAAGAATAGGGAGTTGAATTTGCTTTCCTCCTTCTTTCATTAGTTTAAGGTTCTTCACATTTTCTAGGAAAAATTATCATTCTACTTCATACGGTTCCCGTTGGGTGGAGGGAGGGGGATTAGCTGGGCTACAGCTTTGAGCAGTAGGAGTATGTGATTTTTTTTGCTGATTTTGTCTGTTTCTTCTTCGTTTTGAACAATTTTTATTTGTATATAGATATAAATGTACGAAAGAGATTGAAATGGCGCTAGGCAAGTAAATGGGAGGAACAGAGAAGACGTTGGCATTTCAATTTGGATTGGCGCGGCAGCAATGAGACACAAATGGCATTTTACAGTTCTTCCACTCATACACAAATAGACATTCAACCTAATACCCAAAAGAGAAATACACAAAAAGAAACTAAGAAAAATAAAAAAAAAATAACAGTTCTCAGTACGAAATCAAAACGAAATGAAACGATACACACCGGAGGCCAATGTCGAACAGGGACGGCGCTAGATATGTATAAGGTGGATGGACGACTGTAATCGGTTGTTCGGTAGCAGTAGAAGAGTGAGAAGGAACAATTCGAGAAATCATTTCTCATCGACTCGACAGTCATATGGAAAAGGTTGGGTTTGAATATTATATTGACTGTTTTTTGGGAGGGAAACGAAGGGAAAAAGAAGGCACAGAAACAGAACGAACAGGGCAGAGCACTGAATACTCATTTGATCCAACAGTAATCAGATATCATTCCGATTGCGAGCGAGAGTAGCAATAGCGAAGCGAGCGCGCGCGTCATTCTCCGTTGCTCACAGTCAAAGTTGTATATTTTGTTTTACCGTTGTTGACTTGTCGGGTTGTGCATGCAGTACTGGTGCTGGTGCTGATGCTGGGTTTGTGTACAATTTAATTTGCTGCTGCCTCCCCGGGTGGTGTTTCAGTTTCTGTTTCTGTTTGGTGTGGCTGGGGCAGTGGCAGTTGTCCTCGTCAGTGTATTTGTGTGGTTTTCGTTTTATCCTTGTGTGTTTTCGGTTTGTGTCGTTGGCGTTGTCGTCCTGTGAATTGCCATTTCAATTGTTTCTCTGCAACTGGATTCGTGTCCGATTGCGAGGACGGGTTTTCAATTTGGCATCGTCGAGCAGTAGCAGTTCGAATTCCGATTGCGACACTGACGACGATTGTCTGTTCCGATTGTGTGTTCCATTCGATCGTCATCGTTATATCTCGCTCGTTCTTGCTCTTATTTATTTGTACTCCATCTATCTCTCCCTCTCACTCGCTCGCACACACGTATTATATTATTTGTTTTTTTGTTTAATGTCATTTGTGGATGTCGATGGCGAAGGCAAAAGCAAAAGCAGTGGTGGATTTAATTGATGCGATTGCTATTCGTATTCGTATTCGGGCGACAGTTGTTGGAGTCGAGTGTGTTTGTGGAAATGTTTGTCACTGATAGTGACAATTTTAATTTTGAATCATTCTGCGTTCCGATTCGGATTTGCTAGCTCGTTTGAGCTTTTATTTGCATTACACTTGTGATGCCAGACGGATGTGTTTGTTATTATTTATTTGAGTGATTTTTTTTTAATCAAATAAATAAAATATATAAAGTGATGAATTAAAATATACAAAAAAAAATTTTACAAATGAAAAATTGAATTGAAAAAAATAAAATCCCCTTGTGAACCGCTAGAATAGAATGGATTCTGCAATTGACACATTATCAACTACAAGTGAACACAGTGTCGCGTCCTCAATTGACTCGGTCCAAGCAATAAATTGTGCCTCGCCGCGTGAATTAGAATCCTCGTCGTCTCTCTCGTTGTCAATGACAACCATCATGAACAATCCGAACGATAAGCGTTCGAGTCCGCATTATACGCTCAACAATAATACCGCTGCAGCAATGAATCAAATGCTAATGCAACAGCAGCAACAGCAACAAACGCCACCAAATAATGGCGGCGTTCCCACCAATAACGGTGGACCCATTCCAAATCGAAATCGCGCCTCAAGTTGTTCCCCGCCTTCAATGTCGCCGTCGCGGCATCCACAGCCGCCAAGTCCAGCGGCGGCTGCAGCCGCTGCTTTAAATCACTCGATGATGCAGCAAATGCAGCAACATCATCAGCACAGTCCACCGCCAAATGGTGGTGGACTGCCGGCGGGTATGCCGCCGCGAATGCCTCACGGTCTGCCACCGCACAGCCTGGGGCTATTGAACTCACTGCAAATGATGCACCATGCATCGCCTTTGGAGTTGATGGCTGCGGCACATCATCATGTCCCGCCGCGGTCATACAACAGTCCTCCGCCCATATCCACCTCCGATCCGAGCGCGAATGAGTGTAAGCTGGTGGAATATCGCGGGCAAAAAGTGGCCGCGTTTATCATATCCGGGGAAACTATGTTGTGTCTACCGCAAGCGTTCGAGTTATTTCTCAAGCATTTGGTTGGCGGCTTGCATACGGTCTATACGAAACTCAAGCGATTAGATATTGTACCGCTCGTTTGCAATGTCGAACAGGTGCGGATATTGCGCGGTCTGGGAGCGATTCAGCCGGGCGTCAATCGGTGCAAGCTGTTGTGCTGCAAGGATTTCGATGTTCTCTACAGGGACTGCACGACGGCGAGGTACGTGTGCGTAAGATTTTATTTATTTTTACAATTAATTTTTTTTTTTAAATAATTCTTATCTACTGCTTAAGTTTTGTTTCGATTTTTTTTTGTTGTTTTTGGTTGTGGTTATTCTATTTTGCTTTATCTTATTTTTCTGTCATCATTCATATGTGTTTTTCAAGCTCTATCTACCTATCTTGAGGAAGAGATACCTTGTAACCCGTCTAAAAAAAAACGGCAAATATTTATCTAGTTTAGTTAGGCAAGGCGGTGATAAGTTTTAGGTATAGGTAGGTACCTACCTAATGAAGCCCTACCGGTGACTCGTTGAAAAAACTTATTAAGTAAAATATTTGTGGGACCACTCTTTGTACCTAAGAAAAACTTCCATAACATAAAAGTAGAATCTCAACAAAATATCAATGGCAAACTGAATTTTATCATTAGAACAAAAGCCTGTTTTGTCTACTCCTAACGATTGAACAAAATGTGAGCGTTAGGAAAATAATGAAGGATTTCTTTCTGCAGATATTTTGAGTTCCACATTCGTGGTGTGCAGTAATTTCGAAATTATTTTAAATCAAATATAAAGTGATGTATCTAAATTTCTAGAAGTGCGATTATTACGGTTGAATTTTGTAAAGGTTGGGAGATTCCAATGGAAATTCCAGGTTGCAATCCACTGCTTTTGGGTGAATTATATCTAGGCCTCAACCGTTGAATAAGTATGAGATAGTTAAGTTAGACCTTAGTTAAATCATCTAAATCTCGGTGGGTTAAAACCTTACATCAATGCTGAATCAAGTTTTGTGGAACTGGGTTGGGATCCCAGAAGAAATATTTATTTCATTAAAATCCCTGTTTAACCTAAAAATCGCGTTTAATCGGAATTTAAAAAAATCTATTGAATTTTACAAGTAATATAAAACACTTACAAATATTCATACGTACAACGTTCTTTATGAATAAAGTAGTAATGAGTAAGTGTTTTAGTTATCTGAATCTGTTTTTGAGAAATAAAAAAATTGTGTGTGGTAATGGCGCAGTGGATTAAGTGCTTGATTGCTAACTTAGACATGTGGATTCGATCACCACGCTAGGACATTCTTTTCTATACCACCAATTTTAATTGGGGTCGCCCAAGGGTTAAAATGAGATAGTCTATACCTGGTTGTCAAATCCACTGTGCCAACAAAAAATTTCTTTCCTATCTCTTTCTTCTAACTAGTGCCGTGCAATTCAAGTTGCATTTAAAAAAAAGACCCTAGGTCTTACAGACATATATTAAAATTAAAAAAAAAAAAGAAAAAAATTGCAAAACTTTTGAAAACTTGTACCCTGAAATGCTGGTCTATAAAAAGAAGTGTCCGTTTAAAAATCCCTATGAAGAATATCTACTACAATAAAGATGATCTTTATCTTATTTAATGTTTTATTGTCGATTTCCTTATAAAAAAAAACTGATTTGCTATGGATCTATAGCAATTTTTTCCCTTAAACGAATTCCATAGACAAAGAAATTGATTTTTTTTCTGAAAGAATTGAAATATCTAGAATCTCTTTTTGAAGACGAATTGACACAGATTCTCACACGGATTTTTCAAACACACACCTCAAACTTGATATTTCGGCGATGTCAATTCTTGTTATTATTTGCAAAACGTTTTGATGCAAGATCAATTGGTTAATAAATTATAATTGTGAGAAAAATACAGTCGAACTTCGATAACTCGAATATTTGTTAACTCGAATGAAATTGGTTGGCAATAGCGCGAAGACTGAAGCTTACATGTAATTTTTGTTTGATAACTCGATAACTCGAATGTCACGATAACTCGAATATATTATTTGGCGTCACCTTTGATAAGTCGATTTTTTTAGGGAAATTATCAAATTGTGTATATATTTTTGCAAGTTCATTTCATAATGCGTTTGTGGGCACTGTGTTTGTATGTTCTATGAGCTTGTATACATATCTGTGTGTTGAAAATTGTGATTCTCTTAAGTGTGAGTAAAAGCTGTCATGTCCCGGCGTTAGAATGCACATTATTAGGTTTATGTACGTATGTATTATAATACGAAGTCAAAATCATATTTTAAAAATTAAAAAAAAGACGAAATAAAAAGTGCAAAGAAACTGACGTAGATAAAAACAGTGCAGTGTGAAGTTTTTATTACAAGTAGATACAGCTAACGTGGATAGGTCATTAAATGAACATTAAAAACATCGCTTGATGATAAATTTAAATTAATAAAAGAGGTGGAGAGTGGGTCAAGAAAGAAGGCTGTGGCTATTAAATATAGCATTCCGGCAAATCCATTCGTCAGTCAAGTATAACAGAATATTTTAAATAATCACAACAACTGTACTTTTTTGTTTGCAAATATTACGTAATTTATATTAATTTTCTGTTTTACTTGATAACTCGAAGTCTTGATAACTCGATTTATTTTTCTTGGCAAATGATGGTTCGAGTTATCGAACTTCGACTGTATATGCAAATTGATACTTATAATATTAATAACGCAACAAACATTTCGTATTTTGAAAGAGCCCTGGAATTGTTTCACACACACAAATAAAGCCGACATTTTGTTTAACTTATGACATATTATTTCATTTAATCAACGAGTTAAAAATAAACCGCTATTTGTTTAATGGGTGGTGCAAATGTTTCCGTAACTGAATCTGCTTTTAATGTACCTACATATACCGTTATTCTAATTACGGTTTTATTTCATATTAACCAAATGCAACATTTCTACCACAAATATCTCTGTTGGATAATATTTTCTGTAGTCAGCTGTCACTCAGAAATAATTGGGCACTATCGGAAATCTTCCAGGGAATTTCGTAACCTAAGGAATATATTATTATTCTCTGGACAATTTTTCTGGTATCGTGAACAAATTCCCTTCTAACAAAAAATCGTATGAAATGACAGCAAAACTTCCTGGGATGGGAAAGATTACTGTACTTAATATACTTAAGAAATTCTAAAGGAAACTTTTGAGCATCAAACACTTTTCATATGTTCCAAGGAGGAAAATAATTTTTATTCACGATAACCCATATATTATTTAAAATTGAAAATAAACGTACATGTCGTTCGTATGCAATTTTACTGATTTGTATTATATTTTGTGTTGTATTTTAGAAATAAGACTTGAGCCATGTCTTATAACCACAAATCATCACAAAAACATAGCAGCAGAAAACCTCGGTTGCAATATATAAAAATGCATTATTTACGTACCTGTGATGCGCATTTTTTGACAGCCAGACTTATTTACCGTTGTTTTAATTTGCTGTTAATATTTATACTCTCTCACACATAGATGGCGTTAGAAAAGCAAAGAAAAAGTAAACTTAAAAGGAGCCAAGGGATATTCCCCACAAACAAAATTGATGACCACTCCGAAGGCTAGGTCAGGCCCGAGCCTGCAAACGGGTTACATCTTATATCATTTGTGAAAAAAGCAAAATGTTGCTGTTCTTATTAGAACTTACATTATGTGAAACTTTAAAAGACCTTGTTAAACTAACTTCGAGCCGAAATTAAAATTAATAATTAAACATTTACTTCAATGTCAAAAAAATTCAGATGTCTTCTCAATACAAATTAAAAAGTCGCTGCAATAATTTGTCTTTTTTTTTAAATAGTCAAAGTACGAAAAGACAGAATTTTACAGTGAGAAAAAATGTTTCCCCTAAAATAGTGGACTTTTTCCAAGGGATTTTTGTATAATCTTAATACTTGTCTAATTATTAAAAAATTCACAAACATTTACTTTTGATACATTTATTTCACCTTTATATGACAATTTTCTTTAATTAATTAGTAGTATCAAATTGAAAAACAACGAAATGTCAAATCATACAATTTCTTTTAGTTTTTAAATTTGCTGAACAAAATTTTCAACGCTAAAGAAACCACTCGGAAAATTTCGTTTCTTTTCTTTTTTTCGTCGGAATTCCACAAAATCCCTATTTATACATTTCAAATCTCAATAGTTCGGATTTGAAAATACATGAAACCGCTAACTGTGTATTTAAAAAAGTCAATTGATCGTGTTGACTTGAAAGCAAGATAAGATCCTGATTTCTTTTAGGTAAGCTGTCAAAAAATTGCTCTCCAATTAAGAAAACTTTTATTGGAAAGTGACTGGAAAGCTTATCAAGAAATATCTCTCTTCATTTCAAGTCAAATGCATTTATGTCAAAATTATCAGGTGTTACAGTTTATTTACACAGTTCAAATTATTGTGAAATATAATATTTTCATCTAAAGGTAAATACTTGAAGCAAATTACTTAGTTTGAGATTGGTGACCTATCTAAAAAAGATTGCTTACATTTTGTCTATATTGAGATTTCTCTCATCTAGCTCTTTTTAATTGGTCGCGAATGACGTTTAACTGTCCCATCTCCATAATTGATTATCTCTGATTTTGAAGTTATTCATGTGCGAACGATTGACAGTTCCCAACTATCAGATTGCTATTCACGACGAATAATTTGTTTTTTCTTTTATATATTTTAACTTGGAAATTTAAATGCAAATTTTAGTCTTAAAACATTAATGCAAACGACGAGAGTATATTTCTACAATTTGGTTTGGAATTAGTGAAGAATTTATAATAATTTTTAATTTTATAATTTGTTTTAAATCACATTTATTCGTCAATTCGTTGTTAATTAGTCGCTGTCATCTCTCATGTGAAAATTTCTTTATTTCTGTTGAACCTGACCATGCAATGACAATTGTCAAAAACAGATTTAAACAAATTCCAGTTTCATCAAAATGTAGGGTATGAGGCTTGTCAAAAAATGAGAAAATGGGACATATTTTCGTTCAGATTTTTATTTGAATTTAATGCATACAAAAAACTGAATAATAAATTGTTTTTTTTTTTTAGTATATGTATTCTCAAATATATTTTATTTTAAGAGCAATCAGCCGTTCTGTAACTATTCATAATTTGAGAAAATTCGATTTAAAATATAATGGAAACTTACTCCTTTCTATACAATATATTCTAAACGGTCCTAGTGCGAACAGTCATTCCATGTCTTGACCATATAAAGAGAATACATGTTCTATAGTTGTTGCTTTCCTAGATATAGGTTGCGCTGTCCTATATACACTCTTATGTCTTATCTCTAAATGTGGATTTTAAACTAATGACTAAAATGCATACTTACCTCTTCAATACTGAGCGTTTTGTTGCACAAGATCTGTTAGGTAAACCGCAAGGTGGAATTGCATCTCCTATATTTTTGCAATTTGATAACAAACGAGTTTTGCTGAATATCGACAGCTATATACAAAATTCGTGCTCCATCCTAACATTCTAAAAGATCTCTCTTTTTGAAAAAAAAATCGTCGTGCACAAAACAGCATTACATGATTTTGTTGTAAATACAAAATGCCAGTGCAGTACTTCACGTTAATACTTCCATCTGCAAAATTTTTGGATATAAATTGTTCCAAATGGTGTTATTGGAGACTTTTTCTGTTACCGAGTGAAGAAAACTTAGATTACTTGTGAAAAGTGGACAAAGAAGAAGCCATATTTTCTTAAATGGAGTCATTTTGCATAATAAGGTCTGCCTAAAGTTGGTAAGACGATTCTTTCATATTCGATTTGAACTAAAAATGAGCGAAAAAGTCCAAAAATCAAATCGAGAACGGCATACGTTTTCAACTAAAAACTCTAAACAGTGAAGAATCTCAAAAAAATCTTATAGATATTCTAATTATCTTGCCTAAACATAATCCAGTCATATTAAAAACTTGTTTTAAAAGTCTGTCCGAAATTGGTTGACTAAATCCATTTCTAAAGCCATCCCTAATAAAAGAGTTACATAAGTTACTATTTGACTATGCATGTTCGTTTACTTCTCAAAACTGTCAATTTCATTAATTTTACCAACAAACGAATTGATAAATTTGAATTTAAACTGGTAGAAATTTCGTATTTTGGGTAGGTAAATTAAAACACATTAAAGTTAGCTACCTATCTCATTAAATCAAAAAAAATTTTCCATGTAATTGTACCCAAAAAAGTCTACACAGGCATTATCTTTGTTTAATTAAAAAGGCCGAAAAGAACAGAACATGACAGATGACAGAAAAAATCACAAATGTCATATGAACGTGAACGGGTCTCAACTGCTGTCAAATGAATTTATCAAAAAAGTACATTGTTTGCGACAAAAACACATTTTTAAAAAAAAACTTTATAAAAGAGCTAATATAGATTTTAGTAAGCGTAACTACAACACTCGGGAAATTAGTAAAACCTTGAGTGAGGAATTGCTTAGGTTTATAAATAATATGGTATATGCCAGGCGCGTTTTGGGAGCAAATTTGCTTTCGGGATTTAAAATAAAAAACGCCCTTTCTCCTTTTTTGAAATAAAAAATTCATTTTAAAAACAATTATACCAAAAAAAATTCAAAAATTAATTTTATTAACAAATATAGGTTCATAATTACACAAATATTTTATTAAAAATCCATATTATATTACTGTAAAAGCCTACTGTATTCGGACTACTTTCACATAGTTTCTCTAAAATAGTACATTTCTTGATTTCTTGTTTCGATTTTCATTATTTAGGACTTGATAAATTCGTATTAGCTCAAGGAAGGTCATAGGATAGTAGGGGAAAATCTCTCGATTAAAATTCCGGAAAATTTTCAAGTAACCCTGGAATATCGTTTGATTTTCAAGATTTTGGGATGGATGAATTGAATTGTAGGTAGGTACTTGCTATTGCGTAAATTAAATTAAAAAAAAATCAAAAAAATTAACCATGATTGGCTGAGTTCACGAGCGATTTTGGCTGCGAAGAATAAAGATGTCGATCATTTGAATTTTTTCATTCAAAATCAAATCGCTGGTGAGTTACATTTATTCAAATCGGTGAAATCCGTGATGGATGAAAAAGAAGCCACCAACTAACCCACGGAATTTTTGAATTTTTGGATGTTCCGTGCTTTCCGCCACACAATTTAAAGTTGAAAATAGGCTCAGTTATAATTTTGCTGCGCAACCTCAAGCACCAAAACTTTGTAACGAACGCGTTTGATTGTGAAGAACATCAAATCAAATCTAATTCAAGCCCCAATTTTGCGGGGAAAATTCAAAGGCGAAGATGTTCTCATCCTACGGATTCCGCTTATTCCGAAAGATTTGCCAATCGTGTTTAAGCGTCTTCAATTTCCGGTGCGTCTCGCTTTTGCTATGACAATCACTAAATCGCAGGGACAATCGCTGTATGTTTGTGGCATAAATCTCGAATTCCCATGTTTCTCAAATGGTCAATTATATGTGACCTGCTCACGTACCGGCAAACCTACCGGTTTGTACGTGTATACTCACCCGAAAATTAAACTAAAAATGTGGTGTACTATAAAGCACTTCAGTAAAAAAGCGTAAGGCTGGCCGACATGCCAATCATTTTGATTTGAATGAAAAACTCAGACATTGTTAATTTAGTTATTTTTATTGTATTTAATAAAACTGTAGAATAAATCATTTTAATTGACCGCCTTACATGAAACAGCATTGTGCATGCTCGGAATTATTATTTTCTTGACATAAATGAATTTAGGCGGAACGAAGTTATATGTATATTTTTTTTAAACGTTCGTGGATACAAACATTCAACGTTTCCATAAAAATCCTTATGTTGTGCAAAACTCTTTTCAATAGCCATAATAATTTTGTCAAAAATAACATGCAGAAAGTTATTAAATCCCACGTTTTAAGCATGTGTCTCTTAATAACGTAAGCTATCAAATAATGAAGAAATAACAGACAAATTTAATTATTATTTTGTCGAAACGGTCTCTGAAATCAATGATATTCGAATCCATTTGTTCAGTTCATTCAAATAGGTAAATAATTTTACCAACGCTATGCTTAAGATTTACTTGTGTCTAGAATCTAAGTGAGAGAAATAGAAGATGTCTTAAAGTCACTGAAAAATAAAAGTGAGACTTCAATTTTTTAAGTCCAAAGACACTTTTGGATGTTATCAACATAACTGGTCCAACGCTTTCGAAAATTGTTAACCACTCATTGATAGCAGAAATCGTTTCTGATCCATGGAAATATTTAATGAATCAGTATTCACTCCCATTGAAAAAATAAAAGTAACAGACAAAAATGTGAACATTTTCGCCCATTCAACGCTCTTCCAATTTTCGAGAAGATAGCTGAAAAAATAGTGCATACTCAACTTAATGAATACCTAAAAAAAAAACAGGTTTTTGAAAAAAAAAAATCATTCATTGGATCATGCGACTAATTAACTGGAATGAGACTGAGTTCGTATTCGCTCTTTCTCTTGATCCAAAAAAGAGCTTTTGAGAAAATAGATCAAAGAGTACTTTTACTAAAGCTTAGTGGTAATCGTGTAAGAGTTGAGGTAAAAAGTTGGTATCTGTCAGATATAGAACCCGAAAAAAACATCTGTGAATATAATATTGTCAAACTGCGTCGAAACAATACACGGAGTTCCACAGGGTTCCATTCTTTGCCCGCTTTTGTTTATTATTTACATAAACGATATAAAACAAGTTATCACGATTCCAAAATTGTGGTTTTTGCCGAAGATTATTAACTTATTTTTTTTAATCAAAAACTTAGGCGATTGCATCAACTGTATTCAAGAAAACCTCAAAAGAGTCAGTGATTCGCTAAAATCAAATAAATGACAATTGGACGTAGCTAAATCAAAGTGCACGATCCTCTTCAACACCAATTTGAACCTAAACATGTAGAGCCAATTAATTAAATAATAGAGGTGTAGTTATTGATAAAAAATTCAAATTTGATTCAAATTTAGTCAAACTATTTAAAAAAAATAAATTGTTTCCTTAACAGAATAAGAAGTAAATTATCCTTACAAAGCAAAAAATAAATTAAACTTAAAATCCTTTAAAACATAATTTTTTTTATAATAATACGCGCACTAAAGGGATGTTGACTACCCTTAAAATGAACAAGTACGAGCGTTATGAAAGTGGGCAAGGGTGCAAGAGGATATACCGGTGCACTTTGGTTTTGAATTTCTGAATATCAAAATGGGTGGGGAAAATAGATCCGGGAAGGGCATTCCACATTCGCGTTGTACGGCTAAAGAAAGAATCTCTGTACTTAACAGTACGTCCGAAGTTGGGCTCAAGGATAAACTGATTCCTTGAAGCGCGAGTATTACGGTTAAAAAATTTAAGGGGAGGAATGCAACTGGCTATTTCGCTCGAACATTGTTTATAAAAATAGCGATAAAATAATGAGAGACATATAACATTTCGACGGTGTTCTAGAGATGTAAATGTTTCCATTATAGTTCTATCGCCTATCATTCTTAGAGCTCTATTCTGAATTCTATGTAAAAGGCTCAAATGAGTTTTGGGAGCTCCTGTCCAAATGTGCGAGTTATACTCCAGGTTTTTACGAATGAAAGCCTTATAGATTACAGCCAGATCAGACGGGGAAAAGAATTTCTTGCACCTTCGAAGAAAGCCCAAACACTATGCAGCATTTTTTGCGACATCAAATATGTGTTCATTCCACAAGAGGTGATCTGTGATGTACATACCAAGTACCGAAAGCTGATCGGTTTCTACAATACAAGTACCCCTCATGGATAGAGGCATGGGGGGTGGGTTCCGCTTTAACGAAAGAAGACAACACTGAGTTTTTGAAGCAATAAATTCTACGCGGTTTTTTATTCCCCATTGGACAATGTTGCCGAGATCAGAATTTATTGAGCTTATCATATGCTGCCGTTGCAGTTCCACTTCCTAAGAACAAGGAAGTGAATCTGCGAACGAATAGATTTTTTTAGATTTTTTAGATTAGAATAAGATTTTATTAGATACAATAATTTATAAGAATTTACATAAGGTTTACAAATCTTTTATGACATGGCAAAAGCCGTCTGTCAGATTGACAATATAATTGTAATTTAACAAAATAGTTACTCAAGTTACCTATAATTATTATAATTAAAATGCTTCTCTTAAAATTTGGGTACGATATCGTAATGCGGATTTTACAAATTTGAAAAGAGCCGACCAATCATTTCCATTCAAAAGATAAATAACTTCTTCCGTTGTGAATATTGGTTTTCCTAGGTATAGTTTTCGTATTTCATTAAGTAATGGACATATTCCTACAAAATGCATTATATCTTCACGCGTATTCAGATTACACATACTACATTGGATTGGGAGATCTGGGCGGTGGGGTATAAAATTTAACGGCAGTAACTCTCCTCGTGTCTTAAAAATGGTAGATATTTTATTAACACTCTCGTTATTTCCGAAATAACTTATCTTGCTGAGATCGTGCTCGAGCTTGGGATAATATACTCTGTATATTGAAGATTGTGCTTCTTCGATAAATGATTTGTGCATACTTTCATCCAGAACCCGAAGAATATTGTATAACTCTGATTTCATTTGATGAAAGTTAAACGCTTCTAGATTGAGCGGACATCCAGTCTTCTCAGCCAATTCCTTCCACTTTTCGAAACATGACGATTTTTTTTCCAAGGCACAGGTCGCTACTATTTTAGGAAGGCGAGATACATTCATGTTAAGCACTTTAAGGATGTAGTCGAAATGTAGTTTCAGTGTTGTGATGTATATTGTTGGCAGTCCAGTTTCAATATGTAACATATATGTGGGCGTTGACATGGGCAGGTGTAGTACTCGTTTGAGAAAAAATCTAAGCAGTTGTTCGACAGACTCATATTGAAGGTATCCCCAAACCTGGGCTGCATACAACATAATTGATCGAGCAGTAGCCTCAAATATCTGGTATTTTGCACGTAGACCAATATTTTTATTTTTCATGCAGCTGAACCAAGTAGAGTTGATAGCATTTTTTGAACTTTTTAGTTTCTCTCCTAAATGAAACTTCATACTATTTTGCGGCGTCATTATCAAGCCAAGATATTTGTAGTTGTCTACTATTTCTACAGGTACCCCATCAAATTTCCAATTAAAATTACCACTCCGAAGTCCCTTACCTCTACCAAACACCATTATCTGAGATTTTACACGATTTACGGTTAGGTTCCATCTTTTGCAGTATTCTTCCAATTTGGTAATCATCATCTGAAGTTTTATGGGAGTGTCGGCTAATATCACAATGTCATCAGCATACATCAAGACTTTGATTAGACTGCCTCTTATATCAATCCCGCCATTTAAATAACAAACTATATCATCAAGGAAGAGGGAGAACAGTAGTGTGCTCAAGATACATCCTTGTCTCAATCCCATTGGAGTCAAAAAACTTTCCGACAACGAGGTCCCATCCCAAACTTTTGCTGAGGAATTTGTATACATTTTTTTTAGTGTTTTCCACATTTTAAATGGTAGACCTAATACCGATAGTTTATAAAACATTAAATCTATATCAACACTGTCAAATGCGGATTTAAAGTCTATAAAATAAGCATAAACTTTTTTACTCTGCGTGCGTTTGATATCAACAATAGTACTAAGTGTAAAAATTTGATCCACTGTGGAATATCCTTGACGAAAGCCAGCTTGAAATTCACTTAGTATCTGATGGTCCTCAACCCAGTTGTTTAAGCGCTTATACAAAATACTTCCAAATATCTTGCGTATTGTATTAAGTAGTGAAATCCCTCTATAGTTTTCAACCACATTTTGGTTTCCTTTTTTGAAAACTGGAAGGATGACAGATGATTCAAAGCATGGAGGGATATAATCATTGTCATACAATTCATTGAGCTGATGTAAAAGACAGATGGCAAAATCGTCAGAACAATACTTATAAAATTCGTGAGGGATTTGATCTTCTCCAGGCGTTTTGGCTTCCATCATTTCAACTAGTACTGCTCTTAGTTCTGTAATTGTGAAAGGCCGGTCCATTTTTTGATCATTGATGTAATTGACGCAATACTGAAAAGGTAGAGCTGACCTCTCTACATTTAAAAGGGATTGAAAATGTATTTTTAAATCCGATGTAGGTATGTTTAAACCAATCCTAAGCTTTGATCCATTTAAAATACGAACTGCTTTCCAAAACTCTTTAGTATTTCTACTCCCAATTATGATCTGTGCTTTTTCTTCGTAATATTGAGCTTTCTTAAGCGAACAAATTTCTTTGAACGTCGCTTTTTCCTTGACATACTCTTGTTTAAAATAGCAGGTATCATACTTTCTAAATAGGTTAAGAAAAGCAAATACCTTATCTCTCGCTCGGCTACAATCATTATCAAACCATTGCTGCTTAGCTTGAAGTTGATGAGTTCTTTTGATAACTTTCGGCGCTGCTTTGCGAATAACATCTTGCATATTTTCTATCGATACTACTTCTCCTTTCGATTGCAATGCATTAATTTGCAAATTCAATGCTGTTTGGTATGAACTTTTGCAATTGTTTCGCCATATAAGTCTGGGGCATAAGAGTTCGTTGGTATCTAGCGAATGATTCACTTTGGACATACTCAAAGTTACAGAGATTGGCATATGATCGGAGAAAATCCATGCATAAATTTTAAAGTCAGATATTTCGTAAAACCAATCATCAGCAACAAGGCAATAGTCTATTACAGAGCATGCCTTACCTCTTATAAAGGTGTACTCTCCTTTGATATCACCCTTAGACCTTCCATTTAGTATCGTTAGATTGTATGAATCAGCAAAATCAAGTAGTGATCTACCTTTTCGATCAGTTTTAGTATCTTTCGAAGCTCTTCGTTGGTTTAATTGGGACTGATGGCCATTTTCATTGAAGAATCCTTGTTCGGTTCCTATCCTTGCGTTCAGATCTCCTATCACTATCAATTTTTCCTCCTGCTTAGAACAAACGATGTCATTCAAAATATTGAAATCATCTTCCCAGTGGTTGCAATTTATGTATGCCGGAAGTATACGGTGCTTACAGGTGTTACGAAACTTTAAGCTAATAGTGCTATAACCTTCGATGCTTTCAAATTTCAAAAAGTGTTTATATATTTTCTTAAAACCATATATACATCCACCACTTGCTCTTCCAAATTTATTTGTTTTTACCGCTTCAACCCATTCCAACTCGTATTCGTTAAAATTACAGTTAAATAATTCATAATTTTCTTTTAATATAAAGGTTTCAAATAATAAAAATATATCAAAAGTTTTAACAAAATTAAAAAAGTGCAAACGAATATGAAAAGCTGAGGGTACTATCGTCAGCAAAACAATTAAGTTGATTAGAAGTTCTAGATAAGAGATCATTAATAAAAATTAGAAAAGGGGTCGGAGACAATACGGAGCCCTGGGGCACACCAGCATTTATTGTGTGAGTATCAGACTTGAAACCGTCCAATATAAATTGTATCGAACGATTCGAAAGGTAATTTCTAATCCAACGAACAAGAGATTCATCGATACCAAATGCACGCATTTTCGATAAGAGAGCTTGATACCAAACTCTATCAAATGCTTTTGAAATATCAAGTGCAATAATCTTACGATGTAAAGATTTGTACCACTGTTCGGTGAGATAAACCATCAAATCACCAGTAGACCTATTGCTACGAAAGCCATACTGCAGGTCATTAAGGAGCTTTCGTTCTTCAAGATATTTCTTAAGCTGATAATTAATCAGCGTTTCTATGATCTTGGAAAGAAGGGACGTAATTGCAATTGGACGGTAACTAGAGGGTGAGGAAGATTCGCCTTTTTTAGGGACAGGCTGGACAAATGCTGTTTTCCATCTACTCCGAAAGAGACCAGTAGAATAGGACAGATGGAAAAGCTTACGCAGTGGTTTTGCCAGCGTTGAAGAACACCTCTTCAGAACGATGGGATGGAAACTATCCGGGCCAGCGGATTTGTGTATATCAAGGTCTTTGAGGACTCTAGCAACTGCACGAGTGCGAAAGAAGATTCGTCCAATAAAATCGTTTACGCTCTCAAGTACTGGAGGAGTCATAACACTTTCTGGCAGCGTCAAATTAACAGCGAACTGCTCTGCAACAAATTGGCTTTTTCTCGAAAACTGACAAAAGGAGTGTCATTATAGACGAGCGTTGGAACCGAAGACGAAGTTGAATTTCGAATATTTTTCACAAATGACCAAAAATTTGTATTACCTTTGGGACATTGTAGTATTTTTTGCCTTAATTTTTGGCCATGCAAAAATTTGGTTCTACGAATGTGAACATTGCAAGTCTTTCTAGCTTGTTGAAACTTTTTCCGGTTTTCCTCAGTGGGGTTGGCTTTATAATTCCGGAAACTTACCTCTCTAACCCTAATAACCTCTGTACAGCTCGAATCATGGATTTTCTTTCTTTGATAGATTTTAAATTATTCGGGATGAAACTTCTCATTCCGTGAATAATTAAATTTGTTACCATATCTGCGCTGGAGTCTACGTCACTACCGCATAGTGACCAGTTAAAGTTCCTGAAGAAATTATTGAGACCGTCCCAGTTGGCTTTCTCATATTGCCAAAGGGTTCTCTTAGGTGATTTTTCTATAACTGAGTGTTGTTGGCATGAGAAATTTGCAGATATGACACAATGGTCTGATGTGCCTAGAGGCGATAATACATTTAACGTGTATTTATCAGTGTCAGAGGTAAGGAACAAGTCTAGAGTGTTGGCGGTTTGAACTGCAACGTCAGGGATTCGAGTTGGCTCGTCAACAAGCTGAGTCAGTTGGTTTCACTCAGCAAAGAATTGTGTACATTGAAATCGCCCGCAATGGCGAAAAAATCGCTTCAAAATTCAGTAATATAATTTCGAATCTTACAAATTGGGGCAATAACTAAATTTAACAGTTCTCCCAAATCTGTTTGAAACAGTGAAATTGAACAAGTCTATTCATCACTGTCAAAAGTGGCAGCTGTTACTTAAATGAAACTGAAAGATGCAAATTGTTTTGCTTGTAATTTAGGTACATATATGTATTTACATTTGTAAAATGTTATAATTTTTAAATGAAATAATTAATATAATTATAATTATTTTTATTCATAAAATTCATACCCACAACACATGGACACGATTCCAGTATTTTTCCTTTCGAAAATAAATAAACAAATGTCAGGTTCATCCAGATGACATTTGACGTTTGTACTATTAACACGTATCAGTGAAAAAAATGAGAACATGTATCTACCTATAGGTGTTCTTTTATAAATAAAGCGATGGCTAAATCATATATGTAAATACGTCTATTTGGATAATGACTAAGTTGGGACAAAAATCTTAGAAAGGACGAATAAATTGCTAATGGCAATGTTACGAGGTCACTGGTTAATAAATAAAGTATAATTAGTAAACAAAAATTGCAGATATCCAAGGAGAAATCTTGAGGTGTTTCATAAAAATATTATGTGCTCTTATTATACACCTGTTGCATCCACATTCAATTAGACAATTATATAATGTATCTAAACTAACAAAAAAAAAACAACAAAACTTAACAACATAGATATTAATTTATTTGAACTAAAATGCTGGCTCCTCAAAGGTATACCTATACTTGTATCCTTTGCCTTTTCTCCCCCAAGTTAATAACTTACAGACACCGAAGTGTAGGTTACCTATCAACAACTGGTTACTTCTTCCAATAATAACATACCTACCTCTTCCTCTAAAGGCAAAAAAAAAACCAGAGACCCATAAATGAATTGGCAACAACCACAACCACATATAAATATATATATATATATATATATAGTTAGGAGTATACCGCTACTAAGATCTACGTGTGTGGGTCTGCTGAAGGTTTTAATACGAAACGTTGCAACTTGCAAGTTGCAACCCATCTCCTGATGGTTCTGGTCGATGTCTGTATACTCGTACCTAGTTTGTCTGAAATTGCATTTTGTTTAACATTTTCGCAGGAAACACTTTGACTTGCCATTTAAAGGTCTGTAAAATTCAAATGGTAACAAAACAACACATAACCGTTATATGTAACTTATCTAGCTAAGGTAAGCAATATTGTGCATTTTATCCTTTCCTTAACTATACCTGACCTGGGTACCAATCTAAACTTTAACTTTGAAGGAGTTTATATATTCGATTGCATTGCGTACTTCCGGTGAGTTAAACTTATACACACACTGGTAAAGCCTTCCTGGCATCTCTGCACTAAAAATATAGCTGCCTTTTCAGTTTAGCTTAGCTTAGTTACGAGTATGTGGATAGGGATACATTATTATTGTTCCATTTCTTCAATAATAATAATAATTTTAGCTCAGACCGGAAAACGGAAATGAGAATTTCAAATGCAATTCAGGTTTTGTGAAATGTTTATTTTTAGATTGAAATTATTTGATATTGGATTTGACGCATTTCTAATTGCGTGGCGATGCATAATTTGAAGTTTGAACTTTGAACAAGGAAAGCCAACCGGTATGCCTTGGTAACTATTTGTATAGTCTGTAATCTGGATAAACAAAATAAGTAGCGAAAGGAACGGAAGTAAATTCTGATACAACTGACATTTTAGCTTCTATTAAGTTTCGGTAAAGTTTTATCGAAGCTAAAATGACTTACCGAAACCTTATCAAAGCTGAAATATGAATTTGGGGTATTCCTTTAACGTTCTTGTGTAACATTAATAGTAGATTACTTTTTCTAATGTCATATATAGTTTTCCCGTATGGCAAAGTTAACTCTAATTTAAACCAGAGTTCGTTCCTTTAAAATAATTAACCCGAGTTAACTAACGAGTGCCACATAATTCACGCAAATTGTAATTTTAATAGAAAAAACAAATTTTTAATTGGGAAGCATACATTTTGTTTTGATTCATAGAGTCTACAGATTGGGCTTATGTGTGGAATAGCACATCGGATAAATGGCCGCCACGCCTTTGCTGGCAAGTAAGTATTTTTATTGAAATTTTCTTCACCTTTTTCATAAATGTGGCTGATTTCTCCCAATCTCCTCTTCAAGGTGTTAGTGGTCGTAGGCTTGTTGTTGTTGGACTTTAAAAAAAAAACCTAAAAGAAAAAAAGTCCAATGACGTTAAATCGCAAGATCTGGTACACTATTAGGAAATGACATGGTATGTGGCACCGTCTTGTTGAAATCACATGTTGGTCACATCCATATCTAATAATTTAGGCATTAAAACTTGGAAAATTAACACCATTAATATAGTTACTGCTTGACCAGCCGCATTTTCGAAGCAGAAGAATGGCCCGTTAATGTCTTCAGCCCAAAATCCACACCAAAAAATCAGGGGTTGTGGATGCATTTATTTCTGAACAATTACTCGTGGACTTCTTAAACAACAAATTCGGTAATTTTGTCGATTAGAGAACGCATCAAGCTGAAAATGTCTTAGGTGAGTGTTTCAAATTGTAATTTACAAATTGGGTGGTGAAATAAGGCACAGAGGTCTATTTCTTGATGCTCCTTTTTTAGTTAAATAATTTCCAATTTTCTAAATAAATACTTTTAATGCACGTTATAAATTATTAGAAACCAACAGAGTGACACCTGAATTTGACATTTGGTAAGAACTCTTACGAAAGCCCTAAGTAAAGCTTATAAGATTAGCTGAGTGAACTGGACAGTGAATTGGACACTCCAGTATTCCAAACTAATTTAAATCACTTCCATTCATTGCAGTTTAATAAACGTTTCCAAGCCTCCAACCCTTTTGAATCCTTGTACAAATGTTTATTTTTATAAGCTGTACCCATTCAATTGATCTGCTGGGATAATGCTGCAAGACATGCTAGCCGTCGATCTAAGAACCAAGTGCAGACTATGGATCAAAGTCCCGCGTGACCTAAGGGAGCCAAGATCAGTTGTGAAAGACTTTCTTGAAGCACCGCAACAAAATTATGACATCTTCTGGTCCCCATATGTGTATCGCAATTTTTATTGTAGTACCTCTCAGGAGTCTAGGATTATGAAAAGTTTTCATAAAAATATTCAATTTTTTCAGTCCACAAAAACAAAAATAATATAAGCATAGAAATTGTTTGCGTTTTCTTCAATATGAAAAATTTTACACGTCGACCAAAAACCAATTGCAGTTAACAAGAAATGTTACAAAATTTCTACGCTGGCCACACTGATTAATTTTGCCTCTACCCAGTGGGGTCAGACAATCCCTGATAAGAACGCACTTGCGATTCACTATCGCTCAGTTGTTGTTTTCTGTCGCGAGATTATTTCATCGCAAAAAAAGTGAAAAGTAGGTATACAGCCTAATGCATTCTTTTACATTATTTATCGAAATTAAAATGGAATGGTCCGAAAATAGCCTTTACCTCATACACAGTTGCGTAATTGAAAAGCAAGCACTTTCAATTTTTGTAATTATTGCCAAATTAAAGTTGCTCGAATTTTTGTGTTAATTTATCGCATATCAGAAGTCATGCGATTGTAAACGCAACTGCATGCATGTAAGAGTAAACATACCATAGGCTATCACGTATTTATGTCCTTAACTTGCGACTGTCGCATCGTCGCTTCGCAGAAAACGGAAGACAAACTAGGCGATTTATGTAGGCACCAATCACATTAATGATATCGATCGCACGGCTTTTCAATCGCAAATAATAAAAAGAACCCATGAATTTAAGTTCGAATGAATGCATCACAGCACCGATGTGGGACATTTTGTTTTTAAGTCACAGGCACAGAAAATTGCAAGTGTGTTCTTATCCTTATTGCGAGAGTTTATTTTCACATCAGATACCAGGAAATTAAATTTAAATCGAAACAAAACTGACAGCTGGCTATTTTGACAGCTGTTATACTCCTGGCATTTACACGCATAAATTCGCAAGTTCTCCAATGGGGGTGGAAATTATTAGCTTTCTCAATGCAACTTATTGAAATTTACGTGAGATTGTAGTTGATAATTTTAAGAACAGTTCTTATACACTATAAGACACATTACGATACAGTCGACTCCGCTTATGTAAGGCCCACTAATTTCCAAAAATCTCTATCAATTAGTCGAAATTATTTGGTCAATTCTTATGCTAATAAATAAAAGTAAAATCTCACAAACTATACTTCGTCAACAATTTAGATCCTTTCTCAATATAATTTGATTGAAAACTGACAAATTTTGAGATATCATTTTTCTGAATTGAAATAATATAAAAAGAGGAGACCTGTCAAAACATAAAAATTAATTCGTTCATTCATTTCCTTATAATTTTTGACCACGTTCAAAAGTTTTTCTCTTTTTTTTGAAAAGGAAAAATGAGAGACCGAAACGAAAGAAAAAACGTTATGTTTTCGCTTTAAGACTGAAATGCGAGATTAAATAGTCATATAAATTATGCGAAAATGCATTTGGTTCGAAAAGTCTTGGGATTTTTGTAGCACGCAATTTTTTATTCTTAAAAGTAGAACACCAACATTTCAAAGTGAATGTGGGGGAACAAACATGGTAACAAAAAACGAGCAGCGACTAAAATTCTGCATCTGTCCCAGTTTTTTGGATTGTGATTATCGCAAGTATACATTCGCACACAGTTGCGAATAAAACGTGGAAAATTAAATTACTATATACTTGAGAGCGACCAACGAATTGCCGAATATTCGTCCATTTCGACATTTCATTCACATGTCTTTAATTCTATTCGTCACGAGATAGTAGACGTAGACGCGAGGGAACAAATTACTCGTTGAAATGTGGAACGCGAATAGAGTATGACTGTTCGTTATAATCAGATGCAATTCGCGACTAGCAATATTGTTTTTTTCAAATTTATCTTATTTTGACGATTACGAAGTAAATTTTTGTCTCTAAACATTAATATAAATTATATTTCTAGAATTTTGCTTAGAATTTGTGAAGAATTTAGGTTCGTAAATTGATTTAAATGGAATTTATTAGTTTATTCTTCGGTCGCTCTCATGTGAAAAGCCCTAAACATGCACAATTACGACTTTTTGCAAACCACTTTTCTAGTTAAACCAATATGCAGACATGAGATTTTAAAATCGCAGCGATTACAAAAAAATCAAGAAGGTACAAAGTTTTATATATTTCTGCGATTTTGTAGTTGTTGCGAAGAATTTATGACATCTGTGTATTTAAGTTTGGAACGATATACTGTTTTTTCCGCGACTTAATATTCTCATTGCTTAAAGTCGCAAGCCGGTGCAAGGCAATGTTACGATTATTAAATCGCAACGTCCGAAAATCCCAGTCTAAATGATGTTTTTACTGAATTTTTTATTTTTTTTTAGATTAGATTAAACATTTTATTTCTTAAAATCCAAATAAGTACATTATTTAGGAAAGAAAAGAAATATGTGACAAAAATATTTTAATACAAAAATAGAGTTATTGCCACTCTCAGAGTAATTTAACATTAATTATTTGAAATGGGTGGGGTGACCCTTAAAAAAGAAATATTAAAGAAAAGTTAAAATATTAATAAATTACATTATGCATACAAAAATTAAATTGAATTGAAGTTAAACGTTTCAAAAAATCATTTCAAAAAAACATCAGGTAGAACCATTTACAAAAATTTCGATACTCTCATTATCAAGACTGACTGACTAATTTACCTACTTAGTTTTCTTATCTTATTTTTTAAGCTAAGCTTACCTATAGAGTTAATGTTGTAAAAACAACAGCTTAAAGAATGTATCTAATAAACAAAAAATGATAAAAGAGATAATCTTTAAAACTAAAGGCAGGTGGTCACTCTACATAGGTAGTATAGAAAACATATTTTTTTTGTTCTTCATACATAAGTTGTATTTTTCTTAATTGTATTTTCATCACTTGTGTATATTATACAGCATAGATACCTTTGGATATTTAACTTGATGAAAACCAATCTCTCAATAATATTTACTTCAATTGCTAAAAGCTGTAAGCCTCCACGATAATAATATAGTCTGATCACCTTTGCTTTTATTACCCTTATCCTTCCGTTTTTGCAAATCATTTTTTAAACGATAGGTACTACCTATAGGTATGCAAGTGAGATGCCTCCGAAAGGCATCCCTCGAGGTTCTTCTACCTCTGTTTTTCTGCCCCATTGAATTGCCTCATTCGAAGGACTCTTATAAGGTATAGGTATACTCGCCACGACCATGTTGTGTATAAGAAGTGTATTTTTTTTGCTCAAACGCCGCAGCCATCAGTATCCACGCTAATTATATTTTTACTCTGTTCTTTTCCTTTTATTTTCTTTCATTTATTATTTTCTTTTAATTCAAGAAATTACACAGCCATTTATAAATTTTAATTCTATATTTTCTTGCATTCTTATTTTTAACTTTTGCTTTTTGGATTTATTTTTCGTTATTTTTGTTTTATCTGCTTCAATTTTTGTAATTTTTTTTTCTTAGCTTTTATAACCTAAATAATTCATTCAACCGAACGGCCGATTTTTTTCTTTTTTTAATTACAGATGCTTATCAATCAAGCCACCTGAGAGGTAAACAAAATTCTAACTTGCAAAAAAAAGAATATATCTATATAAAAAAATTAACTCCTTAAGAGTAAAATTAAATAAACAAAATAAAACAATTAGATCGAAAAAAAACTGCCAATAACTCTGTGGATCGTCCGCCGGAAGGGGTGAACAATCAGACCAGGGGTGTGGTATGTAGACTTAAACAAAAATAAAAACAACAAAATTTTAAATGGAATGCAGAGATAACATTGAGAAAAACAACACTTTCAAACATTTGCTAAAAATATTTTTCTTTAAATTATTCATAAATATTTATAAATTTATTTATATATTTAATTTTTTTAAACAAGAACAACAATGGTGAATGTATTTGTTTTGTGTTATGAATGTAATTTCATTTGTTATTTTTTTTTTAAATATAGATTTAAAGTAAAATAAAATTCTTTAGCACAGTGGATAAAGGTAAAGGTAAATTATATTTATTTGTATAAATGATTTTGTTGAAAATAATATAAAACACAAAAGAATTCCCTCATGCTCGCCGGACTACATCCCTGTGAGCTGAGCTGTTCTTTGATTTCCAACGGACGATCGGAAGATAGATTTTTGTTTATCTATTTTTTTTTTTAATTGGCATTATTAGTGCGTTTTATTTCGTGCACAAATTATTTTAATCTTATACAATATTTGTTTAAAATATTTCTATATATTCCCCAAATACAACTGCTAATCTAATTGCGCCATCCACCGACCGCATCGGAAGTTAGACTCACATTTTTCCACCTACACATATTTATTTCAACAATAAAAAATTAACAACTAAATGTGACTTAAAACAATTTATTAACATAAATAATTTGTATAAAAATTTAATAATACTAAAATTCGTTTTGAAATCCCCAAAATAAGATACATTTTATAAAATTTGGTTGTCAAGAATTGCAATTTTATTGTTACGAACTGTCAAACTTAATTCGCGTTCCACATACGGTCTACACTTTAACGAATAAATTGTTCACGCCCAACTGACCTCAAAATCACAGATTAACAATTAGAAAACGTCATTAAAAAAGAACCATATGAACGAAATGTCAAAATTGACGAATATTCGTAATTTTTTGTTAATTCAATTTTCGGTAAATAGACTTTAAGTAATTTGTTCTCCGATCTATTTTGTTTTAACTTTCCAAAAGAGTGATGTGATCCTAACTATAAATTACATAGAAAACACATTGCGTGAAATTAGTTTTATATTTTAATATTTAAACGCAACCAAACTAATCTTCTGCAAACTGTCAACATATAAATTCGAAATCCAAACTATAAGGACGCATTCTACAAAACGAAAAATCAAAAAAAAAATCAATTATTCCTTTTCTATACTTAAAACTATCAAATAATTTATTTCTGACAGTTCACTGCTAGCGTCAGTATAGAAATGCATCGTGTGAATAAAATGTTCAAAATTGCGTTCATTCACAATGAACAGAAAAGAATAAATAGGTAATCCACGACTTTTTCCGATTCAAAACAATTTTTCTGAGGTTTTGTACGAAATATATTTAATGCTATGTAGATTCATTGAAATTGAGTTTGACTGCCGTTGTCGCTGTCTGGATTCGATAATCAAATGGAATATCCTTTAGAAGTACAAGTTTGTACAATGTTTTACAGGATAACATCTATTTTGGTAATAAAGTTGTGGACATGATGCCAATTTATAACAGTTGTTTACCATTAAAAGTATGAAATATATGAATATATGAAAATAACCAAGTTCCGGAAGTCGAATGAACTTCTGACCATGCGGGCCTTATACACATCACTTTTATAAAAATTAGCTGTTATAAATTGACAAGTCTGGAGTCATTTGCTTAAGCTTATGGTTTTTGCTCGAAAATAAATAAGTTCGATTATTTTGAAAATTTTAGATTTTTAAATAGAAACACCAAATTTAAAAGAAACTATTAAATAAGACTTTAAGATTTGGTCCTTCGAGCCGGATTTTCTTATTAATAATGAACTTCATTTGGACACATGAAAGTGTTCCCCAAAAATAACTATGAGATACATTTTGGGACCGAAATAATAATATTTTATAACATGGAACCTATCAAGCTTACGATCCTCTCCTGTCTGTTTTGATATTCTCCACGCGAAGCTTAGTAAAAGTGTTTACCTGGGTGCGCAATCGTTCATGCTGAACTTAAAGATTTTTACTAGAGTTGTACTAGTAATTGGACGTGAATTTGCCTCAAGGGTTAGAATTTGTTCATATTCTTTGAAGAATGATTTTTAAGAATTCGCCGCATATCAAATCGCCTTGTCTGCCTTTTTTGGCATCAAATGGTATCGGTGAGATTTTAACTGACCTTAATGGAGCATATCGTATTATAAATGTATTACATTATTGAATCCCCATTTATTTGCAAGTGTTAAGTTTTTGGAGGAATACTTTAAGATGGAGTGTTACCTTATTTAACCTTACTTTAGTTGGTGCTAATAGCGCGGGACGCATCTAGGCCTCAAATAATACAGTCTGCCAGCTTTCTCAATTTGTTGCATGTTGTGTTGCATTTTGTATATCAAGATGCCAAATATCTCCCTCTGGCTCAGTTCTTTTATTATTTTATTTATTTTTTGTTTTATTTTATATTATTTTATTTTATTTTTTTTTATTTTATTTTATTTTATTTTATTTTATTTTATTTTATTTTATTTTATTTTATTTTATTTTATGTTATATTATTTTATTTTATTTTACCTTATCGACAAGAGCGTCGATGCTTAGAAGTGTGTTGTATTTGGCGTAGTTCAGATTGTTACATTGCGTCACAATGAGACCAGAAGTTTGTTTTCTAGGTAGTAGTCTTGTAAGCTTCCAGCACATTAGATGTGACATATTGGATGGTTCTGTGGAAATGTTGCCACTCATGGTTCTTAAAAATTGATAGTCACTGGGCTTCTCAAGAAATTATTATATATAGAAATTCAATATGGAAATGATCATGTGTCTTCTAATAATTGCGTCTAATTACATAAACGTTTATTTGCTTTGGACCGGATGTCCGCAGCAGCCTATCAGGGCTTTAACGGGGTATTGTTTGAAATCAATGAACAATGATGTTTCCGAAGAAAGTTCGGAGATCCCTAATATTGAAAGAGGTCGCGTTGATCATAACGTGATCAATTTGGGTGACGTGGAATTGAACATTTCACTTTTGAACTCAGCACTAGTTACCACAATGATTCTCCATTGCAGAAACTCAATTCTTAGCTATATACTCTATTTCCGAAATTCCCATTACCGCGTAGATATATATGAATTTCTACGAAAAACTGCCAATTCATGTTCCTGTACACCAAATTTTCTTAATTTCCACGGAAGAAAAGACTCACGAAATAATAATATATTTCCCCAGGCGGCAAATTTTAGGCCAACAAATTTTTGGATACTATCAAATAAAGGTTACAAAATACAAAAACAAAATGAAAGCTGCCAGTTATCGATTGGGAAATTCGAAAATTTGAAAATAATTCCCATTAGTTTCATATTCAATGAGTTTCCTGAAAGGTTTTTATTCCCAAACTTGTAAAAATGAGAATAGGAAATTTAAGTCCATAAAGTAGTGAAATACAGCTAAAATATCACTCTGTAAAGCAGTATAACCAGTTCAACCTTATAATATTCAAAACAGACAGATTGCTTTCAAAAACTCCATAAAAAGCCCCAAAAGCTGGAAAGCTCTTTGTTAAAAATCACCGAAAAAGTCCACATTACGATTTATTATCAATTGGGAACATTAATATGATATATTCCATATCAACGTCAAATCTAACATCTTATTTTCAAAAAGAAAAAAAACTCGAAAACTATGCTAAAAAAAAGTATTCACAATTTACTTTCAATTGAGGATATTAATACGATCTTCCATAATCAGGTTCGCTAAATTATTTTCAAAAGCTTGTATAAAAGCTCCAAAAGCTCGAAAGCTCTGCCAAAAAACCACTGGAAATTCCTTACACACTTGCAAGTTTTCGATGAAGAGATACTTAATGTTCTGTAATCTGTAGGCTGTTCGCATAATTTTTCAGAAAGAATTTGCTAGAGTACTGCTTCCATGGTCGTATGCCTTGTACAGAAGCTCGTAGAAATCTTTGAGCATTTACTATGGCAATTTTGTCCTTTATTATATAAATATGTATTATATGAACTAACCGGCGACTGTCAAACATTCAGTTAATCCCCAAAACCCAACAAGAAAAAAACTGTCAAATAATTATTACAAATTTTCGGTCCACCCGACCGCTTATGTATGTCCATCTAATATAATAATCGGAATCACTAATCGACTAGAAATAAAATCCTTGTTTACACTCATAATTCTTCGAACCGCATATAATACAAAATAGCTACTGATGATGGGTTATGATATGAATTCCACTTGGCCACAAAGGAAAAAAAGATGATCCTTGTATCTATGTATCTATATCTATATTTTCGTTGTAAATAACCAATTACCGACCGAAAAAGTAGGTATATACTAACCCTTTTATTCCCTTTCGGGATTATCAACCCGAAAATATTTTTCTCATGTCCTAAAATTGTAATATTTTTATAATCCATCCCACCATTAAAAATAAAAATAAAAAAAAAAACCTTTACTTAATTACCCGAGTGTGATAATGTGCAACCATCCTTAAAATATGTACTTACTTATAAATTTATTTCATTTTGGGGTGGTTATTTTCGATTGCGGACAAAATACTTAAGCTTTGTGGATTTGTGGACAGTTTAACATCAAAGAATTTTTCATTTAACATTCGTTAAAGTCTTATTTCTTTTGTTTGTGTTTTTGCGGTAATTTAACGCCTTTCATCATCATCATCATCATTATTGTCGTCGTCATCATTGTCATTTAGTTCAATAATATGGGAATGGGATAAGAGAAGCGAAATTTTATTGGATATTGTGGATTTTTTGTTTGTGTGTTAATTTCCCTGACCACAACATATTGCGGGAAGTCTAAAGTTGGCTTTGGTGTGTGCCGCTCGCGCGCTCAAACGTTCAACTTTAACTATAGGAATTGAAAACCAGTGTAGAGCCAAGCGCATACAATCGATAGATACATAGATACATTTGAACCACAACCAGATTGATCATCTGAGATAATAATTTCGTTTGAGTGCGCACAGGGTGCACAAAGCATACAACACAGTCAGTCGTCCGCCGTCTCATCGCGTCGTATATCTCGTCGACATCATCGGTTATGCAAACCGCAAAACCGAGATCAGCTTTACCAGCAGCACACGCTAAATGTGGCAGCAAGAACGGCAGCGGTATTATAGTGACAATGGTAGCGAGCACCAGCAATCGGGTTGAACTGTGATCTCACTTCATTTAATCAGAGACGATTGAGTTGCGGTAGGCGCGGTGCGGCCGGTCGGCCATGCGCCATACCAGCAGCCGGTGGGCGATCATTGGCGATCGATTTTAATCAATCGTTCGATCAATTTTCAGCGTTTTTCCGCTGATTGGTTATCGAAGTTCGACATTAATCTGTTGCGATATGGTACTTTAGGTATGGTTGGTTGAAAGCTATTGTTTTTTCTTGGATATATTTTTAAATTGTTTTTTTTTTTTTTATAGAGTTCCTCAGTTAAATGGTAATTGTGATAGGGTTGCCAAATAAGATGTTCCGCAGATGATTGATGTTGTTAGGCTTACCTCAGTTTCCTTATTCTTTATTAAACATAAATTCTTCATTGAGTTCTTCCACTTTATGACCAATAGGTAGATATATCGGATCTTCAAGGTGGGGCAACAAATTAGTGTTTTTTTTACTTCAACAGAAAAAAATTCAAAATTTTGATAGGTAATATTATTACAGCCACAATTCACAGCAAACAAAGAATGTCTGCAGATTCACCATAGTGTAGATTTACATCGCCCCCAATTCCGCCAATTACGCTTATACTTGTTGACGTGCCCGTTCACCCAAAAATGGACTATAGTCGCTGTAGATATCGAAGAAGTCCGCTTCCAACTCATTTAACCCGTTCTCGTACGCACTGCATTTCAAGGGTGGATTGAGCTGTAAAGGCATCTGATAATTTGAGATAAAAAGGCCCGTTAGGGAATCACAATAGGGCCAATCAGCTTTTTATTTAGTGTGGGCCCCATAGAGATACCTTCGAGCCCAACACATCTCCGGGTCTATCGGGAACTCACTTTCACTTACTTTCTCGGCGTGTATCTTCCTTAACTTGGTCGTACCTCTGTCTCGTTTCGTACGGGGCTGGATCGTCTTTGTTCACTCGCTCTTCATGTCCTAGCGATCTAAACGTTGAATATGTAGTTTTTTGTATAAGGGCACGTTATTGTACAGCTCGAATAGTTCCTGGTTGTATCGTCTTCTCCCCAGGTATCATTTTGTTTATCCACACAAACCGATCCATACGCATCGTCCTTAGAACTTTTCTCTCGAAGACACCGAGGAATCTTTCATCCGCCTGGCAGAGGGCCCATGCTTACTGCACCATAGAACAAGACCGGGGTGATTAGAGTTTTGTACAGCGTCTCCGGTATTTCTCGATAGGGCTTTATTCCTCAATTGCTTTTTAAGCCCAAAGAAATAAGGATTATTCTGGCCTGTGTGTTGCGCACAACTCTCTCAATGACAATATTGAAGCAGCTACTCAAGCGAATCACCTTGTCGCAATCCTCTGAAAGATTCTAAGGCTTCGGTTAAATTTCTTCCAGTTTTGACGGAGCAGCAATCACTTTTATCGCAGAACAGAACTTATATTTGGAAACTATACCGAGCAATTTCCCAGCTGGCCCCTCGACATTGTAGACATACTATGGTCACCGTGAAATACTACATATTTGTTTATTAGAACGACCAGCGAATTATTGAATATTCGTCCATTTTGACATTTCTATCACATGGATTTTGTTTCATTATCCCAAAAGACGTTTGATAATTGTGGATCATATCGAAATCCCGCTTTTTAGAATCCCATTTTTCAAAAATCCTGAAAAAAAATTTTAAATCCCACGTATTCAAAATCCCGATCTATTATATAATCCCGCTTTTCAAAATCGGTGAAGTGTGTATGGTATGTGGAACTTCAACAAAGTCTGACAGTTAGTGCTAACACATTGCAATTCACGACTACCATTTTGTTTTATCAAATTTATCTTATTTTGGCAATTAAAAATCAAATGTTAGTTTTAAAACATATAAAAAACTGAAGAAAACAACATGGCCGCCATCAACATCTATTCATGTTTATTGGCTAGCCCATTACTAAATATTTTTGTTTCACAAAATAAAATTAATTCTGTGCTGATGTTACATTTTTCACAAGAAAAATAATTTTTTAACTTAAACTTTTTCAGCTACAAGCTATAAAATTGTATTCAGTTAGTTGTCAGTTTGTAATTCTTGGCCGAAGGATGGCAGTACGACAATGAGATTTCGCCCATTCCGTCTGTTCCATACCACATCGATATCTGATTTCCCTTTTAATCAAAAAAATAATTTAAATCAACGCAAATGCCGATTCAACTTAGATACATATAAGCGGAGTCGACTGTTGTTCATTTTAAAGCAACACTCTATTTTTTTCTATCTTGAACTGTCACCTTTGAAAGTCCAGTAGACTTCAAAGAAAATGGTTTTGTCTTTGCATTTCCTAAACAAACCGACAACCTGTCAACCGTTTATGACTTACAAAGACTAATGTAGCTACTTAGGCGGGTGTCCGGTTGTGTAATCGAATATGTTTTATGCTAATTTTATTCATGCAACTTTTTTTGTTTTTATTTTTATCTACTACTGCCGATACTCCATAAAGGTGTAAGGTAGATATTCTGATTGAAACACTGACAATTGCTTGGAAATGAAAAGTTATCTTAATCGGCTTTAAATCACCTACCTACATTTGTATGTCGATAGATGGTCAATTCAAAGAAAATCGCATGAATTCAAAGAAATTCGCGTGCGATATAAAGCACTCGTAATTCAAAGAAAAGAATCAGCAAAAGTGATTGAATAACTTTATTTTGTAGACTCCAAGTCCATTACATATTTCTGTTCAATTAATGTGCATGAAAAGTATGAAGATATCACACGAATTTGTTAACGAAATTATTCATGAATTTCAGTAATAATTATATCATTCATTTAGTTAGGTGTAGAGAACTAGTTTTGCATCATGTCATTATGTGGATATGGATGGTTGCAATTTCAAGAAAAAATATCTACCTTTCCACACATATATTTCGAATTAAAAAAAAGAAACAAAAAAAACACAAAAATTCTGCCACTACGCTCGATTAATTAATTGCCAATTGTAAAATTAAATGCTTACCCACCTATTTAGGTACTCGTATATCTACTTGTTGTTAAAGTATTGCAATTCAAGAAAAAGATACTTTATTTCTTGACTGTCCGATCTAGTGTAACACACAACACCGGCTGTGTAGTGTGTTGGCAAAAGAGTTGAGTCTACACAAACAGGTGCAACATTAAATAACACTTTGTTATTTATTAACCAGCGCCGGCCGTTTCCTTAACAAGTCGCACCAATAGTAAATGTAAGGCCTTTCGTAATAGGGGCCCCTTTTGAAAAAAATCAATGATGTAGGGACTTACAACATTATTTTATTGGCTCAACGAATAGGTGTTTGTTTTTATGAATGAGTATTCATTGAGCCAACGAAATCTATCATTTAATTAAATCAAATTGCTTAATATATTGAAGGATTTTAGCGAAAATATGACAGATTGAAGTGACAGCACTGAGATGACAGATAGTTCGCAATACAACAACGTCGGTTATCAGTGGTGTCGGTAAAAGTAAGAATCGTAGTGTTCAGTAAAGAAGCCGTCTGTCAAGCCATACGCTTATAAGAATGAATAGTTTAAGAATTTAGCGTAGAATGAATCAAGTTTAAGTAATAATAACCTACAAAGATATTTCGTTCGGAGAATTAAAAGTTAACAACAAACGTCTTTTGCTACTGCCAATGTGTTTAAATTGTATAATAATTGGAACAATGAGTTCGAAAAAAATTATTGAAGAACTTTATTAATTAATAATTGATAATTTGAATGCGAGAGTTTGTATAGAAGCAGGACAATGAATAAGATGACAGAGTGCACTGGACAGTCAAAAGATACTTGTTGTAATGCAAGTGGAAGACAATTGCTAGATCTTTGTAATTCTTTTTGTCTTTGCATTCTAAACGGAACCAGTGAGGACGACGGATCAGTAAATTTTAGGTTTTTTTAGTGTTCAAGACACATCAGTGAACGATTATGCCATCATATATGAAGATTGTGAACTATTTGTGACAGATTTTGAGATTAAAGAAATACTATTTTCAAACCATTCTCCTGCTTCTTCCCAAATTCAACTGGGCCGATGCAAAAACGAATGCTTAAACATTGACAAGCAGTGAGATCCTGCGCTTCATCCAGTGTAGACGAAAGATGTAGTGCTGAATAGCTGAAGCTTTTGGCTCAGTATTCAGAACAGCATACAGTAAGCTCAGTCATAATCTTTTACCTTGCCGAAAACAACGACTTTCGTAATTCTTACAATGTAAACGTGGTAAGACTCCTCAATCAGAACTTCATTCTATATATTTCTGACTTACCACACTCATGTCTGTGTAATATGTGCAACTTAACAGAAATAGAAGACGCCATTGACTTCATTGGAAGGTATCCGATTCTCAAAGAAATTAGAGATATATATTTGGTAGTGACATTTTATCGGAAGAACAAGTTATTAGAATGTTCAACGAAATGGATGTTGTCAAACTCTACGATTACTGCCAGTGGACAATATTGAATAGTTGGATTTATGGACAAATTGAAACGGCAACTGATAAAAGATAATATTTTTTTCGAGGAAGAGGTCGGTTATTGAACTATGTCCTTCATGTATAAGAATTAAGTAAGTTTTGATGTTACAAGAGTATATGCTCTCAGAGGTAAGCTATTTTGCAATCTGAATTACACGGCACCAGTTAAAACGAATAGAAAGATAGGACAGAATTTTTCGGATTGACAATTAAGGTGTTTAGCATCTCAGTGAATCTCACGGGTGGCATCCTGTTGGAACTGAAGAATTAGAAATGCAAATATAATACTTAACTGGGTGCAATTCGAACGGATTAAAACCAATCCAGCGTCAATCACTCTTGGTTTATCAATATCCAGCCTAGGCCCTGATCTCGGTTGTCAATTTATCGATAGATGATCGCCTTTTTTCGATTATAAAATGTCGATTATGGTACTTTACATTCTTCAATTCATTTGAAGACGTGTAGTTTCGAATTGAAATTGAAGACTTTTTATGGATATGTTTCCGTAGCAATCATAATTCGAATGAACTAGTAAAATAGTTATAGTAATCACTCGGGAATGAGAAAAGCTTCAGAGAAAAAGTTTAAAATACTTATAACAAAAAAAGACAACTTTTTGATAAAAAAATGTCGGTGGCGGGGGAAGAAAACTTCTGAGTTACACAGAATAGAAATTAATTTTCGGAGAAGGCAACAGTACCTAACTGCATGTCCGACCTCTCTTTTTCTTATCCTTAGGTTAACTGGACCCAAAACGGCAGCTAAAAATGCCTAGAACTCACAATGCGATCCAGGCAAGTACTATAAAATAATTACGAATCAATCCAGTCAGTTTTTATTAATCATTATCCCTCCGAAAACTTGTGAATTACGTCCCCTTATCGACAAACCAATGTTGAGCTTTATATTTTACTTATAAGTGTCCCTAATTATGGTATGCCTGCGCCATGTAGAAAATGCAGAAAATAAGTTCCAAAACAAAATTGGATGCTATCTCCCTGCACCTAAATAAATACTTTATGACGTAATTTCAAAAATATTCTTCAACATTTCATCGAAATCCGTTTTACTGTTCTATGATTGACAAAATCCAATAAGTTATAGAACATATAGTCGTCAAATTTGTTTACCTATTTAAACAAAAAAGTAGAAATGTTGCAGTTTCGATATTTAAGTATTGATTTTTCGCCTTTTCTATTTAAATTAAATCCGCTCCTGAATATATGTGCAATTCGTCAACAAAAACCCAACGGTCGGTAGTTGCCGTCGTCTTTGCATGGTGTAAACCACGCTTGTTGTTGTTGGTGTGTCTCTAACTAGTAATGTCCTACGCACAGCATAATAAATCTTATAGATAACACAAACATGGAGGCACTACACAGCTTATATTTTAATTCTGAAATTAAGTTAAATTTTTTTTATTAGATAGATAGAATAGATAGATATTGTATCTTGTTAGATAGAGAAGCACTATTTGACATAAGTACGAGTAGTAAACATTAAATTTCAAAAAACATTCGCGTCGGTAATATCGTATCTGTTGGAAATTATCTTATTTGCGGCACTGCATGTGCATCTAAGCAGTTAATAGCGCTTTGTAACGCTTTTTCGCAGGAGTAACAGTGGCGCTCCATCTCATATAAAAATACATACTTCATGATCATAGAGCTGAGCAAATATTTACATTAGAGAGATTTCTGGATTTAGATACGCAAAGTGTCGGATTATTGTTTTTGAATAATTTTTATCTGATTTACACTCTGTTTACTATATTTGCATGCTAAACATTTTTTTTTTAATTTTTCAAGCTTCAAAAACCTTGCGAACTTAGCAGCTCTACACCTGCGCGCATATACATTTGTTTTGTTGTTGTATGTGTTAAAATTAATTGATTTTTTTGTGCTATTTGTTTCTGTAATTATTCATTGAGCCATTTCACTCGCTATACATTTTTTCTTACCGTCAAGCAGCTATACGGTTGCAATATGCATTTATGTGAGAGGGGATCAATGGCTGACAGAAAGGGGCTTTTTATTTTTTTTCTGTCTTGCATTGTATAATAATAGCAATTCCCATTGCAGATGTGCATCACGCTTGTTGGGTGGCTTGTGTATGGATGATGGGTGCTTATCACGCTAAACTATTAAAAATTTTTGCAAAATTTTAATTGAGAACTCAACACTTTGTGAAGTTGGAATTTAAGAATGTGATACGTGTAGAGCAAGTCGATGGAGGCTTAGGTATGTTGTTTGTGAAATTAGTGAAACAAATTCTACATAGGGTGTTTTTTTTTATTGTAGAAATTCACAGATCATATTTCGATCTTCGACTACCTATCATAAAATTGTCAAGTCTGTTTTCGAAATCGAATTAAACATTTTAAAAACGATTTAAACCAGTTTATATAAATCTTTTGGATTCCACTTGAACTTTTTAAAATTCGAAATTTGAAAACAAGGAAAACATCGAACAAAATCATCTTCGAATAAATTTGGTTGTTCAAAAAATTAAAAGAAAACAATGTAAATATTTAAATGGAGTTACATCTTCGAAAAAAGTTAGGTGTTCGAAAAATTAAAAAAAAATAATAGCACGTAAAATGAATTATTTATTTTTCTTGTTCTATTTCGATTTTCGACTTATATTTTGCTTTCGAAAGAGTTTTTTAAAATAAAATAATTTCGATAACAAAAAAAAAACACCCTTTATTTTCGCAATAAATAATCTCTCTCTACTTGATACGATGGCAAAACGAGAAAAAAGTTGCGCATTCAATTGAATTTATTGAAGTTAATTTTTGTTCGTTCATCAGAAGACAAGAAAGCAAAAAACTTTACATACTCGTAGATACAATAAGAAATGATGAGGGAAATGCAGCAAAAAAGAAGTATACAAATCTAATTAAATTATTAAGCAAATCAAGGTGTTGTAGTTATTGCCTTGTTTTTTTTTTTTGTTATGATCAAAGTGGGATAATTATTGCCTATGGATGTCTATATATAGAAGAAAGCAATTGGTTAAACATGCAAATGATCCCTAAGTGGTAGTGGCAGTCTGTAATGAAATTCAATGAGAAATCATACATTAAGCTGTGTTTTCTTGTTTTTTTTTCTGATGATGATTGAGGTATCATTTAATACTCGTATGATGTAATTGTTCAATTCTTACAGAAAAATAAAATAGTATCCGCTTTTTAATACACGTGTTAGCTGAAACACGGATAGACAACATATCAATTTTTCTTATACAAAAAAAAATATACTTATGCTTTTTGATATCTTTACATTATTTTTTATTCAATCAAATCGTATTCTCATTTCGTCTATTCGCGACACACTAATTCAAAATAAGCTTATGTTTATTGGTGTTTGAAAGGGTTTTTAATTAACAACAGTTTTATAAATACATGCGTTAGCATTAAAAACATAAGCGCATAATTTTAAACAGCTTTTAAGGGCTTAGCAAGATACTACTTAACAGTTTGCTAATACTAAAGCACTTTACCTACTAATATTTTCCTAATTTTAAACACTTTTTAACTAGAACCATACTAAATCTATTTTCTTAATAAACTACAACTAAACACGCCTCAAATAGTGCAAAAAAGTAAGCGAACATAACTTTTTGACGTTTGTAAATGTCAAAGCGGCATATGGATTTAGTATGATACTAAAAAAATAAAGTAGCCATTTTGTGATTTTAACTTTAGTAAAATGTTAAGAAAATAGTACGATACTAAACTGGTTTAAAATTAGCCAAATCCACTTTTTAGCCTAGTATCATACTAAAAATGATTTAACATATTACTAAATCGACTAAAATCTTGCGCCATATAGTTTAGAAAGTTGGTTATGTTATTTTTGTCCAAAAATGGTCACTTTGGTCACTATTTTTGTCTAAGTGTGTACAAATTCACATTGTGACAATACAAGAGTGAGATATATATAAATATATAATGCTATCTCATTCTTTCGCCGACTTTATCCTATACATTTATGTATTTGTTTCTTCATCGTGACGTATTTTCGTTTCATCGAGTTTCAAATCACAACCATTCTAAAGAAGTTTCTCTTCAAAATATGAAATTTGCAAAAACAAAAGAACGATTTCTTTATTTTTTATTTTACATATTTGTTTAAGCTGCCTTAAAAAATGTTGAAGTGCTTACGAAATTTATTTATTTCGAAAAAGGTTCCGACTTTTTTCTTTATAAAAATAAAATGCATGACCGGCTAACATGCCTTTACTCTTATTTTCGGTCTCAAGAATTTCAGTAGATACAGTTAAATATATTTTTAAAATCGTTTCCCTTCCACGTGCCCGATGAGGTAGAATCATAAGCGATTTTTACTCGTACATATGATATGCATATGTACTTTACTTACTATTGGGGAAATTTTGCATTTGTAAAAAAAATCGAACTTGATATCTTGATCAAACTTAACATTACGATGAAAAAGTGATTCCCGTAATTTCGTCTACCAGTCTTCCTGCCTGTAAGTCGATCTACAATCCAAGCCGCTGAAACGAATTTCTCCAAATTTGGTACATACTTGTATCTTAATTGAATACGAATATTTTCGAAAAATATTTTTTTTTGGATTTTTGATATTATAATTTTGTAAATTATGTCTTTGAATTCATATTCTTAATACTTGAAATTGCAACACACCGCATTGACCACAGAAAGTGGACGCAACACTACCGGCTTTGAAGTTTTTCAAGTCTGAGCCTGAGGCCAGGCAAATGCTGATGACGTTGCAATTGTTGGTACGAGGAGTGTTTTGGCCTGCCTTTACTTTTCTTCTTCGCGATGCTGTTGGAACTATGTAGGATATTGCCTTTTTGACGGGGTACTACGGATTTCTCCTTTTGAACATGCCCAACTGAGCCGGTCGTTATCCATTTTTTTCCAGATGGTATTTTTGACGTGAAGGCTTCCACGGATCGTAGTAATTTTAATAGTCATGGAATGTAATAAAAAACAGAAGAGTGAAGATGGTTCCTTCGTCACCTACTGTGACTTGGAATTTTGTTTATGACGAATTTTTTTTTTTTATAATTTTTCACGCGCTCAAGGGATTATGAATATCCTTTATATGTTCTTTAACATAGCGCGGGCAACCGGTGAAAGGAGAGAAAGAAGGATAGGAAAGATGTGTGGCGCGATGTTCTGAGACTAGAGCTGGTTGTTGTCTCAGATTTATCTCCAGGGATGTCAGCTGAACTAATGCGGAGAAAATTACCGTCTCTTATTTATTTATGTCTCTTATAATTCGCATTATTTTATTTATTTCGTAGTCATATTTATGGGTATACTAGTTTACTCAATCACATGTTGTTAGTGTTATGCCTGAACAGCATGTAATTTTTGTCAATGCTGGTTTTTAATGGAATATAAGAAGACATAGACAACGGAATTAAGCAAGAAATGAAAAATATATCAAGGTATATCTGCCAAGAATCTTTTGCTAACGATGTGATCGAACATATGAGCAAGTACAAGCGATCCATTCGTGCATTTTATTTTGTAGTGTACCTACTCAAAATCTAACTATTTAAATTTAACAAATACATTTTCGTAAAATAAAAAATAAAAACACAAAATAAACAAAACTCACTTTTTAACAAACGCAGATCAGTATTGTCATATACGAGAAATCCTAGTCTGGTGACAAATCTAAAAAAGCATTGCCATGCATTTGGAATAATTCTTAATTTTTTAACAGAATGGATGCGATAAGAAACCGCGACATGAGTGTGACGAGATCTCGTCGTTCTTGTTAAATAGGTGTCAAAAAATAACGACATTACACGTTATAAAGCATTTCATGTCGTCACGTTACGTTAAGTTAATAGATAAAGTAATTGGAAATCACTTAGCTTCAATATTATTTTCTTAAGTTTCATCTCATTGAATTGGGAAATGGTTTTATAATTACAAAATGTTTACAGTGAATTATGTTACGCTCTCGTGTAATTTTCTCACGGGTTGTGAGTCATTATTTTCTTAAATCTCGTCCCTATATCGGAGATTTTATTGAGTTCGGTGAGTTTAAATTGCTAAGCCAAGGATCAAAATTTTAAACCAACGTTGAACCTCACTTATCTGCCAGAAATCGGTGAAAAAAAATTACTTTTTTTTTATAATTTAGCGCGCACTAAAGGGCTTTTGGCTACCCTTAATATGTTTAAGCACAGTGCGAGCATTAGGAAAATAGGGAAGGATTTATAAGGAGATACCGATGTATATTGGTTTTGAAGTTCAAAATATTAAAATGGGATGGAAAAATAGAGCCGAGTAAAGCATTCCACATTCGTGTTGTTCGACTAAAGAAAGAATCTCTGTACTTGACAGAACGTCCGAAATTGGGCAAAAGGGTAAACTAATAGCATTCCTAGAAGCGCGATTATTACGGTCGAATAGTTTAAGGGGAGGAATTCAACTGGCTATTATAAAAATCGCGATAAAATAACGAAATACATGAAACATTTCGACGATGTTCGAGAGATGTAAATGTGTCCACTATAGTTCTATAACCAATCATTCTTAGAGCTCTATTTTGATTTCTATCCAAACAATTCAAATGAGTTTTGGGAGCTCCTGCCCAAATGTGAGAGTTATACTCCAGTTTTGGACGAATGAAGGCCTTATAGATTACAGCCAGATCAGACGGGAACACAATTTCTTGCGCCTTCGAAGAAATCCTAAGCACTTTGCAGCGTTTTAGGCCACATCGAATATGTGGTCATTCCACTAAAGGTTGTCTGTGATGCACATGCCAAGAACTGACAGCTGAGCGGTTCCTTCAGTACAAGTGCCGCTCATGGATATTGGATTATTGAACCATGGATCAAAGTTCAAACAACGCGACGGTGACGTTTGTACAATTGAAAGATGGGGACGTTATGGGGGAAGTATTTGGGCAAGCACGGGTCACTGATTTCCATGAAATTGAAATATGTTTTAGCTGACATAGAATTATAAAAGACAACAAAATTAGGGTGGGCCAAAACATTGTCATTTTTCCAGAAAATAATGAAACGTATTCTATATATATGCGAATTTTTACAAAATTTAGTTTGAATTAGAAATTGTTTTTAAAAGCATTTAGAAATACTAAATTTAAAGCTCACAATCGCTTCAATCAACAAAATAAAATAAATTTATTTAAAACGTCAGGGTTTGTATAATAACATAACAAAAAATTTAAAAGAAAATTATTCGAGTTCTTGTTTTTTCTTACAACGCTGTTCAGTGCAGAAAATGTATACATAGCTATATTTCCTGTGCGCAGTTTAAAAATTCGATTATTTATAGTACTACGAGTATACATAAGTAAAATTTTCTCATTTACTGAAAAGCAAAGATGTAAAATCATAAAATAATTTTACGAAAAAATATTGCCATGAATATTTTCTTCTATTCCTTTGTCTTTCTACTGGGGTAACATTGAATTAGATCTAAGGTCTAAGGTATCAGGGAGATATCAAAACAAATTCCATATCGTTGACCTTCTTATTAAACATTTTTTCTTAATCGATCATTAACTCCTGATAAAAGTCTATTAAAAAATAAGGCTTAAATTCATTATATTACTTGTAAATATTCACGAGGTGTTTTTGTATCACAATTGTCTCGCAGTTGTATACAATTTTGTTTTAAATTTATTGCTTACAAATAAAGAAATGTATATAGATACATTTTTTGCCCAAAAAAAATTATGAAAATCGCAAAAGTTGTCTTGAAAATAAATTTCAAAAGAAGTACCCTAGTATAGATACTTATAGAAATGTTGAAATACTAAAACATCCGGTCCTCGAAAACGATCTAACACGAGGCGCCAATTGACTTAGTGTTGTAACATCGGCCCGCTATTTATCTCTACCTCATTGCCTTCTATTTGGTCTAAGACAATAATTAGCTTTGTCAAATACACGGTAGTTAGATTTATTTATTGTGCGTATAGTCTTCTATTATTATTTCAAAACACATAAGCACGCATTTTCTAAAGAGCTTCATCTTCAAAAGGAGGCATAGCTATCTACCTAAATTTTTATCTTTTGTGTTTTTATTTATTCAGATTAATTTTGTTATCATCATGTCGTCGATGGCATTATAAATTTACATACACTACCTTCTGTTGCTTTTTGTGGTTTTTGTTGCTTTTTTTTAAATTTATAATCCGATTATAAAAATGTACTAACAAAGAAATGTTTATTTGTTAAATTCATTAAATATTTGTTAAATGCACACAAAAAGTGTTGCCACTGTTGTTCTTCATGATACAATACAATATTTTTGTTAAGAAAAAAATTCTAGTAAATAATGAAAATATAAATTTGTTTCTTCTCATTTCTCTGCATACCATCACCAATACCACCACCACCACTACTACTACTACTACTACCACTAATTGTGTATGTGTAATACTCAAAATCAACTTATAAATCCACACACTAGACCCTGGGATGATAACCACAAACGGTAGCCATTTAAATATTTGACTTAAACAAATGTTACATATATTTGTGTTTGTAAAGTTATTTTTTTTGTATCTGTACTTAATTTTTCTCGGTGGAAAGTTGGAGTTTTTTTTTCTCTAATAATTAAAACCCTTATGGTTTGAAAAAAAAAAACGAAAATTCGTTACTTAATATTGTGTGTGAGCCTATGTCTATAGATACTTATCTTTAGATTTATATTCTTATGCTAAATATTTAAAATACTTTATGCTGAACAAAGGGTGCACTTGCATGAAACAATGCGCGCGATATCATAGATTCTTGTTTTTTTTTAATGAAAAATCTATGTTTTGTGGAATGCGCAGTTGCCCCCTTTAGACGGTATAAGCTTGCCTTGTTTTGTACGACAGTAACTCTCTGCCATTCCGCAGCTCTAGGCCGGGTAGACCGCCGAAAAGGGGACCAGTTGGATTGTCCTTGCCGCCAACGCATTTATCACAACATCCGCAATTGAAGAAACATCGTTTGGATAACGGAGACTATGCATACGAGAATGGGCATATAAATGGTAAGTTTCATTTGTCTTTTCTTTTCTTTTGTTCATATCTAATTTGAAAAAAATCCCACATCTGACACCGACTGATTCTGAATTTGAAAACAAAATAACGGTATGTATTCCGAAAATGAATATTTATGGAACAATTTTCGCGTGAAATTTTAAATGTGTTAAAAATTTTCTAAATCAGATATAATGAATTTAAAAATATCGCGTGAAAAGGATTGTGGAACGTATTAATTTTTCATTTCACAGTAGAATTGCAGCTTGGAACTTATATTATTAGTTGAGATTTTGATGAATATTAGAATAAAGTAATACGAAAATCGTCAAACTTCCTTCCTTCAGCTAAATTTCAAAACCAGTCCTATACAACAAATAGATTTTCAACGTAACAAAGTGAAATCGGTATTTCAGTCCAAATCTTCACACTTTTTCTCGAGATTCCGAAATGTGAGATTTCTCTATAAAATAAACTTTTTATACTCATTTTTCACCATATGACAAGATGAAAAACAGCTGTTTTCGTGCAAATTACGAGCTTTCACTTCACCGAGACACTTGTGAAAATGAAAATTATGAATTTTAACATTTGAATTTCAGGAAAGTATGGAGTGACGTAGAGTGAAAAATTCAATTACACAAACAAAGAAAGTTTATAATTGGAATCTATTAGGAAATCTTTAGAATTTTTTCATATTTTGCTTTGGTCGGAACATTCTTTATAAAACAAAATAAGTGTCAAATGGTTTTACATTCATTTACACTTAACAAATGTTAGCGATTCTTATTGGTGTTATTTAAACATGTGAGTGTGAATGAGAAGTGAAATCAAATATCATGTGAAAGTCTAAGACTTTGACTGGCGTGAAACTTATAACTTTATGGCAGGAAATTACAGAAATTTACATTTCTCTTTTAAATTTTAACTGATTTGATTGAAATCGAATTGAAATCACTTTTCAATTTCACGTGAAATAAAAACCTGTGTTCTATATTTCGATCGATTGCGAAAACTTCGAATTGACTTCGAAATGTCAAAAATGTGGGTTCATCTATTTTTATTTTGCCACTAAAGTCAAATTACTTAGAGCTTAAAAGAATGGGTGTAATTTTATTGGCAATTTTAAGAGAAATGAGGAGAAATAGGAAAGAAGAACTTTAAAGAAAAATAAAATTCAAACATATTTTTTTTTCAAAAGTATACGGAAAATAGAAATATTCCAATATTCTTACAACAAGAAATACACAACTAACTGTAATTGCACCAATTTCACAAACATTTCACGAAACATAAATAAAGTGAATTGAAAGCTCAGAAAATGAAATAAACTGAAATGCAGAATATTCAATTTCATTTTCGAAGTTCCAATTCACAATAAGCATTTCGTACAAATTGTGAATCACACAAATTCACTTTCGCCGTGAAGATTTCACAAAATGTGGACTTCAGAACATGAGCGAAATTATATAGCGAAACATCGGTGTAAAATTTATAATTTCACATTGAAAATATGAATTAAGTGCAATATAAATAAAGCGTTATGATATTTTTATTTTTAGGAAAGATAGGAAATTTGTTTAAGTGAACATAAAGCTTAAGAAAAAATGTTTAGTTGTTTTTTCTTCACCTTTAAAACCAATTCAATAACACCAACTGTTTATCAACAAAAAGAGGAGACTCCAATTACTGAGTCACCAATGTCAACATTTTTCACAAAATAACTTACAAATTCCTTCAAAATGCAAATGGAAAAAACTGTAGGTACATAGTAGATAACTTCCTATAATGAAAAAAATTGTGGAACCTGTTTCTTCCGCATTTTTGGTATAACATCTATACGCAAAAATTAAATTGTATGTCTTTCATAACTTGAGCAATTACTTCCGATTTAATTAAATTGAAGTTTTCACAATCAGGGTGCAAATGTCAAATTTATATTCCACAGCTTGTAATGGGTGTTTTTTTTAACTCAATATTAACTTCGGGCATTTTAATACCTGTCAAACAAGTTGTCAATTTGCAGACTCTATGAGGAAACCTGTTCACCTGAAAGAGATTGCTTAGATATCTTAGATATATTTTACGGAACTATCCTAATATTACCCCAGCTAAGAAAATGTTTGTGGAACGTATCTATCTTTATCATAGAAAGTAAACTTATACTGCAACATAGTGTAGAATTCAAATTTAAACTGTTTAAAAAAAAAATATAATTTTGACACAACATTTTAAAATGAAGTCAACAAGTTGCCAACCCCAATATCACGCCATTATCTTAAGCAATGAAATGATTGTATTTAGGCAGTAGGGAGGAGGGTGGGGGCGATACATGCACGTAAAACGATTATTGCTCTAAATAAGCCATCATATGCAATTAATTTACTACTATTAAATGAGTTGAAGGTAAAATTATAAAACAAAAACATTTATTTAATATTGCTATTAAATTAGATTAAAGATGCATCATGGATTATATCGAAACATTATTAATAAAAAATGGACATTGAATTTATAAAATCACAAAAAAAATAAAAATAATAATAATCATAGGAATAAACTTAAGTGTTCCCACATACCTATTATTTGCATTTCGATAAACCATCACAATATATCGTCACGAACAAAAAAAATAGACAAATAAAATTAAAACAATTTTCCAAAACCATTTTTTTTCTTTTATTAAAAATTAATTTATTTAATAAACAAAAAGGTAATTTAACAAATTGCTTTACATGTTATAATTATTGTTGTCATATATGTATCTACGAGTACGCAAGCTGCTCTAGAAACCGCAATTTGCCATCACATCACAACCACAGACAACCGCCCGCGCACTCCTTTCCATCAAGGGGTGGTCATTTGACAATTTGTCAATTAATGGCATTAGACAAAGTGAAGTACTTAATACCTATGTATGTAATGTACACACATGTATGCACTATTTTCAGTGTTTTGTTCATGTGCATAGTCAAAGGATGATTTGCTGTAAAGGCCTTTGTTGTTAAAATAAATGTGTTCAAGTTCGAGTTTGGGGTTTTTTAGGAGATCTGTATTTTTTACATGTTTGAGTTAAGGCTAGTTTTGAAATGTTGACTTTGGTCTTAATTTGGCTCTTTTATTTCCTTTAAAATTATTATACAACGAACTAGGGTAATTTCGGGAAAAAATTGACGCATGTAAATTTTAAAAATTCCAAAATTCCAAAAAGGAAAATATCTTTTTTTCTTTCGGGTAAATATTGGCTTGGTGAAAAAAATGTCGTGCGTCTCATCAATTTTAATGTTATAATGATGGAAAACTTCAGAAAAGACTCTTCTCTATACAGAGCATTTTAATATGTTGCCAAAATTTTGTGCTAGAGGGGGAATCTGTCATATAACTAAACGAATGAATTTTAAGAAGTTTTTTTTTGCAGTGTATACGGCTACGCGTACAGTGGTGCAACAAAGCGATGCCATGCGAGAAGCGTTGGCGTACTAAAAAAATATATAAATTTATTCTTATATACCTTCACACAGTGAAGCGATATTTGATGCGGATTTCCCACATACCTATCGCAAGCATCTCGCTCACAAACTCTTCTGACCACTTTTCATGCGAGTTTGTGTGAGAATTGTTTGTTTTGACTTAAACGTCAAGAAAAAATCAAACTATTTAATTTAAGTGATTATGTTGTTTTTTTATTTCATTCTTACTAATTAGAAGTTGCTTTGCTTTGTCGCACTACTGTACGCGCAGCTTAAAGCGTGATTCAATCGTATCAATTGTAGCCTTTGAAGGCAAGATTACATGTGTTGTTAGCGAGCCAATAAATAATACGTAGTCTTTATCAACATTTACATAAAATAATCTGTAAAACAGTATTGGTAGCCTTAGCAATTTTCTTGTTTTTTTTTGTTTTTTTTGTGACAACTAAAAGTCACTTCTTTAGTATAGTACTCAGCTTGCGATAAAATTTTCTTCCACTTTTATCTCCAAACATCAGTCAAAATTCTATCTAAAGTTTGACATGAAAGAGTTATAGCGAATTTAAATTAAAGTTCAAAGGAAAATAAAATATGCCAAAAACAGATTTTTTGTGAAAAAAAATATTATTCTTATTTTTTTTGCCGGGTACTCTTTTGGATTGCAGGGAATTTGTTGATGACACAAAAAACAAAGACAATCTATCAAAATTTAGCTTGATAATTAATTTCCCGGACATTTATTTAATTTATTTAGCTGGAGCTGTATACTTCTTCACTAAAATGCTCGGCTTAGTTTTGGAGAGAATTTTTTATGGGAGGGAAATTTAAGTTCGTGGTACGTACTAGGCTTAAAAACATAATTGTACTAATAAACTAGGGCTAATAAAATTATAAAAAGTTCACTAGCTTACATCCAGTTTTTTTCCGAGCGAGATCATCTTAAAGTTTTATGGTAAAGTCTGACTTAACACTAATGTTTTTTTATTGAGTTCAGATAATTACCGAGTTAACTCAGAGAATTCTTAAAGTTAAGTCTTGATTGATTGAGTACCAAACTATTTAAAGGGTTATTTTGATAGTGTCGCCAACTGGATAGAGAAATGCAATTTTCCATATATCTAATGCTACACATCGATTCCGATAGATTTTTGACAGTTAAAAGAAAACTTATCCTTCTAGTTAACTCGGGGTTAATTTATTTGGAGGATTAACGCACGTTTTTAACAAAGAGTTTATATACCCACTGAAAACTGCCTTTTAGAGGTGCACTATTACTCCCGACTCGCAAGAGAAAATAATCGATTGCGAATCGCTTAGTTGGCTTTATATTTAAATGTCAGAAATTGGCTCTATTAACATTCGTCTTTATCTGTCAGAATCGGACGAAGTCTAATTCTGGAAAATATAAAACTGAAATTGCTTTTTTATTTTATTTTTTTTTATTTTTAAATAACATGAGTGAAATTGAAAAAGGAGCTTTTCAGGGAATGTCGGAAATTGGCGGCTCACGTGTCTATTTCTTAACTCTTTAAGATAGAAACTAAACAAAGTAACATATATCTTTCTCCAAAAAAAAATATTTCAAGAATTCTGTTGATATTATAAACAACCTTCATAGCGCCAACATAATAAGAAAAACAAGACAATTGGGAACAAGAAGAAAGTTGCAACTTGTGGAAGGACATTATGAGCATCCTAACTTATTTGCCTAAAAATGAGACAAATCTAAAAAGAATTAACCTAAATTTACAGTTGAAAATGGAATTTGATTATTCGCGAGTCATAATGAGGTACATAGGTAGGTATAGGGTCGACCACAAAGGGCGTGAAAAGCTTTTATGGAATACAAATAAGTGAACGGAAGTCTACTTGCCCCTATGTAAGATTGTTTAACTAACCGATAGGGCATAATGCCTAAATTCTCAAACACTAAAATTAATTTAATCTTTTCCAAATTTGCGGTAATTTTGTTGTCTGAGAAATTACATTCATTCAAAATAAATTGTTTTTTTTTTATACATACATATATGACATTTAGATTGACCTAAAAAAATTAGAAATGAGGCATATACATAGGTAGGATAAGCTCATTAAACTCTGATCTCCACATGATTATCCACTATTGGGGAATAAAAATACCCGAAGGTTTGAATACACCTAAAACTGACTTTCTCTTGTGTCAAATCAGAACAAACTTCCTTTGGTGCTATCAATGTGCGGTTGTATTGTAGAAGACGATCAGATTTTGATCTTGAAAGCTGACACCACCATTTTTGGAACGATCTATATTCGATGTTGTGAAAAAGGTGACGTAAAATAATGTAGAAGCCAATAAGGTCGATCGAAATAAGACCGATTTTACATTGTCTGCATTATTACTTAAGCCGAAGGAAATAACGCCGAATGAAAAAGTAGGCAATAGAAGCGACTGAAATTTTTGTAAAACGTGTTTTAGTGCGCAATTTATAATTGGTAATAATATAGAAAGATATGGAAATAAAACCAAAATATCTTTAACCCAAATGATACATAATAATGACGAAATTGTGTGGTACAACTCTGCATGCAATCAAATGGAAATTGGTGTTGTTATCAATTGTGAATTTAAATCAAAAACAAAAAATGTATACGCCCAAACTAGACCCCACACCAAATCATATAACTGGACCAAGCAGGGCGGTTGCGCGCCGAGCTTTTCATAGATGAATTTTAAATACGAATTCCATTGGTTATAATGTAGGATTGTCTTTCTCAAATGGAAATATCATCGAACGAAATGGAAATAACAACGGAAAAAAATTCCTTGTGCACTGACTGGAAATAAGGCAGAATACTGATCGACATTATTACCATTTTTGTAGGAAATAGAGTCGACTAAAAAAAAAAACAAATTGGCCTATATTTCCATTTTTTTTGGAAATATAGCGTATTGCCTTCTACCTTATTTCACGGTTCCGTTAAAAATGCTACTAAGTTTTCTTCGAAGATGCAATAAATTGTTTTCTCCTTCTGATCTGGCTATAATTTAATCGTCCAAATATCAGTATCATTACATTACATTACATATTTTACTACTCCGTAGATAAATCTACGAAGTAGAGACACTGAAGCACTGGCAACGAGACCATTGACTTTAAACATCACATACATTAATACAGTCAGTATCATATTTGCACAAGTGGAGCTAAAACAAATTTTAAATTCTTCGGCATAACTCAAAATAATTCTAAAAATTATAGGTGAACGTACTACGTCGTTTCAAGATTTTCATTATTTTATCTCGGTTCATATAAACAATGTTCTTGCGAAATAGCCAGTTACATTAATCCCCCAAAACTATTTAAATGAAATACTCACGCTACTACGAATGCCCATCACAGAGATTCCTTCTTAAGCCGCACAACACGAATGTGGAATGCTTTAGCCGGCTCTATTTTCACCTCCCATTTTGATATTCAGAAATTCAAAACCAATGTGCATCGGTATCTCCTCTTAAATCCTTCCTACTTTCCTAACGCTCGCACTTCTTGATCATTTTATGGGAAGGCAAACACCATTTATAGCCGCTCGGTTATAAAAACAAATAATAAAGCTATCCAATGCGTTTCTATTTGCTATTTGACATAGTAAATATTTGACTGCAAATCAGCCTTTGAGTATAGAATTAGTTTTTACCGACTAACTGTCTTAGAATACATAGGCTGAGCAATTTACATTGTACAATGTGTACTACAGCCTTCGCCTCAGTAAAATTATTAGTTATTATAGGGATATCAACATTCACTTCGACAAATGAGTGAGTGAATTAATGAGTGAGTGACCCGTTGGAGTAATAAATCACTTAGATACATGTCTCCCAACCTCATACCTACTCGTACGTACACCATATCGATTTAAATAATCTTTTTTATTTAGTAGAGTTTTGTACTTTTTTATATGTGATGAACATTCATTTTTATATGTAATTATTAGTTTATTGAAAATTTATAAAAAGAAAATATATATATAATAGTATGTCACCACAAAATTGGTTTAGCATTAGCAGACATATGTATACTCGTACAATAATTCTAATGTATTGCATCAAAATGATGTACGTAGGTGGATTGTAGTGTAATATGTGTCTGTTATTAAATATTAAATCATAATTTTATTACTTGATTGATTTTCGTACATGTGAATATTGTACGAGCTAAAAAATTACAGTAATCATTTTATATTTGTTTTATGTAAATTTTCAGAAAAATCCACAATTTACATAAACATATAAATAATAATAGTGGGAGTTATATATTTATGACCACATGTAGATTTCTAACACACATTTATGTGTAGATACATGTATATTGGTGTGTTGTCTATAGAGTCACTCCCTAAATACATACGATAACCGTAAATGGATTTATAGATATTTATGTAGAAAATGGCGGGACATGTTTTTTTGAGAAAATATATGTAAATTGGTTTGAAAAATATAAATTTCATTTTGACCACTTTTCAATATTGGAAAAAATACTTTAGTAGATAGTTTTTTTAAAGAAACATTTTTTTTTTTTGGAGACTGTCGTTTGAGGTTTTCAAAGATCCTTGGAAGTAATTCTTCTCAGACTTAAAAAAAAACCTTTGAGATTCGGCTTTCTTATACCCAATGCACATATTTGAGATTTTAATTTTTGTTGGGCAAATTTCTTGTTACTATTAACAACATCAAAACAAAGATGAAACTCTAAATGTATTTTGTTATGTTGTAGTTTCATTAGGAGTATTCACTATCCGATGTATCTGGTATTGTATCATTGTAAAACTGTAAAAGTGTAGCATTTTTCGCACTACAAAAACAAAATGTAATGAATGTCAAAGTCTTACACTTTTACACTTTTACAATACCCGAACCCTATTGTAGCAGTAAAATACAAGAGTGTAAGATTTTTTTTAACACAAACTAAACCTTCTTCAGAACAAATGTGAAACATATTTTGACATTTGCTTCAGTGTTGCCACAGATTAGTAAATGTGTGTTCACAGTCTGTTGTTAAAAATAAAATTTTACAATTTTACAAGACTTGGTACACCAAATCGTGAATACCCTTATTGTGTTTTGCATAACAAGAATGGAACAAACAAGATGTTTGAATAAATATGTTTGAAACTAAGTTACTACTTTTATTTTTTATGGCCGGAGACTTTGTTGTATTTTGGTTTTTTATTTGTACGCATGAAACAAAGATTGCAACGATATTTAAACCAATAGGTAACCGAAGTACGAGAATTGAAAAATAAAAACATTTGGGTTGTATTTGAAACAAAACTTCAATATTTCTTAATATTGAAGTGATGCTGTAGTTGTGTTTCTAGAACTTTCGATGGTGATTGAATTTTTGACAGGCAGTCATTTTGCATTTCAATTTTGAAGTTATAATGATGTTCTATAAATGTTAATTGTATATTTTTATTTACTTTACTTAAATCAACCCTAAAAAGTAAGCAAACAAAAATTATTGAAAGATTTACTATACATTGCAGAGTTGCCGCATGATTGAAAAATTGTCACAAGTTGGATTAAGCAATTCGCAGAATTTAAGATGCACATAATACACATAACTAAATAAAAAAAATTATGTATATATTGCATGTCTTATCATATAGAACACATTTGATGTGTCATGAATATTTCGTTCTAAATGTCAACAGGCTTCCTAGAAATCGATTTTTATGAAAAATTAAGAAAAAGGCAAAAATTGATGTTTTCGGGATTTTTTTAATCCACCGTAATAGTAGACATTTTGTTTTAGAATTTTTAATTATTTAATGGGGTTTCGAATACAGAGAAAATTGATATTTCGACGTTTAACATGATTTCTGTTATACATTTTTTTTTAATATAAACAAAAAGTGAACTGCGGCAACTTTGGCGGGTATAGGTCAACATGAAAATTCTGTTTTTTTTTTAGCATTAGAATTCTAGTTACAGTAACGAAGACTAGAAAATATGATAAAAAAAAAACATTATTATTTCTCTGTTTTAAAATGAGGATCTTATATCTTAAAGTTTCTACTTTGTTGTATCTTTAGTGTAATAACATGTAAGTTTTAATCTTAAGATACAAAGTTTTAATCATATTTCCTGTAACAAGCGCCATATTGTTCACAATCTAATAATTTTTTATTAGAATTTGATCTTATATCACAAATATTTAAACTAATTTTTCCAGTTGGTATCACTTTTTCCATAGGAAATTTTAATGGAAAAGGCTAACAGTTCCGTTTCTTATTTCAAATCAAAAATATTTTTTGCAACTTGAGTGCCTAAATACAAATATGAATATTTTCTAATTTTGAAATGTTCGCTCAATTTTAACTTTTTGGGTGGCGCGTGAATTTTCTTGAAGTGAAACATCAGTCTTTATGATAAAAATGTCATTTGTATTAGATTTTCCGATTGATTTTATTCAATACTTTGAAGTTTATCTTTTTTATAACATCTCAAAGCTCAAAGGTATTATATATCTTAAAAGAATTTATATAAACCTTACATTGTTTTCGGAAACATTATTTCTCATTATATTATAACATAATATAAATTTTGACTCCATAGACAGAAGATCTCTCTTTCTGAAACTTAGCAACATTGGACTATCGTCAAAAATGATTAAAATAATACAAAGTCTATACGAAGAAAAATTCCACCGTAGTATGGGATGGAAGCAGACTCTCGGACGGGTTCAGAACAAACGTAGGAGTAAAACAAGGATGTCTTCTCAGTCCCATATTATTTGCAATTTTCTTGGACGATCTGGTTACATTTCTTCCAGCAGGAATCGATTTTAATGGTATATGTATCAAACTTCTTCTGTACGCCGACGATATAGTTGTATTTGCACAAACTCCTTTCATAATGCAAATGATGATTAACAAGCTTTATCAATACTGCACCATATGGAACCTCAAAGTGAACATCAACAAGTCTAAAATTATGGTGTTCCGAAATGGAACTGGAAGGTACGCACGTGATGAAAGATGGACTTGGGAAAATGAGGAAATTGAAAAAGTGAAGGAGTATAAATATCTGGGAGTAATCATAACGCCAAAATTGTAATTTTTTTTTTAAGCTATGCGCGCACTCAAGGGGTTATGAAACCCTTAAAATGTTTATACACAGTGCGAGCGATTAGGAAAATGGGATAGGATTAGACAGGAGATACCGATGTACATTGTTTTTAAATGCCTGATTATCGCAATGGGAGGGAAAAATTCGGTCGGGTAAAGCATTCCACATTCGTGTTGTGCGGCTAAAGAAAGAATCTCTATACTTGACAGTACGTCCGAAGTTGGGCTCAAGGGTAAATTGATGGGCTTTCCTAGAAGCGCGAGTGTTACGGTTGAATAGTTTAAGGGGAGGAATGCAACTGGCTATTTCACTAGAACACTGTTTATTATAATACCGATAAAATAATAAAAGGCATGAAACATTACGACGGTGCGAGAGAGGCTCAATTGTTTTAGTTATTGTTTCATCACCTCTCATTTTTAAAGCTCTTTTTTGGATTCTGTCCAGGAGACTTAAGTGCGTTATGGGAGCACCTGCCCAAATATGACAATTGTACTCAAGCTTTGGACGAATGAAGGCTTTATAGATTACAGCCAGATCAAAAGGGGAGAAATATTTCTTGCATCGTCTCAGAAAACCCAAACATCTTGCAGCATTTTTGGCGACGTCGAATATGTGTTCATTCCACAAAAGGTGGTCAGTGATGCACATACCGAGAACTGAAAGTTGTTCGGTTTCCTCGATGCAAGCGCCGCTAATGGACAACGGCATTGGGGGATGGTCTCGCTTTAACGACAGAAGACAGCATTGGGTTTTTGAAGCATTAAATTCTACGCGGTTTTTTATTCCCCATTGGGCAATGCTGTCTAGATCAGAATTTAATGAGCTAATCATATGCTGCCGTTCAAGTTCCACATCCGAAGAATATGGATGAGAATCTAAAAACGAGTATGAAAAGCTGATGGTAATGTCGTCAGCAAAACAGTATATTGGATTAGAAGTTTCAGACAAGAGATCATTGATGAAAATGAGAAAGAGAGTAGGAGACAGAACGGAGCCCTGGGGCACACCAGCATTTATTTTATGAATATCAGACTTGAAACCGTCCAATACAACTTGTATTGAGCGATCCGAAAGGTAATTTCTAATCCAACGAAGAAGAGATTCTTCAATACCAAATGCACGCATTCTCGATAAGAGAGCCTGATGCCAAACTCTATCAAATGCTTTTGAAATATCAAGCGCAATAATCTTACTTTATCCAAAACGATGTAAAGATTTGTGCCACTGTCATTTAGAAAACATCTACAAGAAAAATTAAAAGAAGCAAAGAAAGCTATAAATTGTAGTTGGAGGTGTATTCTAAGCAAGAGTAATGTAGCGACAAGTACCAAGTATAAGGTCTTCGAAGCAGTTGTCAGATCGATTATGTGTTATGCAGCGCAAGTATGGGGTATTTTTAAGTTCGAGGAAGTGGAAAAGTTACTGCGCTACTTTATCAAGAAAATCTTTAGATTACGGAGAGCTCTCCTACTTATATGCTTCATTTGGAAACTGGACTGCCAACGCTTTATAGTTACACATTAAAGTTGCACTTTCTTTATATTCTAAAAGTACTGGAACTGATTATTGCAACGAATCAACAATTCTTCAAAGAATGGGTGAGATTGGGAAATCAGCATAATATCGAAATTGTGGTTGGAAGTCCAATGTTGGGGTCTAATCTAGAGAATCTTCTTATTAAGGTTGATGAATTTATTCATGAAACGTTTAAAATTCAAGCTCAACAAAGCCAAACTAGAGTAACTTACAAACTCCTGCATCATGACCTGGTATAAAAAAACTATTTTCGGGACCGGTATACGAGTAAATTGGATGTCATATCACAACTCTTCAAAGCCAGAGGTGATCTACTGGGTTTAAACTATACACCACATAGAAATGACAGTAGTGAGATCTGCACATTGTGCAACTTAAACGCAAGGGAAGACACCTATCACTTCATTGGAGTATGTCCTATCTTAAGTGAAATAAGAAGAACCCACTGGCGTAAGAAAGCTTAACAGAAGCATAAATAATATCGACTCTCAACGGAGACAACTGGATTAAGCTATACACATTTTTAATGCAAGCACTAAAATATAGACAACGAAAAATAGATGCAGAATTTTAAATCAAACGAAGTATTAAATCTAAGTTAAAAATTGTGAAAATTGTAACATATTCTTCAATAAAATCACATTTTCTATTCGATATTCTATTCTATTAGAACATAATAGGAAAGAAAAAGTTAAAGTAAAGGTAATAGCAACTTTGAAGAAACATTCAAGTTATTGTAATTTGCTTAAAAGTTTTGTTTAAGCATTGTTACATACAACAAAATATATTTGCGATTAATTATCCACTTATTTTTGAAACGCCAAACTTCTACCAACTGACTCGAGGAATATTCCTACATCAGCAAAAGAACGAACTCGCAGATATGTGGACAAATTGTCAAATTTCCTTCAAACTCACAACCCTTAATATTCCCGTATCCCGTATAACAGCTCATTTACTAGAGAAGATTGTATCAAATTACTACGACTGAGAGTTGGAAGAACAATCTTCACTACTAGACATTTCTTTAACAACGGAGCTCCGGATGCGTGTGAGGTGTGTCAAACACCTATCTCCATATGGCGTATCTTTGTTGAATGTCCTTTGTCTCGTCAAATAGATGTATCATTAGGAAGTACAACTATTCCAAACCAGTTATCTACTATACTTAACCCAGCAGATTATAGGTCAATACAACATTTAAGAAATGCTACAACTGCACATAATAAATATAACGAAATATAATCTTTTTGCTTATTATATTTACTTCTGTTTTAAATATACGTTTAAATTAAACTTTACATTAAATCTTTGTTATAACATTTATTACAAATAAACCCTGATCTCTATAATACACGGGATAGTGTATTCCCTACAAAGTATAACAGTTTTTTTGACTCCATTTGAATTTGACAGTAGCACCATTGCAATTGCCTATCTCGTTTTTTTATAAAAAGAGAGAAAGAGATAGATTGCACTCCTTTTCAAAAAAAAAAAAAAATTGAAAAACAATTTATTTTTATTGTCAGTTTCAATCAAGATAATAAGAACTACAAACAATTCAGAAAAGGAAAAACGGAAGACGGAACCTGGACAATTGGATCTCGCAAGAGATTATATCAATCAAGACGATGGATGAATTGATATTGAAACTGCAAAGAAGTCCTTCGTGAAGAGGATAAATTCGATAAGAATGTATCAAGGAAATTGTCAAAGCTAAGCACAAAGTTGAAAAGAAAAAAAATCTAAATGCAAGAATTTCGAAGACTAAGATGAAGTCGACGACTTTGGTAGTGATGAACACGATCAACATGATGTCGATTTGTCATGTTTGCCGAATACAGATCAGATTTAGAAGAAGACGACAAAGAAGATGAACCACGTCACAAGAACGCGAAAGATGTTGCAGAAAAATTATCATTAAATATGGAAGCTGAAATTATTGCAATGTAATTATTGGGAAAATAAAACAAGTTCAAGTTCTTTTACAAATGGAAGTCAATATTGTGCGTTTCTCTGTCTTTTTTCGTCTTAAAATTCTAGATTATTTACCATACATATTTAAAATCTGGTAACAGAACGTTTCAAGGAAATGTGTTTTCTTGTTGGTGGAGTTGAATGATTATGCTGTTTTTTTTTTCGATTTTCTGGTCGATTTTTATCCAATCTCAATTGTTTATGAGTGAGAACTTCAACGGTTGACCCTCACCGCCAGCCTAAAATAAATTTGCCGTTATCAGTGATACAAGGTGGTGCGGCTTAAGAAGCCGCTTTTGGCAATATTAAGCTAGCACCGAAACCACTTTCAATTCAATATTTAATATATAATATTTAATACACACTAGAAACAATCAAATATATCATTAGTATGGCTTTTTTATTAAGAAAATTCGTACTTACATTTGTTGAAAATAGATGTGTAATTTAAATTTTATATTTTTTTGAAGATGGTGCCCTTGGTATGGTTGATTAAACAAATTTAATTTCAAGTATAAGCAACCATCTTGAAATGTAACTTTGGCAACAAAAAATGTTATACTGTTATACTGATATGGACCCTCTGCAATTATTACAGTTTTCTATTGGGGTCGAATTTTTTGTGTGAATACACTATCCAGTGTATTATAGAGATCAGTGCAAATAAATAGTTCTTATTAATTTTAGTTTTGTTCTTGCTTCCCTGACGCCTTTAATGAAGTAATTTGTAAATTAATTTGTGAATTATTTGAATAAATAAATAAATAAATATTTGAATAAGCATATTTCTGCAATATTAAGACTATCTTCGAGTTTAATTAAAGTTGCGCAATTGTAACATTATTTTACATGTAACATACTTATAGAACTGAGAAACAACAAAATTTAACTTATATAAAACCCAATTACTAAAAGTTTGTTGCAAATGGGAGGGGAAATGCACCTATTTGGGTTACTCAGTTGTATCAAAATATGTTTCTGAAATAATTGGACAACAACTTGGTTGTTTTACCGGAGTTATATCTACCAAATAAAGACCATATCTCATATCTATTTAGCGCAAATCGGATCCATTTACGAGGGTAGCACTAGTACTTACTCGATGTATCCTTGAGTCCAAAAATGATTATCCTTCCGCAGATTACATTGCAAATGTAGAAGTGTGAGTATATGAGATTATTATCATATATGTATGACGTTTTTTTTTTGAATTTTTTTAAAGATCCAAAAACGTCAAAACCTAAAAAATCAACGTATTTACTGAAGCTTGAATAATATTATGAACAAGTAGATATATAAAATTTTCAAAAATTCTTAATCGAAAGTATGACCAGATGAAAACCTTAATTAAATATTTTTCAATTCTTATTTAATTATACTTCTTGCATAAATTAACCTGCTATATGTGGGTCAATAAGTTCCTGAAAAATTAAATAAGGAACACTCTTTTCGGCATAAAAACATTTCATTTTTCAACATAGTCTCCTTTTAGCTCGATATACTTTTTCCGACAGTTCTCCAATTGTACAATAAGCATTTGTTTCAGCTATGACGTCTTCAATCGGTCTCTTACCTCCGAGTCATTTCTTCATGCTTGGAAACAAGAAATAGTCTCGAAGGGCTAAATCTGCGTAGAATATGCTGGTGAAAAAACTCCGCGCGCATCCGAAAAAACTATCGCCATGATCTTATTTGCTGACAAACTTATCGTGGTCTTTTTCGTATTCGATTCACCAAGAGAAGTCTATTGTTTTGACTGTTAATTGGTATCTGGTGTGTTGTAGTAAAATCCAGGTTTCATCCACGGTTGCGAAACAGCGCAAGAACTAAGCCGAATTTTTCTGCAGCATCGCCAAACACCACTTTGAAGTTGTTAATAGAATGCGTCTGTTGTCAATTGTGAGTAAAATATGTGATAAGCCTGTGGTCTCTTCAATCTTGCCGATCGTCCATTATCAAGCGATGGATTTTGTCAACTATTTCTGATGTGGTATAACCTAAATTGGACGACGAGAACTTTCGGTGATGGTGTAGAGTCCCCATAATATTTGTCAAGCTCTTTTTTCTCGCAAAAAATTGCGTTTAATGAGCATTCGAAATTCACTTTTTCAAATTTAACTAAAAATCCTCGTAGGCTCAGCCAAAACAAAACTATTTTTCAGATTTGTCTGAAAATTTGAATGCTTACTTTTGAAACATGATTCTTTACAAAAACAAAAAAAACTTGATAAAGTTAAGGTGCATCACAATTTGAATTAATTTTGAGTGACTTATTGACCCACCCGTTCTTTTAAAATTGATTAAAATTCGGTTTGTTCAAAATTATTTTGCTGCCAAATGTATTTCAGCCAGCAACTCTTTAATCAGCAATTATCAGTAATGCTTTCGGGCCGGCAGATCAACCATGTACCAAATCTTCACACTAAAGGTACTTCCGGGAAAAGACGAACGAATTTCATGTCGAAAACCACTATCTCTTCATTTCAAAACTGCATAATGATTTCATTCATCGTTAAAAGATCTATATGGCACTAGCCTAACTCGGGGTTCCAGAAAAAAAGAAACCAATTATACCGAGTGGCACTAGAAAACACGTGGTACATTATATAGTAGTACTTCCGAACTATTTCAAACACCAAAGGTCCAGTAAGGCGAAGCGCTCATGTGACTTCTTCAATATCAGGGAATGCTCTATCTCTAGTAAATCCGTCTAGTTTCTTGGGTATGCGGACGATATTGACATTATCGGGCCCGCTGCCATAGTGAAATTATAGAGGGCGAAATTTGTTGAAGTAAACGAGAAAAAGACCTGATATCTGTTATCGGTTATGATAGAACGTCACTATTAATAGCAGCAATTTCCTGAAAGTTAAGGATTTGAGCTACCACGAATTGAATATTAACTCTACAAATCACACCTTTGTGAAAATCCGACTATGAAGAATTACCCAACACACAGCCGCTACCCGGTTTTGCGAAAGACATGGATTTAAAACTCCTCTCATGAAAGACGCCTTAATAATCATAACTTCTATATATCATTGAAAAATTCTTCGAAGGATATTTGTCCTGTGTGCGAGGCTGAAAAATAGAATAGAAGATACAACCGCGAATTCTATGATCTGTACAAAGATGTGGATACAGTCCAACAAATCAAACTACATTGGTTGAGCGACATTAAACAAATGCATAATAATGCTCCAAGAGTGTCCGAATCACTGCACCCAGACTCGAGACGAAAGTAAGAAGGACCGAACCTCCAGTTCAGAGACCAAAAACCTAAAAGGCAGCGATAGTACCCTGATTTCAGTCCTACTAACGCAAGTAATCTGACAAAGGTTTTGCCATTCTATTCTGCAAATCTTGTTTTTGTTCTCAATTATTCTTCCAAATTTACCAGAAATTGCACCTCCAAACAGCTTAAGCATTAAATCTTCTCTATCGATAATATCAAATGGAATTTTAGAAATCGACGAAAAATTTTCTCCGCGCACAGACATAAATATCTCGGCAATATTGGTCAGGTTACTGTACTGCTGATTTCCAATTGACTTTTGATTTCGATCCATGTTGTATTTAAATGGGACATGTTAAGTTTTCTATAAAGATTTTAAGTGATGTGCGATGGGAAAAGAAACAGATCGGCAGTTTGATAGATTTTATCTTCTTTTTTAAATTATGCGGAATTGATTTGATATTTTAAAAACTCATTTGTTTCGTATCTACTTAAAAATTCCTTTGGGATTTGACTAACTACAATTGCCTGTTTTTTTTACCATACAACTGACTCTGCTTCGAGAATACTATTTCGTTATCTTAAATCTGATTTTCCACCTTTGGTCTAGCGTATTGGAGAAACAACAATTAACCTACCTTACTGCCACTGATACCTTCATTATACAAATTCATCAAAGAGGTTAAAAGTCTCAGCAATATAAAATGTAAGTGTAATTCAGATTCTTGCTTAGTCAGCATTGATGATTGTTATTCCATCATCCAAGGAATTCTTTAAACGCCAACACTCAAATGTATCATGTACCTACATTTGAACAAAAAAAAAAAAGAAAAAAACTATGAATTACACCGCTTGTTCAAGAATTTTCAAATCCATTGGGATATGAGAAAAAAAGAAACAAAAAAAAAGATAAAACAACAATATTCATACAAACAATTCTCTGACTTAATTGAATGAAGATATAAACACAACAGGCAACAATATCGCGAAGCAACAGACATCATGTTGTAGTTGTGAGACGCCACCACAACCACAATGACTTCGCTTGGGGGCGTCTCATGTCTTCAGATTCTTCTTGTCGACGAAAGTGCATTTTTGTATGCAGAGCGCTTCTGCACTGGTAGAAAATTTTAGTAATTTTAAGGAAAATCTAGTGTGAAAAGAAGAGAGAGAAAGTCACTTTCTAAGCAATTTTGGCGAATCTCATTTCCTAATTTTACTTAAATGTATTTTATTTGGAAGTCTACATACATATATGTATGTATATCGGGCACTCTTAAGCTTAAAACGTTGGCAACAATTAAATAGAAGCAATGATACAAAGTTAACAAATCAACTTAACTTAAATGGCGCCCAACTGTTGATATTATTTGTTCCTTAGATATTGGTAACCATGGGTTATTTTTGCACAAGAAATTAACATTTCTCGTTAAAATAAAATTTCCACTAAAAATCAGAAAATCTTGACATTTCATTTTTCGTTCCACAAAAAATGGTATTTAGGGCTCTCCGGTGACATGTCTGTTTCAAAAAAAATGGTCACTAACTATATTTCCATCAGAGTGAATGATGCTTAAAATGGCCATCATCCGAGACAATTTTTCTTAGCTAGATCATCGATCTACATATTTTGACGAGGTTGAACGAATATTTTGTATGAAGCTCCGATTTACATTGGGTGGATGGTATTGGCAACTTTCTTTCTGAAGCCTTATTTTTCAAATCTGACTTATCACATATAGATTTAGAGTTTAAGACTATTATGTCAAATGCATATATATAAAATAAGTAACATGGCAACCTTATTTTAATGCTTTTTGCATGTCATATTTAGCTATGTTTCTTACAAATATTTATTTTGATCGAGTTTGGTCCTCTAATTTGTAGAGTCCTACCAAATTAATATTGAAAACCGGAAAAAAAATTAATAATATCATTTTGTTGTTAATGAAAATCTTTAAAACTGAAAAAGTTTTTTTTTATATTTACTAAGATTTTTATTATTTCCTTAAAATCAAGTAAAAGCAAGTGATATTTATTGAAATCTTATTTCTTATTTCGCAAAAAAAAATTACAAAATCTGGCAACTCTGTTCCTGTTAGTTTCATTTAGTTATTTTGCATATAATTTAAACAACCATTTAAAAAATCGTTTTAATTTGAGTTTAAAACTAGTTAATCTTATTCAGATAAGCAATCTACTCTGTATTCAAAAAAAACGTGCTTGGCAACCCTGATTTAATGCAAACATTTAGTGAAGAGAATTCATTTCCAAGTCAGGCCATTTATCAAATTAAAGCTGAGAATAAAGTCTATCTACAAACAGTGTGCCGTAGACATGTCAAATTACAAAAGTTATAACAAATTATAGTCATTAAAATTGTAAATGCTCGAACACGCTTAGACAAACTTTGAATGGTCCAGGTATTTCAATTCAAGCAGGCCGCAATAATACCAGTTTAAACAGTAGTTACTGGTATAAACTGTTATAAATTGACAGATCTCGAGTCACTCCTATTTGTAAAAAGGGAGTATCTAGAAATATGCACAGTGTGACAGATAAGTAAAGAGTTTATCCGGCCCCATAGGGTTAAAAGGGCATTCGGAATAGCTGCCCATTTAATACTTTTAAGGGCAAAAACTTTATAAAACTATTATAAATTAACATTTCTCTAGACTCGTCCCTAAAAAAAATATAGACGATTCTATATAAGGTATAAGACTTACCAAACAGAACTACTACTGGGCAATTCATTTTTAAGCGAGAGCTGACATGTGACAGCTGACATCGCCAGTCTCCCCACTCTCCGCCTAATAGTTATGTAAAGTAATTGATATAAGAAATTCAAAAAATGTGAACAATGTTATTTAAAATTATGTGCTTATGAACAGTTTAATATAATAAGTTTCATATTTAAAAGTGATTTCAGACATGTTAATTTATAACAGTTTTCTTTGTAAAATCACGTGACTTTCGGAAATAATTGTATTTCTCAGATGCTCCCCATCCGCTGTTATAATTGTTATTGACATTTCTCAATTTATTCTCGTCTTTTCTATTTATCTGTGTTGAAATAAAATATGAGAGTAATGAAATGTCAATTTCTAACTAATTTATAACAGTTTGTAGGCATTAAAAGTATAAAATATCCACCCTGATTTCTAAAATAAAATAATCTAGTTGTAAACATTTTTCAAACACATGATATAAAAATTTAGAGATTTAGACAAAAAAAATGTCACAACTGGAAATGTCAAAATAGCAAGAAAAGATTTAGTACACAGCAATAAATAATAAATGTCAAAATTTATCGATTTCACATGACACAAAGTTCAAAAAAAAAAACAATCTGTCAAAATTTAGCTTGAGAATTAATTTGCCGGACATATATTTTCCGCCCTCAATTCTGACGGATAGTCTAGGTACATTGGGAAATAAAAAATTTGATTTTTTAAATCCTCTAAAATGCTTGCCTCAATTTTGAAGAGATCTTTTTATGGGCGCGAAATTTTAGTGCGAGTTACGTACTAGGCTTAAGACTAGGAAATGCCTTAACCCTATATCAGAAGCAAGTTGGAATGAAAGAAACTGCAAAAAACAATCATATTTCCAAACAGCATTGGTTCTGTCAATTAATCTTGTGCGAGTGGAGACATTCTCCAAAAAATTTGCTAAAATTATTATCTCTATTTCCCGTTCTTCATCGGGAGCATACTACGCTTTACCAGATAGAGTGAATAAATGTCAAAACAAAATGGAAATCCGATGTGAAAATTATCACACTATCAATGTCACGTTACTTTGCTTCTTGTTGAACAATGCCTGAAAGACGATAACTCTGCGAACACATCCCTGGAAATAAACAGTGAGTATAGAGTTTTATAGTCGTTCATTCAAAAAAACGAAATTTGGAAACTTACGACGGCATTAGAGCAAAAAGTGACAGTCGATAGCAAAGGGTCAATTCCTCCTGAAACACAGTTTTCTCCAGAATAAGATTTAAGAAAGTTTTGTCTGAGTGTACTTATACCACCACCGACCCTACGCAAGAGAAAACAATCATAAAAAAAGTATCTCTATATCTACAATGAGGAGGAACAAAAACTATCTTCAAAGAGTTCATTTCATGTCTATCGACAATTTAAATACATCAATGGTAAACCTTTCAATTCCTCTTTATTTCCATTGTCTTTCGAAGTCCATCATTGAATAGGTAGGTACGAGTAGTCATACGAAAAGGAAAATCAAAAAGTTGAACTGTAAACGCCTCTTTGGATTGGTGGCGGACGCGATACATCAGACAAAAAGATGCCTTTGCATTCGAAATGAAATCAAAATCAAAGAATTCCCATTGTGGCTCTCTCTCACTGATTGATTGGGACTGACTGTTGTGTATACGAGTATGAATGCCTAATTGTAGATATTTCGATTGAGTCGTGCACGAGTCAGTCGATGAAGTAAAATTGGTGTTGTTTCAATAATTCAGAATCAGTAGGTTTTGTGCGAATTGCGCGAGATCTCAAATCGCAAGTCTCAATTGATTCGCTGCAAGGGATACCACCTAATCATACAATGTTGGATTTCATTTGATTGCATTTTTTTTTTGTATTTTTACAGACATTACAAGATTGGAGAAATCACCACTGCTGGCAAATGGATACAATCCGCCACCAATCAATCACATGGCATTCATGCAGATGAACCATCACCCTGGATCGGCGCTGATGAGCCCCGGAATGCCACCACACGGCTTGCATGGCCGACCCGATAGTCAAATGTTGAAGGCGGCAGCACAGAGTGGCATGTCGGCGGCAAGTATGGATGCGATTGCACGATCGGGGATCTGGGAGAATTGTCGGGCTGCGTATGAAGACATTGTCAAGCACTTGGAGAGGTAAGCATTGAGAGCTAGGGGGGAATAGGCTTTACCTGGGGGTATAATGATGAGGAAAACATTTGAAATCTAAAAGAAGCAAAATTAATTTCAGACTTCGCGAAGAGCGCACTGACGACCGCCAGCAGATCAGCGATCAAAAGCCACGGGACTTGAGTTCTAGAAATTGTAAGATAGAATCATAAAAATATGCCTAGGGGTTATGGGTTAACCTTGTTATGTTGTGTTGTTGCAGGTTCGCCTAATCGGCAGAGTCCTGTATTGAATTTGTCCAAATCTGGAGGCGCCACCGATCATGGTAGCAATTGTGATGATCGCAGCGATCGCAGCGATGAAGTGCACTCACCACCGCCATCCGTACGAGGCGATGACGAGAATCTGAGTGATGACAATGGCTCCGAGGTCGACGATCACATAGGCAAGGAGGAAGGTAAGTTTAACAATGTGATCTAATTTTATATTCCTAGAGTCTTTTTGCTTTATCGATCATGATGGACGATCTTCGTGCTTTCAAATTTTCTTTCCCTTTCTCTAAACAACAACTTTTTTTTTTTTTAATTTCAATTGCAGATCTAAGCGATAGTGAGCGTGACATTTCTTCGGCGCAACATCAAGCGATATCCGTTACTTCGAATTCCGGCGATCGTGATCTGCATCACTCCCATTCGCACTCGTCGCATTCCCATCACCAGCCGCATCATCAGCAATCGTCAACACCGCATCATCACCATCATCACCAGCGGGCGTTAAATTATTCGACACTGGCAGCAACAGCTGCTGCTGCCGCAGTTGCGGCAAGTGGCGCTGGTGTCGTCGCGGGTGGTGGTGGCGTCGGAGGTGTCGTTAGTGGTGGCGTCAGTAGCGGTGCGGGTAGTGCGACTGGCAGCACCACTAGCATGGGCAATGGTGGAAACGGCGGCGTCGGTGGAGCAGGACCAGTTGTTGGCGTTACTCATAGTGATGTGTTGCCTCCGAACGATGCCCTTGCCGGACTCGAGCAGCAGTCGACATCTTCCACAGAGACTCTGTTGCGGAATATTCAGAGTCTGCTGAAGGTGGCCGCCGACAATGCCCGACAGCAAGAACGACAGATCAGTTATGAGAAAGGTAAGTTTTTTTTTCTTTTTTTTTTTGCTTACACGGGCGGGGGTGGGAGTGGTATGTTTTTAGACACATTTTATGGTGCACCATGAACGACATTTAACACAAAAACAAAACATGGCGAAAATATATTTTTAAAAAAGTTGCAATTTAGGCGAAAACCAGTTGGGAGACCAGATTTTGTTGTTTTTAATTTGCGATACAGCGATACAGACATCAGGCATGACATGAGGGTATGCAGACAACAACACCAAAAAAACATCACAAAAATAAATTCCCCCCATAGGGCATTCATTTTTGTCGTGCGCTGTTTGGTAAACAAAGTTTCACTTTCGCTTGGAATTTTGTTTGTATATATTTATTTTTCTAATTATCCGCTTGACATTTAAAATGGAGTTTTAGATGGCAAAAGGGGCAAAAAATGTAACCAGGTGTCTATATAGAAACCACTATGTCATAATACCTAAATAAAGGCACTTTTAAAGCTTTAAAATTACATAGTTTAGGTTTTGTGGGGTATTAATGGTTGAATAAAATTTACCGCCCCATTTTAATAAATATAAATCAATTTTTATTTAAAGTACAGTAGCTCGGGTGTCTAAGATTAGTTACACTTTAATGTCATAGTTTGGAATATTGCAACCGAAAACGTATAGAACATCGCGTTGTTATTTATTATCTGTGTGGTATTGCGTCACCAAATTTTAACTTCGAAGCTGAGTGTTTCGTTAAAGCATTATTGAAAATCGAATTCGAATAGAACACGAGGAAAACATTTTTTTAAAAGATTTCTTGTCTTAAGGTTAATACACAAGTTGTTGAAAATTCAGCATGGTAACTTTCTGTTGGGACAATATCAATCCATCCGTCAGTGAAAACTCACAGCTTTTCTAATGGTACCTCCGGTGATATATATTTATTTATTTGATTTATTATTTATTTATTTTGAGTTTAACAAAATACTTCAAGATTTAAATATCTTATGATAAATATTTAGGATAAATTATTTACGAAGGAATTCTAAGCATTAAATTCCTAAAATGAAAAATCGAGATATCAAAGATTTCAAAATGGCTTCAACTTTTGTGGGACAAAAAGTGAAAAGCAATCCTCTCTGAGGGATGGTAGTAGTAGATTTGGAAAATCGGATCATGTCATTCAGATAAACAGGGCAGTTATTTTGATAATCATGAAATGCATTTTCAACAAAATACGCAATTAAAAATAGTCATTAAGACTTGTCTCCAAAATAGTTGACTTACCCTTAGTTTCACAGTGGAAGTTTAAACTTTACTTTTGGTTTAAACTTCATTTCAACTATTTATTCGGTTTTCCTGTTTTGTTAAAACTGAGGTCATTCTGTAGTTTCAGTTAACAGACTGTATTCTGTGTTCAATGTTAAAATACACTTACAAATAATTTTTCTAATTTAACTATATGCCTGTAAGACCTAAGGTCTTTTAAATGAAACTTGAATTGCACGGCATTAGTTTGGCACAGTTGATTTGAGAATCAGGTATTGATTGTCTCATTTTAACCCATGGGTGGCATCCAATTAACATTGGGGGTAGAGAAAAGAATGCGCCTAGCGTGGGGATCGAACCCACACGTCCTAGTTAGCAATCAAGCGCTTTATCAACTGCGCCATTACCACCCACGTTTGAGAGTTGCAATCTAGGTGTACTTGAAACGAAGCGATATATTAATAATATTTTCAAACTTTCATATTTAGGCCGTGTGTGAATTGCGTTAAAATGTTTGTTCAGTTTTCTACCTGGGTTAAATTTTGAAGTTTAGCTTTTTACTGTGTGAATTTCGTTAAAAGGGATTTCTTAAAACACTATTTTGGCTAATATTCCTTCAAGATTTAAGAAATTTCCCTAAAAACAGTTTTTTTCGTTGTTCAAGTTTATTCATTTCTTTCGCAAAATCCGACTTAGAAGATATAAAGTTAATAACAAAATCTCAGTTTTACTTATATGTTTCGGTTTTACAACAATTCCAAATCTTTTCAAAACAATTCCCATTATATAAGAAGTTTTCTTTTTTAATAATACAAATTCTATATACTACTGAAATACATCAGCCAAGTAGAAGACTTAGCACTATAATATTTGGACTTGTTGAATTATTGATTCAAAATAGTCAACTGGTGAGTCCATGTGAGATCGCCGGAAAGAAACGCCAATTTTTGTTTGACTAAAGGCCGTTAAAACCTTACATTACATGACAATTTCACCATGAACAATGATGATTCTGCTCATAGTTTAGTTAAACTACGTTCTCATCAACTGAAATTTTGAATACACTGTGAAAACGAATGAGTTGAACTTCAATTTTAATCTCAGGTTCAGGTTCAACTGATCTTAAGTTTAAACTTCCACTTTGAAATTGGGGATTAAAGTTAGAGACACTGATGTGTCTTCGGGTATTGTAAAAAAGCGTAAGCAGTTGTTAGACTTTTAAACAATTAAATGTATTATTAAAAGAGTAAAAGAAAACCCCATGTGCTAGCACAATTTACTTTAGTTAAATGCAAGAAAAAACGCGCTTCCACCACAGCCATGGTCTAAGGGGTGGGTATAGCTTTAATAACTTTATTGCCTGGGAAACCTTTTGTACAATATTAAAACCCAGGATCTTTTCGAAGTAAAATTACAATATAAATTAACGGAAGAATTAGCGCCCAATCTGTAGGACCGGCATTCCAATCAGGACACCACTAGCCACTCAGCGCAAAGTTGCTGAAGAGTGCCAACGTGTGGAAGTATCGCCGTCCGGGTTACGTCAGTTCCAAGGCTGCATTCAGCGCCGTACATATTTTTTCCTGAAAACAAAATTCTATACACAAGGAAAATCAGTGAAATTTATTTCCTAAAACTGAAACGCGAAACCCGTCGGAAAAGGAAAAGAAAACTCCAATCAGAGTGAAACTAAAAATTCAAACCCACCCTTTAGTGTGAAAGAGCCTTAATTTTATAAACTCTGACTATCGTGTTTGTCTCCCTAAAAAAGTGGGAACCAACGTTAAAATTTCATGTTAACATAAAAAAAGTTAATCAATTAGGCGTCTGTTATAGCTTTCATTGAAACTCATCTTTGAAAACTTTGACTATAAATTCTGAGGCACTTAAACAAATAAAACTGGCGTCGGTTTGGCATCAAAATGAAGGTAGTAAGATATATAATATTTTTTGTCAAACAAATATTTTATTTGCTCTACCACTTTCTTGTAAATTCACTTTTGATTTTTCAATGATGAAAAGCGTTTTCAATGAACAGCTGACATCATTGAAAAATCAAAAGTAAATTTACAAGAAAGTAGCAGAGCCAATATAATATTGTTTAAAAAAAATATTACATATCTTATTACCTTTATTTGTATACCAAAACGACATCAGTTTTATTTGTTTAAGTAGCTCAGAATTGATATTTAAAGTTTTCAATGATGAGTTTTAATGAAAGCTATAACTGGCGCCTTAATAATTTATAATAAAATGTAAAAAATCAAAAATTATGTTGGACCGTTGGCCATTCTCCACCCTGAGTTACATCTAGTTGTGAACAAAAACGCCAGTAATAGTTCATATATTCGTAAATCCCAGATTGGTTAACACTGTGATTTGGCTAAATTCGCTACATGACCATCTTGTTTCCTTCCACAGTACTGAATGAAAGAACCGATGCATGGCTGATATACCATGGTCGTCCCGCTTCCCCTCAGTAAAGTGAAAGAAGAGCTTTCAAACAAAATATTATTTAAAACAAACACGAGGATTAAACTTTTGTAATGTTTTTCTTAAGGATTGCCCTAAGCTAGATTGCTGTTTTAAGCACAGCTTTTTATAATATGGCTAGGGAGCCGCAGTTAAAAGAATTCAGTTCGAAATTATGAATTGATTTTATTTACGGTTCTTACAGCTATTTATACCTAAATTATTTTACATTTTTGTTTTGGGGTATCCCCACTTACAAACTATTTTAAAAATATGAATGCATCAGCATTCTACTTCTAATGTTTACAAAATATTGGGGCAATCTCATTATTATGACTAACAATCAACGTAATGTAATAAAATCTTTCTATGTCACTTCATGTGCACCGTCACCCAAGTGGTGGCAATGCCCTGAGCACAACACTCAGTTTTGTTTGACAAAATAAACAAATGAATTAATTTGGATTGAATGGTTTCGGGTATCAATAAAATGAGGAATGATTTTACTTTAATGAATGAAGGGTTTTGTTACACTGCACTTGTCACGACAAATTTTGCTGTAACACAGCCATGAAATACTACATTAATATTACGTTTGCATTGGCAGTCTAATGTGGGATATTCGGAACAGTCATAGTGGAAAGAGGGTATGGTTAGACTTCTAAATAAACGCAGCTTCATGGTTGGACAGCAGACCTCAAACTTCGAAGTCCACAATAGACTCTTTCTGTTGTACCCGAAATAGAATCTCAGCAGCTTAATTTCTTGTTTAACGTATACATCTTGTGTATCTTTACCATTTTCAACGTATGGAATAATCTCTTCATTAAGAATAATGTTTAGAAAGTCTTGAGTAATAATATCTCTTCTTGAAGGATTGAGTTTTCGTTAATTCATTCACTCAAGTTACTAGGTTTTCTACGAACCCAAGTGGACGACTTAAATAAATAAGCGCATCATCTGCGTACATTTGAACATTACTTTGACTTTATATTAACAATATCATTAATAAACAATATAAACCAAAAGTGACCCTAACACAGAACCCTGTGGAACTCCTCTGTTTACAGTCGCTGGGCTTGAAACACCACTTTCAGTTATAACTGTTTGAATCCTGTCTTTGAGTAAGGTCTGCTTAAGCGTATAGCTGTTGAAGAAAAGTTAAAATAATTTCTCAATTCTGACATTAGAAGTGAAAAACTTGTGCCGATCTAGTTTCATGCGCAAGTCTGTAGTAACTTTAATGACTACACAAAATCATGTTATTGTTGTTTAGAAAACTTATCATTTTTTGAATAACTTGTTCAAATATTTTTGATAGGTAGCATAACAGAGGTTAGTTTGCTGGCAAAGAAGAAGTCGCTCTTTACGAATATGCATAATTTTAGCCATTGTAGCAGAAAAGCAGAGATACAAATATTTAAAAATATGTCTTAAGTACTTCGAATTTAAGGGTAAAATTAGCTTAAATAAAATGCACGACTGGATCGTACGAACTTGCTCTTATAACTAACAACTTTAGTGTAGCTAACTACTGATGCTGTTAGTAGGTATAGTTTGTCTAGTTATCCTTTGCAGGATTAAAGCCGATGTAGGTAAGATAACCCTGATTGTTAATATAATGAATTGTGGAATACATATGATTCATGGAATGGTTACATAGGTACCTACCTACAAATGTATATTTAAAGGGATTTGAATTATGAAAATTAGGGGGTATTATGTACCTACCTATATATAGAGAACCTAGGTATATAGATATGTACATACATATGTATAAATGAAAGTGAATGCTGTATAGGTGGGTAAAAATCGTTTTTTAAACTTATAAAAACTGCCAAAACCATCACTTGAATCGGTTTCTCGAAAAAACCAAGAAAACCATTAGATGCCACCGATCAATGAAAATTTTATAAAAAAGTATCTCGAAAATTGTAGAACCGATTTTGATGAAATCCGGTTTTTTATTTTTAGTTTTTTTTAAAACAAATATGTTTTGCAATTTTTGTATGCAGTTTTTTAGAGTTTATTAATATACACGTGACCATAAAATTTAAAATTATTTTTTTTTGATTAGTTTTAAAAATATTGATTTTTCAAATAAAAAAAATAAAAAATTAATTTTAATTATAAATAAAAAGTTACTTAAAATTTTAATATGCAGAATTAGTTTGGCTACCTAGGTCTTCTTAGATATAAGATTTGACAGAAATCCAATGCACAGTTACCGAGAAAACCAAAAATAAAAATCGTTATATGAAAAGTACCGTTAATAGACTTTCCCCGTAAACTTGGTTCATATCAAATGATAGCTATTACCAACAAAAAAATTTTCAAAAATTTTGATCACAATCCATGAAGCCGTTTTCGAGAAAAATAAGATTTTCCTTCAAGGTCATATGGCAGGTACCATTATTTTTAGGCCTAAAAATAAAATTTCAATTTCCCCTCTGAGAAATGCCAAAATAATCACACATACCAAATTTGAAGATAATCGCTCAAGCCGTTTAGGCTGTAGCTCATTATACATACAGACGGACAGACTGACAGACAGACATTTTTTGTCGATCACTTTGTTAGGCTTTAGGCAATGTCATGTTTGATCGTTAGATTTTTTTTTATTTACGAATGCATAACTTGCCTTATATTTAGTACCTATATTCGCAAGTAAAAATGTTGGAGAAATGTCATCAGGGCCGTTAGCATTCTGAATCAAAAACGAAAATTCCACATTTGATACAGGGTTATTAACATTTTCTTCAAGTAGAGATAAACTGGAATTGATTTAAACAAATTGTGACATCATAACTTAGGGGTTAAACGAACACTGAGATATATTTTTTGTTGCAAAAATTACCTGCTGCTTTAATATTCTTCCATATCCATAGTTACATTTAAAAGCACACAAAGAGATCTTCTCGGCGGCGACCGACGGCTCTCCCTCTGTTAAAAGCACCTAAGTGTGTAACTATCAGCTAGATTGTTGTGGCACAATCACTATCGATCTATGGCTTAACCTCTTATTCAATCAGTATCTGTTTAATTAAAAAAAAAACAGCAACTAACAATTGACGCAATTTTCAAAAAAAATTTAGCGGTGAGGTATTGCAACATGGTGTCTGTTAGACCCCTTTCACACAAGGAAACTGAGTTGCCGGCAACTGGGAGTTTGTTGGTGAGAAGGGCAAGAAGTAAGGGGAATGAAAAAAATCTCCCCGGTCAACGATTTGAAGAGATATTTTTGACGTTATGCTTTGAAATTTTCTTAGGTTTTCATTTTGACTTCTGTCCCTGATAGATATAAAACATATTTTTTTTAAAGAGAAATTGTTTCTTACAATTATATTATTACATTAACCAAACTAAGTGAGCTACTTAAATACATTCATTGTGAAAGAAAATGTCAAGTTTTGGCACGAGTACGATAACTTTGGCGCCAAGATATAATAAAGGTTTTTGGTAGAGGGGCTTAATACAAGCATTTTTTACTACGGGAAGGGGGGGTCTATCTCCCCTCGTTTAGGCGGGAGGGGCAATTTTATAAAAATTTACTTAAAATCTTTAAAAAAATATTAAAAAAGAACGGCAACACTTACAGTTAGAAATTATACCTTTTTCAAAAGTCAGAACTCTACAATTTATAATTAATTTTAAGTAAAGTTGTTTCAGTCAATAGTTTTTGAAATAATTGACTTCAAACTCAAAATTTAAAAAAAATCACTTTGAGTATTATTTTTCTCATGATTATAAATACCAATAAAGAAGTAATTGATGTAGTTAACTGTTCCAATTATTTTTTAATCAAACACTGAAAACTATTCGTTTCTATAATTTCTAGTTTTTGAGAAAATTGAAAAACAAAAAAAAAAATAATTTTGTATCAGACGGGTACATGTAAAGTTTCTTTTGCATTTAAAGAATCTGGATTTTAAAAAATAATTGATATTATATACATAAACGTATGTACATATGTCATGCCCATTTCAATCTCTTTTTTCTAAATATCCGGTTAGGTACTTGGCCAAAACTTTAACATTTAATATATTTGAGCATGAAAATTTATTGCATTACCTTTACGACAACACAACGGCAGCAAATTCTCATAGTTTCTTAATATGCACATATGTTTGTGTCATACATAGATATGCATATAACTATGTACACACATATAATGCAGCCATAGTAAAAAGTATGTATATAGTTAGATCATAAAAAACAAGAGCAAGCATTCGATGTTTGTACCGTTTTTTTTTTATACAGGTTTGGTGCAGGTTATTGTTTACCAAAGCCATTCTTCATTTAACGTTTGAAAGAGTAGTGTTTCCTTTTTAAGAAACTTCTCCACTTCTTCACCCAAAATTAAATAATTTTTCGATTTTTTGTTCGTTTGAGGATTAGGTGTCAACAAACGAAAAAAGTATCGCCTTTTTAGAAGAAATCGGGTTAATTCCTTCCAAAACGTCTACTCCACCTCTGTGTTGTGATATTTTAATGACCGTGGAAAATTCAAAAAGTGCAAAGTTCGGTTGGTAAATAACCGCATTAACTGTATAAAAATCACAAAGGTATATATGAAATTTACGATGCAAACAGTGAGATGCCTAAGGGGGGGCATGCTGCCCCCCTGCAACCCCCCTGCTTGGGCTCACTATAGGCTTTGGGGAGGGTGAAAATTTTATTATATGCAAAGTTTCTTTAAAATTAAAGAATCTGTTGGGTTTAAAGAAAAAGTTTAGTTTTACTATTTTTCAATTACATATCTTAAAAACTAGAAGACATAAAAAGAAGTAGTTTTCTGTGTTTAATAAAAAAATAATTGGAGCAGTTAACTACATCAATTATTTTTTTATCGATATCCATAATCATGAGAAAAATAATATTCAAAGTTATTTTTGTAACTTTTTTTTCATAAATTTTGACTTTGAAGTCAATTATTTAAAAAACTATTGACAAAAACAACTTTATTTAAAATTAATTATAAATTGTAGAGTTCTGACTTTTGAAAAAGGTATAATTTATAACTGTAAGTGTTGCCGTTCTTTTTTAATATTTTTTTTAAGATTTTAAGTAAATTTTTATAAAATTGCCCCTCCCGCCTAAACGAGGGGAGATAGACCCCCACCTCCCGTAGTAAAAAATGCTTGTATTAAGCCCCTCTACCAAAAAGCGTTATTATATCTTGGCGCCAAAGTTATCGTACTCTCCCCCAAGTTTTAATTCTTGTAGGCAAGGCATGTAATTCAATCCATCACGAGTTGGTACACATTTCATAAATACAATTATGCGCCTAGACATGTAAAATCAACAACAAAAACGCACGGACCAACAAGCTCTCAGCTTGTGGCTTCATCATCACATTTTTTTTATGATGACGTTCCTGTATTAGCGAGCGGCAGCAGCAGCAGGCAGCACCACAGGTATCAGTCATATCATCCTGTCAGTGGTTTATGTGTCCAACTGTACCAATAAAACTTCGGCGCATTCCAATAAGCCCAATATAATCTTCCCATCATCACTATCATGTGTTGGGTCCAAGATTTGGATGGCAAGAGAAACGCACAACAAATCTGCACACAAATCAATTTTCTCCTGGTTCATTGTTTTTCCGTGACCTTCTAATATATTAATTCAGCAAAGCATTATTAACAACCACAATAAAAAAAACAACATTTACCTATATAATCGCACCAGGTTTCTTTATTTTTCTAAAAATAAGCTGCGGTTAATTTATAACTCAAAATTGTGTAGAATTTTCCAGCCGCAAAGCAAATTGTTTGTTTACAAAAAGCGAATGTCAAATCAAAAGCAATTCAAAAAACGAGCAACTCAGTTTCCTCATCAATTTTTTCGTGTGAAAGGTCCAAGGAAATTAAAGGAAAACGTCAAAAAAATCTCCAGCAACTGGTTTCCCTGTGTGAAAGGGAAAAGGACTTATTGTAATTTATTTTTTTTCTCTCATTATTATTTTTGTTTCATTCTTTTAAGAGACCTTATTCATGAATAAAATTAAGGGACTATGATTAGAGGAAGTTTACACTAACCTCAAATCGTTCTATTGTATGACAATTTTTTTCCCGCCCAAAAAATATACTTCCGTATACTTTTCCGCCAGAATTTTTTGGTTAAAATGAAAAGCCGTCGGACTTGGAAATTGCCTAGGTATTAAATAAGTTTGAAGAAAACGCAAATAATAAATTAATATTATTTTTGTTTTTGGGGACTGTATGGGTTAAAGCCAAATTGAAGATTTTAATGACCTGTAATCCAAAATGCGTTTCGCCCAGGCACGATAGTTGGGCTCGTCAGTTAGATTATTACTGGCCAGACCACGGGCATAACATACATTTAGGTGCAAGAATTTAACCTAATTCCCCTAAATAATAAGATTTGCAGTGTGTAAATGCTGCAAATTTTATAAAAGTCGGTAATCATCGACCGAAAAACATTGCGTCTTAGAAGGGTACTATAGCATCTATCTGACGAGCTCAACTATCGTGCCTTGGCGAATCGCATTTTGGACTATAGGTATTAAATATATTTCTGTTGATCATTTTTGACTCCTGTGAATCGAGTAGACACGTACTGCTTCAATATTGTTTTGTGTTTCGTTGATTTCATTTTGATCTGGTGGTGGTTTCTTGTTAAGAATTTAACATGTCTATTCGAAAAACTGAAATCGTATAGATGACATGGCGTGGCAAATTGAACAGCAGTTATAACGTCCTAAATTTTAATGATGTTGGAATTACCATTATTGTAAGATGTCATCAGGAGAACGGTGATTGTTAATCGCATTCATTTTTCCATTGCAGTGCTTAAAGCTGGGTTAAACAGAGTTAATCCTGCAAATAAAAAAATGGGTGTTAAAATTGAACGGCCTTTATATGCATAAACTAATTTTAGAGACTGCGCAAAGTTACAATGCATCTAAAAGTGGACAAGTTATTCATAAAAGTTATGTAACGATGAATAGATGCATTTTAAGCTATTTTTTTTGTTGGAAAAAAGGTATTGTAATTAAAATGGGTCGGAAAATGTTTAATTTATATGAATTTACGCAATGTTGAATATGGTGGCAATAGTTTTTCAATGTAAGATTGATTTTAACCCATAATTTCGAAAACCTTCAATTCCGATAATTTTGTTGATAGAAATCTATCAGAGATATCAGGTAATCCAGAAACAGAATGTACTCACCAATTTTTTGTAGTTCATTTAAAATTAAGCCTGGATAAATTGACTGAAAAACGTGATTCAGTATTTAACTTGAGGTTAAGGCCGAAACTAGGATGACCCTCCAATGGAAAACACAAAATAGTTTAAGTGTGAACTGTAACTATGACACTCCCATCCATCTAACAACTCTCCAGATATTTTATATTAAAATTCTCCGATTTTGTTGTGCCACCCTGTACTTGTTAATAAATAAACAATGGATAAAACATATATTAAAATTCCAATCTGCATCTTCTTATTTTTCAACAGCTGAATTAAAAATGGATGTGATGCGCGAAAGAGAAGTCAAAGACTCTTTAGAGAGACAATTAGTCGATGAACGGAAGTTGAGAGGTAAGTTAGTAATTATGCATTATTATATTTTTTATGTTTTTATTGCATTTGCATTCTCCCTGTGTGGTGTGTTTTTTTTGAAAAAGCATTTTTGGTAACTTTACCTGCATTTGGTTTTGAAGTTACACGCTTTGAGGGTGAACATTTGATTATTGAACTGTCAGTGTCAATATTATTGCCAGTTTAATCCATTGCGCTGATATAAGAGTGACCATCAGTGACTGAACGAATAAATAAGATTTATGACAATAAATGCTTATTATACTAAATTTAGCTTTTTAATTCCCAAAATGTGACAAATTTGTGAAAAACAACTTGTTCATCAAGAATTTATAATCCGATTGTTATACAGAACTGTCAAACTCTATCCACGTTCCACATAACATCAACACTTCAACGAAATCTATTGTTCCACTAACCTCAAAATGTGTGATTATTAAAAACGTCATTCGTGATGAAAGCTATGTGAACGAAATAGCAAAAAGGATATTTATTTGGGGGCGTTGTTCGCTCTCAAGTAAATAATATTTAAACGATTCCGCGACCGATCAGAAGTCGCTGACTTACAGGAGTTCTACACTTAAGTTGATGCTAGTTTCGTTCAAATAAATACTTCTTGCATGTAAAATACTGAGATTACGTTGCTAAAGATAGAACAGAACTATAATAATCGGAAGCTCACTTACAGTAAAACTATAATAGTCGAAGGGACACCTAGGTACGAAAAAAAGTGAATACAAAAAAGAAATCAATGCAAAAATCACGGTTTCGTCTGAATAATGTACATTTGTAAAATACATCTTCAAGAAAGTCGCATGAAGATTGCGTACTTGAAAATTGTTATTTTAACTGAATCAGTGACGCCACTAGTAAAATTGACTTCGATTTGAGGTTTATCTAAATCGTCCTTATTAAATTTGAAAATCCTTGCCTTTCTAATATCTTCTCGAAAACTTAAAGAAGAAGATATTCCAACTTATAATAGTTCTATCAGTTTGTTGCTACTTAAAAGTTTTCTGTTAAGTTGCTGACAAATAAACTAAGTTCCAGAAGCATATTGTCCTACTGACCATACGGTACCGCACACATAGTATCTACTTCTCAACTAATACTTCAGCTTCGTCAAGACTTCGGTAATTAAGCTTAGCTTCGATAAGACCTTACCGAAACTTAAAAGAAGCTGAAATGTTAGTAGAATTGTGTACACAGAATTGTTATCTATAGTTTAGTGTGTTTATAGTCACATCTAACTAAATAGAGTTAGCTGTAACAGTTTGTCGATATAAACAAAACAAAAATTTTATAATTTTTTTAAGCTTGCCTATTCAAGTTCTTAGTGTATTTAATAACAGTTTCACGACAAAATTAAAACAGAAATAAGAAACAAGTTGCATATATGTCTTCCTTATAGAAAACCTCCACTAAAATCTCCGACGTCTGTCAACTATTATATGACTACTGTATTTTCTGTCTGCCTTTTCGTTATTGGATCTTCTTTTTCTTACAAAAAATAATATCGACTTCATCGTCTGTTTGCTTGCAACTGTGATGTCTATTTCTTTTGACACACCTTTACTAAATCATCCAAACAAAACAATATCCAACTTTGCCCCTCGCACGCTTCTCAATTTATATTTTACCTTCCACCCACCCGTTGGTGCGCATCCGTCGGCTTTCAGTGTCTATCTTAACCTTCCCGCATTGCGAAGTGCCACCACCACAAAATATGCCATCGTCGTCGTGTAGATAGCATCAGAGATAGAGAACCTAATATTGCGCCAAAGCCCTTCTCTTGTCGGCTCAGTCAACCATCATTGATTGTTGGCAATGGTGCGGCCTTCTATTCGTGATGAAAAATCCAAGAAATCCATTTGTTCATTTTAATTTTGGTCAAAGAAGACATGGACATGGTCTGTATGTAACCTCTACTCATAGATGCAGAACTAGCTAAGGTCTTTACACTAGTAGTTTTTCATCTGGATTCACATAGTATTGCTTAATGACGTTTCTTCCTCTTTGCTGTTGCACGTCCATTCGAATTGTTATAGCTTTGTGGCATAAATGACAAATTGATTTCGATTTGCGATATTTCTTACCAGTGATTTTTTCCGCTGCCACTGGCTGTCTTGGGAATTGTAAGGCAAGTGGTATCTGTTGGATAGGTTAAGACAGGTGTATCTGTTGAGATATCTTATGGGCGCATGGTACACAGGGTGTTCCAAAGAACTATAATTAAAGTTAAGAGTTTTTCCAATTGCACACACAAAACGTTCAACTGTAGAAAACAGGCATGTTGTGTGGTTATAACTCCCCATCCCCCTCCTTTAAATAAAACCAAGAAAAAAAATTGTAATTTCAATTATTGAACCAACGAATTGGATAAATCATTGGAAATTAAATAAACACAAACCAAAAAAACACAAAGACAACAAAAAATACCAAAAAGTAAACAGAAACCAAAATCCTAAGAATTAGCGCAGTCAAAACTAATTCATCCAGAATGAGAATCTTTACCTCTCGTTTTCTTTTTCTGACTTCCACAATATTCCCCTGTAGGCTTCTTTGAAAGCCCTGTTCACTTGACTTACAGGTCTGCACATAATCTTATTAGGCATATCGCCAGAACTAAGAAAAACAATCAGTTTTTTTTGTTTTTTTTTGCTGAAGTCTGTGCTCCTCGCAAAAGACAAAGATAAGATTCCCCTGTTGCTTTGGCGTATACCTGTTCGTTTAATATTCCACAATCCAGATATCGAATTTATCTGTAACTTCAGGGATTTTTTTTTAAGAGACACATTCTCGCAGCTGATATCAGGTGTCATATGCAGAGCAGAAGCAAAAAATTATAAAACAATAATCTAAAAGAGTATCTTGAAACGATTTGCATTTGCAACTATCAGATACATCTTTGTTTATTTTGTTTTGTTTTTTTTTTTATTCGTCGAAGAATAAAGCTTTTGACAAAGGGAGTCCCAACGAACGGCAGCAGCAACACAAGAACACTCAATGCATCTAATTCACTTCACTGAACCCAATTCGAACCGAAAAGCAGCGATTTGTGATTCAGTGAAAGAAATCAAAAGACCAACTGAATGCATGGTACACGCGGGGAATAGTCTTTATATTGGGTCTTAAGTCAGGATTAATAATTGAATTAGTGGGCCCACCCGCAAAACGGATTCGCAGTTGAATGAGTTCTTTTATGTTTGCTGCCTTGTTGTTAATTTTCTTCTGGTTATTTTTTTCGTATTCGCTCGTTTATAAATCTGTAGGCAATGTGTACGTTGTTGTCGCATTGAGCAATTGATTTGACTTGTTGATATCGAATTTCACATCAGAAGTTGGCTCACTCGAATAGACAATAAAATTAAAAATATTTTCTTCTCTTTTAGTTAATATCAAATCACAACACTTATGTATGTATGTATTTTGTGCGTTTATTATTTCAGTTTTGTATCAAAAACGCTATCGACGTGAAAGAAAAATGCGTATACGCTATCAACAGCAACTTGATAGCAAACGAAAAGGGCAATCAGTACATGTGGATGACCGTGAGGCAGCTAAGGGGCTATTAGATTCTAATAAAAATGGTCAAGGTAAGTTTATATGATGTTTTTCGTAAAAATAAAACTGCGCGAAAAGTACTCGAAACAGCACGAAACTGCACGAAAAACTCCAAAAATCTAACTGTACCACTTTGTTGATGAAATTTGTTTATTTTTGTTATTTTAATGCTAGAAATCGACTGTAAATCAAGTGAAAAGTCTGATAAATCAACCCCAATTGATCGTCATCGACGTTCGGAGAGTCCTACTTTCAAGCGCGAGCCAATTGAACGTGAAACTCGTAGCAGTACCGAACGTTTGGATCGCGAACGAGAACGCGAACGTGAAAGGGAGCGTGAGCGTGAACGTGAACGTGAACGCGAACGCGAACGTGAACGAGAACGCGAACGTGACCGTGAACATGATCGCAGTAGTGAACGCGAAGGTTCTGTAAATCATGTATCACCCTTACTGCCACCTACATCGCAGGCCGATAGTGGACTGATTGCACCAGTCAGCGGTAAGGCTCCATGGAATTATCCAGGAATAGACTTAATGGCTACTGGAGCCTTCTGGCAAAATTATTCTGGTGAGTTCTTTTTTCTTTAATTTTTTTCTACTCTTAATAAGCTGTATAAGAAGACAAGTCTGCAAGGCTTCGAGGGTTCTAGTATAATAAAATAAGTCCATGGTGCATTTTCTTTTCATCCAAACAGAAACACTCGCCCAAGAAATCGAAATGGAGCGTAAATCCCGTGTCGCAAATTCTGATCGCGATGTTAAAAGCCCCCTGCAGGAGCGTCAGCAGTCCTATTACAAAAACTCTGTTCTCTTCGGTAGTGCAACTTAATCCGCTGCAAGTCGTGTTTAATGACTTAATTATAAAATCTGCTACCATTGATCTCAAGTGCAATCCCCGATAAAGGCCTTCGGCCCGGTGCCTAAATAAGCTGCTTGGCTTGATTTCTATATTACATACAAAAATGTAATCGTTTCACGCTTGCAACATCTGCTCCCTCTATATGTATTAAGGACAAAAGCTGTATCTATATATTCTAGGAATTAAGGGTACTTAAACATTAACACACGTCTTTTTCCAGTATTTTGTAGTATACGAGTTATTATAGGAAAAAAAATATAAAAAAATATTTAAAAAAAACAGGCAGGCATACAAGAAAACACACACCCCCATTATGTACTAATAAAATGCTTCATATGAAAATGTTGCACAAAAAAATTAACATTAACAATATAAAATTTAACTAGTTTTAAACAATAAATTCACACGATAATAATTTTCAAGTGTAAATAGTCACAAAAATTAAATCATGAAATAAAAATATTTCTATTTAAAAATTGCTATAAAACAAAATAGTTTATAGTTAAATTATTATTTAATTTACTATGTATGCTTTCTGGGTTTTCTATATCAACTTAGTTTAACTATGTACGAGTATGTATAAATATATTTCTGTTTTGTTAATGTTGTTAGGTGTAAATTCTATATTTTAAAAAAATCAACAGTTACTTTCATATATATTGTAAATACGTATTAGACATAGGCAAAAAAATACATACCCAAATAAAATAAAAAAAATTATTTAATCGCTTAATTAGTTTTAGGATTTAAGTTTTTAATTTGTCACAACAGGTCGCATTTTCTCTACGAAAAAATCATCATTCGTTAATTGTGAAAATCTAAATAAACACAGAAAAATTGCTGGATAAAAAAATAATTAGTAATTTCCATACCAAGTTATAGGAGTAAAAAAACCGGCAACAACTTCATTTTAATCAATGATATTGTATGCATTTCGGCTAATATTACGCAAATTAGTTTAAGTTACATTGAAAAAAAAAAAAATAATAAAGCAAATTTATAATAATCAAATTATTAATTTTAAATTATAAGAACAATAAGTATTTTATGAGCAAACAATAAGAAAAAAAATAAAAAAAATGTAGAATTTTAATTAAAATAAAAAAAAAAATAAAATATGCTGAATACAAAAACAAAAACAAAAAAAAAATATAATAATTATAACAAACAAAAATTACAATAATTGTAAGTAATAAATAAAATGATACTGAATTAAATTATTAATTAATTTTAAAACAAAATTTAAATGGTTTTTTTATTTCTATGTGAAAATGATTTTACTGGTATTTTTTTATAATTTCGATGTTGATGCTAAAGGTAAGCAATTGGATTTCGGAGACTTAAAGTATTTAAGCTCACTTCTTGCACGAAGTGCATTTGATGCGCTGATTCATAGATATTCTGATTTTTCTGTTGTCCACCATACTGTGCGAGCATTTTTGAACAACTCTATATACTTTTTAAATAATATCATGCTAAGCTTCGTTGTTTTTAATTAACTGCACCAGAATATGCCCAAGCTAATTGCGAATTGAGAGAATGCGATTTGTCACTCGTGTAAATGGGACATCAGAATTTACAAATTATAGTGATACTGAGAAGATGAATAGTTTAGCCTTAATAAAGTGTAAAACTAGTCAATTTTATTGTCAACTATCAATTGGTAATTTGATAAATCTTTAACTTTTACATTTAAAACCAGAATTAATTAATTAAGATATCTGATAAATTTATCAAAATAGTTGATCAGTATTTGTTCTTAAAAATTGAGATTTGAAAATTATATTGATATTTGACAATTTATTGACACTATTAGAGTTCGAAATACAAACAAAAAATTGCAGTACAGTAAATTCCGATTATTTAAACAACGCTTTAATGAAAATATTAGTTAATACAATTTTCATTTCATTTTTTCATTTATTCAAAAAATATTTTTCGTTTACAATGATACATTAAGATTTTAATCTTTTAGCGTATCTACAACTAAGATTACAAATTTTAGGAAATAAATAGAATTGTTGTTGAAAAAATTATTTCACAAATAATAAGGCAATATATTATTTAGCTTAATTTAAAATTGTATAAAATAGACAAAAAAAGGAAAATAAATAAATATGCAAAAAATAAAGAAAAGAAAATAAATACATAGGTACGTACATAGGTACTCATATTGAATTAATGAAGTGCAAAAATAGTTTCCTCTTAAAGTTTGTTGATGCGGTAATTCTTTGTAATTCGTTTGGGATTAGATTCCACAATTCTACGAATCGCAGATGCATAAAATGAATGTTCTGCTATGCTGCGGGAGTAGCGTGGTAAAATTAATTTTAAACCTCTCCTTGATTGTGCAAATTGGAGTATTTCACTGAGGTAATTAGGACATCTTTGGTGGATAACGTCATGAAGTTTAAGAAGTAACCTGAACTTCAGGTACTTATCAAGATTTAAACCAAATAGAGCAGTATGCAAATGTGATACACTGGAATACCTCGGGATACAAAAGATGAATCGAATACAATCATTGAAAGCAACATTTAGTTTGCGTTTACACTCACAGTCCAATATTGGATATACTGAACAATTATAAATGAAATATGGCATTATTAATGACTTAACAAGATATATTTTCATATTGGTTGACAAAAAGTCCGAGGAGGATCTCAGAGTTCGAAGTCCATGGTAAATGTGTCTAATCGTGTCCGAAATCGCCCCACAGCAGCTAAGATCACTCTTAATTTTATATCCCAAGTATTTAACTTCCTTCACATAGGTAATTATTTCATTCACAATTAAACAAAAAAATTTACGTATTACAACTTTAAAAACATTTTTTGCTTGCGATATACAAATGTAGGTACTATAGGGCAAGTTTTGCATTTGGAAAAAAGTCGAACTCGAGATTTTAATCAAAGTTGACATTACGGTGATACAGAACATCAAAAAAGTGGGACCCGCAATTCCGTCTGTCTGTCTGTACAACTCTCTACAGTCTAAAAGGCTGAACCGATTTTCTTCAAACTTGTTGTTTAAGCGTTTTAGGTGATTGTCGAGAATATATTTTTGAATCGTTGCTTTAGCCCCAAAAATAACGGTACTTGCCATACAAATTTTTCTACCATATTAATTATCTCGAAAACGACTCTAACGATTTTGATAAAAATAGGTGTGTGTCCTACTTTGGTTATGGTGTACATTTTGGACAACTTTGTTTTTTATATTTTGTTATTAACGGTATACAACCATTTTTTTGATATTCGACTCTCTCATAAACGGCTCAACGGACTTCGATCGAAATTTTTCTACAGGAGCTCTTTCAAATTATAAATAATACAGCATTTCAACATTTTTAAAAAATAGTTTTTTTTGGATTTTTGAGAAAAAAAAATTTGAAAATTTAATATTTTGAAAACGGGTGGAAGATTTTTTCTGAAATTTTATTTTTAAATTTATATTATTAAATGTTTAAAATGCTAATACCAATTTTTTTATAGTAAAAAATTAAGAATTTTTATGTATAAAAATTTAACTGAAAAACGACATTTAGCCGTTTCTATTAAGAATATTTTGCATATAATGTAATCGAACATAGTAACAAGCAGGTGCGGCCGATCCGTGCATTTTATT